>JANAVB010007198.1:5385776-5985776 GCA_029216955.1 Iris pallida
TCAATCAATGATCCACAAGCGGTTTTGCTCCTGCTGCAGCAGAACATAAAGTGCAATTTATTCTGTCGGAGGATATGATGGAAATGCATACCTAAGATCAACTGAAAAATTGGATCCATGGGAGGGTTACTGGAGTGAGCTACCAAACATGAATGTAAGGCGAGGCAGTCACTCTGTGCTTGCTCAATGAGAAATTATATTGCATAGGAGGTTATGATGGTGAGAAGATGGTTTCAAGTGTCGAAATATGATCCTCGCTTGAATGCTTGGGTGATGTGGGAACCGATGAAGTTTATGAGAGGTTATGCTGCTGTTACAGTCCTGGCCAATTCTATTTTTGCTATAGGTGGTGTCCAAGATGAAAAGATCATTCTGGACAAAGTAGAATATACAAATATAAATATATATATATATATATATATATATATATATATGTTACTGTTCCATTTTTTTAAGTTCATGAAATGAAGGAACTACCTCTAAGTTCTCCAAGACTATGGAGGTTTATAACCTAGAGAAGAAACTAATTTGCTAAGCCAAATGAATCAAGCTATCACACATTTTATTTAGTGGACATTGAAAAAACTGTAAAAAGTTAAGTATAACGGACAATCCTAATAATTTTATGAATTTCAGACTGCCAACAAAGAGCAGCCATGCTACTAGTAGAGGAGAAATTAAAAAAAAATCTTAATAGAACATCACCAAAATATAGGAGAAATAAAAAAAAATTCTAACCTCACAATAGCTTCGAAGCTGAGATCGTGGTACAGTGTGTGTTTGTACTTGCTTTGGTCATTGCAGTTGCGCTTGCTTTGGTGGTTGCAGTTGTATTCGCTTTGATGGTTGTATTTGTCTTTTTGATTGAACCTCTGATTGTAAATGCGCCGACTGATGCAAAATTGGATGTGATGTGCGCTCAAAATTGTTTTCAAAAAACTAACATTATAAATACAAGAAAATGTTACATGCAATCCATCAAATAAATTTAGCTCATACATCTAATAGTTGATAAATTCTAACCTGCTCTGTGCCAGAAGATACATCTCGTGGAGATTGTGAGAAAGTACCCATATCACGTAGATGACTCTCAAGTAAATTTTGTATTTGTGCTTCCATTCGATCACTCATTCGAGATTCCACAGCAGATAACTTTTCTTGCATCTGGAGTTCCATCTGCTCTTTCATTTCAGTTTTGTTTCTCTCATTTTCAGCCATCATGTCACGTCGAACCCTTTCATTTTCAGCCTCCATTTCACGTCGCAGGTTCTCTAACTCTTGTTGATGTTTTGTCTCAATCTCCCTCCTCTCATCCTGGCGCAGTTTATACGATGGTCCGAATACCATAGTCGGGGTGGCACCAAGCCCATATGTCCCACACGACCGTGCCTATCACGTCCTATAACTCGCCCATATATGTCATCTCGTGCAACACCGGTCTCTGGATTTTCCGCTTCTAGTTCATCCATCTCTTGCTGTAAAATTAACTCATATTCATATAAACGTTTAGATAAACTTATAAATAAATAATAAAAAAATAAAATTAGAAGTAAGATCATACAATCGCCTTAGCTGCTATTTCATTTACTGGCCCTTTCCCTTTAGTTACATGTGTTTCCTTGTATACCATCCTACGAGTTGGCTCGTATCCGAGGGATTTAGCCAGCTATAAGTATAAAGAATCAACGTGTCAGATTATTAGTGATAAACCTGCTTTCCTGGTACATTAAAATATGTATGAACTAATAAATAAAATTAAATTTTATCTACCTTATTTCTAACTTCAGCATGGGGAGTTCTACCAGATGTGTGTGGTTGTCCATTTTTTACGAATGGCTTTATTCTTTTCACTTTTGGCCTGATACAAGAAAAATACAAATATACAATTAAATACTATGATAAACTGAAAATCAATGCCTCCATAAATACAAATATACCTTTCCCTTATCAGAATCCAATAGTAGATGAGTCTTGGCCGCTGACTTTCCTCGACCCTTGGGGGGCAATGCTTCAACCGTTCCTCATTAGTCGTATACTTAGTATAACCCTGACGCTTTACTTCAGCCTTCCACTCCTTCCATTTTCTTCCGACAGACTCCATCATAAATTTTCTCATTTGGTCTGTGGCATTTGTATTTTCCTATTTAAATAAAATGTAAAGAAAAAAGTCATGTAATTATTCATATATGTAAATTGCGACACAAAGTAATTTAATATTGCTAGGTGGTTATTCATCTACTTCACCTTAATATGAGTCCAAATTGCATCCTTCCCAATGTGGTACATGCCTCCAATCAAGGTAAGTTAAAGGTGCTAGGTGGCCATTTCGTGCTAGAACCCCTAAATTTGAAGCAAGTCTGGAACATGTTTTCTCAATTGGTTGGCCAAGATTGTTGACATGAATCTCTAGAATGCCACCATCTTCTGCCCATCCCTTATGCATTAAAGTAGGACCACGGACTCGTCTCTGCTCCTCCGGATTGGAATTCGGGTCTAAGTATAAAATAGACATAAAAATAATTAATGCACAATAATATTAAAACCCTGAATTTTAACTTCAATGATATTAATATCACAAATATGTGTGATGTTAAGATTATTATTACCTGTCACTTGATCTTCTAGTTGTTCGTTGTTGTCGAACAATACTCTTGTTTGCTCCTCCTCCTCAGCAATAGTAGGAGGTGGCCAATTCAAAGGAGGTTCGGCCATGACAGTGTTGGCACCTACTTGCTCTTGTTCCTCAATAACGGTAGGCATAGCTCCCCTATTCAATTGGTTGCGTCTACTTGTCGCCATGGGATTTTAGCTTGGCTACAATCAAAGAATGTATAAAAGAAAATGCACTGAAAATATAAGTCATTAAGCACAATTAACCAGTAACCAAATTGACAATTAACAAACAAGTTAACCCATTAGTACAAAAAAGGAACAATTTTCAGTATGAGGGAACTAATTATTTGAGTCATTGCAGGTAATTAATTAACAAATAACATTGCAGGGAACTAATTAATAGCATATATTAGGTTATGGCTTGTAATTAGTGCTTTAATGGGTGAGTATCCTACTTGGGCACATTGGATTACTAATGCGTCACAGCTTTGTGTGTAGGTGGCATAGATCGAGTATTCTAATTAGAGTATATGCAATACTTTAGTGTTGGGTGTTAATAAGTGGTATCACGAATGGTATGTGTCTTGATGATGCGTTAGAGTGTCATAGAGGGTAGGGCAGCAGCATGCTGATACACAAAGATTGTGGGGACATAATATCGTGGGGACATATGTATTGATATTATTTTTCACGAAAGATAGCACCTATGGTTTTTAGGAATGAAAAATACCGGTTGTCTTAAATCATGACAAATACTATTAGAAAGTTATCATTGAGACTGTTCCACAACTAATATTGCAGGTCAGAACATGGATATGTCTTCGTAGACATTACCATGTTTCTAATCCCGTGGAATTCCATATCTCCTTATGTTTGCTTGAGCCAAGATGAAGTCATCAACTGTTAAATATGGTGATATCTTCACCTAGCATGTTCCTTATAAATGTTGTTTGATCTCTGTAGACATCACATTGTAGGAGGATATAGATGCTATCTTCGAGCATGTTACTTCATGGACATGGAAGTCTCATTAGTTCCCATACCCTTCTACCAAGGAGTGCCCTTTTGGATAGTTGTTTACCTATATTGTACGGACATGTGTAGGACGACGCAGTAATTCGAGAAAAATGCATAGTCCTAACATTCTCCATTGTGCGAAATCCAACACTTAACGCCGTTTACAAGAGAGATTTCAGTAAGATCCCTTCTAGGCAATTGTCTGCCTCCTTACTAGCGAAAAAATATAATTTACTCTATGTATAACTCAAGGATCATCATCCAAGCCTTCTCATATCAAAATGGTTTCAGTTATGGAGCATAAGAAAGATCCATAAAGGATTGTCAACAAAGTTAAATCTCGAAGAATCATAAACTATTTTCACCAGCAAATTATAAATAAATATTAATACAATACTCGTCGTTTGTTTGTTCGATAGGATATAGTAGATAAGAAGGGAAGAACAAATAAGGAAATAACTCTATGTTGCACTGACACAAATACAACACAAAATGGACACAGTGGCATATACACTACATGGAAGGAAGTTGTCCAATGGGGAGTTGACACTAGTGATAATTTTCCGGTGCACTACATGGAAGGAAGCTGTCCAGTGGGGACTTAACACTAGTGCTGGAAAGAGAGCAGGGGATCTAAAAGCCATCTAACAACTTGGTAAATGAGAATAAACTTGAACTTATGCCCAGTGATAACTGAGCTTCTAGTCATACCAGCCTGCGCCGTACCTTATCAAGTGTACTTGAGTTTTCAGAATCTGTAGAGGCAGTGTCAGATTCGGAGGAGTTGGCAGAGGATAATGTGCAAACCATGTCTTCAGGTGGTAGCCCTTCGTCATATGGGGCAAAACAAATTGGCCAAAAACGAATCCAGTAATGAGGAATGTCAAATGCATCTTAGTATCATCTTCCAAGTGTTGCATTGATGATGGTGATATTTCTCGTATTCCTGGGGGCATGCATGACTATGGTGGATAAATTTTGTATGAGCCCAGTGTCTCAGCTAAGAAGCAAAAAATATTTAATACATTTGACCTTTGTAATGAATATGTTGAGTGTGGAGAAATGTCAAATGCATCTTACATGAATCTTGGAGTTACTGAGTTGGTGCAGGTTATAAAGAAACTAGAAGAACGGATCAGCATTTAGTATCATCTTCCAAGTGTTGCATTGATGGAGAAATGTCAAATGCATCTTAGTAATAATATGTTGAGTGTGGTGATATCTCTCGAGATTCAAGAATGGCTTGTCAGCCAAGATTGGCATCTGAAAATGAACACACACAACTATGGCATCAAAGGGACAATCCCTGACATCCCAAAACATCTCACCCAAAATTTCATGAAGAAATAGTCAGGTAGCCCTTGAAATTTCACACTAGATGCATCAATCATCATTGAGCCCAACAATCTCGTACTTGATTTTGATACCATAGACCTTTGTGACAATTGGAAATTTGTCTATGCCCTTTGTACATGCTTACCACTTGAGACACAACCCCTTTTGCAATTCCCAGGAGTGCAAACTGTAGGTGTGCCTATAGCACCCTTGCCTCTCATGACATGGTTGCGCATTGTAGTTTACACTGTATCAGGTGAACCTTTTCCACAAGCCCCTACTGCTTTGGTTCACTAACTGTCCTGTGCACAATTGACAAATGAGTTAGGCTCTTATATATTGTTGCAAGGAGCAGCATATATACTGCTGTAGTCCTCCTAATTTCCTCCCCTCTCTATTTATTCACCAACCTGTCAACTACACTGTCCCTCTACACATATACACCTACTGTAGCGGCCCATGCTGCACATGACAACACTATAGCCTTGTACAGAGCTCTTGTACTGTGTGTACACACACAAAGTAGCACACAGACACAAAGATATTAGCATTGAGTTTGAACACAGGTTGGTCAATATTAGCATGACATACAGACTATCCTGATACTAGCAGGACCCCTGTACAGGTATTTGCACCCATCCCTGTGTACAGGACACAAAGATATGACACATTCTAAAGATACCCACAGTTACATTGAGTTTAACAAAGATAGACTAGGATACACAAAGATATGTGCCGTGCTTATATCCGTATCCGTGCAATATAGGTGTAGTTAGCCACTTGGATCGAATATGACACATTCAATATAAATGAAAATATATCTTATTGTTTCAGTAATGATCAAGGTCAGACATAAGCCAAAAAAAAGTATGGTTCGAACAAAGTCTTCCAAAAAAAAAATCAAGGAATCAATCACAAAAAATGATATATGTAATTTTTTAATCATCTTCATCACCCCGCCCATTTGGTTCCTCGTCAACTTCAACTCCATCAACACCTTGTCGAACCCAACTAATGTCATCATCACGTGTGAACGGTGTCTCGTCCAAATGTTGCTCACTCCATAACTCTGTTTGATCTGCCATAGTTCCATTAGTTGATAATTGCTCTCCAAACACATCAAAAAAGTCTCTAGGCTTTGTCTTAACAACTACATGCCAGTCATTCTCGACGGGATCTTGTACGTAAAATACTTGTTTTGCCTGAGATGCTAGTATAAAAGGTTCATCTGTTACTTTTTGTCGAGTATACAACAAACGACGAAAGTTTACTAGTGTGAATCCCAAATCATCTCGCTCGATGAGACCTCTACTATTGTCAACCCAGTCACACTTAAACAAACAAACTTGTACTTTAGAATAATAGAGCTCAATGATGTCTGTCAAAATCCCATAGAAATTAACATCTCCAGATGTAGGATTTCTATCTCTTGCACTTGCATAACTTTCAGTCATTGCCTTTAACATGACTCCACTATTTTGTGGTTCTTTTTTGCTCACGAGCCTTTGTATGATACCGAACACCATTTATAATATCCTGTGTATCTTTTTGCTTTTTTAAGAGGGCCCAAAGCTAACATCCGAATTTCTTGTGATATCTCTACATTAGCTGTCTCGATCAACTTCGTCACCTATTTCAAAGGGAAAAAAATTATGCATTCACTTAGGAGGTAATCTATTTAACATTAAAGATTTTAAATATCATTTTATTGCTTACTATTTTCCATAAAGAAATTCTCTTTATGTTGTGTTTCTGGGAAAATTACAACTTTGGGAGTCCGATCTAGAAGACGATCGCTTTATCCCTTGGACTATGCGAAGAAAAAAGCTCTCAAAATTTTGACAGTAGATATCAATGTATCTGTACAATGAATGAGAAAAAGAACTCTATTTATAGAGTCAAAACAGTAACTGAAAAGATAACTACCTCACCACTGGTGCACTTGAAAAGTCACGCAGACTCTAAATACACGCAGGGTTAGTGAGTAGTTACTGGACGTGGCCCATAACTGTTGGACACATGGCATCAGTGCATGGGTCGTGTGCAAGTTACTGGGCACGCGAGAGAGAGAGATCGGTGGCATGGCTGCCACGTACTCCTGTTGAAATGAAATCCACGCTGACTTGCTGAAGGCAAAAATCCACGCAGATTCGTTGACGCAGACTCGTTGAAGGCGAAATCCACGCAAGCTTTGAAGAAGAATACTTCAGAATTCACGCAGGTTTTGAGAAGAATAACTCAAAAGTCACGCAATGTTTTGAGGAAGGAGAAGGTTCAGAATCCATGCAAACCGCCAGCTGTCTTGATTTGGCACGCTTCGTCTGACACAAAATCTCTGACATTGATTATATTGTCAGCCGCATTAAATGAAGATAAGACCCAAAGTCACGCCAACTTGGTGAAGAGTGAGTCTTGCTAAGGAAGATTTCGAAAATCACGCAAAAGACGGCTGTGATCTCTCGAGTTCTGTGCATACGTGGCATATGAGGAGACGTTTCTCGACTGTTGTGTTGTCAGTCATTATGATTCTGACGTATGGCTGAGCTGTCTCTGCGTGACTTCTAAAGGAGATAGCCAGGCAGAACTTAGCGTATCTTTTGTGCTGCTTCTTGGATCACTCTGCGTGACTTGGTTCTGATCAACTCAGCGTGACTTCATTTTTGAGGCCTACAAAACTCCCTTCAAAGTTTTCGAAAAATGATAAATATTTCGAAATACTTTGAAAACGAGATGATAAAATGAGTTAAAGTCACGCTGAGATGACTCCAAAATTTTTCGGAAGTCGAAAAGACTTCGAAGTTCTTTGAAAACATCCAAATGAACTTATTAAATGTCATAATGACTCTTCATTCTCCGAGACTGATTGCGTCCAATTTATGGTGGAATAGAACTGTCGACGAGATCTGTTATATAAACAGGAAGAGATTCTCAGTTTTGACATTCATCTCTCGAAAATATGACCCCAAAGGAAGCAGCCGAAGGGGAAGCACGAAAGTTGGGCTTTTGTTCCCATGGTGACCCCACTTTTGGGGGCAAAGAACCCGAACCTGTCGTCATCGAGCTCAAGGACGACTCCACGCAGTTAGCCAAGAATCTCTTGAGCTACTTTGGATTGGATGGCTCGTCTTCTTCTGATGGGCGGAGCCTTATGGAGAAGCGTGAAATGCTCGAGACTCTGTTGCATCGCCTGGGAGTTAAGAGCGTAGAGGAGTTAGGCATCAAACTTAGCCGCTCTGGAAAATAGAGTGTAACTTTCTACGCTTTTGTTGCACTTTTCTGTTTTGTCTTTTTGTAAGGCCATCAGTGCCTGTTTAAAGAATGAAGTACAACTTTTATGTTTGATCTGCGTGCCTTTTAATGAAGAATATTAATTAGCACACTTTGACTGTTTCCAATGTTGCACTGTCTCCCGAAGTACACGTGACACTCATTCCACAATTTACGAGCGCTATTTATGCGGATCTTTTCCAAGAAGACCTGCACTTGACCATTTAAATAGATGGATGAACTCCACGCAAACTCATCTTCCCATTCTTCTTCCTCTCTTCTAAGAATGAATTTTCTGTGAGAAGAAAATAGGAAAGCCATGTTGTCTGATGTCAGATCTCTGTGCACGCTACCAGACATGGGTCTGTCAATCCTTAGCAGCAAACTTGAAGGTAAGCCAGTGTGTACTTATTTTTGCTGTTGAAGATAGGCTTTCTGTTTATTGTTACACGCCTGTCTCTGTTTGATAAATGCATACTGAATGATTTCTGTTGATCTTTCTGCTGAAACTTGACTGAAAATTTTCTTCAGAACTGGCATTGGTGATGTGGATGCTGTGGAGAATGTTCTTCTGACACCCACATCAGGGAGCTCATACGCCTTTGACGCGTAAATTAGACAACTCAGAACTCTTCGTGAGATAGAAGGGTCTTCCTTAGATGGTAGGAAGAGCCTTTATACACGAGAGTTGGATGGTGGAGTTAACTCTACTACCGAAAAATTGGGTAGTAGAGTTCCTTTTACGGGAGAACTAGGATTGTATCCCAAGGTTGGATACATTTCTGTCTCCTCTGAAAGGTCGCTCCTAATCCACCAGTTGTATTGGCAGCAACACATTTTCGTGTTGCCCTACTCTGTGGTTCTCCCTCGTCTAAGAGATAAGACCAGAGTTTGATTCCTGCTGGACACCCAGGAATTGCCACAAACAACGAGATTGCCAGAGAAGATCCAAGAAGAAATAGATCTCAATTGTACATAGAATGAAAATCCAAGATTTGTAATAGATTTCCATTATGATTTGTAAGAAAGTCTAAGAAAATATAATAGACTTTTGTGGTGAAATGGGAATAGAAATGACAATTCTTCTATGCTCAATGATTTGTATTTGTGGATGAATTGTGGACATGATAGAATAAAATCATCTTTTCTGTTTTTGAGTATATGATATTCAGAGGTATTATGGACGTGATAATATATAGGACTCGAAAGAAATAGATTGATTTCTATGCAGAGGTCAAAACATGACAAATGAGTAAGTAGATTCAGAATTGATTCAGAGGTTATGAAAACATGATAAATAACGAATCCCCACTTAATAAATTGATAGAAGATTAGAACGGATGAACCGTTAGGAATGATGAACAGATAAACTGTCGAGTGAATGTAATAAATGAACGGATGAACCGTCAAGTATTATGAACATGTGAAACGTTGGATGAATGTGAGAAATGAATGGATGAACTGAATATCGGGAAAGAATACGTCCCTTCGATCCTTGTAACCATATGCCTATAAATAGAGCATATATTTGAATAGAAGGATCACATTTTATCCACAATGTCTTCTGAAGAGAATATAAAGAAGGCTGAAGTCGCCCCGAAGCTACTGAAGGTGTTAAAGAAATCCACCTCCGCAGAAAGGAAATGGGCGAAAGCTCGTCTACTCCCAAGCCGCCAAAATATCCTGGACTTCCTGGTCGAACCAAGAAACCGAAGAAGAAGAAGTAAGAGGCTGGCTGCCTGTCAATTCTTGGTGCGGTCAGGAAAAGATGTACTCAATTCTTTTGCTGATTATGTATGTGGTCCTCGTCCCAAATATGAAAGGGATTACAGTGATCTTCCATGATGATGTACTCTTTTTCTTGAAGAATTTGTCTCAAATAAACTCTGTTTAAGGAAACTTTGTTTACGATATCCTTCCCACTTTATATTTTTGCCTTTATTCATTGATCTTTTGACTCAGAAATCAAAGACTAAATATCATTTTCATAAATATGATATTGAGATAGAAAATTCAGAGGTAATATGGACATGATTTTCTGGATATCAAATTTGTTGAGAAAACGATACAAAGAATACCTATCTCCACTGGGGATGATAGATATCAGAATGATTCTTCGGAAAGAACAATAAAACAGCTGGAGAATGATGGGAGGACAATCTTGATAGAAATATTAGACGTTACTTCTTCAAGAATTTGCCGTTGATGGGCATCATAGTGGCTTTACCATCTAGAGTAGTGAGTTGATAAGCCCCATTAGAAAAGATCTTATTGACAATGAATGGACCTTCCCATTTTGCATCAAACTTGCCCTTACTCATGTGTGTCATAGTCATCGGGCGTCTGACAGTAAGCACAAGTTCTCCTTTCTGAAATGTTCGAATTCTGACTTTCTTGTTAAAAGCCCTTGAAATTCTAGCTTGATAGAATTCAATATTCTGTTGAGCAGATAAACGCTTTTCATCCAGAGCCTCCAATTCTTGAAGTCTAAGACGATCATTATTTTCTGAGGTAAGTTCATTAGCGATTGCTATCCTTAAAGAAGGAATTTGAATCTCTAATGGAAGAACAGCTTCGCAACCATACACCAGAGAGAAAGGTGTACATTTGGTAGCATTACGAACTGTAGTGCGATAAGCCCACAAACATTCCCCGAGCTTGTCACTCCAATTACGTTTGTTAGTGGAGACAAACTTCTTTAGGAGTTTGATGATAGTCTTGTTGAAAGCTTCTGCCAATCCGTTAGCTGCTGGATTATATACGGTAGAGCCACATTATTGATCCGATGATCGTCACAGAATCGAGTAAATTTCTGGCTGACGAACTGTGGTCCGTTATCATGAACAATGCGTCGAGGAACACCAAATCTGTAGATGACGTGGTGCTTAATAAAGCTGATGACATTAGACGTCTTAACTTCAGATAAAGGAATGGCTTCGGCCCATTTGGAGAAGTAATCGGTTATTGCGAGAATGAACCGATGACCTTTAGATGACGGTGGATTGATCGGGCCGACAATGTCCATGCCCCAAGCTTCGAAGGGCCATGATGCTGCCGTCGGATGTAGAAACTCCGAAGGTTGATGTATCCGCATGAATTTGGCAAGCTTTGCATTTCCTTGCATATTCAATGGCATCTGATACCATAGTTGGCCAATAATAACCCATCCGTCGAATACGGTCTTGAAGTTTTGGCCCAGGTTGATGCGCTCCACAAATTCCATCATGTGCTTCACGAATAACTTGTTGGGCTTCATCACCGGTAATGCACCGAAGGAGTAAACCATCATAAGCTCGACGATATAAGGTCTTTGTTGTATGATTGTAATAGAATCTGAGTGATCGTCGTCTGATAGATGCTGCCTCACTCGGATCATCCGGAAGAATATCATATACGAGATCTAAGAAAGGAAGTCTCCAATCTTTATCTGTATTCTGATTCTCAGTCGAGTTACTGAAGATGAATTCCATGCTGGAATCGGATGAAGATGATATCGATTTACGACTGAATTCAAATCCTCTTGTTGTGTTGACGTCATGAGATGTTGATTCTTCAATGTCAACTGGAAGTCCTAGAGTCAGGTTATTTTCAAGATGAAATAATTCTCGATTACGAACAATAATCATTTGTTGCCGTCTGATTGGGATAGCCAGCACCGCTGCAAGATTAGCAAGGGCATCAGCTTCTGTGTTACATGCTCGCCTAACATGTTCAATGAAGAATTCCTTAAATGATGAGGCCATAGATATGGCCGCTCTATGATAAGGAACCAGATCTTGATGGCGAACTTCATAAGTACCCCTGATCTGATTGACAATAAGTTTAGAGTCTCCATACGCCTCCAAATGTTGAATATTCAGATGTTTAGCGAGTTGAAGACCAATAAGTAATGCGTTGTACTCAGCTACATTGTTTGAACACGGCTGATCGAGAGAATAAGCTTTTTGGATGGCAAGACCTTCTGGCGATACAAGAACAATTCCAACTCCAGCGACAATATCGCCATTAGGACCAATTCTTGATGCTCCATCAAAGAATAGATGCCAAGTAGGATCTTCTTCAGTAATTTGATTTGAATCTAGGACTTCATCTGGGATTTCATCATAGAGTTTTGAATTTTCTGGAATTGAGTGAGCAGCCAGAAAATCAGCTAAAGCTTGTCCTTTGACTGATTTTCTGAGGAATATAGTGCATATCATACTGAGCAAGTAGGATTCCCCAGTTAGCCAATCGAGAATTCAAACACTGGGTTTCTTCATCATGATCCGTATAGGATTGATCCTGGAGATGACATGAATAGTCTGGCCAATGATATAATGACGTGTCTTTTGGACAGCAAACATCAAGGCTAAATATTCTTTTTCAACCGGTGAATATCGAGGTTCAGCTCCAGTCATAGTGCGGCTGAGATAATAAATGGCTTGTTCATGGCCATTTGATTCTTTTGAGCGAGTAATGCACCCAATGAATGACTCATTGCTCGAGTATAGAGGAGGAACGGTATTCCTGAGACGGAGGTACCAATACTGGAGGGCTCATTAGATATTGTTTTATATCATCGATGCTTTCTGACATTCATCATTCCAGACAAAAGAGACACCTTTCTTCATAAGTTTGTTGAATGGTCTGCAGCATCCTGATAAATTAGAAATGAATCTCCTGATATAAGCGATTCTTCCTTGAAATCCTCGTAGCTCTTTTAAGGTGCGTGGAGGATGCATCTCTTGGATAGCTTTGATCTTCTCGGGATCCACGTGTATACCTTTAGAGGTAATGACGAAGCCGAGAATTTTACCACTAGAGACGCCTAAGAAGGACTTAGTAGGGTTCATCTTTAATTGATGCTTACGCATTAGATCAAATATAGTCTTCAAATCTTGGATATTATCCCCCTTTTGTCGACTTTTGACTGCAATATCATCAACATAGCATTCGACTGTTTTTCGTAAATGTTCACGGAATATAGTGCTCATAGCTCGTTGATAAGTTGCTCCTGCATTCTTGAGACCGAATGGCATAACTGTATAACAGTATGTACCAATCGACGTTCTGAAAGAAGTGTGCTTCTCGTCCTTTGGAAAAATTTTGATCTGATTGTACCCAGAATACCCGTCCATGAATGACATTCGTTCAAATCCACAGGTATTATCAACCATGACATCAGTGATTGGTAGAGGAAATTCGTCTTTAGGACATGCCGCATTGAGATCGCGAAAGTCTATGCATACTCTGATCTTGCCAGTCTTTTTAAGAACAGGAACAATATTAGCCACCCAATCGGGATGTTGTTCCTCTCTAATAAACCCAGAGGTAATGAGTTTATTGACTTCAGCTTCAATTGCATCCATGATGTCTGGACGAAATCGTCGCTGTTGTTGTTTGACCGGTTTAGCATTCGGCAAGATGTTGAGTTTGTGAGTTGCAATCTGTGGATCAAGACCTGGCATATCTTCATAACTCCAAGCAAAGACATCGATGTAATCACGAATGAGTTTGATCATGTCTTTCTTATCAGTTTCTGAAAGACTTTCACTGATAAATATTGGTTTGGGAGATCCCTCTTCACCAACATCTATTTGAACAAGTTTATCTTCAGTCGGAGGTTCTTTTTGCTCGAAACGAAACTCCTATTGATTATCTAATCTTTGGGCTCACTGTTCTGATTCAGGTGAGATTTCAAACTCTTCTTTGTCTTCATCACTTTCTTCAGAATGGTCAATGGAAACCATATTGGAAGACAGAAGGTTGCAATAGAAGTCACCGATACTCGTATCGGAATCCCAAGAAGTGGTACTAGAAGAATCAGATCTCTTATCTTCGTCAGACTCGGGATCTTCATGGATAATATTGATGAAAGGAGTAGGAGCAGTATAACCCAATCCGCATTTCGTCCTTCCATATTTCAAAGGAGGAATCCGGACAGGTATTTTTCTTCCTTTTCTATTATTGAGGCCAGTCCTGAAGTCATAGCCCATATTTTTGATGATGTCTCTAGATTGCTGACTATAACGACGTAGTTGTAATCTTCCAGTATCATCATTTTTGTCATCATCTTCAAGATCAGAAGGATTTTGAGGCCCTTTGTAGAAGAATATTGGAATGTCTCCTGGCTTTCTGCTAGGAACTAGAAAGTATAAGATTGTACAGGTTCTAGAGATACATCTGTATGAACAGTCTGTACAACTCCTATGGTTATTGTGTTCAAGTCATCTAAGAGATGTAAATAACTATGAACATAATTACACACATCAACGTACTGCAAAGGTGGAGACTTTTCATTAAATGTAAAAGCAGCAATATTTACATTGGGAGAAGGCTGAGCCTTAGAGATTTTAGCCAAGTCAATGACTAAAGAGGGGAGAAGAAGAAGAAGCTTTGTTTCGATTAAGATCGATAACAAATGGCTCAGAAGAGGTGAGCTCCCTTGAAGTTTGAGATGGAAGAATAATCCGCCCTCCAACTGGAATTAGCAGAGTATCTTGTGAAGATACAGGAACTGTAGTACGCCCACTGACATGAATGATCAGTGTATTTTGAGTAGATGACTGAGGTAACGGAGAGATCCGTCCGCTTACTGGAATGATGAAAGAATCTTCTCCAGAGGATTTAGGAGATTGTTGCTGAGTAGTTCGACCTTTAACAGGGATTATTAAAGTCTCACTTTGTGCATCTTCTTTCTCCATAGCTTGTATGATCCTTGTATACTCTTCTTTGTACATTCGGGAATCATTGAAATAAGCTTCAACCCCATGGAAGGGATTTATATCAGCAACTTCTTTTGTACTCTTCCATTGCTATCAATGTATTTAAAACATTGATGAAGAGTAGAGGGCACCACATTATTTTCATGAAGAAAGGGCCTCCCCAGAAGAAGATTATAGGATCCCGCGATCTCGATCACATAGAAAGTGACTTTAGATCTGAAATCGCCTATCTGAAGCTTCAGATGAATCTTTCCCAAAGGCTCACTTCGGCTTTGATTGAATCCCAAGATAGTAGTAACCGTCTTGGAGAGCTTGTGAAGAGGGATTTTTAGTTCATCCAACAGATTCTTCGGTATTATGCTTATAGCAGACCCTGGGTCAATAAGGATACGATCTATCTTCATCGTATCAATATAACCAGTGTAGTAGAGAGGTCGGTCATGTCGATTATCCTCCAGTAACATGTCGTCTTGTGTAAAAGTGATATTTGGGATAATCTCCAGTACACTGTTGCAATGTAAGCAAGTGGCAGGTTCCGCATCTGGCTTCTTCAATTGTGCAAGACAAGAGTCAGCTTGTAGAAGTGCTTCACTTAACATCTTCCGAGTTTCTTTAGAAAGACGTAGAAGTTCAAAGAGGGACATTCTAGCTGGAGTATTAGCAAGCTGAGCCAAAATATCGAAATTGTAAGGCTTCTGAAGTCCAAAAGGAGAAGACTTCTTGATTGGCTTATCAAACTGAGCCTGTTGTTTGCCTTTCTCCAGAGCCGTTGGCTTGGGAGGAACAGGTTTAGTAGATGATTCTTCTTCAGGAGGAACATTAGGAACATCTTTAGCATCTGAAGGGATATCAGTAGGATCTTCAGGATTTTTAGAATAATCCTTTAGGTAAGGTTTCCCCGTTCGAGTAGCACTAACAAGTGCTTCTTCTTTGTCTTTTGGCTCTGTGTCAGAGGTAGACCCAAGAGAAGTCATATGACATGACTTGATCTTTCCAGCCTTCTTGGATTTTTGAGAAGAAATCTTTTGAGGAGAAGGCGATTCAAAATCTGCCACTAGATCAGGATGGATCCACATGATTTCCCCTGTTTCCAAAGTGATTGGCACTAATCCTTCAGACTGTGGAGGAGGAAGATTCACTATGTCAAGAGTTGCCTTGGGAATAGGAACAATCCCACTTTCAAGGAGTTAAGGAGGGAAATCTCCAAATTGCATAGAGACGACGTTGGAGGTGACGGTCTTCTCTTTTGGAGTAAGAGAGATAGCTCCAGATTTAATCATTTCTTGGATCTTTCCTTTCAATACATAACATGTACGAATTGTGTGACCCAGCATTCTGTGATATGGACAGTATTTAGGATGATCTGTCTTACCAGCTTCATCAGGTTTCTTGATCTCAGGTAATTGTATTTTATTACCTTTCAGCAGACATTCAAAGATACCAAGGACATCGTCGTCGTCAAAAGAATATTCTTCTTTGGGGCGAGGTGTTCTTGATTGTTGAGTTGTAGAGGCAGGAGTTTGAACATTTGATGCATCTTTGCTCTGAAGATTAACTTCAAGAGTTTCTTTTTCTTTGCGAGCATTATTTTTATTGTTAGCACCTTGTCCTGTTTCTTTAGGAGTCATCTGCACTCCTAAACCTTTGAAGGTTTCAGCACTGATTTCTGCAGCTTTGGCACTGACTATGAAGGAAGGCCAATCTTGAAATTGAGTGGACCCTGTCCACATACTGATGATTGGCAACAAGTTTGATTTGCATGTGTCAATGGTGACAGCATCAGGAGTTCCAAGAGGCATCTTCAGAGCTTCTCTTCGAAACCGTTCAATGTATTCCTCTGTAGATTCATTATTTTTCTGCTTGATTCTAATAAGAGCAGACATAGTCATGTCATTAAGCCCTTCATAGAACCTTTCAAGAAACATCTGTTTGAAACCAGCAAATGAGGTAATACTCCCATCTGGGAGACTCCTATACCATTCATAAGCCGTTCCCTTGAGACATCCAATAAATACCCGAGTAAGGAGGGCATCACTTGGTTGCAGTTGATCAGTCATCACTTCAAAATGATTAATAAACTGACTTGGAGAAGTGGTTCCATCATAGAATGAGATAGTAGGAGGCTTGTATTTAGGAGGATATGATACTTGCTTCCATTCTATCGGATAAGGCTGCTTGATGCCTAACCTTTGTAAACCATCCTTCTGTTTGAATGCCTCGAATTGAGTTTTGAGATTCTTCAATTCTTCAGAGACAACTCCCGAAGATTGTGGAGTTGTGGCTTGTAGAGAATAGTTGGGAGGAGGAACAGCATTGTAAGCACTACCCCCAGCTCCAGAGAGACTAGGATTTGGTTGAGCTGGTCCAGGAGTATTGGATTGTACTGCTGGAGGAACTTGTACTGGACTTATATCAGTATCAACTGATATGGCATCTGATACAGTCTGTCGATTTTGCAACTGAGCTGTCATGAGTTCATACATCGACTTCATTGTGTCAGTCATAGACTTCATTTGCTGTTCCAAAGAAGCAATTCTTTGATCTTGAGGAGTCAAGGAAGAAGAAGGTTCATCAGTATTCCCATCAACCATGTAAGTTGTGACTGTATGAAGGATTATTAATGAACTAGTAGATGTTGTATACTCTGAATCATTGCTTCGTGCATCAAAGTCAACTACAGGAGAATTACCCCCAGTAGGAAGAGGTGGAAAGTTAGATTCTCCAAGAAATTCAGAATCAATTTCAGGAATCAAATTTCTTTGACTAGAAGCCAGGACTCTTGCTCTGGTGTTTCTATATACTCCATCTGGACTATCAACTCTACTCCCGGTGTCCCGAGAAGTCATGTTGACGGAGGCAAACAAAGGCTCATCTTCATCAGGCATAGGTTCATACTGAATCCTATTGAAGACAGACTGTCGTTTATTTTGACATCTGCATTGCATTGTGACTCTTGGCTGGAAGTCACATTCATGATCATCATGGTCTTGAACTGTTGATTCACATCTGCACTGAATTATGACTCTTGGATAGAAGTCACATTCAGCATGTTCCTTTGATATAGAATTACTCCTTCTCTTCTGTTGAAGATATTCCCGTAAATCTGTTTGTAAAGATTGAGGAGTATACTTCCTGTTCTTGGGTCTTGATGGCTCTTGATTATACAAAGAGTGATTAATGTGAGCCACATAATTTTTTGCATACTCTGCATCTGGATCTTTTATCTTCATATCCAATTGGTATGGTTTCTTAACACCAGAAGTGCTGAGTTTTGTTCTTAAATCAATGGAAGGTAACACATTGGTTTTGGAAACATGGAGTTTTCCTTCCATTGATCTGGATATTTGCAGAGAAGGAAGAGTTGAACCACTCCTTTGATTAGGAGTTGGTAACAGACCCTCTTTAAGGGACAGATTCTGTGCCCAATTTGAAGAAATCAAAGAAGAAGACATTAAGGAATGTTTCTTCTTAGACTCATTCAAGTTTTGAGACATAGAATGTCCAGAAGGAAGAGTAGTCAAAAGACCATCTCCTTTCCTTTGACTAACAAAAGTATCAGTCAAAGCTGTTCCTGAAGTAAAAACTACAGGAGCAGAAGAAACAACTAAAGAGTTATTCCTTTTCGAAGGGACTTTGTGTGGAAGACCACCCCCAGTTCTAGTAGAACTCGGTGAAGAAGAAGAGATAACTAAGGAGCTATTCTTCTCTGATGAAATACACGCTGAAACAGACTTGGTTAAAGAACCAGAGCTGTTAGCGTGACTTTTGATTTTAGAATTACACGCTGGAACAGATTTGGCTAAGGAACCAGTACTGTCAGCGTGACTGTTGAATGTAGGATTGCACACTGGAACAGATTTGGCTAAGGAGCCAGTACTGTCAGCGTGACTTTTAGAGTTGAATTTGCACGCTGGAACAGATTTGGCTAAGGAGCCAGTACTGTCAGCATGACTTTTAGAGTTGAATTTGCACGCTGGAACAGATTTGGCTAAGGAGCCAGTACTGTCAGCGTGACTTTCAACTTTGGAGATACACACTGGAACAGATTTGGCTAAGGAGCCAGTACTGTTAGCGTGATCTTTGATTGCTGTCATCTTCGAGTGCACAAGAGTGTGCGTGCTTGCAGTAGAGCTCTTGCCAATGTTAGGAGCAGACACTGTGGCAGAGACTTCACCATTGACTGTCAACTGATTCTTAGGGACATAGACAGAGTGTCCCTTCGACTTGGCAGTGATGATGGAGGCTGGAGTGGGCTTGCCACCCTTAGCCCGCTGCATTTCTTCATAGACGAGTTGATCGAATTTGATCGTCATCACCTTCTTCGTCGAGCCGATTGACGAAGTGTCGCATTGAGTTGTTACCATCTCAGAAAAGGAGATGGTTTTCCCCAGCAGAGTCGCCAATTTGTTTTCCATAAAGAAATTCTCTTTATTTGTTGTGTTTCTGGGAAAATTACAACTTTAGGAGTCCGATCTAGAAGACGATCGTTTTATCCCTTGGACTATGCGAAGAAGAAAAGCTCTCAAAATTTTGACAGTAGATATCAATGTATCTGTACAATGAATGAGAAAAAGAACTCTATTTATAGAGTCAAAACAGTAACTGAAAAGATAACTACCTCACCACTGGTGTACTTGAAAAGTCACGCAGACTCTAAATACACGCAGGGTTAGTGAGTAGTTACTGGACGTGGCCCGTAACTGTTGGACACATGGCATCAGTGTATGGGTCGTGTGCAAGTTACTGGGCACGCGAGAGAGAGAGATCGGTGGCATGGCTGCCACGTACTCCTGTTGAAATGAAATCCACGCTGACTTGCTGAAGGCAAAAATCCATGCAGATTCGTTGACGCAGACTCGTTGAAGGCGAAATCCACGCAAGCTTT
This sequence comes from Iris pallida, assembly GCA_029216955.1. Classification (NCBI taxonomy): domain Eukaryota; kingdom Viridiplantae; phylum Streptophyta; class Magnoliopsida; order Asparagales; family Iridaceae; genus Iris; species Iris pallida. The sequence goes on from JANAVB010007198.1 coordinate 5,405,598, forward strand.
GAAGAAGAATACTTCAGAATTCACGCAGGTTTTGAGAAGAATAACTCAAAAGTCACGCAATGTTTTGAGGAAGGAGAAGGTTCAGAATCCACGCAAACCGCCAGCTGTCTTGATTTGGCACGCTTCGTCTGACACAAAATCTCTGACATTGATTATATTGTCAGCCGCATTAAATGAAGATAAGACCCAAAGTCATGCCAACTTGGTGAAGAGTGAGTCTTGCTAAGGAAGATTTCGAAAATCACGCAAAAGACGGCTGTGATCTCTCGAGTTCTGTGCATACGTGGCATATGAGGAGACGTTTCTCGACTGTTGTGTTGTCAGTCATTATGATTCTGACGTATGGCTGAGCTGTCTTTGCGTGACTTCTAAAGGAGATGGCCAGGCAGAACTTAGCGTATCTTTTGTGCTGCTTCTTGGATCACTCTGCGTGACTTGGTTCTGATCAACTCAGCATGACTTCATTTTTGAGGCCTACACTTACATGATCCTTAAACCATAAATGAAATGTTTCATTATGAATACGGTCCAGATCATGTGGTCTGAGACGAGAATTACTCCTAATTGACATACGGTGAGCCCTGTAATAGAAAAACATCATATCATTATGTAATATCTTAAATGGCTACAAAATAGAAAACTTAATAATGTAGCATACTTACTCTAGAAATGGTGAAATTGCATCGGTATTGATTAGCACATATCGATGTGCTTGTGCATATGTTATGTCATCAAGTACAAATCCCACCGACTTTCCTAATTTACGGCCCACTTCTAAATCAATAGAATTGGATACAATGTCATCGTTCCATACCGGTCGACTGGACTTGGTCTCAATATCATTTAGGTACCTTGAGCAAAATGTCAGACACTCTTCTACCCAATATCCTTGTGCAATTGAACCCTCTGGATGACTGCGAGTCCTCACATAGTTCTTCAATGTAGACAAGTATCTATGGTAAAAATTTGGCAAGTTACAAATAATGCTTTTCATAACAAATAAAAATACAAAAATAATAAATGATATCATACCTCTCAATAGCGTACATCATTCGATAGTGTGGTGGACCTCCTATCATCGCTTCTTCTGCTAAATGAATGACCAAATGCTCCATGACATCAAAAAATACAGGCAGAAATATCCTCTCAAGATGGCAGAGCGTGAGCGCAATGTGGGATTGAGCATGTTCCAAATCATTTACATTCATTATTTTTGAATACATAGTCCGAAAATAGTTACTCAATTCAATCAACGGTCCAAGCACATTCTTAGGCAAAACATTTCTCAAAGAAATAGGAAGAAGCTCTTGTATCAAGATATGGTTGTCATGACTCTTAAGTCCTGATATAATACGTTGTTTAAGGTTAACATGACGTGATATGTTCGAAGAATAACCATCCGGAACTTTTATCTCCTTCAACATTTTACACACTATATCTTTGCGTTTATTGTCCAACGTGAAACATGCAGGCGGCAAAAAATATTTGTTGTTTGTCCGTTTTTGAGGATGCAATGGCTTACAAATACCGATTTCTTTTAGATCTTTACGAGCATTTAAATTATCCTTTCCCTTTCCATCAACATTTAATATAGTCCAAAGCACATTGTCACACACATTCTTTTCAATATGCATTATGTCAAGATTATGGCGAAGCAAATTGTCCTTCCAATAATCTAACTCAAAAAATATACTTCGTTTCTTCCAATTATATGTTAGGGCCCCGTCTCCTTTAACCGTCCTTCTCCTCTTACGTTCCGACTCTGGATCTTTTCCAAACTTATTATTGAAGTCTTTTATTTCAGCGTACACTTCGTCTCCTGACAGTCGAGTGGGCTTTGTATCCAACTCTATTGTACCATCAAAAGAGACTTTATCAATGCAAAATTTATGCCCTTCCGGTAGCCATCGACGATGGCCCATATAGCATTGCTTACCTCCGTTGGACAATCGTCGAGAATGAGTGTATTTATGACAACAAGGGCATGCCAATTTACCTTTTGTGCTCCATCCCGACAAAATTGCATATGCAGGAAAATCACTTATTGTCCATAATAATGATGCACGCATTTTAAACATCTGATTACTAGTTGCATCATAAGTGTCTACTCCAACCCACAATTTCTTCAACTCATCTATTAGAGGACGCAAATAAACATCGATGTCATTTCCTGGCCCATAAGGACCATCGATTAGTATCGATAATATCATTGAAGGTTGTTTCATACATAACCATGGTGGCAAATTATATGGTATTAAAATTACTGGCCACGTGCTATGTGCAATACTCATGCTCCTAAATGGGTTAAATCCGTCACTAGATAAGCCAAGCTTGACATTTCGTGGGTCCTCGGCAAAATCTGGATATTTCTCATCAAATGTTTTCCATGCAAGAGAATCTGCAGGATGTCTTAAATTCCCATCATTAACGCGTTCCTCGGCATGCCATCTCATTTGTGATGCTGTCTTTGATGACATAAATAGTCTCTGAAGTCTTGGTATCAACGTGAAGTATCTTACCACCTTCGCAGGAATTTTTCGATCTATATTAACATCGCTATCTGACTCAACCTTTAATTGTTTATACCTTGGGGTATGGCATCTGTTGCATTCAATCTCTTGTTCTGTCTCATTCCAGTACAACATACAATCATTAGGGCATGCATGTATCTTCTTATACTCTAGTCCTAAGTTGGCAATCAATTTTCGCGCTTCATAAAAGGACTTCGGCAATGTCACACCCTCAGGGAATGCATCTTTTAATAACTCAAGCAACATTGTAAAGGATTTGTCGCTCCATCCACTAAGACACTTGATATGCAACAATCGAACGAGAAACGAGAGTGTTGAATACTTCTTGCAGTCTGGGTATAACTCTCGCTCAGCTTCTTTTATCAAATTAAAGAACTTTTTAGCTTCTTCATCAGGACCTTCCATATGTGGATGATGCTCAACGTCGTCCATAAAGTTTATTTGGCCGGTTGGAGGAATTCCAAAGGCATCATGTATCATCTCTCGCATTTCATCACCAACAACAGAATCCGAAGAAGGATTTGAAGATGCCAAAGACTCTCCGTGAAAAGTCCAACACGTGTAGCTCTCCAAAAAATGATTTAGTAGTATATGTTCAACCACATCATCTTTCTTCGCATATATCATATTGCGACATTTCTTACACGGACACAATATTCTTTCGGATTCGGTCTATTAGCTGAAGCAAACTCCACGAAATCCTCTGCTCCTTTCTCGTACAAAGGATGGGCTTTGTTTTGTATAATAATCCAGCTCTTGTCCATAAGTACGTTCAACCTAATGGTATTGTCTCACAACTATAGACAAAAATTAAATCATTTTAGTGAAATAGGAACAAATACCCAATTTAAAATCAGTATACAAGTTATAAGAAATAAAGAGCGATTGAACTTGATGAACAATACTTAAATATTGACCATAACAATTACAAAAAGAAACAAATTATCAAAAAAAATAAAAAGAATATTTTATATGCCAACATTTTAAAGAGACAGGGACTTTGAAACCTTGGTTAAGGTTCAGACATTTACCAATCCAAATATCATGTTTCTAGCATAAGAGGGATCAAATATTCATATCAACTTAGAACAATAGAACAATATTGATACCTAGGCATCTATTATTTCTAAGGTATGATTCAATAGAACAATATTGATACCTTATGGCTAATAACACTCCCTTACATGCACAGGATACTAGGATACATCACTTGTACATCCTCTAAACTAACACTCAATCCTTAATACACTAACACTAGCTCACATCCTAACCTCTGGTACTCCAAACCAAAGGTACAGGCCTAAGGCCAATTTCAACTGCAGCAATATGGCCAAGAAGCCATGTTGCTGCTGCCAACATCCCTGGCCTTACAAACCAGCAGGGCAGGGTTAACACCGCTGCCACTCTCTCACGTGTCTGATATGAACAATGTTCATCATCCATACTATGCTAATACACTAGGATATAATCTATTTCCCAACTCCTCTATTACATGGACAGTGGACAGAACCCCCCTTATACCTGAGCCCTATATACCTCTATTCCAGTTTACAACCCCAAACACTAACCCTCTCTCCCCTTCTGAACCAGTGGCACTGTTCTGATACCATGCATTGATACTGACATCACTTCACTAATAACTAACACATAGGGACACTATAATCCCCCATTTTCTTCTCAACCTTGCTGCTTACAGGTACTCTAAAAGCTCCTACTCATGCTTATCTTACTATAAATCTGTAAATATTGTTGCATCAATTTTGTATACTATAATCCCCCTTCCATAAGCTACCTAGGCATCAATTTGTATATCTGTACTCACACAAACTCTACAGGTGTACATGCCTAGCACAAGCCCCTACTGCTTTGGTTCACTAACTGTCCTGTGCACAATTGACAAATGAGTTAGGCTCTTATATATTGTTGCAAGGAGCAGCATATATACCTACTACTGTAGTCCTCCTAATTTTCTCCCCTCTCTATTTATTCACCAACCTGTCACACTACACTGTCCCTCTACACATATACACCTACTGTAGCGGCCCATGCTGCACATGACAACACTATAGCCTTGTACAGAGCTCTTGTACTGTGTGTACACACACAAAGTAGCACACAGACACTGACCTCTGTGCATAAACTCTCATTACACACACATACAAACTATCCTGATACTAGCAGGACCCCTGTATAGGTTTTTGCACCCATCCCTGTGTACAGGACACAAAGTCCTTCATCTAGGACTGTTTGCCCCCAACAAAGTAAAATACACACACACAGGTTTACTCATACCCCTATTGGTATCCTAGTCCACTGTACAAAACTATTTCTACTAAGGTCCTATATTGGTTGGGTCTACAGATAACCACACAAGACACACATGCCACACTAACCTGCTATGCCCACTGCAGGCACACACATTACCCGACACAGACCCCTAAATAAAGACTTATATTAGTGACAAAACTGATACTTATATTAGTATCAATGGATCGCTTCCAAACGTCTTGTGTCCACTTTACAAAGTAAATATTAATATCTTTTATCGTATCAAAGTATCAATTTTATTAAGGGGTATTAGTATCAGACATACTTGCTATATTAGTAAAGAGTATCAGTTTGTAGTCAAAGAGTATCAGTATACTAATATAAGTATCTGTTTTATCAAGGGGTATTAGTATCAGTGACGAACATTAATATAAACTGATACCCTGAAGGGGTATGAGTATCAGTTCTAAGGTTTGAGTGTTAGTTAACCTAACAACATCAAAAATTGGTTTTGAGTGCTAGTATCAGTTCTAAGGTTTGATTCTTTGGCATCTATTCCTAGAATCTCAAAAATATCCACCAAATTTACAGAGTAATTTCAATTTTAAGAATAATACAGTTTGGAACTAAGTTTAGGCAAAATTATAGAAACCCATCTCCAATTTCCACATAAACTGCACAAAATTACATAGTAATGTAAAAAGATAGCATCTGCTTTCCCACAAGCTTGAGAATAATAAAGTTTGGAACTAATTCTGCTCAAAATTATGGAAAATCATTCCAATTTCCCACCCAAACTGCAGAAAATTACATAATAATATCCAAAGTCAGCATTTTTTCCCCACAATCTTTAGAAAAACACAGGTTGGTCAATATTAGCATGACATACAGACTATCCTGATACTAGCAGGACCCCTGTACAGGTATTTGCACCCATCCCTGTGTACAGGACACAAAGTCCTTTATCTAGGACTGTTTGCCCCCAACAAAGCAAAACACACACACACGTTTACTCATACCCCTATTGGTATTCCGCTTATAATAACTCCTGGCTTCATCTTTGGCCGGTCTTAACTAACAAAATTTTTCACACCAATTGCCTCCATGTTGCCCCTACTTCTAACTAACACAACAGCATGTTCAGGAAAAATAGAAGGTCATGGTCAAATGTGCTCCCGCTGTTAGATTAAGTACCGCTTTCGCAAAAGGTATCAACAACTTTATTTGGTTAGTCCTCCTAACCCTGCTGATCATCAACATGACAGTCCGACACAATGGTTTGACTCCAACTTTGTCATGCCATCAATATGAAGATCGAGGTAAAGTAATACTTCTAATAATTGACCAAAATATTAAGTTCTATAGTGATGCAGTGCATATAAGGTTTCAAATACAATGGTAGAAGAAAAAGTCATTGTTATACGTAGCACAAATTGAACCAATTCAAAAGTCAGATCGGGACGAAAAAAAACCTAGCCTTAAACAATACAAGTATTAATGCATATATTGAAACGTAAGAGATGTGATAATCATGTTTACTAACAAGCCTCAAATTACCACAAATTAATTATAGATTTTTTCAAATTTTTGATGAAATTCATACCTCATCTAGCTGTCCCAACTATCCTATTACTGACATCAGTACGATCTTTTTAATCAAGGTTCAAAAGCTCTGTTTTGGACCATTTTAGTTTCAATTTTGAATCCTTCCTATAAGTGTCAGATTCAGAAGTGTTTGTAAATCTCTTGAAATAGCATCCACTAGGGCGTAAATTTTTAAAAAAATGAAAGTTCCCTTTTAAAAAGCTAACAACAGAGTTTATGCTTCCTTCCATAATATGCTTCTGCTTTTGAAAGAAGCATAAGCAATACAAATCTAAAAAATATCCATCAATACAAACATGAATACTAGAATTTGCTCCCTTAAAAAGTGTCGATCAATACAAATCTAAAAAATATCCATCAATATAATTAATCTCTGATTTCTATTTTTATAATCAAAAAATTGCATAGAAATATAAACATATATACATTAATATTTGTGAATAAATATCAATTATAATTTCTCAATATTGGACGTCAGAAATATTGTCATGCTTTATTCTTCATGAAGAAAGAATATTACATGTCTCATTAATAAAATATATATGAACCTATAGATAAAAATAAAGAAATAATGTCATACCTGGCCGAAAGAGATCACAACCTGGCCAAAAGAGAAAAGTAGAGGACCAGCCGGATCTTCGAAGGAGGACCTAGCATTCAGTTTTGAAAGAGAGAAGGCTCTTCGGTTCTAATTGAAGGAGGGGAGAGGTCCGGGAGATGGAGTATTAGGGAAATTGTATTTTGGTGGAATCAAAAGAGTAGACGTGGGCGCGCGGGAGCCAAATTTTGCAGCCGGAAAAATTTTTGCGTCCGATTAGTAGGGTTTAGGAGGGAAACATTTTGGTGGTAGAGACTTTAGGTGGGAAAAATAATAATGGGTATTGGCTCTGCTATATGGGAGACCTGTATATATATAATGGCCGGCTATACCCCCACCGACATTACCATATAAACATAGGTTATAAATATTTATAAATATAATTTGGATTGGTTTTAATTTGGATTTATGTGAGTCCACGTTACCATAAGGGTCCGTTTGGTAAACCGTATTTGGAGATGAAATTTGGATTTTTATGGATTTGGAGACAAATCCATGGAATCCAATGTTTGGTTGGAGATGGATTTGGATATGGAAAGTATGACAAAATCCATAACTTGGATTTGGTTGGATTTTGGAGGAAAAAAATAATTATTCTTTAATAATTTCGTTAAAATATTTATTATTTAATAATTTTGTTAAAAATTATTAAATTAAAAAATAGTTAATCTTTAATAATTTCGTTAAAAATATTTATTCTTTAATAATTTCGTTAAAAATTAGTTAATTAATTAAAAAACTAACTATTTTATTAGTATTATTAATTAATAAAAAAAATAGTATTATTAATTAAAAAATTAGTTAATTAGTTAATTTTGTTATAATCATAATTAATAATTTATTAGTATTATTATAATATTAATTAATAATATTTTATTATTTAGTTAATAATCATAATTTACTAGTATTATTATATTATTATTATAATATTAATTAATAATTTATTAGTATTATTATAATATTAATTAATAATCATATCCTATGTTTAATTAGTATTATTAATTAAAAAATTAGTTAATTTAATTATATTTTAATCACAATAATATTTTAGTTAATATTTTATTTAATAATATTTTAATTAATAATATTTTATAATATTTTAATAATATTTTATAATATTTTACTTAATAATATTTTATAATATTTAATTATATTTTAATCACAATAATATTTTAATTAATAATATTTTATTATATTTTAATCACAATAATATTTTATAATATTTTAATCACAATAATTTAATAATATTTTAATTTAATTATTAATAATATTTTAATCACAAATAGAATCATATTTTATAATAATTTAATTAATAATTTACTAATCATAATAATATTAATTTATAATTACTATTTATAAAATATTTAATTTATAGTTAATTAATCGTTAATTATTAATTATTAATTATTAATCAATAATTATAATTTATAATTATTAATCGTTAATAAAAAATTATCGATTGTTAATTATTAATTATTAATCGTTATTTATTAATCTTTAATTATTAATCGTTATTTATTTAAAAATTAATTAATCATTAATTATTAATTTTATAATTAATAATAACTAATCGTCAATTATTAATTACTAATCGTTAATTACTAATCGTTAATTATTAATTTTATAAATAATAATAACTATAATTAATCATAATTAATTAATAGCTTAATTATTGATCATGACTATAATTTATTTATTAATCATAAAACCTTAAGTTGGATTTGGAGTTGGATTTGAATAGTAAAATCCATGATTTGGATTTGGAGGATTTCCAAATCCAAATCCAAATAGTAAAATTCAGTTACCAAACAAGCCCTAACCAGCGGCATGATATTTTATCATATATATAAACATAAGTTTTTATTTGGGTCTATGTGCACCATGCCATATAACAGGGGCAAAGTCTGTAGGCGTATGCAACATTCTTCACAAAATGTTGGTATATTGCTCGGCGTTTAAAGAAAAATGCAGGTAATTATCAACATGTTTTTAAAAAATTTTGGTGTATTTCTCGATGTTTAAAGACAAACGCAGGTAATTGTCAACCTTTGTTTAAAACGTTGGTATATTGCTCGACGTTTAAAGAAAAATGCAGGTGATTATCAACTTTTGTTTTAAAATGTTGGTATATTTCTCGACGTTTAAAGAGAAACGCAGGTAATTGTCAACCTTTGTTTAAAAACGTTGGTATATTGCTCGACGTTTAAGGACAAACGTAGGTAATTATCAACGTTTGTTTACAAACATTGGTATATTGTGCGACGTTTAAAGACAAATGCCGATCATGACCAACGTTTTTTTAAATACGTCGTTATATGCTAACTTAGCCGACGTTTACAAAAAATGTCGGAGGAATAAACGTTGGAAAAGACCTATTTTCTTGTAGTGCAAAGATTTCCTAGACATATACAGACTCAGAAAAAAGAACAAGGAGAAGAACCGTCTTCTTTGTAGTCTCCAAGCTGCTTCATAGTCTTTGGCAAATCTGATAAAGGAGAGATGCAGAGCTCCATGGTCTTTGATTAGCGTCATGGAATGGAGAATCCTTTCTTCTATTCTTGCCTGTGAGAAGTACAAACTAAAGACGTACAAGGGTTATTGTGAACAATAATCAAAATCGATGTGCCAACAGCCTTGGGATTGTCTTTCGTTTTTCCCTTTACGTCCATCACAGTATTAATTATGTTATCAAACACATTCTTCTCAATATGCATGACATCAAGATTATGTCTGATCAGATTAGTACTCCTGTATGGCAGATTCCAGAATATGCTCCTCTTTGTCCAGTTATGATCTCTACCAAATCCATCGTACTTGTACCCAGTTGTAGGATCTTCGATAGCACTTGGAAAATCTTTAACCTTCTTCTATATCGTGGTTCCGTACCACCTTGGCGGTGGATCACCCTTCTCTACAATGCCGGCACGAAATGCATTCATGTTCCTTCTGAACGGATGATCTTTTGGCAGAAATTGCCGATGACAATCAAAGAAGCACGGTTTTCCTCCGTGTTTCAAGCGAAAAGCCTTACTACGGTCCATGCAATACGAACATGAGAGACGGCCATGAGTGCTCCATCCAGATAATATTTCATAGGCCGGAAAGTCGTTGATGGTCCACATAAGGGTTGCCTTCATCTGAAAATTCTGCTTCCTGAAAATATCGTACGTGTTAGCGGCGCCTACTTCCCATAACTGATTCAACTCATCTATCAAAGGCTGTAAGTACACGTCAATATTCCTCTTGGGATTGTTCGGACCAGGAATTATAACGGTTAGAAACATGTACTGAGTCTTCATGCACATCCAAGGCGGTAGGTTATACGGAGTGACAATCACAGGCCAGCACGAATACTAGAATCCCGAAAGACCAAAAGGAGTAAAACCGTCAGAAGATAGTCCCAACCTGACATTACGCGGATCTGAAGCAAAATTAGGATATACTCGATCAAAGTGCTTCCACGCTTCTCCATCGGATGGGTGATCCAACACTCCTTCAATCTGTTCTCGCATGTGCCAACTCATATTTTCGGCCGTCTCTTTCATCATAAATAATCTTTGCAACCGCGACGTTAAAGGCAAGTAGTGCATTGAATCGGTCGGTCTTCTTGCACCGGTAGACCTTCCTGTACTAGTTGTCTTATAGCGATCAGCACCACAAAATCTGCACACATCTGCGTCCTTGTCGTCTTTGTAGTACAGCATGCACCCATTGCGACAGGAATCGATTTTCTCGTATCCCATCCAGAGCGATCTCACCATCCTCTTAGACCGATAGAAGTCTTTAGGCAACTTAGCACCCGCCGACAAGATCTCTATAATCAACTCCAACACTCGGTTGTAGCATTCTTGCGACATGTTAAAATCTGACTTAATGCTCAACAGTCTTGTAACCACCTCCAACGGTGAATGATCCTCACAACCAGGATACAATAGAGTCCTTGCATTCTCTATCAACTCCATGAACTGTGCAGCATCGGCGTTCGGTGCCTCCTCAGGTGCATCATGAACGAAACTAGGTCCCGTAGCGTCGAAAACCATGTTCACGCACCCGTCGTCGTATGCATAATTATCTGAAACAAAATTAGGTCCCGCATGCATATATGGCTCAACATAAGGCTCCGGCTCTGATGCTAAAGACACAAGTTCTCCGTGTGCGGTCCACTGATAGTAATTAGGCGTGAAACCCCTCGAGTACAAATGATATGTCACTTCCACTTCTGGATAATATTTCACACACGGACACTTAATTTTGGTACCGTCCATGTACTGAAGGAACGCCTTAGCAAACTGCAGGAACTACTCTACTCCCGCTATGTATTCATCCCGCACACCACACATATCATCAGGACGACGATTGTACATCCATGAACGATTCCGCAAGTAGTAATTCATATCCATTTAGAAATAATTCTGCAAAGATGGACACACATTATCCAACAGGCACAAATTCGTATATTATGTCTTATTAGGGACACACATTAGTAGCGGACAGTTACTAATAACAATGATATGCAATCTAGGTCAAACTAGGTTGTACTAAGTCAAACAAAGTCAAACAAGGTCAACCTAAGTCAAACAAAGTCAAACAAGGTCAAAGTAGGTCAAGGGTTGACCTATAGTTGACTTTGTCAACTCTTAGTCCAATCTACGTCAAATATCCTATTTCTAGTCATTACCTACCAAGGTACCGTTTACCTTATCGCTATTGGTATCCCAATACCGATACCTTAAGTTGGTACCCTTTACCTTATCGCTATTGGTACCCTTTACCTTATCGTTATTGGTATCCCAATACCAATACCGCGGTAACATGGTTGGTACATTAAGGGTCTTTGACAAGGTGACAACCATGTCACCCTCTCAGTCATATCCCAACTAATAAATAGTCAACCTTGGTCAAACAAGGTCAAATCTAATATATCCTTACTAATTTATAGTTTACAGGAACCCAATGTTAAAACATTCATTCAACTCATTAGGAAGAACAAAACTCAGGTATAGGAATTAAACCATTCACTTGGTTAACAGTCAATTCAATTTCAGTTATTCAAGGGAATCAGTTGACACATTCAGTGGATTTATCTCAGGAATAGGAAAACCAATCTCAGTCCTATTTACAGTTTAAGGAAAATGAAATCTATATTTCTTTTGAAAACAGTGTATACAAAAAGGGAAATCAGAGTCTCAGGTTTAACACAGTGAAGTGATATATGTGTCAAGAATATTACTGAATGTTAAAGGAAACAGTGGCAGACATTTGTGTTCAAGTGTCAATGCAAACAGTGAGCTAACTAACATTAAGAAATCTGGAATTATATTAACAGTTGCAAAGGAAAGAAAATTCAGTGAGCTAATAACTGGAATGGGAAACAGTGAGCTAACATGAAATCAGTGAACAAGGAAACTGAGAATACATCTCAGGAAAATAGGAAAGGAAATCAGTTCCCAGTCCTGCATGTCTTCGAGAACCAACACACAGTCCAATTTCTCATACTCAAACATATAGCCTATTCTAATTAAGCAATCCTGCAGTAAACACAAACTAGAACATGTGGGGATCATTATAACTCATCAAAAGGAATCAGTTCAATTCAGTTCAAGGAAGAACAGCAAACCAAATTCCTGAATTTTCATCAAACCAATTTAAATCGAACCCCATGTCCAATATCCTATTCTCAAATCACAAGCCAAATCAGAAATGAAAAAAAAGGAATTAACAGGTACTAACACATGTGTTACAACCAATGATAACTGAACAACAATTAGAAATCAAAAAAATTTGGAATTGAAGTTCAGGGGACAATCAAAACTGATTCATGAGTATCAGTCAACCCATTGAAACCAACTCGAGTCCAAATTCCATTTCCATATCATAAAACTTAATTTAATAAGTAAAGATCAATCTATCATAGGCTAATACACATGTAGGAGTAATATTGGTACTTAAAACATTAGTTAGAATCAGATTAACATGATTGACATAGGAAAAACTTGAAACGTATCATGTATCAGTCATGTAAAGTCAACCCACATATGTTCGAATCCCATATCACAGCAACGACCCATTCTCAATGTAAATATCAACTAACATAGATTAACAACATGTCTAGGAATCAAATCTAGCATTTAAATCACAATTTAAACCATTTAAACTAGGAATAAATCTGTGTCTGTGTGTGTGTGTATGTGTCTGTGTCTGTGTGTGTGTGTGTGTCCGTGTCCGTGTGTGTCCGTGTGTGTACGTGTGTGTATGTGTGTGTGTCTGTGTGTGTGTCTGTGTGTGTGTGTGTCAGTGTCCGTGTGTGTCCGTGTGTGTATGTGTGTGTCTGTGTCTGTGTCTGTGTGTGTGTGTGTCCGTGTCCGTGTGTGTCCGTGTGTGTGTGTGTGTGTCCATGGGAGAGGAGGAGGAAGGAGAGGAGTTAGGTTAGGGTTTACCTGAGGAAGAGGAGGAGGAGCTCGGATTGGGGGAGGAGGAGCTCGAGGAGGAGGATCTCGAGGAGGAGCTCGCCGGAGGGGGAGGGAGTCGCCGAGGGGGAGGGGGTCGCCGGGGGGGAGGACACTGACAGAGGGGGAGGGAGTCGCCGGGGGTGGGGGGTGGGGGGGTGGGGGGGGGAGAATTAAAATTTTTGGGTTTTCGAGTGAGAGTGAGGGAGAAAAAAGGTAGCGGCGTGCCCTAAGTAGCGACGTCACGTGTTGACGTCGCTAAACGTCGCAACCATGGCGACATATACTTATAATATGTCGCTGAACGTCGCTATTCAGCGACGTAGGATACTCCTGTCGCAGAACGTCTCTAGTCAGCAACGTTTTGCGACGTGTTTATAAAAATGTCGCTACTGGCGACGTAATTTCTTGCCGTCGCTACATTACGTCGCTATTTGATGATATTTTAGTAGTGCTCGAACTGTAAGCACGACGACGAAGTCCTAGAGGATGTCTCCTTCTTGCCCTCAATTAAGTCAGACCTACACCGAGCTTTTAAAGTAGAGAGAAAAGTGGTTTTATTTGAGAATAAATAAGCATCAACCGTGATCGAGTTGAAGATTAGCATAGCAAAGCCTTTGGTTGTCATAGAAGAAAGTCTTGAGTTACTTTTTGTCATCTTCGATTTGTCGCTATCATCCAAGGGCAAGGGCATGGATGTTGACACGCCACCAATCTTTGGCATTACCCTCGAGCTCCAAATGTGGTTGAGGCAATATTCAATATTCATGCTATTACGCTTGAAGATCTGACCACATACAACCCTTTCCTTAGGTTTTTTTTTTTAAAAAATTTCACATGGTTGCAGCACTTCAAGTGCGACTCAACGTCTACTTTATCATGCGAGTGTTCTTTTTCAAGGATATCTCGCTCCTAGTAAGGGGAGTGTTGTTGGTATGGTCTTTTTAGGAGAAGCTACTTGGCGAGCGTAGGGAGCCATATCTGATTGCTTATTGTGTGCTTCAATCGTGTGATTTATGTCATATGCCTATTATGGATCACTCGTATCATTACTTTATTAATGGGCAGTTATTGGGTCGAGTATCCTACAATTGTTGACCGTGATCCCTCATATGTTTGCCTGTTGGTGAATTCGATTGCGAGAAGATTGAAGATTGAGATCAAGTTACTTTGTGAATTTGAATATTTGAAGGGTAAGCGTCAACTTTTAAAGGCCCACATATATTCTGAATATTTACTTGTATGGACAGGTTGACCAACAAGGTGAGGCTGATTGAGGACTTATGTCTACTCTAAGTATATATTCATTGGATGGGCCAATTTTATTTTTTTTTCCAGAAAAGAACTCGACGTTAAGTTTAGTTTAGCAAGGGAAGTCTGGTGCAAGAGTGCGACCAGTAAATTTGTTAATCATTCTAATATGTTTCAACTGAACCCGTATATTGCCAAATTTGGTTACCATTTTGTACAATATTTTTAGGATTGGTCTAGAATTTGCATTTGATAACATAGCATGTAATAAAGCTAGCAAATCATGTCAAATGCTTGACATTGTTTTGGATAATATATTTCATATCTTAGGACTTACAAGGCTTTTATTTAGAAATAAGATTATATTTCTTCTTCTCTAAGACTTCTAAAGCCTATATAATGGCTTCATTATGCTAGTTTTATTTAACTCCAATAATAGTACTTTTTAGTCGAGATTACTTTCTAAATTACTGGTGGATTCCAGTCGCGTGAGTTTGAAAATATCACAGATTGAAACAGATATAATGTTATATGCCTATTATGGATCACTCGTATCATTACTTTATAAATGGACAGTTATTGGGTCGAGTATCCTACAATTGTTGACCGTGATCCCTCATATGTTTGCCTGTTGGTGAATTCGATTGCGAGAAGATTGAAGATTGAGATCAAGTTACTTTGTGAATTTGAATATTTGAAGGGTAAGCGCCAACTTTCAAAGGCCCACATATATTCTGAATATTTACTTGTATGGACAGGTTGACCAACAAGGTGAGGCTGATTGAGGACTTATGTCTACTCTAAGTATATATTCATTGAATGGGCCATTTTTTTTTCCAGAAAAGAACTCGACGTTAAGTTTAGTTTAGCAAGGGAAGTCTGGTACAAGAGTGCGACCAGTAAATTTGTTAATCATTCTAATATGTTTCAACTGAACCCGTATATTGCCAAATTTGGTTACCATTTTGTACAATATTTTTAGGACTGGTCTAGAATTTGCATTTGACAACATAGCATGTAATAAAGCTAGCAAATCATGTCAAATGCTTGACATTGTTTTGGATAATATATTTCATGTCTTAGGACTTACAAGGCTTTTATTTAGAAATAAGATTATATTTCTTCTGCTCTAAGACTTCTAAAGCCTATATAATGGCTTCATTATGCTAGTTTTATTTAACTCCAATAATAGTACTTTTTAGTTGAGATTACATTCTAAATTACTGGTGGATTCCAGTCGCGTGAGTTTGAAAATATCACAGATTGAAACAGATATAATGTCATATGCCTATTATGGATCACGCGTATCATTACTTTATTAATGGGCAGTTATTGGGTCGAGTATCCTACAATTGTTGACCGTGAGCCCTCATATGTTTGCCTGTTGGTGAATTCGATTGTGAGAAGATTGAAGATTGAGATCAAGTTACTTTGTGAATTTGAATATTTGAAGGGTAAGCGTCAACTTTCAAAGGCCCACATATATTCTGAATATTTACTTGTATAGACAGGTTGACCAACAAGGTGAGGCTGATTGAGGACTTATGTCTACTCTAAGTATATATTCATTGGATGGGCCAATTTTATTTTATTTTTTCCAGAAAAGAACTCGACGTTAAGTTTAGTTTAGCAAGGGAAGTCTGGTGCAAGAGTGCGACCAGTAAATTTGTTAATCATTCTAATATGTTTCAACTGAACCCGTATATTGCCAAATTTGGTTACCATTTTGTACAATATTTTTAGGATTGGTCTAGAATTTGCATTTGATAACATAGCATGTAATAAAGCTAGCAAATCATGTCAAATGCTTGACATTGTTTTGGATAATATATTTCATGTCTTAGGACTTACAAGGCTTTTATTTAGAAATAAGATTATATTTCTTCTGCTCTAAGACTTCTAAAGCCTATATAATGGCTTCATTATGCTCGTTTTATTTAACTCCAATAATAGTACTTTTTAGTTGAGATTACTTTCTAAATTACTGGTGGATTCCAGTCGCGTGAGTTTGAAAATATCACAGATTGAAACAGATATAATGTCCGCGACATTGGTTACTTTGCTTTAACTTTGTACCACCCTCCGTCGGCATTTTTCGGCAAGTCAGCCTTGATAAAGTCACTTTGCCAAACTACTTTTGGACTGTAGAAAGACAATGTTGGAATTTTTGCTTGCACACTAGAAAAGTTTAGTCCAACATTAGAAAAATCTCCAAGTGAGCATGTCAATATATAGCTATGCTTTGTATTGAGGTATGCACATGGGATATGTTTTAAACTGATCTTATCTCTTGGGGGTCAGAGCAGCGGTTGGATTAGGGTTTTGGGTTTTCCCATCTTCTTATATATATTCTCTTCCTCTTCTCTCTTGAGAGATAATCTCGAAAGAGAGTATAAGAGAGGGGGCGGCCGCCACCTGACGAAGGAGTCCAATTCAAGGAGTTCATCGTTCGAGTCGTTCACAAAGGTGACAACATAGCGTTTCAGACGTTGATCACGTGAACATGCTGGTTCTTGGAAGCAGATCGTTGAAAGCTGACGAATCTTTCTTTCAGCAACGGTGATCTTTGTCGCCTACAAAAAAAAAAACCGCAAAGAATTGATTTTCTTTATTTTTTCCTTTCCACCAACCAAAAGAGGCTTAATTATTTGTATTAACAATATCATCAAACTTCCATACCTTCTTCAAATCATCTCTCAAATAGGTATCAATATAATGGGGGGGGGGGGGGGGGGGGGGGGGGGGAATGTATATAATTTCCAAGCAAAACCATGAAACCATTATTCCATCCTTCCTCAAGTAAGAGCAAGTAACAAGCAATATTAATTATTACTACTACTCTACTTACATGCAATAGTAAGTAACTTTGGAGGGTGTTTGGTAGCACTCACTTACTCATCCCATTTCCGAAAACAAAGAAAGAAAAAATAAAGAGAGAGAATTAAAGAAAACAATTCAAGCATACATACATATTGGTTGCTCTCTCTCTCTCTCTCTCTCTCTCACTCTCAATAAATGCAATTGCACCCTCTCAATACGCTCCGCAATAACTCCTCCTTTGCTACTTCCTCTCCATCTGTTCCTTTCTTCTTCCCCTCTTCCTTCCTTCCTTCTTCATCACCTCTAGCTCTCTCTCTCTTCCATGTCTTCTTCTTCTTCTTCCCATGTTCTTCTCCTCAAGACCTCCCTTGATCTCTTTCTTATATGAATTCATGTACTTAGTCCTTTGATACATTTATTCATAGTCAAGAGAGAGAGAGAAAGAGTTTGTAGTTACATATATATATATATATAGAGAGAGAGAGAGAGAGAGAGAGAAGAGAAAGAAAGAGAGAGAGATCTTCTCCTATATTTTCTCCATCTCCTCTTCTTATATATATAAATAGAGTGAGAGAGAGAGAGAGTGATCAGTAGTGAAGAGTGAGTGATAGCTAGCTAGAGCTAAGAGAGAGAGAGAGAGAGAGAGAGAGAGAGAGAGAGAGAGAGCAAAAGTGGAGGGCGACAGGGAATTAGGGTTTGGTGGGGGGAGAATTAGCATGCCTGCAGGGATCATGATCCCTTCGCGCGCGGCGGCGCAGGTCCCTTCGACGATCATCGGGAGGAGCGGCGCAGGCGGCGGCTACGGGTCCTCCTCCTCCGCGCTGTCCCTCGGCCAGGTGCGCTCACCACCATCAACATGAGTTCCTACAGTTAGGGTTTCATTTGCATGGGGGAGTACTAGAGCTCCTTTCTGTATTTTATGCGTTTAATTTCTTCAATTTTAATTGTTGAGCAATTTCTGTCAACTGTTTCTATAGATCTCAACAACAGTTTCCTTCTTTCTTTTCTTTAGTTCCTTAATTTCTTCACGCGCTTTGATATCAATTCTCTCTCTCTAACTCTAATTTTTCTTCTTTTGTTGGGACTTTTGTTTTGTGAATTGATTGCAGTCAAACATGTTAGATGGTCAGCAGCAGCAGCAGCTCCCCCTCCTCCACCACCACCACCACCAGTTCCAGCAGCAGCTGGTCGAGATCGGCGGCCATCAGGCGGCCGCGGAGAGCCACGACAACATTGTCATGGCGCGGGCCTCCGCCGCGGCCGCCCACGGGGAGGATCAGGAATTCGAGAGCAAGTCGGGGAGCGAGAACATCGAAGGCGGGGCCTCCGGCGACGACCAGGACCCCGGCCAGAGGCCCAACAAGAAGAAGCGCTACCACCGCCACACCCAGCACCAGATCCAGGAGATGGAGTCGTAAGAACGATCGATCGATCGACCCCCTCTTTCTTTCTCGTCCACTTGATGGCATATAGATGAAAAGAATTCCACTGCATACACTAGAACGACTCACTGAATAATTTCGTTAAATTTTTTTTATGATAAAATAGCCGTAAAATTCACGACTTATATTTTTTCGATAACATGTGAAAATTCTTGTTAGTTTGTTATTGTTTTTTCTTTTTATGTCCAATTTTTTTCTCCAGTTTTTTCAAGGAATGTCCACATCCCGACGACAAGCAAAGGAAGGAGCTAAGCAGAGAGTTAGGGCTAGAGCCCCTCCAAGTCAAGTTTTGGTTCCAAAACAAGCGTACCCAAATGAAGGTCTAAAATTAAAAATTAAAAAAAATAAAAATCCACACACTATAAACATGTAATTATATATATTTTATTTTTTCATTTTTGAACACAATTGTAACTGCTTGATTATATATATAGACACAACATGAGAGGCACGAGAACACCCAGCTGAGGTCCGAGAACGAGAAGCTCCGGTCGGAGAACCTGCGCTACAAAGAGGCCCTCGGCCACGCGTCGTGCCCGAGCTGCGGCGGACCCGCAGCCCTCGGCGAGATGTCCTTCGACGAGCACCACCTCCGGATCGAGAATGCACGGCTCAGGGAAGAGGTACTTACTTAGCTCAAACATATATATTCACGAGACTTTGTACACGCTGCGTTGCATGCCATTTGGACCCAACGTCTCCCAATTTACACACGCACACGCACACACCTCTTCTGCGATTCGATTCTGAGACCGTCTGCGGAGGTTATACCACTTCTCACTGACCACAAGAGCCGGATGAGTTCGATTATATTCTAATTAACGCACGACTCTGTGCACGCGGTTCAATTTGAGATCGTCTGTCTATCTCTCCTCATTGAAGACAAGAGCCAGATGAGTTCGGTTATATTCAAGTTCACTACTTCGATTATATGTTCTTTAACGTCGCATTTTTCTTGATTTAACAGATAGATAGGATATCGGGGATCGCCGCGAAGTACGTCGGGAAGCCGATGGCGTCGTCCTACCCGTTCCTCCCGTCCCCCTCGGCGCGCTCGCCGCTGGACCTCGGCTTCGGCATGGTGGGGCCCGCGGAGATGTTCGGGGCGCCCGGCGCCGGGGAGCTGCTGAGGCCGCCGCCGGTCCCCTCGGGCCAGGCGGCCGAGATCGAGAGGCCCGCGGTCATCGAGCTGGCCGTGGCGGGGATGGAGGAGCTGATCAGGATGGCCCAGCTGGGCGAGCCGCTGTGGACGGCTGCGGGGAGCCTGGACGAGGAGGAGTACGTCCGGAACTTCCCGAGGGGGATCGGGCCGAGGCCGTTCGGGCTCAAGTCGGAGGCGTCGCGGGAGTCGGCGGTGGTGATCATGAACCACGTCAGCCTCGTGGAGATGCTCATGGACGTGGTACGGAGAAAGAAGAGTACACTGCAGCATTTTGCTTTGTAATTATTAGGGTTTTCAAGCTTTTGCGCGGACTTTTGAAATTATTAGGGTTTTTTCCACAGAATCAATGGTCGACCATCTTCTCCGGGATCGTGTCGAGAGCAATCACTCTGGAGGTGCTGTCGACCGGAGTGGCGGGGAACTGCAATGGAGCATTACAAGTGGTATCGATTTTTTACTCACTGTTCTAAATGGCGGTCTGGACGCCGTCCCCTAGGCGTCTGACTAGTCCCTACCCGGCATAATTTTGGGTTTTATGATTTTTTTTTTTACAATTTTTGGTAGGGCCTAGGCGGCAAGTACCCGTCCGATTAGCGCCTAACACTTTTCACAACCTTCGTAGTGTCTAATTAGGAATTATTAATGTCATATGCATGGTAGTGTCCTCTGTTCTAAAAGGTGGTCTGGGTACGTCTGAAGTCCTCTAGACGTCCGTCTTGTCCCTCCCGACATATTTTTGAGTTTTATTGATTTTTTATTACAATTTTTAGTATATTTTTGATTTTTTTTTGGAACCGTCTAAATTTAGAAGTCTGCACTATAGTCTAGATTTAGACGTCTGCACTTGCTAGACGCTATAGTCTAGATGTAGACGTCTGCGCTCGCTAGACGCTATAGGTGGCAGGTGCCCGTCCGACTAGCGCCTAGCGCTTTTCACAACCTTGATAGTGTCTAATTACGATTATTAAGCACTATTGAACTCTTTTATTACTTTCAAAGAGTACATGAATGATGAAAATTGAACATAATGATATTATCAATTGCATATATATAATACTAGTATGATTCAATTGGGCTGACAGGAGTAGTAATATTGATGAGATTTGATCATGTAGTATTCATTCTTCTTAAGTTTTTGAAGAAATTCTAAGTTGTTGATGCAAAGTTTTGAATTAAGGACACCATATTTATTTAATTTCTTGTGGCTTTAATTGTTAGTTTAGTGTTGAAGAAATAATTCTGTTTTTATTTTATTTTGTAATAGTTGTATGACAACTGGGATACATAAATAATCAACCCTCAAATAATTATTTTTGTTAAGTTAATCCATATATTTCTTAACTTGATCAGATATATTACTACTAATTTGTCTAATGTTTTACAAACTTGATTTAACTAATAATGTTGAGACTACAAATTAATCCATATATTTCTTAAATATATAAGGTATTTTTTTTATGACTACTTTCACCGGGATTCGAACACCGCCTACTTGGATCTTATGTCTCCTCACTCTAGCCACTTGAGTTACCAGGTCTCGACTATATATATACACACACATTGTGATGCATTAAGTAATAATGTTATATTTCAGCAAAAAAGGTAAATATGAGAATATGTGTATCCATTATCAAGTTTTAATTAGTTTGTGGATCTGTTCATGATTTTTTTTATCTGAAATATTTTAGCAAATGCTCCCATTAGAAATATAGAAACTATCATATACCCTCACTTATTTAACAAATTAGCAAATGCTCACATTCCTTTGTATGCAACGTTTAAAAATTTAAGATATATCCCCACTATTTTAACTAAAATTTTGATTATTTTACACATAATGGGGGCATTTGCTATTTTTTTTAAATAAGTAAGGGTATATGCTAGTTTTTATATTTGTAATGGGACATTTTCTAAAATATCCCTTTTTTCTTAATCCATGTATGTATGCGGTAGCTAGATAACAATAAAACTAAGCTTATCATTTCCAAAACCAAATTGATTAACTAATACATGATGGAGATCTCCTATATATTAGATTTACTCCATTTATAATATAGCCATGAATTCCTTTAACTTGTAACATTAAGATTTCTTAATGCTAACAATTTGTTCAAGGTTTTTGAGATGATCATTTGTAAGGGGGAAAAAAATCACTTTTAGCTTAGTAGGATAACACAACATAACTATATCATAAGATCTCTAGTATTCTTCATATATAAGGGGGAAAGTATCACCAAATAAATTTGTTTTCTTCATGAAACAAATTTTCATATGCAAATAATCTTTTGGACAACATTTGGCTGATGCAACAGATACCGATCGACAAATTTTCATATGCAATTAACCTTTTGGAGAACTTGTTTTGACAAACCTTGTGATCCAGTTATCTTGGTATATATACATTGTTAAAACTAAATTAAATTCAAGTTATTCCTATAAAATTGTAGTTTTACTATAGCTTCTTGATAATTTGAATAATTCTAGTTGTATGAATCAAAATTAACGTTGCAAATGCATGCCTAGAGATGTTAATTATTCAATCTACTACTTGATAATTTTATGTAAAATCTTCTTTTGAAACTCCCAAATGCCAGAACTCTAAGCTCAGTTTATATATTCAGTGACTTCACACATCTGCAACAAGTATTACTCAGAAAATCTGTGGAATGTACAAGATTTTTTTTTTTTTTTTCAATCTGTACTAAAATTAACCCATGTATACAAATAGGAAGCAAAATTATAGTACTCTACATTCATTCCAAGGCTTTGAGTGTCGTTTTTGTACGATGATATGAACTTGACTTACGCCTCGTTTGGTACACTGTAACGTAATCGCAATGTAATCGAATTAAAAAAATTTATTTAATTACATTGCGATTACGACTACAGTACAGTGTACCAAACGAGGTCTTACTTCCGAAGAATACCAATACCTCGAATTTTTTTCCATGAAATTGCCAGATGTCTGCAGAATTCCAAGTACCTTCCCCTCTTGTCCCGACCAGGGAGAGCCTCTTCGTCAGGTACTGCAAACAGCACTCCGACGGGACCTGGGCTGTCGGGGACGTCTCCTTGGACAGCCTGCGCCCGAGCCCGGTCTCGAGATGCCGGAGGCGGCCGTCTGGTTGCTTGATCCAAGAGATGCCAAATGGTTACTCAAAGGTAAGTTAGTAAGGTAAATATTATGGATATTTAGTTTTAGGGTCCCACATATATATGAAAATTAGGATTTGGGTCTCGAAAATGATCAATGTTAGAGTTTGCCGGTCTCGAAATTACTGTTCAAATAAGCTAACGAACAGTAATTTCGAGACCCAAACTCTAACATTTAACATTTTCGAGATCCAAACCCTAATATCCATATACATGTCCCACATATATATGGAAATTAGGATTTGGGTCTCGAAAATGACCAATGTTAGAGTTTGGGTCTCGAAAACACTGTTCACGTAGGTTAACGAACAGTAATTTCGAGACCCAAACTCTAACGTTGGTTATTTTCGATACCCAAATTCTAATATCTATATATATGTGTGTGATCCTATTACTAAATAACCCTAAATATTATGCACAGATTGATATAACCCTAAACTTTACCTGTGTGTATTCAAGATAACAACAGATGATCAACATATGTGTAGGTGACTTGGGTGGAACATGTCGAGGTAGACGATAGGTCTGTGCACGACATATACAGGCCCCTGGTTAACTCGGGCCTGGCTTTCGGGGCGAAGAGGTGGGTCTCGACGCTGGACCGGCAGTGCGAGCGCCTCGCGAGCGTGATGGGGAGCAATATTCCGTCGGGCGACGGCGGTGGTAACGATCCGTAACCCTTTCTTGCTATCTTTAAGTCCCCAGGTTCGCAATATCGGTATTGAAATCGGTATCGAACGATTTCTATTGAGTATCTGGATCGACGGTATCGGCAATATCATTTTTTTTTATTGGAGAACATAAAATTATTAATATTTTAGAAAATATATTTTATACGGCATAATTTTAAGTATTTTTAGTGTTGTTTAATTGACAGTAGTTTTGAAAATGAATAAAATATGAGTCATCATTGCCGATTGGTTTACATGCGAAAAAATAAGTTTTCTTCTTTTATATGCTTTTACAAGTTTATTATGCTTTTACAACCTTTTTGCTATCTTAAGTTCCAAGGTTCACAATATCGGTATTGAAATCTCGGACTATTCCTACGAGTATCTGGATCGACGGTATCAACAATATATCAGATTTTTTTTGGTATTGGAAATCGTATAATTACCAATAAATTATTAAAAGTTTAGAAAATATATTTCATACGTTTAGGCATAATTTTAAGTATTTTCAGTGTTGTTTTAGTTTTAAAAATGAATAAAATATGAGTCACACTTGCCGATTGATTTACATACGATAATAAGTTTTTTTCTTTTATATGCTTTTACACCCTTAGTGATTGGTCTTTTTTTGTTCAATTTTCTTTGCTGAATTGATCGAAAAAGTGACCCCAATATCGATATCGTCAGTATCGGATATCGATAGGTATCGGACCGAGACATGCCAAACCATATCGGCCGATACTGCAAACTATGATCTTAACAACCTAGTTGACCATACTAATAACAGGCTCAATAATTTTGTTGTCACTTTGGTGTTGAAGTGATACAAACTGCGGAAGGGAGGAAGAGCATGCTGAAGCTGGCGGAGAGGATGGTCATAAGCTTCTGCGGCGGCGTGAGCGCCTCCACCACCCACCAGTGGACCACCCTGTCCGGGAGCGTGGCTGAGGACGTGAGGGTGATGACCCGGAAGAGCGTCGACGACCCCGGCAGGCCCCCCGGCATCGTCCTGAACGCGGCGACCTCGTTCTGGCTCCCCGTCCCTCCGCAGAGGGTCTTCGATTTCCTGCGCGACGAGAGCTCTCGCAGCGAGGTTATATATACTTGAATTGATCGGCTTACTTGATCATGGTTCTTGTAGAGTATTTGTAGAATGGAATAGCTCATGTGTCTGTGTCGTGTCCATGGGTGATCTTTGCAGTGGGACATCCTCTCTAATGGCGGGGTGGTTCAAGAGATGGCTCACATAGCCAATGGCCGGGACCATGGGAACTGCGTCTCCCTCCTTCGTGTCAATGTAAGTCTTCAAAACTATACTTCCTGCTATTCTACTGTTCATACCATTGTCTCTGACACCCGTATTTGTATCGTGTCCGTATCCATATCTGCGTATGTATCGGTGCGACATAGGTGATACTTATTGTATCTTATACAAAAATCTTTTGTGTCCTTTATCCGTATATCTTGTACTTATTTGTCCGTGTCCATATCAAGGCGCTGTATCGGTATCGGAATCGGAATCGGACCGTTCCTATGAGCATCGGGCTCGACAATATCGAAACGGGAGATTAGAGTATCGCATATTTTTTTATATCGGAAAGCAAATAATTATTAATAAATTAATAACATTTTAGAAAATATATTTTATACATTTAAGCATACTTTTAAGTATTTTCAGTGTTGTTTCTAAAACTATAACTAGCTTTTCGTGAAATTTCCAAATGAACAATTTTAACGAAATCTTTCAATTTCTTATTTTACTATGTTCAACTCTATGTATTCCTCTATCCGTAGAGTACATTGAATGTACAGAAATGACTATAACAGAGTTTCTGTTATTCGTTTTTTTTTGAAGCAATGGGTAATTGTGGCGAACTCGCCTCCACTGGGGCTCGAACTCCTGACCACTTGGGCCGCATGCATCTCTCTTAACCACTAGGCTAGAGATCATTTGCCTGTTATTCGTAGTAGCAACTACTCTAGAAAATAACTATCTTCTATTAGTAGTCATCCCTGTCGATTGGTTTACATGCGATAAATAAGTTATCTTCTTTACGTGCTTTTAGTTTTTACGCTCTCTATCTTTGTTGACATTTTAGAAAATATATTTTATGTATCTACGGCAAAATTCGAAGTATTTTCAGTATTGTGTCTAAGTAGTTTTAAAATTAAATAAAATAATAGTCATTCTTGCCGATTGGCATAAATGCGATAAATTAGTTATCTTCTTTCACATGCTTTTGCAACCTTACTATCTTTTACATCCTTGTTGATGGGTCGTTTTCGTTTAATTTTCTTTGCCAAGTTGACCTCTAAAGAGACCCTTCATGTCGGTATCGGTTAGTATCGGATATCGGTCGGTATCGGATCAGGATATGACAAACTGTATCGATATTGGCCGATACTGCAAACTATGGTCCATATTTGTTCAAAATTATTTATAGGGGCACAACAAAAGTTGATCAGGGGCTAGTCATTTTCTGGCAGTTCTAGTCACATTTTCTGGCAGTCCATCTCGTGTTTAGCTGGACTGCCACATTTTCTGGCAGTCCATAAAGTATCTAGGACTACCAGAAATTGGATAGTCCTGATCAACTTTGGATGTGCCCTTATAAATAATCTTGTCCAACATAGCCATGTCACCAAGTTTCCATTACAAAGTATTTGATTGAAGACAATTGAATGATAGATCCCAAAACAAACCATTAATAGAAACATTTGTGAAGTCTTTCTAACTCTTGAACTCCATACTTTTGCACGCAGAGCACCAACTCCAGCCAGAGCAACATGCTGATCCTGCAGGAGAGCTGCACGGACTCCACCGGGTCCTACGTGATCTACGCGCCGGTCGACGTGGTCGCCATGAACGTGGTCCTCAGCGGCGGCGACCCCGACTACGTGGCGCTCCTCCCGTCGGGCTTCGCCATCCTCCCCGACGGCCCGGACAGCAGCACATTGCCCGCGGGAGAGGTCGGGTCGGGCGGCTCGCTCCTGACCGTCGCGTTCCAGATCCTGGTCGACTCGGTCCCGACCGCGAAGCTGTCGCTCGGCTCGGTCGCCACCGTCAATAGCCTGATCGCCTGCACCGTGGAGAGGATCAAGGCTGCAGTCTCCGGGGAGGCTCAGCAGTGATCCTTCACTGAAATGGGCTTTAACAAAGTGGTATGTTTGTATGTTAGTCTTCATATTCATCAACACATTCATTCATACACATTTATAGGGGTGAGCCAAACCGAACCGAATATGTGAAAACCGAAATAACCGTAAACCGTATTTTTCAAAACCGAAAACGAATTAATTCGGTTTTCGGTTGGTTCGATTTCATGGGCCAATGTGCCGGGTCTCCAATTTTTTAGCAAAATGAACCTATTTAAATAACAAATTTGTTTAAATAAATGGCATTATTGTACTTATGAATTATTGTATTATATAGAGTAAAAAAATACTAGTATGTATATATATATAGGTAAAGAGAGTGCTAAAAGAAGCACCGACAGATAATAAGAGAAGAAAGTGCGCTCAATTAGGGGTTAAAAAATATTAGTATATACAGATTGAGAGTAATTTGATAAATGACTAAATTCAAATCGATTTTCGGTTCGGTTCGGTTCGATTACTCGGATCAAGAACCGAAAACCGAACAATTATTTCAAAATTTTAAATTTTCAGACCGAACCGTTTGTCATATTTCGGTTCGGTCGAATTTTCGGTTTTCACCTGTTATATGCTCACCCCCTACGCATTTCTACACTCCAATCCATGTGTTCATATCTTGACATATGCATCATTTTCGTCGCGAATGTGACCGATGTTTTCGTGGTTTGGACAGGAGGAGGAGGGCCGGGAGGGGGAGCTCGGATCGAGATCTTTGCGCAATGTGGGAAGTCAAGAACGCACCGCGGATTTCTCCTTGCAATGTGGTGTACCGTCTGCCTGCCTGCCTCGTGCGAAAAAATCGCGAGGTCTAGGCAGCGCACCTGCACACCACCGTGCAAGGGTGTTGGTTCGGGTATTGACTTCCCTATATCGATCGCCGCCGCCGCCTCTTTCGAAAGTTTCCTGACACCCCGGACTTCCTGTTTCTCTTTTAGGCTTGTATCTTCGTTTCTGTGGACAGACACAAAAGTTAGAAATATGTGCTAAGTATGGCATGTTGTTGTTCTTGTTAGCGGTTTCTTGTTCTTGGTTTGATTTGTCAATGTCAAGTACTGGTTAGGGTTTGATTTTTTTTTTGTTTTTTTTTTGGATGAATTATATCTTCGTTTTCCTTTCCTTTCTCTTTTAATTACCCCTATTTGATGTACTGCTAGAAGTCCTTTTCTATGAATTTCAAGGTACAAGATGTTCAAAAACCTTATTTGTGATACTATGATTTGCTAAACTGGTTTCAATTGAACAGATATCTTTACTAATATTTGAGGTTAAGGTATTTTTTCAGTACCATTACTGAAAATTAGTTCTACCAACATGAAAGTCGCAAAATATTGAGGTTAAGGTATTTTTTTTTTTCCAGTACCATTACTGAAAACTAGTTCTACTAACATATTAAAGATGCAAAATATTGAGGTTAAGGTTTTTTTTTTTTCAGTACCATTACTGAAAACTAGTTCTACTAACATGAAAGATGCAAAATATTGAGGGTAAGGTTTTTTTTTTGTGCTGCTATTAGCACTCCTAAAATGTCATTCAGCACTTTTTTAATTTTTTTCACATCAAATTCTAAATCTACCCCTGCATTAACATTATTGGCACTCCTAAAATATCATCCTACACTCCTCCCTCCATACATGCACAAATTAATGCTATATTTAATGCAGGGATAGATTTATAATTTGAATGTTAAAAAAATTAAAGAGGAGTGTTGAATGACATTTTAGGAATGCTAATAGCAGCACCCTTTTTTTTAGTACCATTACTGAAAATTAGTTCTACCAACATGGAAGGCAAAATATTGAGGTTAAGCTATTTTTTTTTCAGTGCCGTTACTGAAAACTAGTTCTACTAACATGAAAGATGCAAAATATTGAGGGTAAGGTATTTTTTTCAGTACCATAACTGAAAACTAGTTCTACTAACATTAAAGTCGCAAAATATTGAGGTTAAGGTATTTTTTTTCAGTACCATTACTGAAAACTAGTAAATACCAACATGAAAGAAGCAAAATATTGAGATTATAGGTATTTTTTTCAGTACCATTACTGAAAACTAATTCGTATCGCTTCCAACATTAATCTGCCATACACGAAAACTTAAATACCTGATAATTATGCTGTGTAAGACTAGGATACAGATATTCAAGAAACAAGGTATTTAACCTGAATCCAAGGTCAAGCCAGCACAGTTAGACAAGAACATAGCTAAATTCCATCCCTAAGTCAAAGTTGTTCTACTGATGGTTTTAATTAGTAGGGTTTATCCATACTGAGTTTAATGCTGGAATAATGAATTACAAATGAGGACAGTTTGCACAAGTTAATGTTAGACAAGGGATTAATGAGAAGAGACTTTCTGATGCAGATTCATCACAATCATAAAACATGGCATTTGACTTCTCGTCTATGTTGCACGGACACGAAGAATCATTTTCTCCGTACCCGCTCGCGTAGGTACTTATATCCGTGTCAGTGTAGCGCCAACATACTTGACTACTTATTACATCCGTATAAAAGTATGTGTATTATGTATCTGTATCGTGTCCTTAATCGTACCCGTCTCCGTGTTTGTGCCACATAACTTCTGATGGACACCACCTATTGGTTTTAAGTATCGGCCGATACCGATACGGTTTAGCATGTCCCGATCCAATACCGACTGATACCCGATACTGACCGATACGATATTGGGGGTCTCTTTTCCGGTCAATTCGGCAAAGAAAATTAAACAAAAACGACAAATCAGCAAGGATTTAAAGCATAATATGGTTGTAAAAGCATGTAAAAGAAGAAATCAATCTATTGTATGTAAACCAATCGGTAAGCGTGACTATTATTTTATTTAATTTCAAAACTACTACGAAATAACACTGCAAATACTTAAAATTATGCCTAAATGTATAAAATATATGTTTTTAAATGTAAATAATTTAATAACTATTTGTTTTCCGATACCAAAAATTCGATACTCCGATCCGAAACCACGATACTACCGATATCGCCGATACCAATACTCATAGGGATATTCCGATACCGATTCCGATACTGTTACTGTGAACCTTGCTAAAAACATTGTCATAAAACAGGATGAAAATTCATATAAGGAAGAAAAAAAAAACCCAGAGGTACTATTAATTAAGTAGAACCAAAAACCACATTAAATGACTACATTATGACATTGAAGTTCAACACTATAGTAGAGCCATGAGCTTTTATGAGCATACAGAGACCAAGGAATGCACTTTACTATGGTAAACTTGGAAACTAAAGGGGATGGTTGAGTAATGGTCAAAGTGGTTGCCAGCATCCCCCCACTGCCAAGAACCAAACAGCATTCAAGTCTGTGTTTGTCTTTTGCTTATTGAATAGGTCAAGTCAGCATCCACAACCACAACCCTACAGTACCTTTTCCCAATCCTTGGAAAAGGGGTTCTCCTCCCTGTTGCCATTGCTGGACCATGGCAACAATGGTCCAGTTGACCACAGGAAAGCAATTAATTAATTAATTAATTTGTGTGTTCTCACTAATTGGGTCTCAATTTGTCAACCCATGTCATGAAAATATAGTGAAATGCAAAGAAAAACTCAGTTCCAAGCCCTGTTAGCAATTCGGCAAACGAGAAAAATTCGGGACGACAGAAATACGAGTATAAATCGACTCAGTGCAAATAAAATACGTTCAAAAATTTAGTCAAATATTCAAAAAATGGAAATATTGAGGTTACAAACTTCACATTCTTAAATATGTTGTCAAATTTGGTTAATTAAACATGATTCACGTTTTTTGCCAAATGTTTCAATAATTTATATGGAACACGTTTAAAACTTCGCATGCTTAAAATTTACGTACTGATTTGAATCTGTCAAAAGTACGCAAGTATTATACGTTTCTCAAAGATACGGAAAAAATCGCGTATAATACGAGTTTTATTCGGGTGATTGCTAACAAGGGTTCCAAGAGAAGATGGGAGGCATGTGACAGTGACGAAGAAGTCAGTACAACCCTCGAGGAAATAGTAGTCTTCCAAATATCCAGAGAAACTCTATGTTGCATAAACACGAACATTAATAAGGATAGAGACACAATATGAATATAGGATACGAACATTTTTAAATAAATACAATGGTAATTATGTTCGTTGTACAGGTATGAACATAGACATTGCTACAAACACAATACAAATACAAAAATTATTTTTGTCGTATCCGTACAACATAGTTCCCTATCTCTACCTAAAGCAAAAGAAATAGAACAACAACAATAATAGCAAAAGTGTTAAGTCTTAATTAATCTGATGGGATTCAGAGATACACGCAGCGGATGTCAACGAACGTCGAGTATAGAAAACTCACAAAAAAATACAAACCAAGATCCCACTACAAAGAACCAAGAAAAGATTTGTTTTCTTCGAAAAATCGATAAAGGAAAACTTTTGTATCGTAGATAATTACAACTTCTACACAAAAGTTTTGAAAGTAATTGTTACAATGAATAATTGAAAGTAATTGTTACGGTGACGATCTCCCTGACGAAGTAGACGAACCTCCAATCATAAGCATTCTTCTATTGAAGGGTAAGACATATTTGTAGAAGTGATGGATTCTTCCTTGAATCTCCTTGAGAACATGTCAAGGAAACTCCCTTAGCCTCTAATATATAGGACTAAGAAACCCTAAAAGAACTTAAGAATTCTAACTTCACCATTAAGTTAGCCCAACAAATATGAGTCATTGATTTCCATCCAAATACCTGGCCAAATCATGATGATACGCCCAAACCTGTACCGGTTCAGCCAACCCGTATACGGAGTGAGCACAAAATTTGTACATGCACACTTTGCACAGAAAATTCTGGTATACTGACCAACTAGTATACCGGTGCTTCGCCACTATCGGCCTCGGTCTTCGCGCCAGGGCCGGCCCTAAACTGATAGGGGCCCGAGGCAAAACTTCCAAAATGGACTTCCCGCACATAATGTAAAAAAAATGTAAATATAACAAAAATTTGTTACTACCGAGTTTTGAACTAAAGACCTCTAAAGTAAAAGTCTAACATTATAACCACTACACAACATTTGTTTGTTAAGAATGACACATGATACATACTAGTTCTACTCTAGATAGATTCATGTTAGTGCCCCCATTCGTTGGGGGGTGCCTGGGCCGTCGCCCAGAATGTCAGGAATTGAAAAAAACATGTTCATAGAATGAGCATAGCCGAAATGAGAAAGTTAAGATATATGGATGTCAATATAATCTAAAGGATACATTGAGAGAAAATATGCGGTTTAGGTATAGGTGGATAACACTGCAAACCTTCTTCAGAACTCAATCTTCTCCAAAAACAAGAGAAGTTACCAAGTATTTAGGGGAATTAGGAATAGTACTTTGCAGCTTTCTCAACCCAACATGTTGCTATGTAGTACTCTGAGTAAATTTTAAGTGATCATTGGATAATACTCGAATACTATGTTATTATAATTTCTCCAACAACATGACCCTTTTGGTATTACTTCCCCACAATCAATCAGTTGATATTGCTAAACTCAGATAGCTTAACCATGCTAGATTATAAAAGTTTGCAACATATATAGACACCATTTAGGGTCTGCTTGGCAATTGTAGGGCAGCGGTTATGAGGTGTGTTTAAAGTATCGGTTATGAGTGGTCCAGTTTGGGTGATTTGTAAGAATGCAAGGCCATGCAAAATCACTCTGGGCTGTATTTTCCTTTGGAACCTAGACATGAGTGGACCATACATAACATTGGTGTCGAGGGAGTATCCTGCCGGATACATGTCGAAGATACAGACACGGATGTGATGTGCAAGCTAGACAGTGATCTGTTATCAATTACTATGTAGCATATTGTGTTTCAGTTAAATTGTCTGTGTAAAGAAGGAAACAAACCAAACAGTAAAGAAATTAGTACAAGACGGTGGTCCTATACTAATAGATGCTTGGCGGTGTCATGCATTCCTATCCTCTCATCTCTTCTACTCTTTTTATCCGTGTCGTGTCGTGTCGTGTCGTGTGAGACATGTATCGGACACGACACGGACAAAAAGACACCCAAATGCAGTTGTTACACACCCAAATCAATGATGTGGACGAGCCCCACGTGTGATCTGTACTGTGTTGTGTCATGTTCGTGTCCGTGCAACATACTATTTATATGCATCAAGTATTTGAGTATAAGGGAAAAACTTGAGTATTGAATGGATATTATTTATATGCAAAATTGTTAATAGGCATCCTCACAAGCATGTTTCAAGAACATATTAATATTAGAAGATAACAAATAAAAGGGGGGAAAAGAAGAAGTAAAAATAAGTACCTTTATCAGATATGGTGGAGGGAGAAGGGGATATACATTAGGGATTGGATTTTAAGAATATAGGGCTAAAGCCTAACCCTGCAAAATTTATTCTCAATGTTTTAAAAACTGATGATAATCTCAAGGTTTTCAATGTAGATATTTGGGTTAGGTTCACAACTTGACATGACTCACAGGGGCGGACACACGAATTTAAGAGAGGAGGGCCAACCTCACATGTAAAGAAAGCCCAAAAATAAAATCACATATTAAAGCATGAAAAATACTGTAACAAGAGGCAAGATATACTTGTCAGGATAATAGTCCAAATCCGTTGCGTTGAGCTTGCAGTACGGTTCTAGTCCCAGACATAGTTAACCCAAAGAGACTATAACATAAATGTAACTTTATTTATTATTTTTAAGTTAAATATTAAACTATATGTGTTAAAATATTTATTTCTCAATTATTAACCTAGGTTATAATTCTTAGATTTACTTAGTAACAAATAACTTAAATGATACAAAAGGTTACACACACACATATTTTTATTTTTTTGGAAGAACATGCAAGAATTGAAGAAGGAGGGGGTTAGAGTAAAGAAAATCCGCTCCTTGATGACTCATGCTCCTCTTAGATACCAAAACTATGACTGTTATTTAGACCCAGACTCCGACTTGCTGAAAGTAAACTTGATTCTTAAAACAAGTAGGATTCATGATGTCAACATATATCCTATGTACCATCGCACAATCCGGTCTTTGATGCAAAATACTAAAAACAAGTATATATACAAGTTAAAAAGATTTCTAGTTATTTTTGTATAGCTTGTATTGAAATATCTGGATTTAGATTGTTCCCGAATTTTATGGTGAACATATAGGTAGGGTTAAGGTTCAAAACTTAGACTCGTAGGGTTATAGGTAGTTAAGGTCCGGATCTAGCACTATACAAAACTAACCACGACACCCCCATCCAAAACCACGACCATATGGGCAAGGGCGGAACTAGGTTGTGGGCTAGGGAGGGCTCCAACCCACCCCACTAATATATATATATATATATATATATATATATATATATATATATATATATATATATATATATATATATATATATATAGGTCTGGACCGGGAGTCCCGTTCGCCTCTCGTCCGTTGGATCCTAGCGCACCCCCCCCCCCCCCCCCCCCCCCCCCCACCCCCATCCGATGGTGTAGTGGGAGCGGGACTTTGGCCGGCTCCGCGGACGGAGCTTTTGATCCGTGTGTGTGTGTGTGTGTGTGTGTGTGTGTGTGTACACTACACCCAGTCCACCCTAAACTACCAAACCCACATCAGTTCGAATTTCTGGTTCCTCCCTTGCAGATGGTTACTAATTGATTTTGTTTTGCCTAAACTCTCAAGCCTGGTGGTATTAGAACGGACACCCGGAGGTGTCTCGAACCCCTCATTTGTGTGTTTTGGGGGGGGGGGGGGGGGGGGGGGGGGGGGAGGATTTTAAAAAAAAAAAAAAGGTTGTGGTTTGAATTGGGTCTGTTGGGTGTGGATTAAACAATAATCCATTCCACTCCCACAGCCCTATATAACAAACCAGTACACCTTGGCTTCAGCCTTCAGTCTCCTCTTTTTTGCTCTCTTATGTGTATGATATGGAGGAGACAACTCAATCCAACTCCTCCATATTAAGCGCAACTTCTTCAGATGAGAGTGGGTGGTCCTTGTATATTGAAGACTTCTTGGCATCATCCAAGAGAGAAGATCAAGCAGCAGCTGCTGCAGCAACCTCAAGCACATGCACAACTTCTCTTGTCATGTTGAAGAGGAAGAGGAAGGCTAGGGGAGAAGGAGACTTGCATCATGATGATGACCCTTTGGAAGATACAGCTACTTCTCCTATCAACACTTCTCAGAAGGTTACAATAACTACTTCATCATTATTGATCAATTTCTTGGCTAATGAATATATATATATTTTCGAAGAAGGTAAATAGTGTTACACGCTACTGGTCCGAAGTCCCGCACCTGCATTTGCATCCGTATCGCACCTGACCTGCACATCGGCTGCCCTCACATTATTTCTTCCAACAAAAAATTAAATGTGCTTCCCCGTTGTGATTCAGCAACCTCTGTGCGGAATGCCTCACTCCTAACCACTTAAGCTATAGGTTATTGACAATATATATATATATATATATATAACATGTTATTCTCTTTGAAACTAAGGAGGATACTGATCAAATATTGATTGGTTCTCTTTAATTACCAAAGATACAAAACAAATTCTTGTGGATACCGTTTTCTTTTTTCTTTTTTTAAGGTAATTTCTAAAGGCACTCTACATTTTACTCCAGTACAGTACAGTACAGTCCAGTCCTAAGACTGGACTGCCAACTTGTTGGCAGTCCTAACATAAAGTATGACTGCCAACAAAGTAGGCAATCCTAATGGACTGCCATGAATTAAAATATAGTCTTAACATAAAATAGGACTGTCAATAAAGTAGGCAGTCCAAATGGGCTGCCATGGATTAAAATATAGAGTGTCTTTAGAAATTACTTTTTTTTACTTGTTTTATATAAGTCAAATCATTGATCTGGAACTTTTTTTTTTTTTTTTGCTATTTGTAGGAAGATGCTGCCAAGTGCATGGAGCTGAGGAAGGAGAGAAGAGTTGAAATAAGCCTGGATAAGAGAGATGCAGAATGCAGTGAGCTCAGGAAGAGAGGGCTGTGCTTGGTACCTGTGTCCATGTTACTAGATTATCTTGGATAAATATATTGTATCATATAACATCAAGTTTGTCTGGAAAAGTCTTTCTCCTGATGCCTCTGAAATATTTGACATTCATGAGGAATTGTAATTAATTCATGGAATTGAAAAATAGAGGAATCCCAATATTCACATGTGCAATTAAACTTCAATATCATGTTTGCCAGAAAAGTTTGGAATTATATTTTCAGTAGAACTGCAAGATACACATCTCTACTAAGAATTTTTGGCAACTTTCTTTCTCTGAATTTATGGATTGATGGAGTTACATTCAAACCATAGTTTTAAGTACCTACAGATACCGATTCGATACGGTCGATACCGATACAAATTGGCATGTCCCGATCCAATACGGACCGGTACCGATATCAACATTGAGGATTGCAGTACCTGCAGATACCGATTCGATACGGTCGATACCGATACAAATTGGCATGTCTCGATTCGATACCGACTAATACGGTCGGTACCGATATCAAAATTGAGGATCTCTTTTCCGATCAATTCAATAAAGAAAATTGAACAAAAAAGACCAATTAGTAAGGGATATAAAAATATAGTAAGGTTGTAAAAGCATCTAAAAGAAGAAAACTTATCTTCGCATGTAAACCAATTGACAAGTGTGACTACTATTTCATTCAATTTCATGACTAATAAAAAATAACACAAAAAATATTTAAAATTATAGGCTTAATTTGTAACTTGATACCCTCAACTATTTCAGTTTTTCAACTTCATACCCTAAACTATTTTACTCAATAACTTGATACCATCATCTATTTAATATTTTCAATTTAATACCCAAATTTTAAATAAGACAAAATTATACCTTCATCTCCCAACCCAGCCGGCACACCACTCCCCCCTCCACCCCCTTCCCCAGCCACTCCCGCCACCTCCCCCCCCCCCCCTCCTGCAGCCGGGGGCAGGGGTGGCTGGCGGACAATGGCCGGGGGGGGGAGGGGGGGGGGGGGGGGGGAGGGGGGGGGGAGAGGAGAGGAGGGAGGGGTTGTGGTGGGTAGTATAAGTTTGGAATATGGAACTTTTTTTTCAATTTTTTTTGAAGGTATCAAGTTGTACCAAAATAAAGTTTAGGGTATAAAGTTAAAAAAAACTGTAATAGTTGAGGATATCAAATTACAATTAAGCCTAAAATTTATAACTAAATGTATAAAATATTTGTTCTAAAATTTTAATAATTATTTTCTTTCCGATATGAAACTACCTATCCTGACAATACCGATACTGGTCAGACACGGATTCCGATACCGATACTGAGAAGCTTGCATTTCAAACATGTTAGAAACTTTGAACTGTTCTGTTTTCTCCAAGCACATGAATGCAGAGTGTCTGGGCACTGTAGTAAGTAGAATTTGCTGGATAAGTGTATGAAACACTCTTCTTGACTAGAATAAAATAGCTCAGCCTCACTCCAATCATTCCAGTGTTACATTAACAAAGCATCTTTTGGAAAGCTGATTTTAGCTGTCCCCCCTTGAAATTCAAAACAATCCATCATATGATAAGACCATCTCCAATTGGGGTTTCTATCTTCCCTATTTCTATGGAAGAAATTCATTTTAGAAAAAAAAATTCCAATGGTGATTTCTATTACCATTTCTATCCTAGATGGCAATGATGTAGGATGAAAACTTTGTAGGTAGAAACTCTCATAGAAATTTTCCTATCTCTCATGACAATTATTATTGGGCCTCACACCATTAAATTGGTCCTTTTACTATGTGACACATAGGATAGAAATGGAGAACCATTAGAGAGCATTTTTGTATGTCTACAATTTCTATGTAGAAACTCTTCCAACTATGATAGAAATCTCCTTAAAGTACAATGCCAAGTAGAATAAGAACTCAATTTTAGAAATTACCATTGGAGATGGTCTAAAAGTGTTGTTCACAGATATCACAAATCTGTCACTGATGATACCCTATTTTCATATGTTACGGATAACATTTAGGTCCAATGGGAGCTGCTCATACCTTGTTTTCGGTTGTTTGGTTGCGTGTAAATGATGTTGTAGCACTGCGTCAATTCTGACGTTTATTTTATTGTAAATAGAATCACTCTGGGAAATGTTGTTGTAATTACGTTTAAGCCTCATTTAGTTCTCGGAAGGGAAATCAATTACCTTATCTTTTCCATGGGTCTAGAAAATTAGAATTCGTGTTAGATTTTTTTTCCATGTGTTTGGTAAAACAAGAAAATCATTCAAGAAAGATCATTTGATTTTCCTTTCAGTATTTAGTTGGCATAGGAAAGGAAAGGAAAAATATATAAATGTTTCAATAATATCCTTGCATTTTGAAATAAAATTAACTTCACGAAATCCAAAAGTAATGAATAAAATAGGCAATAACATATTTGAGTATGGCTATTGTCGTCCTAAATTTTGCAATAAATGCTGAAAAAGGAGAAGAAGAAAAAAAAAAATCAATCATGTGAGTTCTGAGAATAACCATCTTCCCTCCTACATTTTCCTCTACCAAAAAAATAGTTCCCAAGTTTGTGGCTACCAAACAAAGGAAAGGATCAACCTTCCTTCCCTCATTTCTTAAATTTGTGAACCAAACATTGTCTTATAGGCAACCAAACAACCCCTTAGTTTAACAAAGTTGCATTACTTACACCAGTGACTAGTCCTGCAGCATTTGTTGCGGTCAAAATTGCTGCAACTCCAATTACACACTAGCTTTTGTTGCATGGAATTAGGGGTTGTTTGCTTGCATATCCATTTACTGAAGCATTTACATCAATTACACTATTTGTTTCCCTGTAAATTGTACACTTACTACAACAAAAGCTACAATAAATACCCAATTTATTGCATAATTTGCTGAAACACTAATTATAACAACATTTGTTGTACGGATTTCCAATTACATGCATTGTTCTAAAAGGCGATCTGGGGGCGACGCCTAGGTGCTAGGCGGTCGGTATCCGCCCGATTCCCCTTAGGCGCCCGCCTACTCTACCCCACCTCCCCCCCCCCCCCCAAAAAAAAACCGCCCGACCATGCATGTTTTCAAATTTTACGGACTTTTTCTACAATTTTGATCTAGGCGGCCGTCTAGCGCTTTTCACAACCTTGATTACATGCAACAAGACATCCCCTAATGGTAACAACAATTCACATCATCTCATGTTAGGATATAACTAGCTTGCTCAGAAAAAAAAAAGGGGCCTGCATAATTGTATCAGTAACATAATAGTCTACTTTATGCCAAGGAAAAGATGATGCTACATACATTAGTCAGCCACCAGCAGATAACTGCT
Organism: Iris pallida; assembly: GCA_029216955.1. Lineage (NCBI taxonomy): Eukaryota > Viridiplantae > Streptophyta > Magnoliopsida > Asparagales > Iridaceae > Iris > Iris pallida. The sequence goes on from JANAVB010007198.1 coordinate 5,445,073, forward strand.
GTATTATATTTGTGCATAAGAGGTGGCCACAACAGAAGGAAGACCCCCTCCATGTGCAAGGACACTGAGGAAGGTTTTTATACTACAGACATTCCACAAGGATTTCTTCAGTGTGACACATCATTTTTAATACTTGAATGTTCACAATTAATAAAATCATGTAAGCTTACATGCAATCATTTTGCATATATAATAATGTAACACTTGAGCTTCCACCACACAATGGTTTCTCATGTCTCACATTAACAATGACAACCTTGCTGGTGTATAGGCAAATGCATCTACATCAATTGTACTTCTTCAGTATTGTATTGGTGAGAGGAACTGGCATAATATTATCACAATCTACCAACAATTCAAAATATTGAAATCTAACAACAATAGTTATATCACAGGCAAGTTGAGTCATAATAATGATCTAACAAACTTCCTTTGCAACAACCAGATCCTTAGGTAGGGAGCACCCGAAAAGAAGGGTAAGGGATCAAAGTCCAAAGAATTGCCAGAATGAATGGTGAAGTGGATGTTGATGCAAGAGAAACATGAGTAGAGAATATGAAATGAAGAAGACTGGTGAAACAGTAGGTAGGAAGGAGACACAAGGACTAACCATTAATCACCAGAACCTCCAAATAATTGTCAGGATTTGTCAGCACAAATATATACTCCCAATACATAAGGACCTTACCAAATCAGAGGAAACAACAAGATACACCATTTTCTGTATAATTCTTAAATGAGCACTCAATTTTATGCGATGTCAAAGTTTCATCACTGAAGCATTATTACACAAACTAGAGGCAACCGACAACAACTAAGCCTTTATCCCAAAAATATTGGGGTCGGCTATTTGAGTCTTTTTGTTCCTACCACCATATTCAACAAGTTTTTTATTGGGCACACAACAGAACATGCTAAAACATGACAACATTACCAAAGGTGAAACTTCAACAAGTCGGTGATGATAATTTGTAGGCAAACCCTAGTTTCCCATCATATGTCCGAGTCCTCCTTGAACAGCAGTTGGACGGACATCCCCATAGCAGTTAGTCAGAAGCTGGTGAAGCCACCGGCGGGTTGCAGGATCATCCTGTAAAATATCCAAATAAGACTTATCATCAGTAAAAGAATTTCAATTATAAAACTAAGAATCTTAACGCGCTCTAAATATTTTATAAACAAAGTAAGGTTTTGACCAAAACGATTTAAAGGGGGCAGAATTGCATTCATGTGTAGAAGCAGCCTTCTAACAACCAACCAAGTTGAACCGAATGTGGTTTCCGTGCATATTGTCAAGTAACATCAACTCAATATGCACCTTCTAACTAAAGCAAAGCAACTCATCTTTGAATCACTTAATCAGTATCACTAGCGTTTGTCAAAACAGTTGCTTCATATCTAGCGCCATGATGTAATTGTAACAATGTTAACATAAAGAAGACCACTCACCCGAAGGCAGTTGTCAAAAGTTCCATCTCTCAGTACCTTTGGAAGGTGGTCCTGCAAGGCCTCGCATGCCCTATGATATTTCACATGTTAGAGGCTGAGAAATGATGCAAAACATACTAATTAATAGATACACACACACGCTCAATTTGCTTGTGTGTGTTTTGAGAGAATGTGTGTCTTGAGTATGTACTTTGGGGAGAGAGAGAGAGAGAGAGAGAGAGAGAGAGAGAGAGAGAGAGAGAGAAGAGAGAGGGAGAGAGACGTGAACAATTAACGTACAAAGCAGGAGACCTTGGATTATCTGAAAGTCTCAGGTAGCAGCGAATTATGTGCTTTAGCAGCCTTGTAGAGGGTTGTTCAGCAAGAGATTCGACCATGGTCCCCAGTACTTGAATCACAGCGAAGAACCGTTCTGCGGTAGCACAGATATAGTGAAGCCCAACATCATCCAGAAGTATTTTCTGAACAATGAAGGTAGCCACCTGTATAAAATAAAAAACAATGCGTATAAATAATCTGCATATGCAAGGCCAAAAATTATCTTGGAGAAGACGCTCAACTTCCCAATATAGTCATTACATATTTATAAACCAGAATAGCTTCTAATTAGTTTGACGAAAATGGGAACAACAAAAGCATGAATTGTAATACCACCTCTAAATGGCCAAATTTCTAAGATAACAAAAACCGTTATGAAGTCCTCAAACGGCAAAATTATGTCCTTAAAGATTATAGATGCAACCCTCTACAAAACCAACTAGATATTGTCCAATGATTCTCAAAGCTCTGTCCACATAAAGATTGGTCCTACATATATGGAGACGGTTAAGAAACCCTAATCCAGTGAACATGATGCATAAGCAGGGGTTTATAACATGAAAGGTAAAAGGAACCAAACACAAGATAGATAATTAAGTAAAGAAACTCCTCAAATGGCTTCTACATTCCATCTCCCAACTAGGTTAAGAGTACACGCATCAGTAGTAGAATCTCTAATAAATGATGCAACATTTTTAATATGAACTCTATATTGCATGATTTGCCAAGCGTGTGTTCATTCCATATGGATGACATTTTAGAAATAATGTTTATGTATTCCATGTACTCTTTTTATATATATTTGCTCCAATTTAATAAAGTTCGGCTGGGATCTCCTTGACCCCATCCTTCCTCTCAAAGGAAAAGTAGTAGAACCTCTAATTGTGATTACAATGAAAGAGGGTCACCCTCCTCTGTCCCACTCGATAGAATCTTCAATAGTAGACACAGAAATCCTATTTATCCTACTAGCAGGGATCAATAAATGAGTTGAAATAAGAAATATCGAAGTGAAGAAAACCCTAAGACTGACTAAAACTGCTGTTGTTCATTAGTCTTCACAACAAATGAATGGACACCTTAGCTAACTGAAGTGAAAGCATATGAACAAATAATTAGAATCAAAAAATAGTCTTCTATAGAGAATCGCAAGAAGGAAAAGAGAGTGAGTGGGTGGGTGGGTTCTTACTGTTTTTGACAACTCGCTGCCATTTTCCATGGTTCGCAGGCACAATGGAATAATTTCCGTTTTCAGAAGGAAACTGATGACATCAGTATCATCAATCTGCAAAAGAGAACTTTGGTTAATTTCGTCACCTTTCTGTATTATTGCTGAAGACCTGCAAGATATGAAAACAAGTTTTTTTTTTCTTGAGAATAAACTATGGGAAAAAAAATTCCCCCCACATTTCATTAATGGTAATTAAAGAAACATGAAGACCGTACTTAAACCATAAAATTAACATATTGTCTTCTACATGCTTCCAAGGTTCTGACAGTCCTAAGCGTTCTGTGGACCCTTCCATTTAAAAAAATAGAGAAAGGAATTCCGTAGACATTTCCCATGATAACCAGAGAACTCAAGGAAGGATGAAAGAGCAGAGGAATGAGGTGAAGGGAACTAACAGGGAAAGGCACATGAAGAAGAAAATTAAAAAGTGACTTAAACAATTTTTGCAAAAATATCCAATTTTGAACTTCTCATTTAGTCTCTGCCATTAATTATACGCATGGGACTGATATTTTCATGCTTTACAAGCATTGCAAGTCAATAGAATGGCAGTGAACTATGAATTCAATGAAAACCATGTGGATTCAATAACAAACTAGTGAATGAGAAGTATGTCGAAGCTATCACAACGACTGAAAATAATTCAGAATCGTTTACTTCTATCAATTACACCTAAAAGGCTAAAATACTTGTCATCTGGTAAATCCTACCATTTCCTTTTGCCATAAAATACTTCAGCAGTGTGAAATCTAGAACCTAGCACTTAAACAATTTTATTTCTTTGATATGCATCCGAGATTTATGAAACCTGAAACAACATTTTGGGAAAAGCCACTTTTTTCCCCTCTTTGTGTGTGTGTGTATATATGTGGGTGGGTGGGTGTTGGGGGGGGGGGGGGGGGGGGGGGGGGGGGGGGGGGGGCTTGTTTCTTCATTCATCTTTACTAAAGGCCATTTCCTTCGCTATTGAGGTGTGTGTGAACACTGAATAGGCATTCTATCAGAACTCATTTTGAATCACTGGCTGTCAACTACCTCAGTGAGGCCATTTATTTGCTCTAGAACCAGACACAAGAAAAAGGAAGTTAAGACAAGTGGCACAAGATCTTATTGGTGCCTGTTCCTTTTGGATTACCAAGTTACGACCCTACAGATTCGCTGTAGCTTTCTACAATCCTCTTCAGATTTGATTTACACTCTCGCTTCATATTTGAAGTCATTGCACGAGATGCATTTTTCCATTTAACTCAAAAACAAGACTATTTCCCTGATGTGACACTATTATAAGCTTTCTCATTTACTGGTTATATTCTGAAAGTAAAAGATGAACAACAGACTGATCATAGATTTCAGTGCAAGATACAAACTTCTACCACACAGAACACGTTTAGAAGGAAATGTGATGCATTTACAAGAATTAGTAAAATACAAGTTAGCTACTTTCCTACTTCTCTGTACTACTTGCTTCTCTTTAACTAAACTGCTTACTGGCTGCGAATGATAAAACGGTCTCAGGGAAAATGTCGAACTTGAGTCGTGAGGTAAGAGAAATAAGTGATCAAGGGCCTACTAGCATGCTTACCGCGGGGAAGAAGTAAGTATTAAGCGAACTTAGCCACTGATTGAACTGATCTCGAAGCAGGCGGGTTGCGTCTATGTACGCGAGCGCAGGATTTTGGTTTCTCAGTTTGCAGAAAAATACAAATCACTGTGACGGTCCAATCATGTATGTTTGACAGCATAAAATTTCATATTTCTCATGCAACAGAGTTTGTGAAAGGTTAAAAGGATTCATGTTGGAGAAAAGATATGATGGGTCTGGTTATAGAGGTTACCCAAACCACATTTAATCTACTTCTCCGACATTAAAATTATATGAGTGCAGGGACCTGTAAATCATGAGAAGAATACCTTAACAAGGGCACCTATAACTCCCAAGCTAGTGAGCCTCAAATACTCAAATGGCCTCGTCTTGCTTGTAGTGTTCAAAAAGGGGTACAGGTATAATGGCATGTGTGCTGCAAAAGAGAAAACGGAAACACATTAAATATATATATATAATGCTCAGTCTTGAAATATACTGTTGCATAAATAAATATGAACATTTTGTTCACCCTTTAAGAACTGACAACTTATATGCCATCGACATTTATTGGAATAGAACATCCAGTAAACTACTTGAAGGAAATATTTTTATTATCTTGATAAATTCCCTAACTGTACTTAATGTGCATATGATGTCTTAAAACAAAACAAAAAATAAAGTAAAATAGTTAGAATAGTTAAAAAAATCAACTATGTCGGATAAATGCCAGATGCACTAGTACGTGACTCTATACACCTTTCTCAAAGACAACTGGTTAGACAACAAAATTCATGAGACGCATATATATAGTAAATTGCATCACAAACCATCCAAATGTCGATGCAAACGTCAGTTTATACACATGTACATGCTCCCATGACATGGGCATGTGTGCTCTTAAACAAGAGCGCACACCCACATAAAGAAAGAGAGCAACTAGAACACTATAGTGTATGTGTGTGTGCGCATATGTAGTAAATTGAATCACAAACCATCAAAATCAAAAGTTTATTGTGTTCGTTGAGAAGAGAAAGTTCAATTTTCTGCTTTGTCAAACAATAATGAGGATACGGCCCCTGATAGAGACAAGTGGAGCAAATGTATTCATGTACCTCACCCCAACCCACCAAATCCTAGCGTGTCAAAGTGCATATCATACAGTTTGACCTAATAACGTGGAAAGAACGCTAGTAAATGTGTAAAAGAACAAAAACGATAGAAGTAAACCTCAATAAGTCAAACTAAATTAGGTTCATGGTATTTAAGATTTAGGCAATAGTGTTTTATTCAGTAGATGTTACATAATTTTAATTTCATTAGATGGCAAAAGACAAACCCATCAGAATGTTTATACTTATGAGGATGGGTTCAACTAATTGGATTAAGAAATAAACCATAATTCTAAGCATTCATAAATGTACTCTACTATATGCTCAGGGGCTAAAGTACAAGAATGACACAAAAATTCATGCATGTATGTGTTACTTTAATTAAACCTTCATTGCTTTTTCATACCTTCATCTGAGAGCCCGTCAAATACCCAGACACATGAGGGCCCGTTCCACGATACATCAGTCATTTAATCGGAAGGATCCCTTTAGGGCACCCTTAATAGTGAAGTGACTTAAACAGAAATCCTCTACTTGGAAAGTAGTCATGTAAACACCTCAATCACCCTAATCGATTCTGTGAACATTTTATACTAACGAAAAAGGACAAGGAGCTAGCAGCAAGCGCAGCAGCAGCCATAGCAGTAGCAGCAGCATTTGCAGCTGTAGCAGTAGCTACAGCAGTAGGTAGGAGCAGCCCCCCCCCCCCCCCCCCCCCCCCCCCCCCCATTAGCCCTATATGGACCCCCTATATGCATATATATGTATATATATAGATATGTATACATAGGTATATATATGTATATAGATAGATAACTAGAGGGTTTAGATGAGAATGAGAAGGAAGAAGCTAAGGAATTAGAATTAGAATTAGGAAGAAGGAAAAGAAATAAGAAGTAGAAGGGAAGAGAAGTAAAAAGAAAGAATAGAGAAGAGAATAGGAAGAGAATGATAAGGAATTAGGAGAAGTTAGAAATTAGAAGGAGAGAGTGAGGAAGAGGCCAAGAAGAAGGATTTGAGTTAGAAGAATTAGGAAAAGAAGTTAAGAAGAAGAAGAATTAGAATTTAGATATAAAGAGGAGAATTAGAATTTAGATCTAAAGAGGGGTTTTTGGTAGAAATCGAGTTAGAGGGCGAAATTGAGCCCGGAGCATCGGATCGCGATGAAACTTGACATAGGCCTAGGTTACGTGATTTAGATTTTGCGGGTAAGCTCCCGAGTGGAAATCGGGGTCGTAGGGCGCCGGTATCGCGCCGTGTCAGTGCGTATCTCGAAATATTCGAGATATCTGCAACGGGCCGTATCGTGGACTGGACGTCCACTTTATCTAGGTATTATGGTAGATAACGAACCTATAGGATAGTACCCTACTACTCTGGGGAGATCGGGTCAAAATATCAAGCGTAGGTAGGTTAACTAGCTAATCGCCGAGGGTAGAATTTTATCCTTAAAAAGGGTAAAATAGGAATTTGGCCTATGGCCAAGAAATGAGTTTCGAAGTCCAAGATGGACTTGGATATGGGTTGTAGAAGTTGGTAATAGTTAGAAATAGCCGTCTAGACCTAGTCTTGACCCCGGTTGACCACGGTTGACTTTTTAGGCCAAAAGTCAACTATGGGTCAACACTTTACCCAATTTAGTCCCAAATTCCATTAGACTTGTGCAGTTGACCGAAAGTCAACTGTTAGTCACCAGTGACCTAGAGATTGACCTAGGGTTGACTACAGTTGACCACGGTTGACCAGAGTTGACCGGTTGACCAAAAAGTCAACCGTTGACTCAAATTGACCTAGATTAATTCCGTTTGACTTGCATTGACCCAGTATGACCTAGCTAGACCTAATATGACTTAGGTTAACCTCGTACAGTCTAGTTTGACGCGTCTTGACCTAGAATGACTTAAATAGGATTTAAATTGATTTGCCTTATTTCTTAAGCATAGTATTGATACGTCTTGTTCTCTATAGGTCCTCGAGACGCTGCATTTGCTCCGGTTGACATACCATATCATATTTCAGGCGAGTACATTCTCTGACACTTTTCCAATTTATGATGATTGATATAATCCATGTAATTAATGTAGATATGCTTGTTCTCGACACATTGGTCACACGGGTTGGTATTCATGGATCCCGACATGAGGTGTTATTCCTTGTTGTCTTGGTATGTCTTGTGCAAGCCCCCTTGTAGTTCTTGTGCAGTACATGGACGCCGATTCTCGAGGAGACTTGCTCCCTTCTCGTAGAATCCCGCGTCGTGACGCGTCTTGTTTGGATCCACTCTACCAGTCGGGGACGGGGAGTATTAGTGTAGACATGTGGTCATTATCCACCTTGTTACTCTTGTAGACCTTGTGAGTGTTAATCATACACTCCACGTATGATTAACCAGGCCAGTAGACCTTGTGCAAGACCCAAGCCGGCCACATGTTGTAGCTAGTATTCACACACCTAGATATATGATTCTTGATTCTTGTACATGCCATGATCAGTTTACTTGCCTTGTTCTAGCTCTAGTTTTACAGCTTACCTTGCCATGATTCTCACATGTACATTCCATGATTTTCTTGTATATACTCTCTATTTACAGATTATAGCTTTTGTCATATCTTGTGAAATGTTGTTAGTGGATTGTACTCGTTCCATCCTGACAGGATATGTTGAAAATATTACAGATGCAGATGAGGGAGACTACAGTACCTACTACGGTCCGGGTGACGTAGTGGGCATAGACTTGGAGACTTTGGTCCAGCAGGGCTTAGCTCCGCCTGGCGAGACCCTACCTATTACTTAGTTAGAGTAGGTCTTTTGTACTGGACATTGTCTCCAGCTACTTTTGAGACTGTTATTATTATGGACTGTATTAGAGACTTGGACTGTATATATTCTTGTGTTGGACTTGACAGGTTATATATTATTTTATCGTCTTGTTGTCTTTTCATTTCAGTCTTTACCTTGTTATCTTAGAGTCGTGATTGAGTACTCGTATATATATTCATTGCTTGTCCTCCGTTCGGAGTTGACCATGGACTTGACAGGTTTTTGTTATATATATAAACTGTTTAGAAGTAGAAAATCCACAGCGTTCCACGCCGATTTTTTCGGTGAGGGCTGGGCGTTGTCGCGTCACGTGCCCTTTTAGCGGGTGCGGATCGTGACACAAGGGACAAAGTACATATGAGAAAGAATAAAGATCAGTAACTAACCCTGATAATAAAGGGAGTCAAGAGGCCAATCAGGGCACAGTGACATAATGGTACATAAGATAATCATCAATAAGTTCCTATAACCCTATAACTACATATGAAGACAACCACACCAACTAATTAAAGGTGACATTTGGTGCAAGACAGATTGCATTGTTTCATTATATCCTATTCTTTATGCGATATCAAAATGAATTAGTTTCAGATTAAGGCATTTGGGACATGGTGTTTGGGCATGGCTTCCCAAATTCAGAAGAGTGAGATGCAAATAGTCTAGTGATAGTTCATATAATGTTATATATATCTTTCCAAGATAATCAACTCAATTGCTAGAACTTGGGCACCAACAAAAGGGATATGGAAAGCTCCAGTACTTCTCAAGGTTGAAATTTGGATGTGGCTTGCAAGTTGCAACTAAAAATAACCTTCTAACTGTGTAAAACTTGAAAAGAAAGATGTTTTCTTTCACTAACATGTGCATCTTATGTTCGAAAATGATGAATAAGTTGACTAACTCTTCCTCCATTGCTATGTTCACAACGTTGACCACTTTTGCATCTAGTTATTATATGGCTCAGTCGTTATCTTGTACTTCTGAATATATTGCTCTACTATATACTTCTCTGAAAAAAATGACGCTGATACATGCCGCATAGAAAGCACAAACACTCCGAAAATTTACTGTCCCTGTCATGTTATGTAACGGGCACGAAATACTAGGACACATCAAAGCAATTACGGTGTACGTGTCTGAATTCTGTTGTGTCGCCTTTGTGCCTGTGCAATATAGTATATGGCAGTCTACAAGGTTCCTTGTAGAAAGGGTCTGAGGCCCATCATTATGATCTCAGTTATTACTTCCCTCCTATCTCAACCAGATGATATAAGAGGACATAAATATTGTAAGAAGAATCGTAAGAGTATATAACAGGAAATAGCATCTAGATACATAGGCCTACATCAGAAAAATAAAGGTGGTAAAAACAAGCTAGTGAGAGTTTTCTGAATCATGCAGTAATAAGCATTAGTTTTACTTTAATGCTACATAGAAGAATTGAATCTGCACAATTAATCCAGAATATACAAACATGCAAGGTAGCAAATCATGCACAAATTACCGCTGAGAAAGAATATCCTTGTTTCAGCATGTGAAGCCACGCACTGTTTGCAGAAATCAAACAAGGAAGAAATAGTCAGAATGTCAACTCTAGCCAAATTACGAGAGCTGATGCCATTAACAAACTTATCGAGCAATATACAACAAAAACTGAAATTAATATTAGAGTAAAGCAACAAGTTGAGAAGCAAAAAATAATGAATGCTCAGAGAAACTGCAACCTGTATTTGTGAAAAAAATGGTACAGAAGTATAAAAAAAATTAACATGGTATAATGGTTTCAAATGGTGAACAGAAAAGTTTAAACCTCTATTGATGATAACTATGTTATGACTAGATAGAGTTGCAAGCTGATGCCAGTTTGAGACAATCTTGCAGAAGTGGGAATTGGAACAATCATCATACACAAGTATAACTAAGTGCCAACTTTGAGACAATCATGCAGATGTGGGAATAGGAACAATCATGATACATGTGCAGAACCAACTGCACATAATAATTACACCTGTTCTTATTTTTTTTCCATGGTATTCATGCAAATATTCAACCATAAGAGGCGGATGGTTGGAACTATATGGACCAGACCACAGTTCCCTTACGTTTAAATTCTGAAACTATTGGCTATAAGAAAGTTCAAACACATTGTATTTCCAAAGATTACTCGTGAAATCTTTTATAGTGTGATGGCTATGCTTGAAAGGACAAGGAAAAGAATTTCTAGCTACGGACAAAATATTCAAAGAGAACAAAATAAAAAAAGATAAGGTACAATAAGAGGGACTAACACGGGTCAAAATGGAGTGTCATGTCGATGTTTGGAGGCAAGATATAGAAAGAACTAGTGTTCAATCCAGTCAAAACAAACACTTGGAAGGGGAGCAGGGGAGATGATTCTATCTTTGCTTTGATGCTTCCCTTCGTACCTTAAGGTTAGAATATTAAAATGGTCTGGACATCCACTACTGATCTCCATCATCACTTGACAGATGGTCATCTTCCAAGATGATCTCAATGTAATTAAATTTTACTTCTATCACTGCGTCCAACCCATAAACCTGTTGAGGTCTTCAATTGGTTGCCCCTCCCACCCCTCTCCCCTTACATCTGCACTAAGATCTCCAAAATGTTATTGCCTGCCTTAAGGACGCAACCTTTCATAAGGAGAGGGATTTGACGATGTTCAGCAATGAAGTATGGTTTCGTAGATACACAGTTAACTGACTGATTCCACAGCAAGGAGAGGAATCTACTAGTACTTTTTCTTGGTTTTGCCAATCACTTTGGGGTGATTTATCAAGGTTTGCAGATACCGAGGTATCGGCCGTGTTGGGAGAATGTGTCAATAACCTTCGACTTTCATCAGAGGATAGGATATTATAAATACACAACATAAGACCCTAAGCCCAGTATGGAAAGTCTTGTAAGCTATACCCAACTGGGCCAATCAGTAACTCTTAACACTCCCCTCAAGCTAGTGCATATATGTCATACATGCCTAGCTTGTTACATAAAGCAGAAAATGGGGGATATGTTAACGGCTAAAAATAGGCACTCTGGTCCTCGGGTCGGGTGAATGGAGTGCGAGTCTGATAGTGAATCATGAACAAAGTGACAGTCAAACTCAAAGTGCTTGGTCCTCTCAATGAACACTGGATTGCTAATAATAAAGATGACAACTTAGTTATCACAATGCATAGGCAAGCGAACGACATACTGGTTACCAAGATAAGCGGTCGGTGTTCGAAACTACCTCATCTCACAAACAGTATGAGCAGTAAGTCGATATTCTGCCTACGAACTCGACCTAGCTACGACAGTTTAATACTTTCTCTTCCAAGTGACGAGATTCCCGTCAAATATTTTTCAAGTTTCTCAATATTTTTTGGGTTCTTCAGAACAATGAATTTTGAAACTCCTATCTCAGACGGCCGATACCGATATTCATAGGTCTCCAAAACCGATTCCGATACTGACATTGAGAACCTTGGATTTCATATGGTTAGGCTGATTATCTATTAAAAAGAATCAAGGTTCGCACTTTGCAGTATTGGTTTCAAACCCATCCTGTGAGTATCGGTTTCAGCAGTTGCAGGCAATCATGAGGTTTGATAGTTCTGATTCGGACGGTTTCAGTAGATTTGGACGTTTCGGTTTCGGCCAATACTGTAAACCTTGATTTGAGTGCTTCAATCGAGAATTGATCGGTTAGTGAAGCATTATAATGATAATATTGGAACTTAACAGCTTTCTCATGTGCATGAAGTTAATAATAATAAGGCATTAACCCATCGCAAGGATGACTATATCCTCAGCTTCACCGTTATAACCACTTCTCTGTTGTTTTATTAAAATGACAAGAAATGTCTTTTATTCAACATTACCTATATAAGGAGGTCCACATACAGACTTTACCCAACTCTCTGCATCGTAGCCCCACTAAATAATCTACCAATAAGCACCCAAAAAAAAAAAAATTATGTTCACCTCCTTATTTTTTCAATGTTTCATACTGTAGATAGATTTATTACCGGCTAACACACAATTTTTTTAGATAAGGCCAAACACTATTGACCGACCTTGTCCTGGGCTACTAGAATCAGGACCCCTCCCATTTTTATTTTGCCCAAGCTGGAATTCTAACCCAAGCCCACTCCTCTCCTCCCCTCCCCTACCACTGTTACCACTCGACCACCCCCTCGGTGGTAACACGAACACATTTGCTTTCACAATTGTTCCACTAGTGAGAATTTAATACATCTAAATGTTGATACTATGATTACTTTTGTAAAGCTCCTTACACAATCAGAATATGCTCCTGCATATCAGGTCAAATTACCACCCGTTTCTCACTACTCATCAGAATACCGATCTTCAACACATGGGATCTAGCAAGCCAGTAAAGTTCCTATAACATAATTAGTTGTCACAGTGGAAAAGTAACTAACTGGTACTAGTTGCCTGACAACAACAACAACCCGAATCCCAAATTTGCTGGGTCAGCTATCTGAATCCTTCTCTTATAGACTAAATATAAGCTACTTCAAACCCCTAGAAGCCATCTTCACTTTTGAGCAGTGTGGTCTGTTTTCCTCGTTCCTTCTTTAAGAGTTTGGCACGTTGATCCTCTAGTTAGATATTCTCTCTTTTCAACTTATTCACTATATCTCAAACTTAACCAACCTGAAAACTAGAATTTATACCTTCCGATTCGACCAATTATCCTACCAGTCACCTTTTGTGGCATTACACTCCAGTGGAGAAGGGAAAAGGAGCATTTCATGAAGTACCATACCACAGCAGAGGTGATCATGATATCCTCAGGATGGACACTGAAGTTACAGCTTCAACTCCTCTCCACAGTCCACAATAATAATCTATGGACTCAACCTATTGAGGTCAAGATTTACTTTACTGAAGATTTATTATTTCTTTAGGCCCCTTACTGAATTTACAGCTTCATCTCCTCGCAACGTTTTCATACTTATATACGTTTACTATGAATAATGACCTATTCTTGTACCTTCAGGAAGTAAAAATAAGCAATATGGCAACGGCATGAGTACATAAAGGCACAAATCAATAACCAAGCCCATAAAATGTATTATCGCGATGTTAAAAATGAAATAATTAAACCTTACGTGAGTCAACAAAGAAAAATGCTTCACGGGGTAAAGACAATGCATGTCAGAAGCACCTTTAAATAGCAATGCAGGAAAAGAACAGGACATTCAATGGTACAACAAAACAAATGAGAAGTATGAGCTCAAAGTTAATCAACCACTCACTGATAGATACTGAAGTCCAATGAAACAGAACATTCGACCTTTCCACATAAAAAAGAAAAATAAAACCTATACATTCTGTAAATGGAGTAGTTAACCTGAAGAAGAGCAAGTGCATTGCAAACCCGGTTTGATGCAGCTGCTGAAAGGTTCGGAGGTGTGAGGTAGGGGTATATCGAAACTATCTCCTGCAAATGATTAGGAGAGAGTGATGAGAAACAGTAATTTAAAATCATGTGAATGACAACAAGGCTCACAAGAAAAGAATTTGAGCTGGAAAAAACAAATGAAAGACATTGAGTATATATTATGACGACTAAGGTTGATGGATTTGGAGACAAACCTGTAGCAGTGCTGCAATAGTGCCAAAAGAGTGCCACAGCAGTGGAGCTAAATCATGGAATATCTCCCTTTTCTGTGGATCAAAGATGTCTGTTAGAAGTAGAACCCAAATTTTGTGGAGCTTGCCTTCTGAAATACCTCTTTCAAATATAAGAAAAATAGTTTTATATATTGCAGATAAAAAGACAAATCAGCAGAATACCTATTTCAGAAACCATACCAGATTACCTTGAGATCCCCATATATAGGATGAAAAGAAACACACTTTTGGAAGTATAAATGAGATATACAATGTGTCACTAAACCATACGTAATCAGCAGTTCTATAGCATAGACATTTTTTAGCCACATCGATGTCCGGCCTGATACTCAGGCATTTGCCTGACACTTCTCCATCACTACTTTGACATAATGGACCCTTGAGAGTTTAGACACAGATTTTCTTCCTTATCCCATTTCTGAATGACATAATTTTCAGGAACAGAGATAACATAATAATGTTTTTAAGTAAAAAAAAAAAAAAACATTGTCTACTTCTTAATGTAAGAAATGATCACGTTACGGTTTAGGTAAAAGTCATAGTGATTTTAATATAAGTTATCATACAATAAGTGTAAAAAGACACATAGATTAAAAAAAATTATAAGTGATCATTCCATCTTGAACCAAACAAACAATCTTGATTAACACTTCAAAGGGGACAAAACGACAAGAACAAGATGAAGTAAAATCACGCTTCGTGACAGTGCACTTTTAACAATGTATTTTGTCACTTCCCTGAGTTCTCTCCACCCCCTAACCAAATATACACCCCCCCCCCCCCCCCCCCCAAATATTGTAGTCTAAACCAAGGTTCACATTATCGCTTTCAGCCCCTTCCTATGAGTACCAGTTTTGAGGGGTTTTGGTTGTTTTGAATTGGTCGGTTTCAGTAGTTTCAACAGTTTTGGCAGTTTCGCAATCAGTCTCCGCCAATACTGTGAACCATGGCCTAAAACCTGGCATATGAATCCAGAAAACTCGCCAAGAAAGATATCAACTTGCGTTACTTATCAGAAACATCAAGCATTAGGGTCCATAATAATAGAAAATTGATAACTTTCTTCCCAAAGCATTACTTTTTTGTATTTCCTTGCATTACCTATAGAATTAAAATCCAAGTCACTTCACCAAACCCTAGATTCGCCATGAGGATTGAGCATTGTGCATTTATATTATTCAATATGTCCCCGTAGGTGAAATGCCCATTTTATGGCTTGAGAGCTAGTTTTGTGCAGCGGTATAATTTTTTTTATCCGTTATAATTGATGACATTAATCGATCTTGAACCTGGGTGGCTCTGGTACTATATTAAAGTCCATGCAACTGCACTAAAACTCTAGAGTTGTGACGAGGGTTGTGTTTATATAGTCCCAAGTAGTTCTTGTTTCACAACTAAAAATCAAAATATTATAAAGCAAAACCTATGTCCCAAACTAAGTCTTCTCGTCCCAAAGCCCAAGAATAATTACAAAAAAGAAACTAATTTCGAACTTCTAAGCTAAAAAAGATCTGAATTCTGATATTTTCTTTTTGTTTTCCCCCAATGATGCACATTACGTATCACTGATATCTCGATCTAGATATATATACCACTAAATTGAAGTGATTGAACTCTTTTACTTGGAATAAATAATATCGAAAGAGATGTAAAACTTATGAGTTGATTAGTCCTCTGCTGTAACTCTTTTACTTGGAATAAATAATTATCTTTTCCAAAAAAAAAAAAAAAATTGAAGTGATTGAAATAATCATAAAAACAACAAAAGGGACTCTTTATTTAAGCAGAATAGAGATTTAAGTAACAACCTTTATATATCACAGTAGCAAGATTCAATATATATCATAATCTCAAGATTCAATCTTTCTCATATTACTCTAGAATTGCAATGAGGGTTGTGTGTTCATTCCAATATATAGTTCCAAGTAGTTCTCGTTGCACAACCAAAAATCAAAAAATTATAAAGCAAAACCTACATTCCAATACAAAGTCTTTTCGTCTACAAAATGAAACTAGTTTCTAAGTTAGAAAAAGGTCCAATTTTTTTTCTGACCCACATTAATTATCACATACATTGCGATCAACGTATATATACCAATCAATTGAAGTGACTGAAATATTCAAAGAAACAACAACAAAAAAACTCAAAGAGAAATAGAGAAAGGAAACACCTTTATATTATAACAAGATTTAATCTTTCACAGTCACGGCTAAATCTAAATTGGAGTAATTGAAATAATCTTTATATTATAACAATCAATTGAAGTGACTGAAATATTCAAAGAAACAACAACAACAAAGAAAACTCAAAGAGAATAGAGAAAGGAAACACCTTTATATTATAACAAGATTTAATCTTTCACAGTCACGGCTAAATCTAAATTGGAGTAATTGAAATAATTATAGAAACAACGAGAAAAAAAAAAATCTTTAATTGAAGAAGAATAGAGACTAAAGTAATCACCATTATATATCACAATACAAAGACTAAAGTAATCACAATCATATATCACAATACAAAAAGATTCAATCTTTCCCACATTACTCGTCATGGGCATTGATATAAACTAAATTGAATTGACTGAAAAAATCACAGGAAAAAAAACGAAAAATTCAAAAAAAAAATTCTGATCAAAGGAATCACCTTGGAGAGCTCCAGGAGGGCGTTCTCCCTGAGCTCCGGATCGCAGAGCTCGAGCACCAGCTGCTCCGCCGACGCCATCCTCCGGTCCCTCCCGCCGGCGCCTCCGGGCGGCGACGACGATAATGGCGCCGGCCCGCCGCCGAACTGCGGGTTGAGAGAGAAAGAAGAGGGAATATTAGCCATTGTTGTTGTAGAGAGAGAGAAGAAACAAAAAAAAGTGATTTTTTTTGGTTCGAAATGGAGTAATGAGAGAGAGAGAAAAGAGGAAGGAGGAGAAGTGGAAGAGGGGGGAGAGTGAACGTGGCAAACCGCCGCTTATTTTTGTTGTTGTTATTTGCGTGGTCCCATTCAAAAATATTTACACTTGTAATCCATGCGTTTATTTAAAAATATATTTATTTATTTATTTTATTTTATTTTATTTTATTTTTTATTATTTTCTTTTTTTTTTTACATTTTCATTTTTATTTTTATTTTTTATTTTTATTTTTATTTTTATTTTTTTTTATTTTTATCACTCTTATTTTAGACTAAAAAAACTTGGAATGGTCAAATCTTCAAGGTTATTATTTTTCAGGAACAATCAAGTCTACAGATTTGCTGGCTGGCACATCTATTTTCACCTCTGATTTTTTTTATAGATAAAATGTGTTTTTTATGTCTCGATCGGTATGTTTGGTTCAAAGGCGGATGAGAACATGATATAGTAAATGTTTATAAAAATCTTAGCAAATTAAATTGCTTAGGTTAACATCTCTAGGAAAATTTTAGAGCCAATTCATGTGCAAGTAGTTAAAATAAAACACAATTACTCAGTGAATTTCGTAACTTTTTGACGTATGTAAATGCAACCAAGAGGCAGGTTAGACTCAACCGTAGAGTCGAGGGTGCAAATCAAAGCTGACCTTGAAAATGATTTCATTCATCTTCGTAGGTAGTTTGTTCATTTTTAAGATGCATTTGAATAAAACTTTGTAGTTTATGATGTTTACCAAAATATTGAAGGAAAAGTTAAGACCATTCTAGATTGAGTATTTATATATAATTTATATCTTAAAATTTATAAATTCATTTTTTCTAGTATACAAGATCTACAAAAAAAAAAACTTATATTTCAATCGTCAAACATATGAAAATTTTGGTGTGTGGCTTTATAATACGAGATAAACAATTCTTATTTTCGTGGGTGAAACTATTTTTATATTTGAAGTTTCTTAATTCGGTATAGTATTTCAATCATTATTCATTTATAAATTTGAATGACTAGTTTTTTTTTTTCCTTTTTTTTAAGTATCAATATCTATAAAATTCTTTGTATATTTATTATAAAGTTCATGAACCTCTTATTATAGGCTAAGGCTACTATTGAATAGGTTCATTCCCTTGAACAAAAGAAACGGTTCATCAAACCAAATTGTGGTTCATTAAACCAGAACCGGATTAAATTTTAGGTTCCCATAATTAAATGCCACTAAACATGGGCGGATTAATGGGAAAAAAAAACCTCAAGTACCATATGAATTCTATATGGAACTAGTTACATCCCTGCCCCTGGCCATTGATAATTGAATTTTCAAATTTGTTTCTTATTTAAATTATTTAATAACATTTTATTAGATAATGGATACACTCCAAAGACATACTTCAAATTATTTAAAATTGTGTAAATTATTATTTTTGGAGTGTCATGTTGATAGTGGCACACAATGGTACACTCCAAACAAATACTCAAAAATTAAATACTTCATCTTTTTTGTCTTTATTTTTCTTCCATGTTTGGTAACATTATTCTTCCTCTTTTCCATCTTTATTTTTTCTTTAATGTTTGGTAAGAACGGTTAATTTAGCGGGCCCAGAAATTAATGTAACGGAGCTATGACACGTTTCAAATTTTGAGTGTTTCTTAGCTTTCTAGCAATTTTTAAGTATGAACAAGTGCTTATTGCAGCATTCAAGTACTACAAAATTAAACTAAACTTAAAATGTAGCACTTGAAATCTCGCCTACTTTGGATGCTCTAAGAGAGAAAAGACAAAAGGAAATAAATAAATATCTTTAAAATTATTGACTTATTTTCTTCATATCACATGATTATTAACTTATTGTGATACTTCGTTAGATCACATACGCACATGTCTAAAAAGATCACTATGTTTTAATCCGTGTTTTAAAAATCGGATCGGACTGACCGGTTCACCCGTGAACCGGTAGTTTTTCCGGTCCGATTTAGTATTGACCCACCGTTAGTAAAATTCAGTATCCATAAGGGATTGAACTAGGGCCACTTAGGTTAACCCAGTGGTTGAAGCACTGGTTGAACCAATTGATTGAACCGAACCCAATGTATTGTCTAGGTCAATCTCCGATCCGATTTTTAAAACAATAGTTTTACTCACGACACTTCATGTTCTGTGTCATATCATATACCAAGAAATATATATATATATATATATATATATATATATATATATATATATATAAAGAGGCAAATGACCTCTAGCCTAGTGATTAAGAGAGATGATGCAGCCCAAGTGGTCGGAGTTCGAGCCCCGGTGGGGACGAGTTCGCCACAATTACCCATTGCTTTAAAAAAAAATTAAGAGAGATGCATGCGGCCCAAGTGGTCGAGAGTTCGAGCCCAAGTGGAGACTAGTTCTCCACAATTACCCATTGCTTCAAATATATATATTTAAGAGAGATGCATGCGGCCCAAGTGGTCGGGAGTTCAAGCCCAAGTGGAGACTAGTCCTCCACAATTACCCATTGCTTCAAATATATATATATATATATATATATATATATATATATATATATATATATATATATATATATTGAAGACCGTCACATAGATAAATCTTTTACTATTACAAGAAAAAATTTGTTGCAAAAATTATTATATTTATTAATTTTATTTTTGTCCTTATGAAATATAGAGAAAATTTAAGAGGGAGAGAGGACAAAATGTGTTAGAGAAAAGTAGAAAGGCAAGAACCTTTTTTTAAGTTAATCATTGTAAGTTTTGTGTTTTCTCATATGAATTTTTTCAATTTTTCGAGTAAATACCTTTTTTTTTTTACTTTTCAATTTGATTTGGTTGAAGTTACTGAATGCAAAATTTCAAAGTAAAGATTGAAGTTATTGAACGCAAGCTAAAGAACAATGTAATTGATGTTTTCAAGACATAAAAATTCTTGGATGATTAATTTATGGATACGAAAATAATCAAATAGATAAATTCTTAGATCTTTCCATCACAATTTTTTCCTTAACGAGTGAATATGTAGCAATGGGTTTGTCAATTTTCCTTTAGTGTACTTTCTTTAAATGCTCGATCCAAAAAAAATATAAGGTAAAAATATGAGAAAAAGTTTATATTGTTTGGCTATGTTTAACCTTTTCAACAAGTCTTCATGACTAAAAAATAGATGAAATGGTTATACATTAAAAGTTGAAACTAAGATGTGGATTTAAGTTTTAAAGAGGGAGGGATAAGAGGGGGGAAAGGTAATGAAAGGAAGAAAAAAAAAATCTAGATTTATTTTACTCTAGCCACAAACAATATGAATTGAAAAAAAAAGTTATTCTTTTTCGTCAACCCAGTTTCTAATATTAGAACTTAGCAATCACAATAAATGATAGCTTATTGGAGTTTCCAAAATAAAAATAGGGGAAAGAAAAATATACCTGTTGCAAGGGCTCTGTCACGACGATGAGAGGCTGAACGGGTGGTATGTCAGAGGAAGAGGGGAGTTCTTCGGACTTAGCTATAGAACGGAGTTCTTTTGGTAGGAGTTGAATGGGAGGTGTCCCGCAAGGGGAGGGTTCCCCAGATGAAACTTCAGGAAACAGGTCTTTCAGAAAATTCTCCATTGACAAGAAACACAGGTTCAGAAACGATGTCTTGAAATTTTTTTCTTATTTTTTTTCTTCTTTAGGAAAAGCAAAACTTAAATAGAAGCGTAGCATGGAAAGATCCGCCTTGATACGACAAAGTGGTAGGTCGCGTGTCGATAGAACCCGTCAGATGGCTGCCACGTATTCGTATTCGTTTCGAGTCCCGAGGCGCGCATTCATGAATGAAAACCTGACTAAATTGGGGATCGGATCAGCTATCTCCGATCCGGTGTCCCAATTCTGTCTCCCTCTCTATGATGTGGGTCCCAGTGATTAAAAAAAATCAATAAAGGACCCACATATCATAGAGGGAAGACATGGTTGGGACGCCGGATCATGGACAGCTGATCCAGTCCCACTAAATTGCAGGCCTTGAATTTCAAAACTTATAAGCGGTAGCATCCATCTAGAGGGCAAAGGTGTCACGCTCTCTTGTTCTATCCGCTCGTGACCTAACCCTTTCTACACCAATATATCCTTTCAAAATGTTGTCCAATAAATTTCGAGGAGATTAAGGATGTTATTCTTTTCAACCAAGAACTCACATCGGTGAATCTTATAAAGAAGGAAAAATTCACAAATCTTATTCAACCGAGTAATCTTATAAAATTTGATAAATGGCAACAATTAAGACTCTCCAAACCTAGTTCAATTTGTGTGAAGATAAGAGAGCTCAAAGTAAAGCAGGAAAAATTCTCAAATCCTATTCAACCAAGTAATCTTATAAAATATGATAAATGGCAACAATTAAGACTCTCCAAACCTAGTTCATTTAGAGATGATATACACACACTTACCTCAATATACCTTAAACCTCAATAGGTCAAGCCAGTCCTAGAGCTTTTTAATTTTTTTAAATTTTAAATTTTATTTTAGCACTACACACACATATACACTAAGAAGTTCAAATACTCAAAATCCAAATATGATGCATTCTACATTGTACAATTTTCCTAATGACCATGTTTAGACAAAATTCTTGTCTAAGCATGGCATGATAAGTAAATCTCCGTCGAACTTGGAGTCTCAAGTGAGTGCATCTCATTCTAAACCCTAGACCATCAAACACCTTCCATTAGTGACTCCTAGGTGGACACTAAAATCTGACTACATGATGTGACAGCCTATGTTTTAATCATGTATGAGACCGCCGCATTAATGTTATCAACCCATAGGCTGCCACATCACATTCAGGTTTCGGTGTCCCCTTATAATTGTTGTAATATAAAACGAGTAACCTTGTATTACTGCAAACAACTGCAACAATGGACAATAAATAGAGTAATTAATTCAGTAGAAGTGCTTAACTACTTTCTGTAAGGAATTAATTCAGTTGCATAAAACAATAAGACATCTATGAATGAATCAAACCATCAGCTATTGTGTATGTCAAGTACATTCATACTACAGGTTGACTGAAGCAGCTTTGTCAATAAACCTCTAAAATGATCATCAAGAACTGTGTTCCCCCTCACATCTGACTGAGTGAGATTCAACTCTGTAAATAACAGTACAGCTTCCCAGTCCTGCGCAGCCTCGATGTTATCCTTCACTTACTTCTTTGCTCTGCGACAATGGGGATGAGCATAGATACCTAGGCCTAATGGTCAGGGCGTACGTGCGCTTCCCAGTCGACCCTTGAACCCGAAACAAGAAAAAGCAGGATCGGACGTCACAGGGATCATCTTCTTTCGGCTCTCGTTCTTACCTGGAAATGAAACTCAAATACCTTGTTGTGTCTACTGGACGTTCAACGCTTTTAGGAAGTTCAGAAACTTCAGAGGTTCTAATGCTGTGAAACCACACTCATGAGGTTATTACTTAAATTTAAGTAGGTAAGGAGTTGCAATGCCTCCAAACCTGAAATACCCCCAACAAGAGTCACAATTAGATTTATGGCAGGTGAAGATACCAAGGTGCTAGGTTGGAAGACTAGCACCACAAACAAAAATCAACAACAAAAAACCTGGAATACTGATATTCACACTTATAATTGACAGTTTCCTAAGAACAAGGGTAGATTAAAAAGTTTTGTATCTGCCAAAGAGAGTGGAGCAAGCCCAAACCCCATACCAATTTGGGTTAATTATGTGGTAGACGAGGAATTATGTCCGTAAGTTATGTCTCGTTCTAAACTTCTCTCTAATTGGCTCCATGAAAGCAATGCTTAATATTCTAGTCATAGTTTAAAGTATCGGCCGATACCGATCCAATACGGATGATACCAATACAATTTGACATGTCCCAATCCGATACTGACCGATACCCGATACTGACCGATACCGACATTAGGGATCTCTTTTTCGATCAATTCAGCAAAGAAAATTGAACTAGAAAGACCAGTCAGCAAGGATGTAAAAGCATACTAAGGTTGTAAAAGCATGTAAAGAAGAAAACTTATCTATCGCATGTAAAACAATCGACAAGGAAGACTACTATTTCATTCAATTTCAAAACTACTAAGAAACAACACTAAAAATAATTATGCCTAAATGTATAAAATATATTTTCTAAAATATTAATAATATTTGCTTTCCGATACCAAATAAACCGATACTCCGATCCGATACCGCCGATCTTGCAGATACCACCGATCCCGATACTCATAGGAATGGTCCGATAGCGATTCCGATACCGATACTGCGAACCTTCTAGTGGCCATATAACATTCTGAATATAAATATATAACCATCATCCTTTGTAGTTTTGATGCTGTGGCTGCAATTTTTACCATGGTGTCAGACAACCCAAGTTCAATCTATTTGCATGCATTTTAAGCAGATACGAAGAAATTTAACCAATGCATGACTCTAGCTCTCAACCCATAATATGGGTCTTCGTCTTGCAGGGCAGGTTGAATATAAATGTATACTCCTCTCTCTCACCAGAACAGAGTTTTTGTGTAGTGGCAGGGATTTTAATACAACACAATAAGGAAAGCAAGTTTTAGTATCCAACTATAAGTTCATCACTCAAACGCTCTTTTCCACAATCTTTTTGTGCTTCTATAATGACATAGACGCGCCCCATCCTAAGAGAAGGCGTAGGGATGGAGATTCTACTTTGATCACTACTTACGAAATCTAATTCGGAAATGGTTTGGGTTCAAGGTTTTTACATATGTGAATAACTTGTGATCAGTGTTGATTACTGTATAAGTGAGGGTTCAATGCAATGGCCAGGTACGGAATTTTCAGGGAAAACAGGCGGTGTTGAATTCCATTTACAAAATGGATAAAGTTTGTTAGTAAGAGATAAATGTCATGTGGAAAACTGTGGAAGAGATCTAATGAAGAAAAAGATAATTTAGTTGTAAAAAATGAAAAGGTAACTAATAACACTGTCAACTAACATTGGAGCAGTATTTTCTTAGTAGTGTTATGACATTAAAAATGTTTGATTGTTGTTAAAATAAGCTTTGGATGGAAAAAACGACTTGAGTTGTCCTTATCATATCATCCAGTCTTCTCGCATCAGAATCGAGTCAGGTATGAAGAATGAGAAAGGTCCAAATTGGTTGTCAACCTCATAACAAATCTCGTAGCAAATTCCTAGCTGAGGTAGCAGCTATGAGCAATAAAGGACCTTACCATAAAACCTGGAAGGCTCGTTGACAGGTAGGTAGAGGTACCTTTACGATCATGCAGTTTAAACCTATGCACCAAGGAGCACCCTCGAGGTTCCCCCTAGACTAAACAAGTGTCTACACAATGAGGCTCTCTAGGGAATTGCATTCATCTCTATGATACGTTTAGCCAAAGAGCGAAAAGGAATGTCATTCCCAGCAGCTCTCTCGAATTGAGTCTCGAAAATTGTATTGAGACCTGATGTTAAAAAAAAAAATTTTAAAGTCTCAAAGAATGCCATGATGAAGTCCCTAAGAATCATAATCAGTGAATAATAATAAGTTAAGGCTTTAATTTGGATGATCCAATTTGATTTGTAAGGAATTGGATTGAATATGGAATAAATTATTTATTCACTTGAAATATGGACGGATTGTGGATAATGTAGAAGTGGCTAAACACAAATTCGATCTGATCTGAAACTTCTCATGTATCAAGTATTAATATCTATTAGATCTAACTTTCAAGTTAACCTTTCATTACATGAAAAAGTAGTCACTCATTTCTTTTCCTTTTATTATCAAAAGATACCCCTCTATTTTCATCAACTCCTCCCCTTGTGTGTATGCATTAGCAAGTTTGAACTCAATATTGATAATCTGTTTCAAAGACCTTTTGGGGGCATTTGGTAAGCGGATTGCATTATTACTGGGAATAAAATATTCCCTGGCAATACTATTCCCCGGAATCAAATTAAATGTTAATTATGTATTCCTACGTTTGGTATATTACATAGTATTCCGGGGAATATAGATATTGCATTTTGTACAATAAAACTTTTAAAAAAATATATAAAGAATATGAAATTCCATAGTATAAATGTCCTATATTATCCATGTCTCACAAAATTATAATTTTAATATAATCTTTTAAACATAAACCTAATAATTTATTTAAAGCCATATTCGGCAATCATCAATGTCACACATATTCGGAAATCATCAATGTCAAAATATAATACTTACCTCACATATAATAAAATAAAATCAACAAAATAAGGTTAAACAAAACAATGAAACAAAAAAAAACATTTGCTACAAAAAATTTATAAACTACAATTTTCAAAAAATGTTTATATTTCATAGTAGTCTTAAAAAAGAATTCAAGCAAATAGAGTCAGATAGTCGAGTCGGGTCAGGTCAGATTCGTTTCGGGCTATGGTTGGCTCAAGTTTGGGTCTACTTGATTCGGGTTGGATTTTTGTAAGATTCGTGTCGAGTTTTGGTCAGGCTCAGCGCTTCAAGATGAGCTTGTGTTTGGACTGGGTCAGTTCGAAATTTTGTTGTCCGTATTTGGTCATTTGTTCTTCGTATTTGGTCCACATGGGGGGGGGGGGGGGGGGGGGGGGGGGTTACTTTGAGTGATCAACAATATGGTTATTCCCGTTAGGCGGTATCAGAAAATAATCCATCTCTCACCATGGGAATAGTATTCCCTCGTGAGGAGAATATGATACCCAAAGGAATACTTTATTCCTGGAATTTTCAATTGGAGTATGTCAAACGCATGAATATGGGTGGGAATATCCACCCGTAAAAGAAGCCAACGAAGAGAATCAATCAGAAAGAGACAAATGCAGCAACAAATTGTCAAATCACTGCCATGAGATGTTACTTAGGTTCAAACAAAAGCTTTTAAAATCTAAATAAATTTATACAAATCGACACGCCTTACCTTCAATTGATCGAAGCTCATTGTCGCCAAGATCCAGCATCTGCACCCATAAGAGATGCTCCACAAACCCAATCCGTGTCAAAAATAATATGTTAAGTCGTAAGCAGGCATTCTGATAATAGAGGCTTGAGGGAGTCAAGTACAAGCATGTCTACAATGTTTCATCATAGATTATTTTTCAAAATTTGCCTGCAAATCGACTTACTCTCAAAATTATGGACGGCTAAGCAGATAATGAATAGTAGTTAGTCATCATGAGAAAATGTAGAGCAAAATTTATAATATGAGGTTCCCCTCCAGCAACAGAAAGTTTAAACAACAAGATCCTGAAACTAATATGTAACGATGTAAATTATCATGCAACAAGACACCTCAGATGTTTCTACAAAAGCTTGTGTAGATGCATATTATCTAGAAAATGCACTTCTTGTGTTCCATACACATGTAGGAATGGATTGAAAAAAAATATTGGACAATTTGAATTCCTAAACTCAAGAAAGGCTTCAGTAAGTGCAAGAGAAAGAGATAATGTTAACAGCAAATTTATCAACGCCTTTGACGGCCTAGAAGATGGAAGACCATCACCACCAATGGCAGTTACTATCTCTCTTGACTTTGGCATACGAGTCACAACAAAATATAAACAATTATGCTATTTGGCTCCCAAAAATTTGGGTGATGTCATCTCCCATTATGTGGCATCTGACATGGCAACTAACATGGCATGTTTTAACCAAAAAAATTAATTACCCAAATTTTTTTATTGTTAATGTTAATGCTAATTTTAATTTAATGTTAATATTAATTTTAATTTTATTCTAGGAACTACATACTAAAACTGAAATTTGTATCAAGGCTATAACAAATGTTTCTTCGATGAAAGAAAAGTAGCATAATAAGCTTACAAATTTTATTCCCGGATATCATAGCATGATTTCCTTGGTCCAAACATACACATCATGCAATTCTTCTCTCTATCACAAAAGCAAATCCATCATTCTGCCAGAAATCTTCATAAGAGAAAAGAGGACCTGTCGAAAAGTTATTTTCCTCCTCTCATACTTTCCAGCCCCGAATCAAGTAAATATCCGCCTTTTCATCTCCACATAACACTAGATCACCAATAAATACAACCTCTTCATGCCAGACTCGTCGATTTATATCTACATTGCCTTGAGATATGTCAATTCGACATTTGATCGTAAGTATACTATTGAAAGCATCGTCACTGGATTCAAGGAACTCTATTAGCCTCTTGACGATGACCTGCAGTGGGGGCTAAACCCTGTAGTTTCATCATGGTAAAGTACTTCTTCGGCACCCTTGCGCCAGCCTGCATGCAGAGCTCTACAACTGCAGGCGCATGGCCGTAGAACTCCCGCCCACCATCCTCGAGCACTGGTGGATCTTGCGGCCGCCTGTGCCAGACTACCTTCGGGTGCACCAGATCGTCCACCCCTGCCTTCTTCCACCAGTGCGAGCCACGCCATCCCTCGTGCTTGAAGACCCCACAAAATCGGGCCTTGTGGCCGGAGGGCCCAATGTGAACCTCTGAGCAATGTTCGCACACTTTAGCCGCGTTATACCAACAAGAGCTTCTGAACCCCAAGCCTTACTCTCTCCCATGCTTCCAGAGTTCGCTGACCAACCAGAGCCACTTGTTCATCATAGCCATCATCATAACCATGAAGCCTTTGCCCAGCTAGTTGGAGTTGGGCTTCAGGTTCCAACTGTCGATTCAGATCTTGAATGCCATTTGGTACCGAGTGTTGATTGTATAAGGTCTCTGGTATGTCAGCCCCAGCTTGAGAACAAAGCTCGATAACAGCAGGGACACGATCAAAGTCGAACCGCTGTTCATGTTTTATAGTGGACTGGAACATGGTCTGCAGATGGAAGGCTTCAACAGGGACCAAGATGTCACTAAGAGTGCCATTGACCCATCGATGCTCCCGGTCCTTGATGATGCGCTTGAAGCCGTAGCAGGTTTTGATCTTATGGCCAACTTTCCCAATGTATACCTCGGGACAGCACCTGGAAGAATGTGGAATGACAGAATAAAGATCAACAAGGGCACAAGCACAAAATAATCAAAGCAAACATAATTACATTTTATCTCAAAAAACATAATTGCATAAACTCAATTTCACTGTATAGCTTAAAGCTACTAAAAAAAGGGGGGGGGGGGGGGGGGGGGGGGGGGGGGGGGGGGGGGGGAGGGGATTGAGAATAAAATGGTTTGCAAATATGTAAAAACAGGTAGCCGTTTGGATGGCAGTAATTTTGATATAGTGAAGAAATTCCATCGTCACATATTCAAATGAACAAGTTGAAGATATGAAATTCTATCATGTCACACCATTTATTTCTGAGAAGCCTCGGGTCTTCATTTTATTAGATTAATTAAGTCCACATGTAAAACAGCTATAGACATTGATTAGATGCTCAATCACTAAATGAAGCCCTTTCGTAGCAGGATCCAAAATACATATGATCAAGGAGGAGGAGAATCACCACTGTAAGGTATCTTACCTCATTGTGGGTAAGGATACTATTGTTCTATGTAGCCAGTCAGGCAAGTATCGTCTCTGTTGATATTGTATTGACCAATGTCAGTAGATCAGCTACAGTAATATGTTGATACAGTCTGATGGTGTCGTCATATAGCCAAATTGCAAATATATACAAGCCAACGTAACAGAAGTCAAACAAGTAGTTCAAAATTTGTGCATCTCTTTTAAACTTTTCTTCATCCTCTTATCTTTAATATAACAATAAAAACCATGTTTCATTATTTGCTAATATTTCTTCAAAAGGTGTAGAACACATCTACTACTTATTATTTGTGTTTCAAGGACCTCCTAAATCCTAGGGTTTGAACTTCTTTGGACAAGTCAAAGATCATCTTGAAGAATTCGAAACATGAATACTTGCACTGAGACAGCAATCACAAAGTAGACTAGATACTTGAAGCCAGCAATAAAAGAGCAGTAACAGAAACAGTGGGCACTGGAGAAAGCATTTACTTGCAAATATATACAAGCCAACGTAACAGAAGTCAAACAAGTAGTTCAAAATTTGTGCATCTCTTTTAAACTTTTCTTCATCCTCTTATCTTTAATATAACAATAAAAACCATGTTTCATTATTTGCTAATATTTCTTCAAAAGGTGTAGAACACATCTACTACTTATTATTTGTGTTTCAAGGACCTCCTAAATCCTAGGGTTTGAACTTCTTTGGACAAGTCAAAGATCATCTTGAAGAATTCGAAACATGAATACTTGCACTGAGACAGCAATCACAAAGTAGACTAGATACTTGAAGCCAGCAATAAAAGAGCAGTAACAGAAACAGTGGGCACTGGAGAAAGCATTTACTTGTGCTAGAATTTCTGGCCTCTTGGAAGAGCATATGATCTATGTTTCACGGACACAAATACGACATCATACAGACACGACACAATTTTGGCCTGTCCTAGTGTATTTAGGAGTACCTGTGTCGGGCTATATACGCTACCAAAATGACATGACAAACACAACACTGATTTTTGGATCTATGTGCTTCCTAAGCATATAATACAAAAGATAAGAATAGTAAGAGCGTTGTTTGGGAAGTGACAGGATGCTTTCTCAACAATCTCAGAGTCTAGAGTCTAAGACCTGCATGCGTGAGTTTTTTGCTTCCTTATGCATATTCTTCTTCTATGCCATAATTGTCAGGTACCACCAAGGAATTGGTCAGTGTGCAAATCTGTTGCCTCTGAGGCTAATTACATGGTACTAAACTACTAACATTACATATTAAAAACAAACTTGTAAGGACACGAGGAAGGACGAGTACTATGACAATCCTTGAACGAGGAAAACCTTAATAAAACAAGGGGTTGTAAAACATTACTGAAAAGAATTTGACATAGAGATTTTACCATAAGATAAATTGGCCAAGGTTGTTCTTAATGTCTTACTATTCCGCTTCAGCTCCCAAAGCCGGATAAAGGCTGTATTCATTTTAGCAGATTGCCAGCATAAAATATTGTCGGATCACTATGAGATAAATCCTTCCAGAATACATCTTGGAGCGTCCCTCAGCTACAGAGAAGATGACTCTAAACAGATCCAAATGGAAGAAAGGATTCAACTAGTTGACCTCATATCTTAGTACAACGGTTTTGTCTTTGTTGTTCTATATTATCATAACAAGTAATTACATAACATTTAAAGCGCCGAGAAAAAAAATATTAAGATGTAATTCCAGATTCTATAAATCACAATGGTATAAGTTACAACTGTGAAAGATTTAGTGTGACTGCTGACATTATGTAACAAAATCCAGCATAAGCTACTTATGGGTAGTGAGTCAATAACTAAAGAGTAACTATACAAAATGAATATCTAGAGGAGCATATAGATGGTTCACAATATTTTGGACAGCCCTGCTACTAGCTCTCTGTGAACCTGGAGTCACGATAAGTGATGGAAATTGATATCCAAGTATCTAACTAAACACCAAAGGATGTAAAGGTAAAGCAATTGGTTCCCTACACCTGAGGAACCTTATATAACCCATCAATGATATTTTTCTCCTCGTAAAAAATGAGCCTCCACCTTGAAGTTAACATACCATCATATATGCATTTTGCAATGGACAACAATGTCGGCGACGGTTACAATGAGACCCAAACAACATATTTGTGTGCAATATATGGGAATAAAAGAAAAGACATTTGCGACCTACTTGCATGCCTTGACCGGAACGACATTGAGGAGGGCGGATACGCCTTCCACCAGTATTTCTCTCGCCTTGAGGACATCGTTCGCCACAGGGATCATGCTCTTCAACGGGTAGCAGCCGGCCCTGTTCTTTATTCTTTCAAGAATCATCGGCCGAAGCTTCTTCCAGTCTATTTTTGAGCTGTAACATCTCCTATGCATCAAGGAACAGCTGATTTCTTCACGGAGACAAAACCTGATTCTCTGCACCAAACCCATGAAAACCTGCAGTTTTCTTAATTGGTCAGTTTCTCCAGTTCTGGTATCGGCACGCCTCAACAATTTCATACTAAATTAACCAAAAAAAAGTAAAAATTATTAGAAAAAATTCAGCTAAGTTATGCAATACACATTTTATTTTAACCACAAAAATTAATTAATAGAATTATAACATTTCTGGTATCAGCACACCTCGACTATTTAATACTAAATTTTCTACAGGAAAAAAAAATCAATCTGAAAATAATTAGAAATAAAGCAGCTCATTGATGCGACACTTTTTCCCCTTTTTTAGCTACAAAAGTTAATCATTAGAATTATAACAATTCCGGTATCAGCACACCTCAACTATTTCATACTAAATTTTCTACAGAACATATAGGTTTCGAAAATTATTTGAAAACGATTAGCTAATTGATTCAGAATGCAGAGGCTCAAATCTTTAAAAAGAAATTAAATTTTTAGCTACAAAAATTAATTAACAGAATTAGAACAATTATGTGATCAACAATTTAATGTATAGGGAGCATACAAAAATACCAACCTAACCGGTGTCGGCGGCAGGAGGAAGAAAAGGGGGTTCGATGGGTTGAGAATTGGGGGAAGTGATTTAACTAGGGATTGGGTTGGGTTAAATTCGGGAAAACAATAAAAAGTAAATAATGTGTACTAGGATAAAATGTGGAATCAAAGTCTCACGGCAGCAGACATATACCATGATCCTTAATGGTATAATAGGGTTATGTATGTCACTTAAGCAATACTACTACATCAGCACAAGATGTGGAATCAAAGTCTGTTGCCGAGCAGAGGTTGACATTGCTAATTGCAAAAGAGGGAGCATGTGTACATCTTGACGCTCTTGACAACAAAGGAGGAGCATCTAAACAATCACTCGTATATATAGAGATAAGGTTGCGTGCATCTTAGATGATCCCCATACCCTATATAAGAGGGAGCCTCGTGACACCAGAACCTCTTTTTCATCACTCTAGGTTTCGTCATTCAATTCGACAAAGCTAACTGTAACCTGACTCTTAACACTATAGCAAAACCTAGCAAAACTCAGATTTGTAGTGCAAACCTAGGAAGCATGAACACTCCAAAAATACGAGCCAGTGTCATGTCGAGCACTTTTCGGACACGACAGCACACTATGTGTCGACGTGTCCTTATCTTGTCGTGTCCGTGTCCGTGTCCGTGCAACATACCGCCAACTTGTAAATTAAAGATGAAACCCCCGATATTAGACCGATGCTACGAGGAAAACAAATAGGCGGTCGAAACCGGGGGCGGAGCCAGGATTTTGGAGTAGGGTGGGCTAGCTAACAGTTTTTTCTTCTCTAGTTTCTATGCCACCATACACCTCAATTTTTTCTTCTCTAGTTTCTACCTAACAAACAATATCCTATATGAGAAGCTCAGCTTTTTTTGGTTTCTACTATCCGAAAGAAAATTTCCTAGAATTTAGAGTCTCCAATTGCCGAAACACACCCTTAAAGTACTTCAATTTGTTTCCATAAAGTTGATGGAAGACCTCATAAATAACTTCAATCTCCCAACAAGCATCCTGATATATTGTTAACATTATCAAGGAGGTTTGGAGTCTTTGGACACCATCTCAGTACATTAATAGATGTGGATTAGGGAGAATATACAGAAACACTATATCTAAGGCTTCCCTTCAATTTGGAGCATATATGTCATACATGCCTAGGTTCTTACACAAAGTAGCAAAACTATTTAGAGCACATAAGAATGACCAACCCAATATATATACCGGAATATCTTATTTATGGTGTTTTGTTAACTGGAAAATTATTTTGACTGTAACAATCTTCCAATATCGAAGAAAAAGATAGAAAACTGAGAATAAAGTTTGGAACCACAATCATAGATATATGCCTATATTCTTCCAACTCCTTTTATATAATTTAACAATATAGATTTTGAGTTAGTTACCAGTATCTATATTCTTCCAACTCCTTTTATATAATTTAACAGTAGAGATTTTGAGGAAGTCCACGAAGAAGGGAAACCCCAGAGCCTTGTTAGCAATCAACCGAATAAAACTCGTATTATACGCGAATTTTTCCGTATCTTTCATAAATGTATAATACTTGCGTACTTTTGACAGATTCAAATCAGTACGTAAATTTTAAGCATGCGAAGTTTTAAACGTGTTCCTTATAAATTATTAAAAAGATTGTCACAAAAACGTGGTGGAAACCTGTTTAATTAACAAAAATTGACAACCTATTTAAGAATGTGAAGTTTCTCACCTCAATATTTCTATTTTTCGAATTTTTTGACCGAATTTTTGAATGTATTTATTTGCACTGAGCCGACTTATACTCGTACTTTTGCCGTCCCGAATTTTTTCCGTTTGCCGAATTGCTAACAAGGCCCCAGAGTGGCGACATCATCATTAAATAGTGAATTAAGATCAAACCCAAACACCAAAAATTGGGGATTAGGGTTTTACAAAAATTGGTTTTTTTTCCAATAGATAGAGCTATTAAATAGTAAATAGTTTCAACGATAGGATTTTACCAAGGTGAGATGAAGAGGGAGACGGGGGTCTGGGAGAGTCGGGCTGCAACGCTGCACCGTACCGGCCAGTCGCGGACTCGCGTGTCGCTGGTCGGAAGAGCGAGAACCGAAGGGGCTGCGCCGCTGGCGTCTCGATTGGGCTGGAGAGGGGAGTCTGGAGTAATTTTTTTTGGAAAAAGCCAAATTTTTTTCTTTGTAAGGAGAATTGAAAGCTAGGGGAGTAATGTGAATTGGGGAGGTGGAGAACTGGGCTGGCAAGAGTGCACTGAAATTAAAAATAAAAATTTCAGAACAAATCGGCAAGCACCGACACTCCGAGAATCATCGGTGCCGCCGCGTCCGTGTCGTGTGTTGTCGTACACTCGTCGGACGGGACGTAGCCGGTTGCCGCGTCCGTCAAGTGACCCGTGTCCGATTCCTCGCGTCCCGGCGGCGCTACGCGAGGAAGTTTCTTTCCGTGCTTAGTATCCCCCCAAAAAGAACACATGCTAGCAAATAAAACCCTAAAAAAAAAAGATCCGCACAAAATAAACAACACAGCTCCAAATCAAAGGGAAAAAATACATGTTGACACCGGAGAGAACGAAGGAGGAGAGAGAGAGAGAGAAAGAGAGAGAGATTACCAGTCGCGGTCGACGCAGCGAGGAGAGGAGAGGAGCTCTCGAGGGCTCCCGTGCATCGATCAACGGGACGTATTATTTTTTTCAGAAAATTGTAGAATAAGTATCAAAGTTTAGAATTGGGGGGCAGCCCTAACTTGGGGGCAGCCCATGAATGCTTGGGGGCAGCCCTTACTTGGGAGCAGTCCATGAATGTGGAAAAATTGCTAGGAGCACCCAAAAATTGCTAGGGGCAGCCCAACCCCCCCCAAACCCAAAAATTTACTTTCATTATTGACTCTCTCTCCTCAAGAAGAAAGAAAGAAAGCTTTCTCCCTCTCCCTCTCCCTCTCCCTCTCCCTCTCCTAAACCCTAATTTCTTCTTCTCCATCACTCCATTCTCAATCCCTCCACGAAGATTCTCGAAGAGATGACACGCAAGTCAAAGCAACCGGAATCCAGGTACGTTCTTCCCTAATTTCTTCGAAATTTTTTTACATTATATTCGAAACCCTAGAATTGGTTTAATTCTTGAAAAAGTTTTCGTAAAATAGGTTTATAATCTCTTGCACGTTCTCTTCCCTTATTTTCGAACACAAAAAATCCGAAATTTATGTTGAAACCCTAACCCTAGAACACGACAAAGTAGGATGTCGTTATGGGAGTTCGGGTTCACGACAGTAGGACTGTCAGGCATGTGACAGTCCTGATGAAAATTAGGACTGCCACAGTCCTAATTTTTATCAGGACTGCCACATGCCTGGCAGTCCTACTTGTTATGACATATAGGAGTTGGGTAAGTGCATGTTATTTCTATTACTTAATAAGTGTATGTTGTCATGCAGTCCATCGGCCGATAACAAAAGAATATGGCCCACCGCGTCAAAGCGGAAGGAACGTGCGGAACGTCCTCGCGAGCGTCCGATAACAATTACCGAACCGGCGCCCGAAGCTCGGTCTCGGACATCGCCACCGGCACGTCAAGCTCGGTCGAAGCAACGAGCTCCTACTCCTACGCCTCCTTCCGACGACGACGACGACGACCTGCCAATTGCCCGACTCCTATCACGTCAAGACGGTTCTGCTCCATTTGAGGAGGTCGGTTCTTCTGAGGAGGTCGGTCCTTCTGAGGAGGCCGGTCCTTCTGAGCCGCCTGTCCGTCCGCCCGGTTGCTCAATATAGGTTTCTTTTGAGAACCACATTGCGTATGAAATATGGAAGAACCCGGTATGTACATGACGTTTGTAAGCTACCAGTTTAGTATACTATATATATATGTATTTCATAATTGATATAGTTTTTGTTGTTCGATATACAGAGGACATATCGTATCCTTAGGGCTGTGAGTCACGGGAAGAAAATCGTGTCCTGACAGTTTGCAAGCTTATAGGAGGCCGTCCAGAGCAAAATCATACCGAGCGGCTTGCACAATTTGGCACAAAACGCCTACCGAACAATGGATAGTGCCCTAATATCCGCCTTCGTGGAGAGATGGCACCCGGAGACGAACACATTTCATCTCCCAGCAGGGGAGATGACCATTACACTCGACGACGTCTACCAGATATTGGAGCTGCCAGTGACCGGGCGTGTAATGACCAAAGAACATTACACGAATGAGAAATCCGTGAAATGGTACGAGAAGATCGTCAAGTTCGTCTCAACTCACCTTGGAGTTCCGGCTACGAGTTTTACAACTCTACCAGGCTTTAAGAAGTCGTACGGAATTCCTCTATCATTTCTGGTGGACCAGTTCATGGATATGGAGGTGGATGACGATGACGATGATACGGTCGACGCGGTGGCTCGTGCGTATATGTTGTTCGTCCTAGGAACGGTCGACATTCCGGACAAGTCCGGAATGTCGATACATGCTCGGTACATGCTAAACTTATCTGAAGTGGATGACTTCATCGATATATCCTGGGAAAGCGGTATCCTGGCCAATCTTTACCGCGAGCTCGGCATCGCGTCTCGTGTCGGGACTACGACTATGGTCGGCTGTCAGACTCTGCTACATGTAAGAAAATTTCTAACAATTTAATCTTGTATACTTAAATTTGTTGTTTTAATTTTTACTATTCATTTATAAATTGAATAGGCATGGA
Source organism: Iris pallida (assembly GCA_029216955.1). Lineage (NCBI taxonomy): Eukaryota > Viridiplantae > Streptophyta > Magnoliopsida > Asparagales > Iridaceae > Iris > Iris pallida. The sequence continues at coordinate 5,481,341 of JANAVB010007198.1, forward strand.
TATACGAGCACTTTCCGATGCTTAGACGGGCTGACGAAAACCCAGCGTATCTTGAACACCTTCCCAGAGTATGTCGATGGAGGCCATCCCAGTTGGAAACCAAAAATTGGCAAACACTGGCTTCCATTCGTGAAGTATTAGACAGTTTGGTGCCAAAAGAGGTACTATTTTTTGACTAACTTTTTTATGTTGATTTTGTATTGTTGTTAACTTTATTCCTACAGATTTTTTGGAATCCATACCGGAATTTACGTGAGTTGAATCGCGAGGTCCAACCAGTTTCCTTATTTCATGGCATGATCACATGCTATGAAATCACGGAGCCGTACATGCCCGACAGAGTACTTCGTCAGTTTCGCTTCGTACAAACTGTGCCGAAGCGCACACTACGGCTGTTGGAGCCTCCACGCGGAACCCAACCTTTAAGTTACAAACCGGCGGAATTCGACTGGGTGACCGACTTTTACTCGGAGTGGCAACGACATGTACTTCGGGAATCTGAGAGACGACCGGTCACCGAGATGGCCGACTGCAGCGAGACTACATGCAGTACTTCCTGGGGGTCGGACATCCTAAGTTGTCGAACCCTATCAACCCTGGTCCTGTCACGCCCCGAATCGCCGAATCGGTCGCCATCGCCTTGACTCGATATAAATCGATCCCCCGGGTCGGGACGTGATGCCGTGCAAGTCTTTAATGGACTTGCACAAGGCAAGGATGTACAATTGGAAATTCCTTTTTACTTGACGCATTGAAATTAAATAGTGCAGAGAGTTGAAGACATAGCATAGGAAGAAATTTAGCTTTTCATTCATAAGCTTGCAAAGTATGGGCAAGGTCATTTTTATATTACATATGCCGTTGCGGCTACATCTTTGAAACACAAAAGAAAAACTCTCGACAAGCTGCCCTGAAATAATCCTTGTCGTTCCATACATTCACGCCCCTTTATACATTTGAACAAAGCCTTCGATCTGAGTTGGGCTTTAAAATACTTCAAAATAGGAGAGCTTCGTGCCGCCTCCCGTTCTTCAGCTTCAGGTCTAGTCTCGAGCTCCCGCAGCACGCTCGTTACCTGGAGAGTTGGGGGTTAGCACACTTGCTAGTGGATGGGATGAACCCACTCGTCTAAACCGACACTGCTTATTAAGGATTCTAGCATACGAAGTGATCTTTCTATTTAGAACTATAGGAATTGCAGTTCATATCGAAGGCACATTTTAAACGATAACACATAACCAATTTAAAGGCATTCTTACCACGGCCGTGCTCCTTTCCTGCACAAAATATACATGATACTTACCACCTGCACAAGACAATAGGTGAGCATGCAGTATATCCTATATGCGATCATTGGTGATATCGACACCATGAAGGACGATTACGTAGCCTTGCGATGCGCCCTCCAGTCCAGGTAGCGAGCCTAACTGGAGGTCTCGTAATGCCTCGCGCCGAAGCACGATTTCCATAATTTCCTCCTAGGCCGATTCGGTCCCAGGGTCCCGGGTACCGTCTCGAGGAAAGCTCACCTTGTGCACAAGTCGTCATTGACCATGCGAATGTATGAACAATTTAATATGTATGAAGTAAATTGCATAGCGTAACCATTATCAAATCACATAATCATTCCTACTCGTGCAAGGGTCCTTTCCCCCGAAACCGTACGTTCTGATTTAGCATCCCGTAGGCACCAAATTCTCCGAGGCATGATGTACCGCCACCAAGGTTTTTATCGTTGTGTTTTGCATGGCATGAAATATATTCTATCTTTTTCTTAGAACTTTATCTTTTTCCTACTTAGTGTGAACTTATAAATTCGGAGTTAACTTCTCTAGGTTGATATATTATCCTGAGCTCTTGATCTTAGTGGCAAGCATACATCCCGTTAGCATCATCGATTTGAACGTTGAACTTTAAGAATTTAGTTGGCGGGAAGGAGTAGAAAAGAAGGGACCGAAGAACCACCCACCTAAGGAGATTGCACCGAGAGTAGGAGAACGCTTTATGACGGTCAAGCGTCAGTTACACGAACTCCTGCAATGGCACGAGCATCGAATTAGAACCCTTCCTTCAATCCTTCCTTCGAAATTCCCAAAGACGCATTCAGAAATCGACGCGAAAGCACACTATCAAATCCACGCAACAATTCTTTCAGAAAGCCAAGAAAACCAATAAAACCAACGGCAGACGGGTTGCGTCGCTCTCTTTAGAGTTCCTTCGCCAAGACGTCGCCTACCGCATCTAGGACTTATTCCAACAGTAGTCGATCCATTAGTTGGAACGGTACTCATATCACTCGTCCAAATCGATTTTATTGATGCCATGGTTTTTGTATACCAAACTCGTCGCCGAGTCAGACTAGCCATCTATGTTCTCGACCATGTTTAACTTGGCACGAGCCTATTACATAGTGCTTCGTCCCAACGGGAGCGGGGCACTACATAATATACCACTAAAAAAAGTTTTGTCCCGAAACTTAAGAAAAAGGGTCTGACCTTCGTCGACGAAAAGTGAAGGGTACTTCTCCTTCATCTCCGCCTCTAGTTCCCACGTCGACTCCTCGACGGAATGGTTGCGCCAGAGTACGCGAACCAAGGACATCGATCGGCTCCGCGGGATCTTTTCTTTACGGTCCAAAATTTGCACGGGCTCCTCCGAGTATGATAGATCGGCGCGTAGCTCCAACTGATCGAAACTAACCATATGACTTGGGTCATGAACGTACTTCCGAAGTTGGGAGACATGGAAGACGTCGTGCACTTCGGCCAGGACAGGAGGTAGCGCGATCCGGTAAGCAACGGTCGCCACTCTTTCGAGGATCTCGAAGGGCCCTACGAATCTCGAACTCAGCTTGCCTTTTACCCTGAATCGTATGACGCCCCGCATCGGTGTCACCTTCAGAAACACATGGTCCCCAACCAAGAACTCTAACGGTCGTCGACGAGTATCTGCATAACTCTTTTGTCAACTCTGAGCAATACGGAGCCTATCTCGAATCATGCGGACCTTCTCGACGGCTTGTTCGACTAGTTCTGGCCCGAGCACCTGTCGCTCCCCGACTTCGTCCCAGCAAATCAGAGATCGGCACTTCCTCCCGTAAAGCACCTCGTAGGGATCCATTTGGATGCTCGATTGATAACTGTTGTTGTATGCGAATTCCGCGAGCGGCAAGTGCGTGTCCCAACTAGTCTTCAAATCTATCGCCCACAGACGTAGCATATCCTCCAGGATCTGATTCACTCTTTCTGTCTGGCCATCAGTTTGCGGGTGGTACGCGGAGCTAAGGTTCAACTTAGTGCCCAGCGCCGCCTGTAGACTCGTCCAGAAACGTGATAAGAATCGCCCGTCTCTGTCCGAAATAATTGTGGCAGGTACCCCGTGCAGTCTGACGATCTCGTCGAGATAAATCTGAGCTAACCGATCGACGCTCCATGATGCTTTAATAGCGATGAAATGAGAGGATTTGGTCAAACGATCAACAATGACCCAAATCGCATCATTCTCCTGCGACGTCTTCGGAAGGCCCATGATGAAATCCATAGAGATGTCGTTCCACTTCCATACTGGAATGTCGAGGTTCTGTAGCTCCCCGTCTGGTCTTTGATGCTCGGCCTTCACCCGTTGACAAGCCATGCACTGTGACACAAACGTTGCTACGTCTTTCTTCATGCCGTGCCACCAAAAGGTCATGCGCAGGTCCTTATACATTTTGGTACTCCCGGGGTGCAACGAGTACTTCGTATAATGGGCCTCCGTCAGAATCTCCTTTTTAAGTTCAGCATGGTCCGGCACGCATATCCTCCCCTTCATTCGCGTCATTCCGCCCTCGTCCACCGCAAAGTCGGTCGCCTTTCCCGTCGAAATCAGCTCGCGCATCTTCTTCAGGAATGGGTCGTCCTCCTGTGCGGTCTTTATTTTGTTGTGCAAGCTCGACTCAAGGTGCAATTGGGCCAATCGTGCTCCACGGTAATGGATTCGGAGTTCGATACCCATCTCTGCCAAGTCTCGCTGTATGTTATGGTTGATAGATAAGCACCCTGCAAACATTCTACTCAGAGCGTCTGTCATAGCTGCTTTTCCCTAAAAAAAATTCATTAATTGTTAAGCTGAATTTAGAAATGAAGATTTTGTTTTAAATGCCCTAATTAATTTCCTAATATTAATATTAATAACAAATGATAATAATAATAGATAATAATAATGTTTTTAATTAAAATTCTTTTATATAAATTTTTGCATTATGGCTCCTAGGAAAATTTTGTAATTGCATTTTTAGACTTGCCGACTCATTGGGCTAGGTGTCAAACTCTTAGGCATGTGGCATTGCATAATGCCACATGGTCACTTGCATGAAGAGAGTTCTCTTCATAAGCCACATCATCTCTCTCTCTCTCTCCCTTTATTATTTCTTCTTCCTCTCCTTCCTCTACACACACACATACAAATCCCTCTCTCCCTCCTCCCTAATCTCATTTCTGCTGCTGCTGAGATTGTGGTTGCTGTTGCCGCTCCCGCCGCTGGCCACCACCGCAGCTGCTAGCTCCGCCGCCGGCCACCCGCTGCCACCGCCGACCGGCCGGCCCTCCACCGTCGGCGGCCTCCCTCCTGGCCGCCACCCTCACCGTCACCTCCACCATTATCACCACCATCATCTTCATCTCCATCCTCACCACCATCATCAAATAAACCCTAACCCCCTTATTCTTCAAAAAAAAAAAAGAAGAAGAAGAAGAAGGATAGGAAGAAGATGAAGATGGAACAAAGAAGAAGGAGAAATTGGAGAAGAAGCAAGCCCTAATCCCCAATTTCATACCCAAGTCATTTCTCCAAAGCAAGCCCTCCCAAAATCTCTTGATTTCTTCTCCAAATCTTACCACTGCCATTAAAATTTTATTTTGTGTAATTTTGGAGAATATATATATATATATATATATATATATATATATATATATATATATATATATATATATATATATTCTGATTTTTTTTTATTATGACATTAGGACGTAAATTGGGAGAATATATTCTAATTTATAATAATATGAAATTTTGGCATGAAATTGGCTATGATACTAAACATATTCTGATTTAATTAAAATTTAATAATTAATATGAAATTAGGGCATAAATTTTGGAGAACATATTCTGATTTGAATTAGGACATAGACACATACATAATTGTTGGTTATATGTTAATAATTAACTTTCTTAGACCATTTTTTGGGTAGTTAACTAAATATAGGGAATCATGGTGCTACAAAGATTGTGTCATGGGAAATTACTACTATCTTCCTTGTATGGTTAAACTACATTTAACGTAGCCTAGAGTATAAAATAAATTTCATAGAAAAAGTAGCATTTTATACAAATTTCGTATATATATATATTTAATAATGTCCAAAATTTTTAATTATACTTAATTAGTAGGAAACTATTTTATAAATGGTTATGAACATTCGAACATTACTACATAGGCTACCTTAAGTTCGGACCTTGAAAAAAAAACAATTAAATTTGATTTTCTTCTAAGATTAGCATTCTTGACATACACAGTTATTTAATATTTCTTTTTAGCACTTACCTTTATTTGAGCATAAGAAAATGAATCATAGGTACCGCTAAGAAGGATATACTCAATAATATTGTTCTAGGTCGATCCGGGATTAATATTAGATTTGGATTTCAAGAACTTTTAGTCATATGCGTATAGCATGCATTCTACATTGGTATCTCAATTTTGTCTGAGAAATAGACTATAGTTATCCTAATTACAGACTTTAGACATTCGGATACTACAAAGGAACCATCTTTTCATTCTTTTAGTAATTTTGCTGACTTAGAACTTTTCTATAAAAAATTGAATATCTAGATTTTTTTTCAAATGTCCAATATTTTGCAAATAATCCAATTTATATAAATCATTGGTATGTGGTGAAATTTAGAAGCTCGATTTAGATATTTTATGCTAATAATTGTGTTTCCTCGAAACATTGATAGCCTTTAGAAAGAGCAATTGCAACAACCAAAATAAATCGCATGCTTGCCAAAGGTAAGGAACTTTCTATTTTAAATTCTATATATTTATACTTGCGTATGATTTTCGGTGTTGAGAGTTGCTCCACCGAAGGGGTCGGCGTACCCGAAAATTCTACGGAGGGTTGCTCCGGGTGCGTTTTATATTATTGTGAAAATTTTTGAACTAAAAATACAAAGGAGACTCTGCCGAAATTTTTAAGAAATTTCCAAAGTTAGTCATTTTAGAAAGTCGAAATGATTAAACCCTAGTTCCTAATTTTATCAAAATTTCCTAGTACAAACATAACCCTGAAATCTTTGAAAGTGTTGCCTTAGGCGCACAAATTCTAGTTTAACATTTTATTTCTGCTAAGACGGAATCTCCTGCTTAACTTTATTCTCGTTTAATGTGTGTTCTCTATCACACGAAAAACGAGATACAAAATTGAAATGTACTTTAACTAAGTTACATTTTGGTAAGAATTGCATTTGGGATGGGAAAGAAAACTTTAGATCACACCTTCGAAATCTTTGCAATATTATATTTTACAAAACTGATCAGTTCCTGTTACTGGCACTCGTATGGCCATACGGGTCTGTCGGGGTGAGGCTTAGCTCACTTCATGTTGTCCTGTTCCTGTTTTCCATTGGATTCCGAATTCCCGAATTCGGCCCTGTAATATCCAATGTAGCCTGCTCCGATATTCTTGAAAAATTTCAAGTCATACGACAATTGTTATAACACTTGATTCCGATAACTCGGAAAATAATTCATGTGTTATCCTGATTATATCACATCAATATGTGATTCTGATACTAATGGGACGGATAAATCTAAGCACCGCCCATTTAGTATAAACCTGATCCCGGGTAAATGAGATTATTGTTGAGAAAATAGAAATTGTGTGATCCAGAAGTGTTTTTCTAAATATTACATTTTTCATGCAAGATTTGTTTGATTGTTTACACATTTATACCTGACACCTGCATTCTTTTAGGAAAAGATGTTAATACAATAAGAAATTTTATCAGTAAATATACCTTTTAAATTATCCTTTCCCTCAATTCAATTTCGATAATTTTATCATCTTACCTTACTTAACTCCTTTGACTGAGGGCTTGCTCGTCGTATTGATGACCTAGTTTTGTTCACTAGGTTTTGATGAAGGACATGAGAGAATGCAGATGCGCACTGAATAGAAGTTTTATGAATAAGACAAAGAGGAGGTTGACTTGGTATCAACTAGTAAAACTTTGTAGCTAGTAATGTAATATATGTGTTGGGTTAATGGTTGTAATCGGGTAGAATGAAAAAAAAATTATTTATAGTTTAGATTGTCATGAAAATAGAATTGTAATTATTATAGTTTGTGCCCGGTGACCTATGATCAACCTATCCTAGAACCCTACGGGCGACAATCGCGAATATGGGTACTGGAGTATTCATATGTCGCGTAGCCTGGGGATGTTGTTACGTACTCGGCTCGCCTTATTTTGGGAGCGGGGCGTGATACGTCTTTTTAGTGGTGGCCCATGCAGGTCACAAAAAATAGAAAACCTAGGATAGGATGCAGGTCTCAAAAATTAGAAAACCTAGGATAGGATGTAGGTCTAGATTTTAAGAAAACCTATATAGGTTGAGCTATATACCCTAAGATATACTCTTAGAAGAAGTCTACTTATCCATAGACTATGTTTCATTCCGATTTCCATATAGATCTTTGCCTAATGGATTTCTTGTAGAGATTCCATATAGTTAAGAATCCTAACCTAGGACTGCTATTAAGGATGCAGACGATATTGAGAAGTCTTGGGTAGTATAAGGATAGATATGGTTCGAAAAAAAAATTTCAAGTAATTCATAGATAATTAGACAAGTATTTTTATTAGAGTAGCCCATAGAAAGATTTCAAAAAGTTCTTTAATGGACCTTGAATTTCGTGCCCTCGGCGAACTTGGAATTCAGATTTATCTTGATATTATATATATTAGAATAGTAAAGGAATAAGGATCACGTAACCAATAGGCCAAACATGATCTGATATTTTATTTAGAATGGGTGTAGTATGACTCCTCGGTATCTTGATCTTATCAAATTCTTAAATCTTGATTTGTTACCCTACTTATCAAATCTCATATATCCATTTTCACAAATTTCCAACTTTCTCGAAATTTTTCAATCTCCTTGTTTCATCCAAGGTTTATCGATTTGAATCTAGAATTGTATCCTTTCCTTTTAATCCAATTTTGTTCTAGTAGTACACCTGAGATTTGGGAATGATTTTCCATCTAAATATCTAGATATACATTTCTCATTAAATGTTCATTTGATTTCTTGTAAAATAATATTTTGATTGACTTTTGTAATTGAATTTCCTGTAAATGGGTACTTATTTTCTTTGTGTCAAGAACCCGATAATCTATTTACTGATTTGACAAGGCAGTGAGACCACCTGCAGTCAATTAGATTGAATCGTGGAAGAGAAGTTGTTGCAGTCATTCGGAATGGCCATCCAAATTGGCGAGGCACATATTCTCGAAGCATGATTCAGAAATTTAATAAATTTTCGGGGATCAATACATAATTTTTCATAATAAATTTTTGAACTTGATATTCGAATTTTGATTTCATTTTACCTTGCTTTGGAATTTGGGAAAAAAAACCGTCATTAAAACGTCATTTTGATAATATAGATTTATGAGTTTATCTTATGTTATAATATTATCTATTAGTTTTGATACCACGATAAAGTAACGCTGGTGATATCTAGAAAACTTGAAAATCAAGTATTGATTTTTGAATATATTTTGGATTCTAAGAATATCTGACCTGTAAAGCTACTTCACAATCACAATTCCTACTCATACTATGGATATCAAGGAAAAAGGTAGCAAAACCCTGATAGTGAAATGGTATCCTTGTTGCAGCCATATGCGCAATGGCGAGGCACAAGATTACTATATCACGCCAGAAAATGAGAATAAGGAATATGATTTTTGAATTCGTACATGGTTATGGATTGAAACAACATGGTATTTGACTATATGGAATTTCAAGAATCTTGATAATTTCTAGTATTTTTGAATTGTCTTATTTTCGTGAAGCTTTTGATAAATAAGTTTCAAAATATTTCATTTAATAATTTAATAAATTACTACATCTCTGTAATGTGGGTAGAATTTTGTTTTCTTTATAATTATTTTGAAAAGCTTATCTTTAGATTTAAATTTCGAGGACGAAATTTTTTATAAGGTGGGTAGAGTGTCATAGCTGCTTTTCCCTAAAAAAATTCCATTAATTGTTAAGCTGAATTTAGAAATGAAGATTTTGTTTTAAATGCCCTAATTAATTTCCTAATATTAATATTAATAACAAATGATAATAATAATAGCTAATAATAATGTTTTTAATTAAAATTATTTTATATAAATTTTTGCATTATGGCCCCTAGGAAAATTTTGTAATTGCATTTTTAGACTTGCCAACTCATTGGGCTAGGTGTCAAACTCTTAGGCATGTGGCATTGCATAATGCCACATGGTCACTTGCATGAAGAGAGTTCTCTTCATAAGCCACAGCATCTCTCTCTCTCTCTCTCTTCATTATTTCTTCTTCCTCTCCTTCCTCTACACACACATAAAAATTCCTCTCTCTCTCTCTCTCCTCCCTAATCTCATTTCTGCTGCTGCTGAGATTGTGGTTGCTGCTGCCGCTCCCGCCGCTGGCCACCACCGCAGCTGCTCCGCCGCCGGCCACTCACTGCCACCGCCGACCGGCCGGCCCTCCATCGCCGGCGGCCTCCCTCCTGGCCGCCGCCCTAACCGTCACCTCCACCATTATCACCACCATCATCTTCATCTCCATCCTCACCACCATCATCAAATAAACCCTAACCCCCTTATTCTTCAAAAAAAAAGAAGAAGAAGAAGGATTGGAAGAAGATGAAGATGGAACAAAGAAGAAGGAGAAATTGGAGAAGAAGCAAGCCCTAATCCCCAATTTCATACCCAAGTCATTTCTCCAAGGCAAATCCTCCCAAAATCTCTTGATTTCTTCTCCAAATCTTACCATTGCCATTAGAATTTTATTTTGTGTAATTTTGGAGAATATATATATATATATATATTCTGATTTTTTTTTTAATTATGACATTAGGACGTAAATTGAGAGAATATATTCTGATTTATAATAATATGAAATTTTGGCATGAAATTGGCTATGATACTAAACATATTCTGATTTAATTAAAATTTAATAATTAATATGAAATTAGGGCATAAATTTTGGAGAACATATTCTGATTTGAATTAGGACATAGACACATACATAATTGTTGGTTATATGGTAATAATTAACTTTCTTAGACCAATTTTTGGGTAGTTAACTAAATATAGGGAATCATGGTGCTACAAAGATTGTGTCATGGGAAATTACTATTATCTTCCTTGTATGGTTAAACTACATTTAACGTAGCCTAGAGTATAAAATAAATTTCATAGAAAAAGTAGCATTTTATACAAATTTCGTATATATATATTTAATAATGTCAAGAATTTTTAATTATACTTAATTAGTAGGAAACTATTTTATAAATGGTTATGAACATTCGAACATTACTATATAGGCTACCTTAAGTTCGGACCTTGAAAAAAACAATTAAATTTGATTTTCTTCTAAGATTAGCATTCTTGACATACACAGTTATTTAATATTTCTTTTTAGCACTTACCTTTATTTGATCATAAGAAAATGAATCATAGGTACCGCTAAGAAGGATATACTCAATAATATTGCTCTAGGTCGATCCGGGATTAATATTAGATTTGGATTTCAAGAACTTTTAGTCATATGCGTATAGCATGCATTCTACATTGGTATCTCAATTTTGTCTGAGAAATAGACTATAGTTATCCTAATTACAGACTTTAGACATTCGGATACTACAAAGGAACCGTCTTTTCATTCTTTTAGTAATTTTGCTGACTTAGAACTTTTCTATAAAAAATTGAATATCTAGATTTTTTTTCAAATGTCCAATATTTTGCAAATAATCCAATTTATATAAAATCATTGGTATGTGGTGAAATTTAGAAGCTCGATTTAGATATTTTATGCTAATAATTGTGTTTCCTTGAAACATTGATAGCCTTTAGAAAGAGCAATTGCAACAACCAAAATAAATCGCATGCTTGCCAAGGTAAGGAACTTTCTATTTTAAATTCTATATATTTATACTTGCGTGCGATTTTCGGTGTTGAGAGTTGCTCCACCGAAGGGGTCGGCGTACACGAAAATTCTACGGAGGGTTGCTCCGGGTGCGTTTTATATTATTGTGAAAATTTTCGAACTAAAAATACAAAGGAGACTCTACCGAATTTTTTAAGAAATTTCCAGAGTTAGTCATTTTAGAAAGTCGAAATGATTAAACCATAGTTCCTAATTTTATCAAAAAAATTTAGTACAAACATAACCCTGAAATCTTTGAAAGTGTTGCCTTAGGCGCACAAATTCTAGTTTAACATTTTATTTCTGCTAAGACGGAATCTCCTGCTTAACTTTATTCTCGTTTAATGTGTGTTCTCTATCACACGAAAAATGAGATACAAAATTGAAATGTACTTTAACTAAGTTACATTTTGGTAAGAATTGTATTTGGGATGGAAGAGAAAACTTTGGATCACACCTTCGAAATCTTTGCAATATTATATTTTACAAAACTGATCAGTTCCTGTTACCGGCACTCGTATGACCATATGGGTCTGTCGGGGTGAGGCTTAGCTCACTTCCTGTTGTCATGTTTCTGTTTTCTATTGGATTCCGAATCCCCGAATTCGGCCCTGTAATATCCAATGTAGCCTGCTCCGATATTCTTGAAAAATTTCAAGTCATACGACAATTGTTATAACACTTGATTCCGATAACTCGGAAAACCATTTATGTGTTATCCTGATTATATCACATCAATATGTGATCCTGATACTAATGGGACGGATAAATCTAAGCACCGCCCATTTAGTATAAACCTGATCTCGGGTAAATGGGATTATTGTTGAGAAAATAGAAGTTGTGTGATCCAGAAGTATTTATCTAAATATTACATTTTTCATACAAGATTTGTTTGATTGTTTACACATTTATACCTGACACCTGCATTCTTTTAGGAAAAGATGTTAATACAATAAGAAATTTTAACAGTAAATATACCATTTAAATTATCCTTTCCCTCAGTTCAATTTCGATAATTTTATCATCTTACCTTACTTAACTCCTTTGACTGAGGGCTTGCTCATCGTATTGACGACCTAGTTTTATTCACTAGGTTTTGATGAAGGACATGAGAGAATGCAGATGCACACTGAAGAGGAGTTTTATGAATGAGACAAAGAGGAGGTTGACTTGGTATCAACTAGTAAAACTTTGTAGCTGGTATTGTAATATATGTGTTGGGTTAATGGTTGTAATCGGGTAGAATGAAAAAAAATTATTTATAGTTTAGATTGTCATGAAAACAAAATTGTAATTATTATAGTTTGTGCCCGGTGACCTGTGATCAACCTATCCTAGAACCCTACGGGCGACAATCGCGAATATGGGTACTGGAGTATTCATATGTCGCGTAGCCTGGGGATGTTGTAACGTACTCGGCTCGCCTTTTTTTGGGAGCGGGGCGTGACAGCGTCCGCTACGACGTTACCCTTACCCGGCGTGTACTCGATAGTCAAATCATAGTCTTTAATGAGTTCGAGCCAACGCCGATGCCGCAAGTTCAGCTCCCGTTGAGTAAAGATGTACTTGAGGCTCTTATGGTCCGTATAGATTCTACAAGCTACACCATAAAGATAGTGCCGCCATAGCTTCAACGCGAACACAATGGCCGCTAACTCTAGATCATGCGTAGGATAATTCTTCCCGTGTTGCTTCAATTGTCTCGAAGCAAACGAAATCATTATCCCTTTGCATAAGCACGCATCCCAAACCCGTCCGCGATGCATCGCTAAATATTTGAAACCCTTCCGGCCCGTCTGGAAGTACAAGGATCGGCGCTGAGATAAGCCGTTTCTTCAACTCTTGGAAGCTCGATTCGCAGGCGTCGTTCCACTCGAACGTGACTCCCTTCTGGGTGAGGCGAGTCAGAGGCGACGCAATTTTGGCAAAATCTTTCACGAATCTACGGTAGTAGCCCGCCAAGCCGATGAAACTTCGGATGTCGCATGCTGAGGTAGGCCGCTTCCATTCGACTATTGCTTCAATCTTCTTTGGGTCCACCGTGACGCCTTCAGCTGAGACAACGTGCCCAAGGAACGTCACGCTGTTCATCCAGAACTCGCACTTGCTTAGCTTGGCATAGAATTGGTGTTCACGCAGAGTCTGTAGCACCGTCTTCAAGTGTTCCATGTGCTCGTCCTTGCTCTTCGAATATATAAGGATGTCATCGATGAATACGACGACAAATTTGTCTATGAATGGTCGGAACACCCGGTTCATTAGATCCATGAACGCGGTAGGAGCGTTGGTCAAGCCGAAGGGCATGACCAGAAATTCGTAGTGACCATATCGAGTTCGGAAGGCGAACTTCGGTACGTCCTCGGACTTGATCTTCAATTGATGATAGCCTGAGCGAAGATCAATCTTGGAAAATACCGTCGCCCCTTGCAGCTGGCAAACAAATCGTCTATCCTCGGTAACGGGTACTTGTTTCGTACCGTAGCTTTGTTGAGTTCCCGATAATCGATGCACAGCCGCATCGATCCATCCTTCTTCCTCACAAACAACACTGGGGCACCCCACGGGGAGACACTTGGGCGAATATATCCGCGATCTAGTAACTCTTGTAGTTGTGCTTTCAGTTCCTTCAGCTCTGCCGGTGCCATTCGATAAGGTGCTTTGGATATCGGTCGGGTGTCCGGGAATGTGTCGATGCTGAATTCTATCTCTCGGTCCGGCGGCATCCCTGGCAACTCGTCTGAGAACACATCAGGAAATTCTACCACGACTTCAGTCTGGGCCGTGCTTGTGTCACGACCCGCTCCCGAATAATCGGACACGAGTCGGACACGCCCAGCCTTCGTCGTTAGACACGACGAAGTAAGCTGTACCAAGCTAGGGAAAACTAACCAGATAAACATGAAAGTATAGAATCATAGCATCTAAAAACGTATCCCAGAATGATCACCATAATCCACAAATCTAGATATCATAATGTACGAGTCATCAAGAATGAAATGTACATGAATTCTAAAGACAATATCTAAGAGTAAGCTAACAGTCTAAACCTGAAACCTCAAGCTAAGCCTCATCCTGCTCAGCTAATCCTGGGCTCTGGACCCTAGTGTAGAACAATGTCCTGCAAGCATACCTGCAACATATCCTATTCAGGAGCGGAGCAAAGTACAGTTCTAGGTAATGAACAATAACATAATGGTATGGAAAATAAATGCTGAAAGAACAGGATAAGAACAAGGTATGTAAAGAACATGAAGAACATGAACTACTGCTATAAAGATACATGAAAGATCATGACTATGTAAAGATGCAGGAAAGATCACGACTATAGCTAAAATCAAGATCAGGATCATGGAAAACTAATGTAAGAACAAAATCCTGAACATGTGTGTTATAAATTTGAAATACTTCTATGATATGTGACCGGCTTGGGTAAGACCATGAAAGAGCATGAAAGATCCTGAAAGATCATATAAGGTACGGCTTAGGACCCGCGTGCACTGTGCGAGGCCTAAGCTAAAGATCATGAATAAGTATCCGGGTTTGGTCACATATCTAGAGTATTTCCCCCACCCAAGATACAAGTAAGATCATGAAAGAACAAATAAGATCATGAAAGAACAAGCCAGAAAAGATCATGAACGTGTCGCAGTGTGTCAGCAATAAAGAACAAGAAAATGCACTGATCAAAACCATAGAATGTACTTGCCTTTGCTCCGGGAAGATCGGGAATAGGGAAATAGAGCTGTATGTCCTCCTGAGTAATATTTGATACAAGTTGATTAATAATCTGACAAATTCTATTTGATTATCAAAAATCTATAAACCTTAATTTCTATAGTCTCCTATAGAGTAAAAATATTACTCCCATCCTATACTACTAAGAACTTAAAACACATGATGATAAAGTATCCATAAAGCTTAGTAGTGGGACTAAAACATTAGTTAGGAATTGATTCCCTTAACACTATGGTTCCCATATATTAGGATTGCATTCATGGTTTTAAAGAGAACTGGACAAGGTTTGGTGCACCATAACTCCTAAAGTTATACTCAAGTTACTTAGTCAGTCCACTTATTGGCACAGATTAAAACCAAACAATCTTCAATAACATTAAACAGTTCTAAAATACCAAACTAGGCTAAAAAAATACTAGTTAAACTATTAACCAAATAAATCCTTGCCCTTCAGTCCAATTTCTGGTCCTAACTGGAATGTCTCTAAGTCATCCAGATTTCCTGTTCCAGAATTCTGGGAGCATTCTCCTGATGATGCAAAACTCAATACTTACCCCATTCAGTTCTAACAATGTTACTAACAAAGGCAGGTAAGTCTCAAATATTTATTCCTCCTAGTTAGTTTTATCAATACCAACTATGCCTAATCAGTCTTATACATTTCCTATTTCAAAACATATCCTAGAATATGGCACTTCCAATATGGAAACTGACAGGGAATGGTTCAGTCCAGGATATGTTAACATATTTGGACTGAGAAGCCAATCTTGGTTGACTGCCCCAACTATCCCATTCATTCCAGACTTCTGTAGATCAACCTAAATTTCTAGAATACAAAAAGACATCAACAAGACATATAAAATACTCAGTCTGATCTTCTCTGATGTATCTATCAGAATTTACCCAATCAATGAATAGGGAGACTGATTACATGCTACCTGAATAAGATTAGTTACTAAAATGCACAATCAAAAGGGTTTAAACTTCACCTAAATGAGTTGAACCTTAACTATCCTTGTTCCATTACTTAGTAATATAACTTTATCAGGAAACAAGGATAGTATAGGACCCATGAATCGAGATCAGTCTTGGTATCTGACTTTGAGGCTATCAGCCTAAAAGCTGTACAATCCTGACCTAAACTTCAGATAATCCCTGTCAGTCCTCAAGCCAATACACTTACTATCCCCTCTTAGATTACTGCAGATATAAGCTCGAATTTATGAGAGTTCACCCTAGCCTACCCACATAGGTCATGAGGACCACTCCATGTCAAGGAGAGATATGAGCAAACTTCCACAGAGTTGTTCATAGGTCAGAACATTATAGAAATTAATGTCCATATGTCAGCACAACATCAATGTGATAAAATCAGCATTTGTACAATCAGTCCCCTCAATATGCTATTATACTTAGTGAAACCAGTCTTCACACAATCTAATGCAACAATACAACCCATTGCCAGTCTTAATGATTTATACTGTCTGTTCTATTCAGCCCTGAGATTTTCTAATTAGTAAACTTACATTCGAAGTGTCAACATATGGAAGCAAAGGTAAAATCTCTACAGGGGCAGGGCATCTACAGGGTTAGTTGCCTATTCCAAGCCATAAGGTATTCAAACACAGGGATCCCTCTATTGAAATCTCCAAGTCACAGGAACTCAACCACCTGGACATTTGAACACAGGAAAACACAGTCCACATACCATATGGAATTTGATTAGCTACCCCTCCACTGATTTGAACATGGTACAGAAAGTCCCAGGTTCACTCAGTCACCAATATGAAGTTAGAGCAGTGCAATATCAGTTGGATCCCTTCACAGTGTAAATACTAGACATAATTATAACCTTCCCATCTTCTATTTAGAAATTAGAATTGACTCATAATCAAGCATATACATGTGTCTAAAGAACTATGGAATTTAATTCTTTCTGATCAGAATGTACCTGCTTGATTTTCCTCAATGGCAATTTCTGAATCAAGAAGGAAGTTCTGCAACACACAACTGTTCGATCCAAACCATTCCTACCAGGTTTGATAATATGATCAAACGATAAAACCCAACTATACTATCACTGATCCATACATCCTTAGAAATTTCTAAAACAAAAGATTAACTCAAGGAAAACTTACAATGGGAAGAGTACTGCTCTCGAAGAACAGGGCAACGTTCACCAGAACAATTTGATCTATGAATAAATAGGAAGAGAAATTCAGAGGATGATTAGGTCATGATAATTAGATCTTCAACAACTCACCTCGTTCTGCCATCCATCAATCGATCAAACGGATGATTCAGTTGATATTGTAGTCCCCAGATCTGATGGTTTGGAAAGAAGAACAATTCTAAATCAGAACGATCACTCTACACAGCATGGGGATCCAAGAAGGAAATCATCCTTACCAACTCCAAGAATGTAGATGATGTCTGAGTCGAAGGAGAAGAATCAATCAACAATCACTAACTTCTTCTCCTGGAAGAGTCCTGGCTACTACCAACTACCATGGCTATCCCTTGAGAAATTTGAGGAGGAAGGAATTGTAGATCTGATGGAGAAGAATGGAAATGAGGGTTTAAATAGCCGGTTTGAGCGTGGGGAGCACGCAGGCCTTTGGCGGAAATTCCTCTCTTCTGACAAATCGGTTAGGATACAACCGAAATTGAAATTCAAAAGAAAGGAAGAAGAAAGGACAGGAAGAAAATAAACTAAACTCTAAATAAGAGCCCATGAACTCTCTGTCGAAAAGAGATAGCTTGGCTATTCTGCCATCTTTTGGAAATAGCCCTGGGTTATGTATGGATATGGCTAGCTAAAAGCTAAAGATGGATAGTTAGAACAATGTAACCCACCCTAAATAAATAGGCTAAGGAGGAGTTGGGCTGAAAATCTAATGGGCTTGGCTGTCACGACCCGTTACCCAAATTGTTGGGCCGGGCCGAGCCATGTCCAGCCTACGCTTAAGATAAAGCGCAGTAAGCTGTTCTAGACAGTCAGGTAATAATGATAAATGTGCTAATAATTAAGATAGTTTAAGAATGATCACAACACAGCTTCTATATAGATGAAAAACCACTAAGTTTGATAATAATACAAACCAAAATGTAAGACTGGAGACAAGGTCCAGTTTAAAGGTACAAAACAGCGTCTGTAATAATAACCCAACACTAAGTCAAACTAAGCAGCTAAGCAGGATTCCCTGCTGGAATATCCTCAACTGGAGCTCCATAGTACGGGTCACAAAGCATTTCTTCCTCGGTCAAAATACCTACAACGTTATCCTGTCAGGACGGGAGCAAGTACAACCTCTACTACTAAAGTACTGAATGTATAATGCAAGAGATGTACAACAGGAACATGGTATGATAAGACTGAAAAATAGACATACTGGAATCAGGGTAAATCATATAAAGCGGAAAATCATGGTATATCTTGATTATCATTTTAAGACACTCTTGTCAATTGTGACATGTGTACATTATGTATTAAAACTGGAGCTGGTATGAGATCGGTCAATAAGTGCTATGCTAGTTTACTGCAATGTACGTATGTACATTCCACAAGTCCAGAAACTACATTGTTAGTTTACTGCAATGTACGTAAGTACATTCCACAAGTCCAGAAACTACATTCTCAGTTTACTGCAATGTACGTATGTACATTCCACAAGTCCAGAAACCGCACTGTTAGTTTACTGCAATGTACGTATGTACATTCCACAAGTCCAGAAACTACACGATTAGTATACTGCAATGTAAGTGAGTACATTCCACGAGTCCAGTAACTATACTATCAACTCTCTCATAACCCAGTAATCATCATGTAAAAGATACGGGATATAGTGTAAAGCATGGTGGGAACTGGCAATAGTATGAAACATGTTATGATTTGACTTGCTACTCCAAGGATCAGCATTCACATGGGTTGATTAACATTCTTTTATCACGTAACAGTGTTTTAACATTTAACAAAAGACTTGCAACTGGATTAATGGTAATTTACAAGGTTGTCACATGTACTTAACATTAAAAGACAGTAAATGAGTTTGTAGATGTACTTGCCTGGAGCAATGCAATGACAATAAAGCTAAGATGTAGAGTGTCCTGGCACTGAAAACATATATATACTCAGACTCTAAGTTACAAGACAATATAAATACACTAGTGATGTGAGAAGGCCAAATTAGACATTGGCTAGGTGAACTTAGCCCAGGGGTTCAAAGTGAAGTGATTTGGCATCTAAACTAACACATGTGTCTTTCATATTAAGGTTGGTTAGCATTCCAAACACTAGAAATACACAAAAATCACAAGTCATGACTTAGTCATAATTATTGATTTAATAATTAATACTTTACTTAATTTTGTCAATGTACATATATGAACCATAGTCCAAATACATGACTCAAGACCATGTATCAAGTCCAATATGACTTGTACAAGTCTAAAATGTGTGAAAACACATTTGGGCCCAAAAACCCATGCTAGGTTTGGACACCAAATGGTTGAAGTTAATTAAATACATTAAAATACAATTTTGGTAAAAGTGCAAAATAAATATCATTATTTTAATAAGGCAAAATTATACATAGTAGTTATAAAAGTATGACAACTTATTTTATAAAGATAATTTACACTAAGTAAAGTAAAACACATATACAAAATGTATATCTACAATATTTATATTTACCTATAAATATATAGATATTTACATAAAGAATATATATATACATATGTTAAAAGATACATACATATATATATATATAGGCAAGGAAAATACTTAATTTACAAGGTGTAAATATATATATATGCAAACATATATTTATATTTATATATAAGGAAATATTTTAATGTATACATATATATATATATACAAATATACACATATATATATATATAAGAAAATACTTAAATATTAAAGTGTATATATTAATGTATATATACACATGAAAATATACAAGCATTTATATATATAATTACTAACTATAAAATATATATATACATATATATATAATACTGTCAAAATACAGTATATACTAATATATATATTAATATATATACATATTTATACATATATATATAAACATATATATAAAACAAAAAGAAAAAGAAAAGAAAAAGAAAACAGAAAAGAAACACAGGGTGGGGGCTCGAACCCGGGCAGACAGGGGGGGGGGTTTAAACTGTGCGGGCTGGCCAGGGGGTCAGCCCGCTCTGTGTGTTAGGGGTAGGATTAGTTTTTGATTTATTTAGGTTAGGTTAGATTAAC
Organism: Iris pallida; assembly: GCA_029216955.1. Classification (NCBI taxonomy): domain Eukaryota; kingdom Viridiplantae; phylum Streptophyta; class Magnoliopsida; order Asparagales; family Iridaceae; genus Iris; species Iris pallida. The sequence goes on from JANAVB010007198.1 coordinate 5,501,590, forward strand.
ATATATAAAAAAAATAATAAACCGGCCCTGTGTCCTGACAGTTAGGGACACAGGAGTCTTGTGTCCTAGGCTAGCACGATACGCACGAGTCCTAACTCGCGTGTCCAGTCTTACCATTGGGTTCGTCGGGGCTAGGCGAGTCCGTGTCCGTGTACACAAGGCGTGATTCGACACGAGTACAAAGAGACACGTACGTGTCCAAGCTCGAGCTGTTGTCGAGGGGGCTACACGGCGGAGGAGTGGTCGTGGCGGTGGCGCTTGGGTGGCGCTGGGTTCGCCTCCTCGTGGCGAACAAGGTGGTGGTGGTGGCTGGCGGTGACGACAGCGGTGGAGGCGTAGCTGGGGATGGCCGGAGTTAGGGTTCCGGCCAGGTTTGTTTGGGGAAGGCGGTGGCCTGTGGTGGTCGGGGTGAGGGGAAATGGTGTGGGGCGGTTAGGGTTCGTCTGGGGGTTCGTTTTATAGGAAGTAGAGGCGGTGGGATGGCCAGGAAAGGCGGAGAGAGGTCGGGTCGGCCGGGTCGTCGGGGATGGGACGGGCCGTGTGAACGAAGGAGATTTAGGGTTAGGCCCCTATAGTTTAGGTAATTGCAACTAAGTCCAAAACATGCTTAGTGCAAATTATCATTTGCAGAAAGGATCCCGCTCATATTCTGTGCAAATTAAATTTGCACAGAACAAAACAATAATTACAAATTGCATTAAAAACAATTCTAATAATTGCAAACTTATTAAAAATAATTTAAATAATTGCAAAGTGATATTAAAACATTTTAATAAATTATAAATTGATATTAAAACATTTAAAATAATTGCAAATTAGTATTTTGACTTTAAAAATCTATTTAAAAAATCATTTAAAAATACAGGAAAAATTCCTAATAATTATTATAAAATATTTTAATACTAAAATAATCATTGATGGCCAATTTAATACTACTTAACAAAAATTTTGAAAAACTGGGGCTGACAAATCTTCCCTCCTTGAAAAATTTCGTCCTCGAAATTTACAAGAACTGAAGATACGCAAGGTATCTAACGTTTTAAAATAATTACAGTGATGACTAAGGCTATCTCCTAATGATGGAACGTCCATGAAACAGGTCTACTGGTCAATGGCTTGTCTTATGAGTGCAGCTACTAAATGATGGTTTGGTAAAAGTCTAATGACAGGTTACTTAATGAGGCACTAGAATCAAACAGTCATATGCAAATAAATCCAACCTGTGGCACCGTCCGTCAAGTATTCTGGCTCTGGCTCTGGGCCCTGCACTGGTACTGCTGCCTGGATGGCTAAAGGGTATGCTCTCCCTGAAGGTCCTCTGGTAAATGGCTTCGCCTTCGGGCACTCCCGAATCATATGGGTGGAAGACCCGCAAGCAAGACACTGGCTCAATTTCTTCCTACAGATGGAGACATCGTGCCCTGGCTTTTTGCAGAAGGCACAAGAGACCCACTTCTGCTGCTGGTGTCCCGGATCTCGGGCAAATGATAACTGGTGCTGAGGATGAGCTGGTGGAGAATAGGCCTGCTGGTGCTGGGTAGTCGTCCTCTGCTGGAAAGTCTGGCGCTTGGACGGCCCGTCATGATGTGTGGTAGCTGGCCTCTTGCAAGACAAAAGACGCTCCTCGATACCTCGGGCTCTCTCCAGTAGCTGGTAGTAGTCTGTGATCCCGTTGGCCACTAGTAAGATGCTAATGTCCGGGACAAGACCATGGCAGAATCTGCGAGCCATCTCCTCTGGGTCGGCTACTAAGCTCGGGGCAAAACGACTGAGTCTGCTAAACTCACCTGCGTACTCATCGACTGTACGGCTCCCCTGTTGCAGGTTCTGGAATTGCAATCCCATGGTAACTCTAGCGGTGGTGGAAAAGAACTTCCTCTTGAACTGGATCTTGAATTGCTCCCAATTTCCTCTGCCGCCAATGAACATCGTCTCATTTTTGAACCAGATCCCCGCTAGGTCTGCTAACAGAAATCCCGCTGCCTCGACCCAAAGGTCGTCAGGTAATCTAGCCCCTATGAGCTTCCTCTCTACGGAATCTAACCAGTCATCAGCTACAACTATGCCTTCCGTCCCAAGAAACTCCTTCGGATTTAGGTTCATAAAACTCTTGACATTCCCTAGCCTCGGTTGATGCTCTATGGGTTGCGGGACCGGGGTATGCTGGTTGTTTAGGAGCCCCTGGATCAAAGCCAGTAATTGGGTTCCGTCAAGGGAAACAATAGTCTGGGGAGGTATGATAGGAGGTGGGGGTGGAGGCACCTGGGTCTGCGGGGTAGGAGGTGGTGGAGGTATACCGTCACCTGAGGTGGCGGAATCGGGAGAGTGTGTAGGGTCCATCTATTTAAAGAAAGGAATTCTATAAGAATTAAAGCAAGCAATCATAAGCAAACAATTTAGTTACACTACTGGTCCTATGCTGTGATGAGTTTCCCTATGTTGCAATCCTAAAAATCCTCTAGGTGTTCTAGATGTTGTTCCTAGTGTTATCTAGTTATCCTTAATTTCTGCAGGCGTGCTTGGTACAGTAACGTAACCAAACAACTTTAGTCAGGACCTGCATGGGCCGCCAAAAAAACATGTCACGACCCGTTACCCAAATTGTTGGGCCGGGCCGAGCCATGTCCAGCCTACGCTTAAGATAAAGCGCAGTAAGCTGTTCTAGACAGTCAGGTAATAATGATAAATGTGCTAATAATTAAGATAGTTTAAGAATGATCACAACACAGCTTCTATATAGATGAAAAACCACTAAGTTTGATAATAATACAAACCAAAATGTAAGACTGGAGACAAGGTCCAGTTTAAAGGTACAAAACAGCGTCTGTAATAATAACCCAACACTAAGTCAAACTAAGCAGCTAAGCAGGATTCCCTGCTGGAATATCCTCAACTGGAGCTCCATAGTACGGGTCACAAAGCATTTCTTCCTCGGTCAAAATACCTACAACGTTATCCTGTCAGGACGGGAGCAAGTACAACCTCTACTACTAAAGTACTGAATGTATAATGCAAGAGATGTACAACAGGAACATGGTATGATAAGACTGAAAAATAGACATACTGGAATCAGGGTAAATCATATAAAGCGGAAAATCATGGTATATCTTGATTATCATTTTAAGACACTCTTGTCAATTGTGACATGTGTACATTATGTATTAAAACTGGAGCTGGTATGAGATCGGTCAATAAGTGCTATGCTAGTTTACTGCAATGTACGTATGTACATTCCACAAGTCCAGAAACTACATTGTTAGTTTACTGCAATGTACGTAAGTACATTCCACAAGTCCAGAAACTACATTCTCAGTTTACTGCAATGTACGTATGTACATTCCACAAGTCCAGAAACCGCACTGTTAGTTTACTGCAATGTACGTATGTACATTCCACAAGTCCAGAAACTACACGATTAGTATACTGCAATGTAAGTGAGTACATTCCACGAGTCCAGTAACTATACTATCAACTCTCTCATAACCCAGTAATCATCATGTAAAAGATACGGGATATAGTGTAAAGCATGGTGGGAACTGGCAATAGTATGAAACATGTTATGATTTGACTTGCTACTCCAAGGATCAGCATTCACATGGGTTGATTAACATTCTTTTATCACGTAACAGTGTTTTAACATTTAACAAAAGACTTGCAACTGGATTAATGGTAATTTACAAGGTTGTCACATGTACTTAACATTAAAAGACAGTAAATGAGTTTGTAGATGTACTTGCCTGGAGCAATGCAATGACAATAAAGCTAAGATGTAGAGTGTCCTGGCACTGAAAACATATATATACTCAGACTCTAAGTTACAAGACAATATAAATACACTAGTGATGTGAGAAGGCCAAATTAGACATTGGCTAGGTGAACTTAGCCCAGGGGTTCAAAGTGAAGTGATTTGGCATCTAAACTAACACATGTGTCTTTCATATTAAGGTTGGTTAGCATTCCAAACACTAGAAATACACAAAAATCACAAGTCATGACTTAGTCATAATTATTGATTTAATAATTAATACTTTACTTAATTTTGTCAATGTACATATATGAACCATAGTCCAAATACATGACTCAAGACCATGTATCAAGTCCAATATGACTTGTACAAGTCTAAAATGTGTGAAAACACATTTGGGCCCAAAAACCCATGCTAGGTTTGGACACCAAATGGTTGAAGTTAATTAAATACATTAAAATACAATTTTGGTAAAAGTGCAAAATAAATATCATTATTTTAATAAGGCAAAATTATACATAGTAGTTATAAAAGTATGACAACTTATTTTATAAAGATAATTTACACTAAGTAAAGTAAAACACATATACAAAATGTATATCTACAATATTTATATTTACCTATAAATATATAGATATTTACATAAAGAATATATATATACATATGTTAAAAGATACATACATATATATATATATAGGCAAGGAAAATACTTAATTTACAAGGTGTAAATATATATATATGCAAACATATATTTATATTTATATATAAGGAAATATTTTAATGTATACATATATATATATATACAAATATACACATATATATATATATATAAGAAAATACTTAAATATTAAAGTGTATATATTAATGTATATATACACATGAAAATATACAAGCATTTATATATATAATTACTAACTATAAAATATATATATACATATATATATAATACTGTCAAAATACAGTATATACTAATATATATATTAATATATATACATATTTATACATATATATATAAACATATATATAAAACAAAAAGAAAAAGAAAAGAAAAAGAAAACAGAAAAGAAACACAGGGTGGGGGCTCGAACCCGGGCAGACAGGGGGGGGGGTTTAAACTGTGCGGGCTGGCCAGGGGGGTCAGCCCGCTCTGTGTGTTAGGGGTAGGATTAGTTTTTGATTTATTTAGGTTAGGTTAGATTAACATATATAAAAAAAATAATAAACCGGCCCTGTGTCCTGACAGTTAGGGACACAGGAGTCTTGTGTCCTAGGCTAGCACGATACGCACGAGTCCTAACTCGCGTGTCCAGTCTTACCATTGGGTTCGTCGGGGCTAGGCGAGTCCGTGTCCGTGTACACAAGGCGTGATTCGACACGAGTACAAAGAGACACGTACGTGTCCAAGCTCGAGCTGTTGTCGAGGGGGCTACACGGCGGAGGAGTGGTCGTGGCGGTGGCGCTTGGGTGGCGCTGGGTTCGCCTCCTCGTGGCGAACAAGGTGGTGGTGGTGGCTGGCGGTGACGACAGCGGTGGAGGCGTAGCTGGGGATGGCCGGAGTTAGGGTTCCGGCCAGGTTTGTTTGGGGAAGGCGGTGGCCTGTGGTGGTCGGGGTGAGGGGAAATGGTGTGGGGCGGTTAGGGTTCGTCTGGGGGTTCGTTTTATAGGAAGTAGAGGCGGTGGGATGGCCAGGAAAGGCGGAGAGAGGTCGGGTCGGCCGGGTCGTCGGGGATGGGACGGGCCGTGTGAACGAAGGAGATTTAGGGTTAGGCCCCTATAGTTTAGGTAATTGCAACTAAGTCCAAAACATGCTTAGTGCAAATTATCATTTGCAGAAAGGATCCCGCTCATATTCTGTGCAAATTAAATTTGCACAGAACAAAACAATAATTACAAATTGCATTAAAAACAATTCTAATAATTGCAAACTTATTAAAAATAATTTAAATAATTGCAAAGTGATATTAAAACATTTTAATAAATTATAAATTGATATTAAAACATTTAAAATAATTGCAAATTAGTATTTTGACTTTAAAAATCTATTTAAAAAATCATTTAAAAATACAGGAAAAATTCCTAATAATTATTATAAAATATTTTAATACTAAAATAATCATTGATGGCCAATTTAATACTACTTAACAAAAATTTTGAAAAACTGGGGCTGACATTGGCTGATGCAAAAGATAGGCTATCTTAATGAGGAGAAATTATTTACATGGAACCCTAAAATTTAATATAACCTCATCCCTGCTAAATATATATAAAAATATATTCAAATCAATTATAAAAATTTAAATTCTACCATATTTCAAGAAAGTGGAGTTACAGCTTGCAATCTCCGTTCTCGTGTCTCGAACTGGTGCTAGGTAACCGCTGCACCCAGAATGCAACATACGACTTGCCGAAATCGTCGATATCATCATTACCGACTTTGATGTTGCTCCGCACGAATAGGAGAACTCGGTTTCGCCAGGAAAGCGGAACACTACTCTCTTCTCTGCGCACTCGATCGTTGCGTGGCATGCACCCAACCAATCTATGCCGAGGATTATATCGTACTCCTTGACGTCGAGGATGATAACTTCCAAGGATAGATTCCTCCCTCCGATGCATATGTAACCATCCCTACAAATTTGAGTGGCAGACATATCTACTCCCGATGGAGTGCTAACGCTAAGATTCATATCTAAAAGTTGCATAGGTAGTTGATTCTCTTTTACAAAGTCGGCAGATATAAAACTATGCGTAGCACCCGAATCGAACAATACTCTAGCAGGCATATTTTTATAGAGTAGTATTGTCACGACCCGCACCCGATTTTCGGACACGAGACGTGTCCAAGCCAGCCTACGTCGCAGAGTCGGCAGTAGAACGCTATCAAGCCCGCAAGAAATAAATGCTCAAAGTATAACATTTGCTGCTCATCCACATTTCTAAATTTATTACAACATTTACAACATTTATCATTAAAGAAAATACAAAATTTTACAATTAATGAAATTAATACAACTGCTATCTATTTCTAGGTTGTCCTCAGCATACCTAAGCCTTTCCAATGCTAAGAGTGATCGCGGCTAAACCTGAAAAATGTTGGTTTCCAGTCAGGAATGGAACAAGTACACAAACCGACGGCAATACAAAAACACAATAGAATTAACAAGACATGAAAATAACATATGAGATATGAAAACTGGAAGATAACTGATGACATAGCACGATAGAGAAGTAAAGGAAAAATAAAATACATCTACCTAGGTGGTGTGAAATATCCGCTTCGACATGTGAACGACTAGGGAATAAATCCGGCACACTGCACGTGTCGTGTACACCGGATATTATTCAAGAATAGACTCATGGAATAGTTCTGGGTAGTCCACATGTCTACTAAGATATTTCCCTCCCGACTACTCCGTGTGACGAGCGTGTCAACAAGCAGCAAGATATATGTATAGACATGAAATGAAAAGACTACTATGAATCGGAAAACAATCAGAAAGTGCACTTGTCTGAATCCTTGCACAAATCGTAGCCACAAGTAGAGGATGAGGGGATGTTGATCTAAAAGCTGTCAACCTATAACACATATCGCACCGCGAACCGTGCACGAAAACCACAAATCAATTCTAATGTTCTAGTTCTAAATAGTGGCTAGTTGGGTTACTAATCTAATAATAATTAATTCTGTAATAATTCACTTAAAAACCTAATTTAACCTAATAATAATCTGAATATAATCTAAACATGCAAGTTTGGCCATCAAAAGTCGTGTTTTTCAATTTTAGAAACTAAGGCACGTAAATCGAGACGTATCATTGACTTTTTAGTCAAATGCTGTGAACTCTACATTTTGAAAGTACACCTTGGTAGATTTCAGTGCCACGAGTGTGCTGGAATCGACCGTGCCACAAAATCACGCTTTGGTTAAAAGATGTCGCCGTTATGGCTAATCATGACCAAAACGGGGATCAACCGATCAGTTCTGAGTTCAACAGAAAAACTAAAATACTAAATTAATGAAATAATTTCTGGGAAAAATATATGTAGTAGCGCTCTGTGTTAGATTTTCGAATCTTCAAACGGTTCATGATTTCGACTTCTGGTTCTCCCGAAATCTCAAAAACACCAAAACGTGTCAAGTTTCGGACAACCGACACTCTACGAATTTTCCAGAAATTTAGGTTCAGAATTTACGAAAATAAATTAGATATTCAGAAACTATACCTCAATACGTTTCCAACAAAAAAAACGGCACATAAAAATGAGGTCCGAGTTGACGGCAATCGCCTCGGGAAGTCGGGGAATCACCAGGATCAAACTCCAAAAGGAGGAGGCTATAATTAATTAGGGTTTGTGAAGATACAATGCATATATATATATGAGAGAGAGAGGCGGTTACTGTAGCGGCGCCGACAGGTGCCCCCCCCCCCCCCGGGGTGGATTATTAGGTAATTATTTATTTAATTCAGAAAATTATTTAAAAATCATTTTAAGTCCAAATAAATCAAAATAAATTGCAGAAAAATCCAGAAAAAATCTAGAAAATTCTAGAAAATATTTCTAAGTGTCTAGAATCTAAATAAAATATTTTTAACACAAAATATTATCATGTGACCTCACAGTAAATTTCCAAAGCCTATAAAATATTATGTCTATAGGTTTTAATTATATAAAAATTCCCAAAAATTCTAAAAAAATTCAGAAAAATTCTAAAATATTCTAGAAAATATTTTTAGTCATTTAGAGTCCAAATAAAAATATTTGGTCCTGAAATACTCCTGTATGACCTTACAGTAAATCTTGAAAGTCCTAAAAAAAATAAAACCTTAAATATTAAATACCTACAAATATCCAAAAATTGTAGAAAAATATAAAATAGCTAGATAATACATATATAAGCTATCTAGAGGTCATATGACCTTAATATGGTCATAGCCCACCTACAAGCTTTAGCATGACTCACAATGGCCATAAAATTAATCATAAACAAATAAAATTTAAAATTTTAAAAAAAATTGGGAAGTGGGCTTACAAATCTACCCACCTTAGAATAATTTCGTCATCGAAATTTTAATTCGTAACTATTCTTAAAATTCCAAAAGAAAGTCTACCTTAATCTTATTCTCCTCAATTTAATCACTCAAAATATTTTATAACCTTTTCTAGCCATTTCATAACTCCGAATACTTGAGAACTTCTACCCACCTTTGGTCACACTACTCCATCAAACTAAAAATCTTATAATCTTCTAACTGGTTGCTAACAATCCTACCAACAATTATCTAGGCATATGGTATCTACACTCCTCTCGTATTTATCAAGCCATCCAAAATTTAACAGCAACAAATTTACACAAGTAGCTTAAAAATATTGGTAATTTCTAGTAAGCATGACTATTCGTCGCTCCGAAGTAGGGAGGACATGAAGATAAGGCAGAATAATCGGGAGCAACTGTGAAATTTCAAGAGCAGTGGAGAGTATCCAATGTTGCAGATAGAAAGAAAGTCTATGAACCGTTGACTTATTTGCTAGATTTGGCTACTCTAGTTCAGTCACTTGCTACGTCGAAGATCCCTTCGTTACTTAGAGTGGCCTACAATCCGTGCAATACAGAAGTCTCGTTCTCAAAATTCTAATTCAAACAAGGTTCCATAATGGAACGAAATTTGAGAAATCAAAATTGTGGTCTTAATGGGTTCTCTATTTGGACAGCAATCGTTGGTTGGATGATCCTTGGATATCAATCTACATTGGCTGGACAGGATCCCAATGATAAAACTATTCCTACTAGATTAGGGTGACCTGGAATAGGTTTCAACCCAAGTGGTTGAGCTAGTTGCTAGTCGGGAAGTATACTGGTATCATGGTATGGGTTATAGTTGGTCCTTTTTAACCTGAAAGTCGTAGCACAAAAATAAAGTACAAGGGGACAGATTTGAGTGGGACATGATATACTTAGATGAAGGTGGACTCGTCTAGATCTTACATATGAAATTTATTGGAAGGTAATCGCTGGTCTCGTGCCCCAAATTTTAATGACACGATCGGGGACACAAAATGAAGGAAAGTGGGAGTTCATGGAGCATTAATTATCATTCCAATGGAAATTATTCTAATCAGACGGTAATCCTCGTATATCCCAAATTTTTTTGAAAGTTTACAGTCTACCCACCATAGGAGCTAGGCTATGGTTTTAGGAGTAATAGGGTTAGAAGGATTTCAAGGTCCGGGTATTGTACCTCGACCTTTGTTAATAAAGAACAAGGCACAGCGTAATAGGATACGGTAGATATTGTCACGCCCCAGAACCAGAATACTGGAAAGTAGGGACGGACCAGGCCAGCTACGTATACCAAAGTACTCCAGTACTCCGAAATAACGTATAAGCTGTATAGATGGGGGTTACTACTACAAGCCAACAGTCGATCCTAGGTCAAGAATCCTAGGTATCTCAATCACAGGCAGTAAACAATGTACAAGAAGTAAGATCAACTAGAATATAAAATAGTAAAGCGTCCCAAACTATCATATATCAATGATCATGAAGCTAGTAATACAGAGTGAAGACTAGCAAGAGTAATAGTTATACATGATAAGCTCTAGCTATAGTCTAGAATACGCAAATCATGTTCTGGTCCGTAGGCTAAATGTCAAGTCCAAAACACGAGCTAAACACGTGCTCGGAGGCTAAACGCCACAAGAGAATAATGTACATAACTAGTAGGAGAATGAAATAGAAAATCCACTAAGGTACTCTGGTGCTCTGGGTAATCACCAACGAGTGGAAGGTACGAAAGATCCTCCGGGCTCCTCTATCAGATCTGGTCAATGCAAAACCAGTGGGGTCAGACCCCCAATAGCAAGTACCACAAAGGAAGCCAAACTATGAACTAAAACCAGCATGCAATTCATAGCAATGGATAGAGAGAGATAAGTAAGTACTAATCGAGACTCGTGCACTACCAATGCACTTATCCCGAAAATAGAAGGACAATAAGTAAAGCAACATGTAGCATAAAGTAAAGGACATGTGACGTAATGTAAACTGTGTACATATGAGGAAAAGGAAGCATGTGAACATGAAAGATAAACTAGACATGTGAGCATGTTAAGTAACTGGAGCATATGAGCATGTAAGATAACTGGGACATGTGAGCATGTAAGAACTGGAACATGTGAGCATATGGTGAAGCCGAGCATGTAGTAGGAAGAATAGCATGTAAGGAATGGCAGAAAAGTTAAGTACTGCAATAATATAAACTGGAGCAAGACTAGACTAGACAAGAATGGACTCCATCCATCAATCACGGCCAAGCAATGATTACGGCTTGATACTTTAGCTAACTAGGGTTGTCACTTTCACTAACAAATGCAAGTCTGAGAATTCCAAGTCCAGCACCTGCCTGCTACTACCTGAATGATCCAAGCAAAAAGAAAAGAAGTATAGCAGACACACTGCAGTAAGATACATGTGTCCTAAAGAGGTGCCCCACTCGACGGTGTGCTGGAAGAGTGCTCATCATGACAGATAGCTCCAAATCCCAAGTATATATATATATTTATAGGGCCAAGATCAAAGGGGCAACAGGTAACTGGGAAATTCTCAATGATCTAAGTAATCAAGCTAGTTGTTTAGTCCTTAACATTTTCTTGTTGGATTCTGGATGTGGCATTTCGCAGAATCCATCCTAGACATGAGACATGCAAGACTGGACAAGACAAGCAAGATTGTGCACCATAACAAGCCACAACAAGAAAAGTATAATAGACAAGAAGCCAGGAGTGCGCTACGACGAGCCACTATCAAGGAGCAAGACATGTACTGGAATCAAGAGTGCGCCATGACAGGCCACTATTATGTAAGCAAAGAAAGACATGTACAAGAGTGCACCACGACGGGTCACTATCTAGCAAGCAAAGAAGACATGTAAGAAGAGTGCGCCACGACGGGCCACTATCATATAAGCAAGGAAGGCATGTAACAATTATCATAGCTTGTAAGAAAGAATCTATCAAAAAGACATATCATGGCATATGGAAAAGAATAATTAAAGCTAAGTACATTTCATAGAAAAATGATTGAACATGAGCTAGTGTCAAGTGTATGTAGGGTGTACAATCATTTTCTAACTATGCAAGATCATCTAATCATGTTAAGAAATTATTACAATCGAAGAAAATATCAAAAACGGACAAAAACGAGCATAAACGGGCAAAAACAGACAAAAATAGCCTAATCGGATTATCCGGCGGATTATTGCGGATTTCCGGCGGATTTTCCGGATTGAAACAGCAAGTTTTGTGGTGCAAGTTCGGATTTTCCGACGGATTTCCGCGGATTTCCGACGGATTTTCCGAACCGTCACAGAAAGTTGATTTTTGAACTCAAAACTTGTTTCGGCCATAAAAACTTCGTTTTAAATCGAAATTCGGATTTTCAAAAGTCAAAATTGCATAGAATTGAATTTCCTACAACATGGAAGTATTAGTTTTCACAAATCAAAACATTTGATAGATCAATACCACAAAATACTCCCAAACAGAGGTTCTCGGGACACCGAAACGGGTTCCGATTGCCACCAAACTCAAAATTCATGATATACAAACTATGTGAGGGCCTCATATATGTATATGTGACCAAGATACATGATGGTAACACTAGTATCACTCTTGATACCAAGTTTTCTACTAAGTCCATATTGGGTTTTAACAGAAAATCAAAACCTTGCTTAAACAAATTTTAGAAACATGCATATAGACGAGAATCATAAGGAAAACATATTTAACAAAATAAGTTTGAGAAAATTCTAAGCATTTAATACCAAGGGAAACAAAAATGACAACAAAACAATATGGTTCATGGATTTGGCAAGATGTACTTGCCTAGGTTAAGCTCCAAGCCTAATCTTCTACTCCTCCTCCTAGGGGGGTTAGACACCACACCCAAGGCCTCAAGGCCAAGCTCTTGGCAAGCTCCAAGGGGGAGAGAAGGAAAGAAGAAATGAAGAGAGAGTGAAGAGAATGAAAAGAGAGAGAAGAGAGAAAGTAAAATGGTATATATAGAAGGGGGAATTAATCTTAGCCGTTGGATCATGATCCATGACAAAATCTAAGTCAATCCTAACCATCGAAACAAAACCAAATATCCAATGGGTAAAAGGGTGCATCTACACTATTCACAAAAATATCTAAACACTATTCATCAAAATATCCAAAACACTATTCACGAAAATATCGGAAACACTATTCATGAAAATATCTGAAATCGAAAATATCTAAAATATGGAAAATCTGTCTGGACGGTATGCCGTCGGTATACTCCGGTATACTGGCGATATGCCGGCCAAGGAAAAATCTATAAGTTAGGAAAAATTTTAAAGCATTACGAAAATCAAGAAAATACGAAATACACTACAAAATACGTATCCGTATATAAATACCGATACTGTGAGACGAGTCTCACAGATATAACTCAAGCCAAGGATCGTTCCTCAAATTCAGATGGCTAGAAGGTCCGGATAGTAGCTTGAAGGTCGAAAAGAGAACGAGTATATCAAGGCAAGGTTCCAGTCACCTGGCTGGCCGATGGTAGTTACCCTTGCGTATACCACTATTATAGCCATGGGGATACTCTATATCTATTTATCAATTACAAGCTTTCGTCTTTCTAGTCAGTGAAAGACAAAAACGATAAGGAGTTCAAGAGAGATGTCACTGAATACAATTACGTGATTCAAAGGCGAATGAATAATTCAAGAGGAATTATCAAAGCAGTCGTAGATGAGATCCTAGAGACATTTATATCTCAATCCACATAGGATAATTAGATGAAGAGCGAACCAATTGCATCATGGTTGATCAGACCGTAATACAATGATTCTGATTAGACAATATGTTAGCGGGCGTCCGCAATAAACACATGTCTCGAATCAAGCTCGATAGAAGGGCAAGCTTGCAAAACTAGGCTGTAGTTGCAGTGTTGGTCAAGATAGTCAAAATATAAGTACGCAAGACTTTTTTTTGAAAGGAGGCACTAGTAGTTCGAGTTTTGTGAGAATCAAACCTTACCTGGTGTTCTTACTTATACAGTCATTCTACTATCCTCTATCCATAAGGCCTTGGTCTATTAATGGGTTATGGACTTCTGAATTCTACATTCTAATTAAACCTATTAGTGCCAGTCAATTACCTCTTCGATAGATCACAAGAACCACATAACGCTAGGTTGGGAGACATGCTACTCAACTTACAGAACTTACACTAATATTGGTTTTGGATCTTAGGGTCATACAGGGCAGTCCCTATCCTCTATCGTATCCTAAACTTGTAATCACGTCTGAAATCATTTTACCGAAAATTATGCCTTGCCCATATAATCTGGCTGTGGCAAACTCTTGGTTCCGTGATTCTGTGGGGATAAGCTATCAGGTATTCTACCTTATATTGTCAAAAGGGTATCTAAGATCTAAGAGGTCAACTAGGACATAGTTTTAGCAATGATCCATAACCTACGATTCTTCGAAAGGATTTTAATTCTATGGGTTGTGCCTCGCCAGTGCGCGGCTGGCTGCAGTGAACCATCATCTCCACTCTCAGTTAATTGATAACAGTGCACTGCTGTCTAACTATTATTAGTTAACTAATACTCCTTTAACTATATCCGTAAAAATTTATGAGCTTCTAGAGATTCAAACAGGTTGCCAAAAAATAAAGCATAGGTATTTATCCTATTAGTCACAACACTTAAAATAAAAGATTTATCATGGAGGAAATAACTAAAGATGAAAAGAATACAAACATTCTAGTATCTATTTCATATGCATTTCAATGGTTGAGGGAAATTTTGAATCAATCTACCTCGAGATTTTATACAAATAAAAGAATCAGTAACTATAAATCAATTCGTTACAGTAAAATAGAATTTAAAACAGGCAATTCTAATTTATGTGATGAGATTTATATCAAAAAGAAAATTGAATTGTTTGTCAAAATTAACGCCTTAATTCTAGGCAAGCCTAACATACCAAGCGAATAGTATATACACATTGGATCACAATGTCATATCAAAAGTATAGTGTACCTGTAGGGATCTAGCAAGTAATCTAAATTTAACAACTCTGCATCTAATTTGCATGACCTATCAGACAATCTTAACTACCCAGTTAGTCACATTAATAAGGGACCCTTATCCTAGTTATTCTTCTAAATCGTTTTAATCCTAGGTTGTGAATGAGCATTTTCTGAGCGCAGGCTCGCAATAGTACGACTAACGTACCATCACGAGTTCGCAACCTTTTGCGAAAACTGACCTGCATGGGCCACCACAAAAACTTGTCACGACCCGCACCCGATTTTCAGATACGAGACGTGTCCAAGCCAGCTTACGCCGCAGAGTCGGCGGTAGAACGCTGTCAAGCCCGCAAGAAATAAATGCTCAAAGTATAATATTTGCTGCTCATCCACATTTCTAAATTTATTACAACATTTACAACATTTACCATTAAAGAAAAAACAAGATTTTACAAATTAATGAAATTAATACAACTGCTATCTATTTTTAGGTTGTCCTCAGCATACCCAAGCCTTCCCAATGCTAAGAGTGATCGCGGCTAAACCTGAAAAATATTGGTTTCCAGTCAGAAATGGAACAAGTACACAAACCGACGGCAATGCGAAAACATAATAGAATTAACAAGATATGAAAATAATATATGAGATATGAAAACTGGAAGATAACTGATGACATAGCACGATAGAGAAGTAAAGGAAAAATAAAATACATCTACCTAGGTGGTGTGAAATATCCGCTTCGACATGTGAACGGCTATGAGGTAAATCCGGCATACTGCACGTGTCGTGTACAGCGGCTATTATTCAAGAATCGACTCATGGGATAGTTCTGGGTAGTCCACATGTATACTAAGATATTTTCCCTTCCGACTACTCCGTGTGACGAGCGTGTCAACAAGCAGCAAGATATATGTATAGACATGAAATAAAAAGGCTACTATGAATCGATTGCCTGAATACTTGCACAAACTGTAGCCATAAGTAGAGGATGAGGGGATGCTGATCTAGAATTTGTCAATCTATAACACATATCGCACCACGAACCGTGCACGAAAACCACAAATCAATTCTAATGTTCTAGTTCTAAATAGTGGCTAGTTGGGTTACTAATCTAATAATAATTAATTCTGTAATAATTCACTTAAAAACCTAATTTAACCTAATAATAATTTGAATATAATCTAAACATGCAAGTTTGGCCATCAAAAGTCGTATTTCTCAATTTTAGAAACTATGGCACGTAAATCGAGACGTGCCATTAACTTTTTAGTCAAACGCTATGAACTCTAGATTTTGAAAGTGCACCTTGGTAGATTTCAGTGCCATGAGTGTGCTGGAATCGACCGTGCCACAAAATCACGCTTTGGTCAAAAGATATCGCCGTTATGGCTAATCGTGACCAAAACGGGGATCAACCGATCAGTTTTGAGTTCAACAGAAAAACTAAAATACTAAATTAATGAAATAATTTCTGGGAAAAATATATATCGTAGCGCTCTGTGTTAGCTTTCCAAATCTTCAAACGGTTCGTGATTTTGATTTTTGGTTCTCCCGGAATCTCGAAAACACCAAAACGTGTCAAGTTTCGAACAACCGACACTCTACGAATTTTCTAGAAATTTAGGTTCAGAATTTACGAAAATAAATTAGATATTCAGGAACTATACCTCAATATGTTTCCAACAAAAAAAACGGCACGTGAAAATGAGGTCCGAGTTGACGGCAATCGCCTCGGGAAGTCGGGGAATCACCAGGATCAAACTCCAAAAGGAGGAGGCTATAATTAATTAGGGTTTGTGAATATACAATGCATATATATATGAGAGAGAGGCGGTTACTGTAGCAGCGCAGACAGGTGGGCCCCCCCCGGATGGATTATTGGGTAATTATTTATTTAATTCAGAAAATTATTTAAAAATCATTTTAAGTCCAAATAAATCAAAATAAATTGCAGAAAAATCCAAAAAAAAATCCAGAAAAATTCTAGAAAATTCTAGAAAATATTTCTAAGTGTCTAGAATCTAAATAAAATATTTTTAACACAAAATATCATCATATGACCTCACAGTAAGTTTCCAAAGCCTATAAAATATTATTTCTATAGGTTTTAATTATATAAAAATTTCCAAAAATTCTAAAAAAATTCAGAAAAATTATAAAATATTCTAGAAAATATTTTTAGTCATTTAGAGTCCAAATAAAAATATTTGGTCCCGAAATACCTCCGTATGACCTTACAGTAAATCCTGAAAGTCCTAAAAAAATAAAACCTTAAATATTAAATACCTACAAATATCCAAAAATTGTAGAAAAATATAAAATAGCTAGACAATACATATATAAGCTATCTAGAGGTCATATGACCTTAATATGGTCATAGCCCACCTACAAGCTTTAGCATGACTCACAATGGCCATAAAATTAATCATAAACAAATAAAATTAAAAAAATTAAAAAAAAATTGGGAAGTGGGCTTACAAGTATACCTGTCACGACAGTGTCGGACGCATAGTCTTCGTCCCGAGTCAGTGCGTAGACTCGGCCTTGCGTCCCTTGGCGATTTTGTGGGTTCACGGACACCGCGTTTGCGCCATGGACGGGAGGCGCCCTGTTATGGTTCTGGACGTCCCTTGGTGGATGTTGGTTCGTCCTTCCCATGCGACAATCTACTGCCTTGTGACCTAGCTGGCCACACTTGAAGCATCCCCCTCGGCAATCGATCGTCAGATGTCCCATCTTGCCGCAGCGATGGCACCGTACGCCTGGTGAGGCCCCCGATACTCGGACGTGTTCTGGCGCTTTGGCGCACCAGATCCTCCCGCGTCGTGAGGACGCTTGTTGAAGTTATTGCGGATGCTTGATCTGCCCTTCTGCGACGCTCGATCGAAGATTCGCTCACTGTCAAGGGCGGCGTTATATTATTTCCTGTACGTCTGGCATCTCTGGTTCATGTTGTCCTGACGTAAATTCTCATTCAGGCCTTGCTGGAAGCGCTCGCACCATGCCTCCGTGTTCGGCAGAAAGGCCCCGGCAAACTTCGCAAGCTTCGCGAACTTCGCATCGTAGTCTTCAACGGACAAGTTTCCTTGCTTCAAGGACATGAATTCCTTTTCCTTTTGTCGACGAAGGGCACGAGGGATGTATTGCTCGAGGAAGGCCAATTTGAACGTCTCCCACGAGATCTTGGCATTGGGGTTGGCCTCTTTGAGTTCCTGTTTCTTCGCCTCCCACCAGTCGTAGGCCCTCAAGTTGAGCTGCAACGCTGCGCACCCGACTTTCTTGGACCCCTTGATGTTGAGGAGAGTGAACAGACTCTCAATCTTCACTAGCCACCCCATGACTTCGTCAGGTTCTGCTCGACCGTTGAATTCAGGCGGGTTCAATTTCTTGAACTTGGTCATCTTGAGCAGGGAGGAGGAAGACACATGTTTTGTCTTTACGGGTTGCACTTCTTCCTCGGACATGACGGTCGTCGAGTTCTGTTGCGTCGCTATGGTGCTCACAATCCGGGTCAGGGCCTCTATTTGCTTTTGTTGGGCGCTGACTTGGGCCTGGATCTGTTCCTGCAGCTGTCGTTGCTGCATCTCTGACTGGCGTTGTTGGAGTTCCATGAGGCGTAGTAGTCGCTCCATGGCAGATTCGCTAGGCGTCGCGTCTACGGTACGATCCCTGCTAATCAATGTGGCGTTGACAGCAGGGACACCCAGTCCTTCCGGCATACCTACAAAATTGAGCAAACCCGTTAGTATTCTCAAAATATCTACGGGCTTATATGTATGGAACGATTATTTCAGGCCGCATATGTCGAAAAGCATAGTTTTTCAAAAATTACAACGGCATCATCTAAAAGAAAGTATTTTGAAAGGTCTGAGGTGTGAACCTAGCTCTGATACCAACTTGTCACGTCCCGAATCGTCGAATCGGTCGCCATCGCCTTGACTCGATATAAATCGATCCCCACGGGTCGGGACGTGATGCCGTGCAAGTCTTTAATGGACTTGCACAAGGCAAGGATGTACAATTGGAAATTTCTTTTTACTTGACGCGTTGAAATTAAACAGTGCAGAGAGTTGAAGACATAGCATAGGAAGAAATTTAGCTTTTCATTCATAAGCTTGCAAAGTATGTGCAAGGTTATTTTTATATTACATATACCGTTGCGGCTACATCTTTGAAACACAAAAGAAAAACTCTCGACAAGCTGCCCTGAAATAATCCTTGTCGTTCCATACATTCACGCCCCTTTATACATTTGAACAAAGCCTTCGATCTGAGTTGGGCTTCAAAATACTTTAAAATAGGAGAGCTTCGTGCCGCCTCCCGTTCTTCAGCTTCAGGTCTAGTCTCGAGCTCCCGCAGCACGCTCGTTACCTGGGGAGTTGGGGGTTAGCACACTTGCTAGTGGATGGGATGAACCCACTCGTCTAAACCGACACTGCTTATTAAGGATTCTAGCATACGAAGTGATCTTTCTATTTAGAACTATATGAATTGCAGTTCATATCGAAGGCACATTTTAAACGATAACACATAACCAATTTAAAGGCATTCTTACCACGGCCGTGCTCCTTTCCTGCACAAAATATACATGATACTTACCACCTGCACAAGATAATAGGTGAGCATGCAGTCTATCCTATATCCGGTCATTGGTGATATCGACACCATGAAGGACGATTACGTAGCCTTGCGACGCGCCCTCCAGTCCAGGTAGCGAGCCTAACTGGAGGTCTCGCAATGCCTCGCGCCGAAGCACGATTTCCATAATTTCCTCCTAGACCGATTCGATCCCAGGGCCCCGGGTACCGTCTCGAGGAAAGCTCACCTTGTGCACAAGTCGGCCTTGACCATGCGAATGTATGAACAGTTTAATATGTATGAAGTAAATTGCATAGCGTAACCATTATAAAATCACATAATCATTCCTACTCGTGTAAGGGTCCTTTCCCCCGAAACCATACGTTCTGATTTAACATCCCGTAGACACCAAATTCTCCGAGGCATGATGTACCGCCAGCAAGGTTTTCATCGTTGTGTTTTGCATGGCATTAAATATATTCTATCTCTTTCTTAGAACTTTATCTTTTTCCTACTTAGTGTGAACTTATAAATTCGGAGTTAACTTCTCTAGGTTGATATATTATCCCGAGCTCTTGATCTTAGTGGCAAGCATACATCCCGTTAGCATCATCGATTTGAACGTTGAACTTTAAGAATTTAGTTGGCGGGAAGGAGTAGAAAAGAAGGGGCCAAAGAACCACCCACCTAAGGAGATTGCGCCGAGAGTAGGAGAATGCTTCACGACGGTCAAGCGTCAGTTACACGAACTCCTGTAATGGCACGAGCCTCGAATTAGAACCCTTCCTTCGAAATTTCCAAAGACGCATTCAGAAAGAAATCGACGCGAAAGCACACTATCAAATCCACGCAACAATTCTTTCAGAAAGCCAAGAAAACCAATAAAACCAATGGCAGACGGGTTACGTCGCTCTCTTTAGAGTTCCTTCGCCAAGACGCCGCCTACCGCATCTAGGACTTATTCCAACAGTAGTCGATCCATTAGTTGGAACGGTACTCATATCACTCGTCCAAATCGTTTTTATTGATGCCATGGTTTTTGTATACCAAACTCGTCGCCGAGTCAGACTAGCCATCTATGTTCCCGACCATGTCTAACTTGGCACGAGCCTATTACATAGTGCTTCGCCCCAACGGGAGCGGGGCACTACAGGTCCCGTAGCCGTCGGAGCAGTTGGAGCTCTTCCTTCCAAGAATGCCTTGTATGCTGGGTTGATGAGAATTGTGAGTTCCGTATTTGTAATAAGACTGAGATTTTCATGTTTGTAGACTTAATTCATTTATACTTTCATTTTCAGTCTCAAAGGGTGAAGGAGTTAGCGCAGACACTCCGGAGAGGTTGCCAAAGTGAGACTTGTGTCGCCGTCGCCAACGAGCTTGATCGCATCGACGACGTGGTCGACTTCCCCTTCATGAACAATAGGGAGTCTCGTTCCAAGGCCCGGCATGATATGTAGATGGATTTCGATATTTTTCATGTTTCAAACTTTAGTTGGCTGTGGGTTAGTAACGTACATTTTATGAATTATTGTGGATATTTTGCTTGTTTGAAACTTAATTTGGATGTGGAATGTTTGGGACTAAGTGGTTGTGATGAATTATTGTAGTTGTGATGATTTTATTGTAGTTGGATTATTGAGTGTAGTTGATGAATCTTAAGTTGTGAAAAGTTTTTGTGATGAGTCTTAATGTAAAGAGTATCTGTATCAGGACTGGTGATAAATTGTTTTTTTGTGATGAATCTTAACTCTGTGGCAATTTGATTCCCAGAATCAAATCATCACACAGAGTGCAATTTGATTCCCACAATCAAATTAACAACAGAGTTAAGAAATTAGGACTGCCACCCCCATGGCAGTCCTACACTGAAGTAGGACAGCCAGGGTCCTGGCAGTCCTAACTAAAACTTGCTCTTACAGCAAGTTTTAGTTAGGACTGCCAGGACCCTGGCAGTCCTACTTCAGTGTAGGACTGCCATGGGGGTGGCAGTCCTAACTTCTTAACTCTGTTGTGATGAGTCCCATAATCAAATCATCACACAGAGATTCATAGTTAGGACTGTCACACCCATGGCAGTCCTACACTGAAGTAGGACTGCCAGGGTCCTGGCAGTCCTATTTAAAACTTGTTATTATAGCAAGTTTTAGTTAGGACTGCGAGGACCCTGGCAGTCCTACTTCAGTGTAGGACTGCCATGGGGGTGGCAGTCCTAACTTCTTAACTTTGTTGTGAATTTGATTCACACAAAAATTCATCACAGAGATTCATAGTTAGGACTGCCACACCCATGGCAGTCCTACACTGAAGTAGGACTGCCAGGATGATGGCAGTCCTACCCAAAACTTGCTGTAACAGCAAGTTTTGGGTAGGACTGTCAGGACCGTGGCAGTCATACTTCAGTGTAGGACTGCCATGGGTGTGGCAGTCCTGATACTGATACTCTGTAACAGTTTCTCAAACTGAAACGATGTGACAGTGAACACTCACATAACACAGATAAGATACAGGTAGGTACATATAACACAGGTTGGGTAGGCACATATAACACAGGTAGGCACAGGTAAACACATATAACACAGGTAGGCACATATAGTACACAGGTAGGCATATATAATACCGGTAGGCACAAATAGTACACAGGTAGGCACATATAACACAGGTAGGCACATATAACACAGGTAGGCACAGGTAAACACATATTACTCAAAATTTACTATATATATATATTACTGGACTTCATATTTCACTGTATACAAAAGTGGTCCTCCATATACAAAATGTCAGACTGTAAATATATCTATACTTAGTCGATTTCGACGTCGTAGTGGTCAGCAGGTAAGTTTCTTGGCTCCTCAATGTAGGTCCTAAAAAATCAAGTTGCACACATCAACAAAGTCATAAAGATCAAGAAATGAATCTTTCAAATAAACTGCACAGACATCAGATTGCGCAGTATA
This sequence comes from Iris pallida, assembly GCA_029216955.1. Classification (NCBI taxonomy): domain Eukaryota; kingdom Viridiplantae; phylum Streptophyta; class Magnoliopsida; order Asparagales; family Iridaceae; genus Iris; species Iris pallida. The sequence continues at coordinate 5,523,940 of JANAVB010007198.1, forward strand.
CAGATTGCGCATACTAGATTGCGCACACTACCAAGCGCGCAGGCTGACGTGGCAAATCATCATCATTACCTGACACAAATCAAATCTTCTGACAGCTGACAGCGCTGTTTCACTTAACAAAATTGCCAAACAAAGGTTGGATTTTGAAAATAAAACGAGAAAAAGTACAAGAAGTACAAATTTGATTCTGGGAAAGTATTGCTATGGAAGTCTGATCTGTAAATGATCACTTTGTTCCTTGGACCATATGATGATGATGAAGATCACTGCTTGAAGTAGAACAACTTGGAAGAACTAAGTCACCAGAAAGGTATCGACGCACTTGGGTACTGATGGCGAGGCCGAATGCTTTCCTGCTTTGCTTCACTCTGTTCTGAAAGAAAAGTTGAAGAAGAATGCTCCGAAGAATGAAAATCTCGAAGTCCTGATCTCGGTATTCTCTCATGTTCTCCCTGTCTCTCCCTCTATCTCTGTGTTTGAGAAAAATGAGTCTATTTATAGACTGGGCTTCTGTGCGTAAAAGAGCATCATAATCTGTCTTTACGCTAATAACTGCCACCCATGATCATAGTCATCCTTTACGTACGTTAACACGCGTCCCATCATTTCAGTGTGAATAGGATACATGTACACACGTTCTTCGAAATATATGGCATGAAGGCCATGTAGGCAAACCACGTTCCAAACTGGCCAAAAAGAATAGGGCGTAAAAATAGCCCTAACATCCTCTGGGCGTAAAGCAGAAAGATGAGCGTAAAATAGCTCTGTCATAGGTTCCCAGCGTAAAGTGGTTATTGAATAACCTTGAGCGTAAAATGGCTCAAATAGACTTTACGCACACATTGTTTTATGAGCGTAAGAACTCATGTAAAACTCCGTGCGTAAAAGAAACCATATAGTGAGCGTAAAGTAGCTCGATCTTCATAAACGACAACAATGGTCTTTGTATAAGACAAATTCCATTGAATTTTATGGTAAATGCCATCATTAATATCTTCATGTCAGAGTTTGCATTAAATGCAAGATTTGACATCTTTGTCCAGCGTAAAAGTGGCTGCTCTGTCCTTGGCGTAAAATCACCGGTGTAGACCCAAGCGTAAAATGATCAGCCTGCTTAGGCGTAGCCTAGTTTTGGGCGTAAAAGAGATTACCCGCTCTTGCTTGGTGTAGAAAACCGATCACTTATGAATGGGATGACTTTTGCTTTGAAGCACTTTTTACGCTCCTACAAGACCCCCTTCAAAGTTTTTAAATATCTCCAAAATTTGAAATACTTTGAACAGAAGCGTAAAAGTTGAGATTTGACCTGCCAGCGTAAAATTTAGGATATGCAACAGCCATCCGCATAAAAGCGGAGATATCCAACAGTCGGCGTAATTATAGGGATATCCAACAGTCAGTTTTGAATCTCTCTATAAATAGGTCTTTTCAGAGAGAGAAAACACTTTTACTCATCTTCTTGAATCTCTTTGCCTTTTCTTTCTTCGAAACTCTGATCTGATGGCTCCTAAGAAATCATCCGTCGTCGGCAGCAAGGGGAAGAAACCAGCCATTGATTCCTCATCGGCTGATCATATGAAAACCCCTACTCAGTCATCAACACCACAACGAAATCCCAACCCGGCCGTGGCTCCGCCTATGATGGGTAAAACCCTATTCTTTGGCTGGGAGAAAACAAATCCGTTGAGGAAGAAGAAGATAAACCAAACTTTCAGCTCTTTACGCCCACGTTGTACGTGTTAGCGTAAAGCTGAAATAACATCGTACGCCCACGTTGTTCGTGTTAGCGTAAAAGATAACAAGAATATGCCCACGTTATACGTGTCATCGTAGAATTTGGTTTTATGCCCACAGTTAATGTGCTAGCGTAAAACTTAACTACGCTCATGTTCGTACATGCCAGCGTAAAAAGTTGTATTACGCTCATATAACTATATGGTAGCGTAAAGTTCATCAATCATTTGAGAGATTTTGTTGAACAAAGACTTCATAAGCTTTTCATCAACTCTTAATAAAAACTTCGAACTAACTTGATCTCTTTTGTTATTTTACCAGTGGATTTGCAAGTTCACCCCCTTGCTGAAATTTTCGGATCATCAGTTGGTATGGTGGGTTCGAACTATTTGGAAGATTTATCTCATGTCCAATTTCCTCAGTCGAACCCCGAATATCCGGTAGAGAGGGCACAGTTGATAGCAGCTCAAGGGGATAGACTGTTACTATCCATGATAAATGGGAAATTGTTAAGTTCACTGGACGGACAACACTTCGCAAAACCAGCCTTTCTATTTGGAGATGCCATTGATTGTAAATCCCAGACACACCCCAAGAAGGAGTCTTGGGTTTTCAAATTTGGAAATAGAGCCATGTATCTTCCAGATATGGATAGAGATTATCCTTTGTCAGCATTCGTCCATGCTACTCATCCTCGACAAATGTTGTGGAATTTGACTCCCAGCAGTCATGGACGACCGGGTAGAATTGTTTTTAAGAGAGAGCGTGCCAATAATATGAGATACTTTGCTAGTGTTCCTAATGGAGGTGTTACTTCTATCTTTGGCCTTATGCTAGGCTCTAATCCCAGCGAAGATTCGGGTTTAATACAGCCAGTACAAATCCCGATGTTTGTGAATAAATTTATGAGGGATGCTGTATTATATCCCCAAACCAACCCCAGACTGCCAGGATGGTTGACTCCATTCAACCAGAGTTGGATTCAGATAAGCCTTTGGATGATGAAGAACTTTGAGGCAGAGTTGAAAGATATTGGCTTGTACGAAGCGGTAGCTTCCACCAGTTATGGTATTCCTCCGAATGGAAACTTATTTCTGGCCTTGATGGAAATATATTTAAGTTCAACTGGAACTTTTGCCACCCCGAAGGGTGAAATGGGTCTTGCCCTTTATGAGATGCAATTTATCTCGAAGCTGCCAATGGGGGAGGCCCCATATGAAGAATACGTTCCCTCCAACAGGGAGCTTGCTGAAATCAGAGGAGTTAACCCTCAGTTAATCGAGATATACGAAGAACTGATGTGCCACTACCTGATTTGTACCATGATGCATGAAAGTACATCCCATTTGGCGTATATCAACAAGTGGACGACTTATCTCTTCTTCCATAAGGATAAGATATCCAAGGAAGACAAAGAAAGGTTTCAAGAAAACAAAGCTCCAGTAATCAACATAGATTCGACAATTCCCTCTAACAAGGTTCGGGATATGATGATTACTTACAAATTCCAGAATAAATATCTGTCTACGAAGACTGGGGAATTTCCTGCCGGAACTGAAGCCTTGAGCTTCCTCAGATATGGTAGTCAGAAAATCTCACGGAGAGCTTTGCTGGCAGGCTTTCTTTCTTTATGGTTGAGAAGATGGGTTGTACCGGGTATTGGTACTGTTGACAGAATTCACCGCAGTGTGCTATGGCCAGCAGTACATCTGGTTTTTAAAGTCAGGATCAACCTGCTGTCGGCCATGGTGTGTCGGATAAATGCAGGTTTAAGGACCTTCGGCGAGGAGTTAATCAACAATGCTCCTCATCGGAATGTTTTTCCTAGAGTAGAGATGCCCTACACTTATCTGATGGGCTGGTTGTTACATCACAACTGCAGATTGTTACCGCCAGGCCCAGGTGATGATGCGGAGGTCTTCCTCCAAAAATTTAGCAAAGCTACATGGATTGCTACGACTGTGGTAGATACCCGAGCAGTTCTGAATTATTCTTACGGTTGGAACTTCTTCTGTACCCGATCGCAAGTTCTAGCAGATTGCTTCGGTGTCCAGTTTGAAGATGAAGTTGAAGGAAGAGTTGTACTGCCATAGTCGGTCTTTAGATGGCTTCAGTGCATCAGACCTTCTCATCTGATGTACATAAATGAAGATAATTGTGCGTTCGAACCATACTTACCTAGTAGGTTTGCTCACCAATTTGGATACGACCAACTTCATGTTGGTAATCCTTTGACTAATTTCCGTTACCATGGGAAATTACTTGATGGAGCTAGGGGTTGGAGGTATTTCGGTGCTGCTCGGACTGGTGCTAAATTTAGAATTTCGACTGCCACTAGTACTACAGAACTACGTATACTCCATACGTATGCCCACTTCTATGCTTCGATTCATTCTTTTGCCCACGGTTACAATATGAAGGGTAGTCTGAGGTGGCCTAAAGAAGGAGATATTGACGACCAGGTCAGGGTACCAGCAGACATCCCTGACGATACTGGCATTCCAGATCCATTTTTAGTAGTTATCCCAACAGGAGTTGGAGAACCAGCTGTAGAACCTATCATTATTGGCAAAGGCCGAAAAAGAAAACAGAGTGCAGTCGCCACATCTCCAATGAAAACTCCGAAAAAGAGGAAGATGTCTACCACAAAAGGGCCTTCTAAACCAAGCGTTCACACTCCAGAAGAGGACATTGAAGAAGATCCTCTTGTTGGTTCTTCCTCAATCCATCCTGGGGAAGGATCTTCAGCCCCTCCACCGATAGTTGGATCAGGAGCTGTAATACTTTTGTCACCTGGACGTCTTAGCACTTCACTCCATTTATCTTTGCCGTCCAAGGCACAGGTTACAGAGGGTACTATTACTGCATCCACTGTTGATCAAGATCGCATCCCATCGGACGAACCGGCTCTTAATTTTGAGGACGATGACTGGGATGGTGATTATGATACATATCTTGAAAAAAATGCACATATTCCAAGTATTATACAAAACTTGTACGGAATTATATATCATGACTTTGTATACTGACTTATTTTTGTTCATTTTGCAGATGTCGTAATTGCACCAAAGCCTGTAGCTCCTCCTCCTCAAGAAGAAGAAATCTATGAAGAAAATGAGGAGTCTGAAGGGGAAGCTACTTCTTCAGAAAACTCAGATGCTGAAGAAGGGGGAGTGCAAAAACCTGAGATGGAGCCTCAAGAAGAACATCCTCCATCACTTGAGGTACAACAAGCACAATCTGAATTGTCTTCTCTTGCTGAGGATCAGCACAAAGAGAAGACTAGAGTCGATTCCACTGTAGGTGATGATGGGACTACTGGAGGAGATCCAGACTTGAACAAAGAATCAGCTATAGAAAGTTTCACCATAGCTGAAACATTGGGAAATCCTGTGGAGCAATCAATTGAAGGAGATGTTGGAGGCATGCTTGAACTTCCAACAGAAACTGAGGAAATAATAACATCCTCTACTGTTGTCATTGATCCAGTACCAGTTTCTGACAAGCCAATGCCAGAATCTGAACCAGCTCCTGTAGTTGTCTCCACATCCATCGACATTACCGCCGCCAGGACTCCAGAAACGGCTGGAGTGACAAATATTGAAGACGTTGATACTGAGGTCCCTGGGAATCAGATAACAGTAGTAACGTCACCGGCTCCACCCCCATCTGTTGTTACACCGATTGGAGATATAATCCCTGAAGCTTCTAGGGATCAATTGGCTATAACGGTAGTAGCAACCACGACTTCGTCTCATCCTACTGTTGCACCACCAACATTTGTTCCCGATTTCCGAGAAAGGGATCTGTTAGATATTGTTGCCACGCCAAGTTCCAGCACAGAAATGGATCTCCTCATTGAGATTTATACTGACACCTTTTATAAGAGCCTGGCAACCTTAATAACAATGGTCCTAAATAAGCGCCTCAATTATGAGACTCTGAAGACGGCAATGGCTTCGACCATCAAGAACGTTGCTTTGTTCAACGATACTGAAAGAGCTGCCGCATTGGAGAAAATTGTGGAGGACCTTGAACAGCCAATCAGAGAATATCTTAATCTGTCTAGTAAAACTGTTGAAAGTCTCATCGAGGAAGAATATGATGCCTTAACAGCTGATTATCTTGCTCGAGAGACTACATATAATGCAGCCCTCCATGAACACAGTCTAAAGGTTGCCAAAGAGAAAGCCTTTTTGACTGGCATAAAACCTACACTGCATGGCCACAGAGTGGCTTATGACGCTTTGAACATAGATATTCAGAGCAAAAATGACAGAATCCGCGAAGTTGAGGCAGAGCTAGCTTGCTTGAAGGCTGAAAGAGAGAAGATGATCGATGCTCGAAATCTACACCTCACCCAAAGCTCAATTTTAGAAGAAAAAGCTTTTGGGGCTGAGTCGACCATCAGAACTCTTGATGAAGCAAAGGACAACTTGATAATCACCTTTGCTGAACTTTCCCGTATTTGCACTCCTGAAGCTCGACGTACAGAGGCTACCAAGAAGGTTATGAGTTCTCGTGGCAGACGGCTAGAAGAATTAAAGAAATTGCTCCAAGATGTTTCCACTCCACCTTAAGAGAGTGTTTTGTCATCTTTTTGTCTTATCCATTATGTAGTATTTCCACCAGAAATGAATGAAAGATTTGTTTTGTGATCCTATCGTTGAATTTTAAGCAATAGGTAAGAGATATAAAGCACTTATCAGAGGTAATATGGACGTGACCAGTCTATGATGAAATCTTATTTTGTATGGGGTAGAAAATACTCATCAGAGGTTATATGAACATGACAGATTTTCTAAACTCAAACATTATATCTATCCAGAGGTAATATGAACATGATAGATAATGTAATCTTGTTTTCTATTTAGAGTGTACAATACTATCAGAGGTAATATGAACATGACAATATATATGAACTCAAAGAAAAGTATATTTAATATCTATGCAGAGGTCAAAATAGACATGATAGATAGGAAAAGACGGTAGATTTAATATTTATCCAGAGGTTATGAAAACATGATAAATAGTAAATCCAACTTTATATACTAATTGGTAAGATAAAAGATCAAAATTTCTCTTCAAAGAGACAAGTAATCAGCTTAACCAAACTTTAGTAGCTGGGGATTAAGAAGACGGATGTTGAGAGAAATGAACCGATGGTGGCTCGAGGGACATTTTCAAATGGTTCGGATTCACCATCAGTTTGAACCATATTGACTGAAAGTACTTGTCTAGATTCATCTTTAGATTGAAGTTCCTCTGAATCTGATGATTGTGAAGAACTGGAAGAGAATTCTTCTTGTATATCGTCATTAAACATGTGGGATGGGTCATATCCCAACCCATGACGAGTCTTTTGATAAAACGGATCACCACATAATGGTAATCATCTGCCCTTGCCTTGATTGAGACCTTGCATAGTCTTCAAATCATACCCCATGTTCTGGAGAATCTTGATAGATTGCTGACTGTATTTGTCAATTCGGATTCTTCCTTTGTCTTTATCCTTCAGCTCATCTTTCTGAGCAACAGGGATATTTCTAGCCAGGCCAAACACAATTTGGCATTTGTTTTTCTTATCAGACGGGACCATGAAATAAGATTCTTCATGACGTCTAAAAGTTACGCAAGCTTGTGATGAAGCGGCCACAGGTAGAAGATAAGGAGAAGATGTTAGGAACCTTTGAGCATAAGGCCCGACATCGACATGAGGAGGAAAAGAATTTTCCTTATGATCAATGTATAAAGCTTCTTCCGGTTCTATGTTGTCTTTATATTGATGACTTTGATTATCAGAAGATAAAGTCATTCTCTCAATAAACTTGACAGCCATATACTCGAACAGGAAATCTTCATTGATATCAAAAAGTATAAAATGATCAATATTTACATCATTTACAGTCTGATTGCTATGCTTCGGATCAATCAACAGTGGACCACCATCCGTCTTCTGCGTAGATTTGCCAAGTTTGACAATCAATGGTAGTTCTGGATTATTCGTACAAGAAGTACGTCCTTTGACCTTGATCATAAAAGGTTGAACTTGGCTCTTGGCAGGAATATTTATTGATTCCTCAGATGAAGTTTGAGTTCTTCCTTTAACCTTAATCATCAAAGGTTGATCATTGACAGGTTGGGATTGGATTCGTCCCTTGACTATGATCTTTAAAGGTTGCTCCTCTGGCGGATCTTCATTAATAGAGTGATCCTCAGAGGATAATTGATCTTCAGCCATGTCTGATATATCTTTTACATGCTCTTGTTTATAAAGCCTTGAATCAGAGAAGTAGGCTTCCACACCTTTGAACGGATTAATATCAGCAAACTCAGTTTTCATAACTCCTTGGGAGTCCACATATTTGAAACATTGGTGAAGAGTTGAAGGCACAATATTGTGCTCATGAATCCACGGTCTTCCAAGAAGAATATTGTAGGATACATCCGAGTTGATAACATAGAAAGTTACTATAGTTCGAAGATCACCAATCTGAATCTGCAGACGAATTTTCCCCAGTGGTTTGCTCTTGCCAGAGTTAAAACCGACTATCGTAGTACTAGTATAAGTCAGCTCACTAGTAGGAATCCTCAGGGGTCTTAGCATACTCTGAAGAATTATACTAATTGAAGACCCAGGATCAATGTAAATCCTGTCAATTTCAGTGGATCCGATATATCCAGTGTAGCACAGAGGCCTATCATGCTTGTTGTGTTTCAATTGCATATCCTCTTGTGTAAAGGTGATGTTGGGAATTGCTTCCATCACACTATGGCATTGCGGACATGACACCGGTATATTATCAGGAGTCTTGAGTTGTGCCAAGCATGAATCTGCTTGAAGTAAAGCTTCGCTTAAAGTCTTCCTGCTTTCTCTGGAAAGGCGAAGCAGTTCAAATATAGAAAGTCTAGCCGGAGTATTGGCTAACTGAGCTAGAATGTTAAACTTGTAAGGCTTCATCACCACCCCCTGATTGGAAATAGACTTCAATGGGATATCAAAGCGTACTGCCTTCTGTTTCCCCTTTTCAACCACAGACGGTTTAACAGGAACATGAGAAGGTTGAACTGGTAGAGTTTCCACTACATCTTCTGCTTCTTTGGAGGATCCCTCATAGCCTTTGTGGTACTCTTTTCCAGATCTTGTACCAGTAAAAGTTTCTTCTTCAGACTCAGAAGAAAGAAGTACCATATTACAGGATTTAGTCTTTCTTCCCTTAGCCTTCTTTTTGTGAGGGTTGTTACAAGGCACTTCAGAACCCAATCCAGCAGTGGAATTCTGATTTTGAATTTGTAAAGGAAGACGTATTCCTTTATTATAATTCAAACCTTCTACCTTTTGAAAGTCGTAACCCATCTTCCTCATGAGAATGACAGATTGCTGACTATACAAGTGGATAGACAGTGAGCTTTGGACAGGTGTTTCAGCACAGGAAGAAGAAGAAACCTCTACAACTACAGGAGAATGAAGCATAGACGTCTCTGTAGTTAAGGGAGGAGAAGGATTCGGGATACGAGGAGAAATTCCTGTTGGAGCTTTTTCATAAGCAGCAAAGACTTGTTGTGCCCGGTATAAAGGAACACTATTCATAGCTAGCCACTGCTGATGAGTAAGCTTGAGCTTGGTAGGAGGAGCTAGACTTGGAGGACAGATGTTTAATCCTTTCAGTCTACCTTCTAGAGGAAAGCCATCCCATAGATGATCCAAGTCATCAGGATTTGTAATAACATGAGAAATCATGTTGCAGGTTTTGACTTTCTTGTCCTTCTTGGATTTTGAAGTTTTACCTTCATTTTCCAATTCAGGCACTAAGTCAGGATGTACCCACATAATTTCACCATTCTTTAATGTGAGTGGCAGCAATCCTGTATTTTCTTCTCTGGCAGACGGGATATTCACGATCTTCATAGTCGCCTTTGGAATTGGGATAATTCCATCTGGGACTTGCTGTGGAGGAAAATCTCCAAACTGAAGAGAGAACATGTTGGTTGTAACCGTATGGTCATCATTGGTTAAGGCGATAGCGCCACCATTTATCAGGTCTTGGATATTCTTTTTCAAGACATAGCATGCACTGGTAGGATGATTAACGTATCTATGATAGATATAATTTTTGGGATTGTCAGTCAGATTCACTTTATTGGGCCTTTTTGGCTCTGGAATCTGAAGTTTGCCACTCTTCACCAGACACTGAAATATTCCTGGGATATCACTTTCGTCAAAAGAGTATTCTTCCTTTGGCCTGGAAGATTCCTGATTATTTGGCGTCATTTTGTTCTTGGAGAGATTGACCATAAGAGTATCTTTTCCTTTCACATTACGATTGCCAGGATTATTACCAGGATTATTTTTTTTTCCTCTATCATCTGAGGCAAAAATCATCCCGTGTTCCCGAGCCAACCTACCATTGGTCTCGGCAGAAACTGCTGCTATGATAAACGAAGCCCAATCTGAGAATTGGGAACCTGTGAAGACAGCAATGGATGGTCGCAGATTCATCTTGCATGTATCAATCAACGCTGAATCTGGCATACCAGGAGGCATCTTTAGAGTAGCCTGTCGAAAACGTTCAATGAACGTCCGAGTATCTTCTTTCTCCTTTTATTTGATTTCTATCAAGGAGGATATGTTCATGTCCATACCTCCTTCATAGAAGCGGGAGAGAAATATTGCTTTGAACTCGTCAAAAGACGAAATAGAGTTATCGGGTAAGCTACGATACCAGTCGTAAGCTGAACCCGTCAGACACCCGATGAACACTCGAGTGAGAGAGCATCATTTTTCTGCAAGTGTACAGTCATAATATCAAAGTAGTTGATATATTGACTGGGAGACTCTTTTCCACCGAATAAAACCATGGATTATGGCTTGAACTTCGGTGGAAAGGGTACATCATTCCAATGAGGAGGATAAGGTTGCTTAATCCCTAACCTCTGGAGCTGATCTTTGTGCCTCAAAACTTCAAACTATGCTTTGAGTTCACGCACTGCTTGAATGGCTTCACTGGTTTGAGGAAGCACATTTGATTGAATAGTCGTTGGATGTACCGTAACCCCCACTGGAGGTGGTACATCTTCTGGAATGATGGGATCTGGAGATGCAAAATTTTGATTAACAACAGGTTCTTGAATATTCGAAGGTATATCAGCCCCTTGACTATCTTGAGTTTGTGCTGCTGCTGGTACCGGAGTTATTACTGTAGGTTCAGTAGTTTGCTGATTCAAAATTATCTGATGCATGTTTTGCATCATGTTGAGCATGTCTTTCAATGATTGCTCCATGGCAGTGAGACGTTTTTCCGTATTAGCAGATGACGTCTCCGGTTCATCTCCAACAGCGTAGGATTCAACCTCTCTTGAAGATATAGAGGGATTAGTATAGAAGTATGAATCCACACTATCGGTATCAGACTCAAAAGATTGAGTACCCCAGCTTCTGAATCAGAAGTTTGCAATTGTCTTTGTCTTCTTGATCGAGTATTTTGATATACTCCTTCAAAGGAATCAAGAAGTCTGTTGAACTGTCGTTGACCTGGGGTTTGGGACATATTCCGTCTCGGATGTCGTCCTCTGTTAGTATGAGATGCCATGTTGACTGATGCATATGACAGTTCATCTTCTTGGCCTTCAGCTTGATGTTGAAGCGAAAAACTCAGTCGATCAAAAACTGACCATTTTGAAGCTGAACAACAACAATTGATCACAACCTGATGATATTCACAATGATGTTTTTCTTGGGGGAGCGTCACCAGAGATTGTGAATTCTTACGCTTTTGTATTAGCAATTCACGTAAGTCAGAAGGAGTGGAGAGAATATTCTTCTTTATTACATTTGGGGTAGAAAAACGTTTAGTCCCTTGTGTATAAAGAAGATTACTGGCTTCATTCGCAGAACCAAACTGTATATTTTTACGCGTTTGGAGTTGCGTACGTAAATCTTGAGATTTAGCACGAAGGACTCCATTTTCATGGCGTGTAATTTGTAAGTTTGGTATTTTGTGTAAAGCAGTATAAGAAGGTTGTTGGTGTAGGGCAGAAGCTTTACCAACATAATTTTTACGCTGTACACATTTAAGTATATTCACATTAGATGTGTAAACATCTTTGCGAATTTTATCTACACTGTCACAGACAGGAGACTTACCTTTACGCGTGGAGCGTAAAAATTGGTTATCTATCACGTCATAGACGGAAGATTTTCCTTTACGCGAAGAGCGTAATTTATTTGGGCCTACCATATCACCGACGGGAGACTGATTCTTACACTCAGAGGCATAAGCTTTAGATTCTGCCCCATTACCAATGGGAGATTCATTCTTATCTACTGAGCGTAAAATTTGGTTCTTACCCACTGAGCGTAGAACTTGATTCTTACGCAGTGGGTGTGAAACCCGATTATCTTCTCCGTTACAAACGGGAGATAAATTGTCACACTTTGAGTGCAACTCTGAAGTAAGGACTGCCTCGTTATGAACGGAAGCCCCTACGACAGGAGTGAAAAGAATTCCCTTGTCATCAGAAGCAACAGAGAGATCAAAAACCACTTTGGATTTGGGAATCCAAACTTTTCGTGCTTTGCGAGACTTTTGAACATTGGAGTGGCGAGAACCACCCCCAGTTCGGAGCATTTCTTCATAGGCAGTCTGGTTGAAGTGCACAACCAGAGTCTTCTTGGTCGAACCGACCGAAACATCATCATATTGAACAATCACTTCCTCGTCGGAGGAGAAAGTCTTCCCAGCAGAGTCGCCATTTTATTTTACTTAACAAAATTGCCAAACAAAGGTTGGATTTTGAAAATAAAACGAGAAAAAGTACAAGAAGTATAAATTTAATTCTGGAAAAGTATTGCTATGGAAGTCTGATCTGTAAATGATCACTTTGTTCCTTGGACCATATGATGATGATGAAGATCACTACTTGAAGTAGAACAACTTGGAAGAACTAAGTCACCAGAAAGGTATCGACGCACTTGGGCACTGATGGCGAGGCCGAATGCTTTCCTGCTTTGCTTTACTCTGTTCTGAAAGAAAAGTTGAAGAAGAATGCTCCGGAGAATCAAAATCTCGAAGTCCTGATCTCTGTATTCTCTCATGTTCTCCCTGTCTCTCCCTCTATCTCTGTGTTTGAGAAAAATGAGTCTATTTATAGACTGGGGCTTCTGTGCGTAAAAGAGCATCATAATCTGTCTTTACACTAACAACTGCCACCCATGATCAAAGTCATCCTTTGCGTACGTTGACACGCGTCCCATCATTTCAGTAAGAATAAGATACATGTACACACGTTCTTCGAAATATGTGGCATGAAGGCCATGTAGGCAAACCACGTTCCAAACTGGCCAGAAAGAATAGGGCCTAAAAATAGTCCTAACATCCTCTGGGCGTAAAGCAGTAAGATGAGCGTAAAATAGCTCTGTCATAGGTTTCCAGCGTAAAGTGGTTATTGAATAACCTTGAGCGTAAAATGGCTCAAATAGACTTTACGCACACATTGTTTTATGAGCGTAAGAACTCATGTAAAACTCCGTGCGTAAAAGAAACCATATAGTGAGCGTAAAGTAGCTCGATCTTCATAAACGACAACAATGGTCTTTGTATAAGACAAATTCCATTGAAATCTGTGGTAAATGCCATCATTAATATCTTCATGTCAGAGTTTGCATTAAATGCAAGATTTGACAGCTTTTTCCAGCGTAAAAGAGGCTGCTCTGTCCTTGGCGTAAAATCACCGGTGTAGACCCAAGCGTAAAATGATCAGCCTGCTTAGGCGTAGCCTAGTTTTGGGCGTAAAAGAGATTACCCGCTCTTGCTTGGTGTAGAAAATCGATCACTTATGAATGTGATGACTCTTGCTTTGAAGCACTTTTTACGCTCCTAGAAGCGCGGAGAACGAGGCGACCGTTCGTTTAATCATGCAGCATGGCGCTCGAGGACAGCTGGCAGCGCAATCCATGTTGGCGCAATCCATTCCTGCGCAGTCCAAGTCTGCGCAATCCAAAGCCAGCACAATTCAGGTTGCGCGTTCTATCAACATAAATAACAAAATACACGTGGCATTCATGCCATCATTTGTTCATTACGTGGAAACCGTCTATACATGATCATGCGTATTTCAATCAAATGATACCATGTGTCTAAGACAGTTGGCCCATGATCCAGCAACTGCCTGCGCAGTCTACTGTTGCGTAATCCATCATACGCAGTCCAGAATAACTAAAAGTTAGTTATTTTTCAGAACTCTATAAATAGAGTTTCAAGTCTCCATTCAAAGGGGATCAGAGAGATCAGAGATCAGATCATAGAGAGATCAGACTTTAAAGTTCAGAGAGTCCAAGAGTTCTTGTCCATGTGCTGCTGCATTCTTCCGAGGCATATGCCTTCAATTTCTGAGGCTTTTTGCCTTCAATTCCAGAGTTGTCTTCAACTTCAGAGGCTATCGTCTTCAAAGTTCACATCGTCCAAGGGATAAAGCAATCGTCTTCTAGATTGGATTCCTGCAGTTGTACTTTCCCATAATTCAAATTGTAATCTTTTACAAAGTTTGTATCAATAAAGTTCTACACTTTTGTTTTTGCAAACAAAATGACGACTCTGCTGGGGACGACTTTCTCCTCCGACGAGGAAGTAGCAACTCAATGTGACGTAGCGTCTATCGGAAAGACACAGAAGACACTGGTTGTGAAGATCAACCAGACAGCCTACGAGGCTATGATCAACTCCAAGATCACTCCTCGCACTGCAACCACTTCTGCCACAAGCAAAGTGCGCCCAGTATGGGTCCCAAAGACTGCTGCACAGTCTATTGATGCTGCCAGCAAGACTTCTGCACAGTCTGCTATCAAGACTGCTGCGCAGTCCAAAGCTTCTGTCATCAAGCCTGCTGCACAATCTGTCTCAATTAATGCTGCGCAATCTACTATTGCCAGTATACAGAGTACTTCATATGCTGCCTTAGCCAAGTACAAGACTCCTTTGCCTCTGGCGCAATTGGCTGCCAATATGTCTGCGCAAATCAATGCTCCAGCATCCAGAGTCTACCCTAAGCACTCTGTAGCAAGAACTCCTGATACGCAAACCACAATTTCTGTGGCCAAAACCAGTGCGCCATCCATTCATGCGCAAGCTAATCCTGCGCAATCCAAGAGTGACAGCCTTTTGGCTAAACTCTCTTCTTCTCATAATAAGGAGAAGAGCTCTGTTCCTCTTCTCAAACACCCTGTTGCTCCTGTACAATCCACTGGGGGTAGTCCTTTGGCTATTCCTCTATCTCTTCAAAACAAAGGAAAAGGCCCGTTGGTCTTTTCTCAAACTTTCTTGTCCCATGACTTGGAAGACAATAGAGGGAAACGCTCTTTAGCTAACCCTTCTTCTCAAAACAAAGGAAAAGGCCCTTTGGTCTTTTCTCAATCTTCTTCAGTTTTTACCGAAGAAGATCAATCTGAACGTGCCTCGGCACCAATCAGTACTAGAACTCTTTCAAACAAAGATTCTTCTTTCCTTTATGACAAGAGAACTTGTACTGACCAAAGAGGTATTCTGCCTACCCCGGTAGCAGAGTTCCAGGACCTCCCGACTCTCAAAATATCCCGATCAAAACAGGGAAAATTACTGGTGTCTCAAACAGAAACCCCTGGGGGTGAATTTGTTGATCTAAGAACTTATCTTAACAGACCAACTTCGGTGAAACGCAAATAGCCAATGCCGAAGACCAAACATCATCAGAGGCAGACTCCCAGGGTCAAAGATCCTGACACTTATGCCAATGAAGTGAGTACTTCCCTGTATACTCAAGGGATTAAACAGTTGAAGAATCGGAATCATGTTTCGAACATTATCAAATAACGGATCTCTCAGAGTTTTTTTCGTCCTGCTGTGGTTCCCGATCTCCGAGAGCATCTCAGACAAAAACGAGACAACGTCTCAACACCTTCAGTTCAACCATCTGATCATCATTGCAACCACAAAGTCATCATCAAATGTTGTTGTCAAACAACAAAACGATCTGTCTTCGATCGTCTGACTTTTGCTAAATCTGAAGCTATGTCAGAAGAAGATGAAGTCTTGTATACTTCTGTCAACATGACTTCCCGAGATAGTGGGGGTAGAAGGTGCTCTAAGCACGGCAAACCTCGTAAACCAAGCCAACGGTATCTAGATTTACTTCAAGAATCTTCTGAAGGAGTGTTTCGACATACCCGTTCCCGAAGCCGAGACACAATCAGTCAAAGGAATCTTCTTCAAGATCCTTCGGGTCATCTTCCTACTTCTCAGTCAGGAGACGACTCTTTCTCCGACTATGATGCATACAGCGAAAGCTCTGAACAGACAGTATCTTCCACTGTACCAAGAGAAGTGACAGCTTATGTTGTCAATAAAGATCCAGATGCTTCAACTTCTGCAAATCAGGAACAGCGAATCGCTGCACTAGAAGACAAGCTAAAAACCATGGCTGAAATGGTTGCTAGTATGCATTCTATCATAGTGGCACAACATGCTACACCACCAACTGTACCTGCTGCGAGTCCAGAGATCATAGCATCTTTGGTACCTGTTAATGCTGGGCTGGGGGTAGTATCTCCTCAAATACCTCCTGTATAAGTACAAGTTCAAACTACACCCAGTCAATCAGGAGCTGGGGGTAGTGCTTACAATGATGTTCCTCCTCCTACCACTCTGACTCAACCTGCTCCTTCTTCGTCATCAGAAGACGCCAATAAAGCTGTCAAACTCTTGCGAACCCAGTTCGAAGCTTTTAAAGAGAAAGACAACTTGCAAAGATTGGGGATCAAGCAGTCTTATCCAGTTGAATAGAAAGAAGTCCCGTTCCCACCAAAGTATAAAATTCTAACGATCTTTTTGTTTGATGGCAGTACTTCTCCTAGTCAGTTCATTAATCATTTTGAGGTAATGACCGTTCAACTCCAGCCAAATGACGCTCTTCTTACCAGAGTGTTCGTCGGTTGTTTAGCTGGCGTAGCATATTACTGGTACAGAAGTTTGCCCGATGGTTGTATCACTTCCTTCAAATATCTCAAGCAAATCTTCCTGGAACGGTTCTATGAAGGATTTAACGACATGACTATGTCGGCTCTCAACAAAATCAAACAGAAACACAATGAAACTGCTGAGAGTTTTATCGAACGGTTCCACCGTGAAGCCTTGAAGATGCCTCTAGGGACTCCTGCTGCTGTCACTATTGATACTTGTAAGGCAAATCTTTTGCCTATCATCAGTATGTGGACAGGATCTACCCAGTTCTAAGATTGGCCCTCATTCATTGTCAATGCCAAAGCTGCGGAAGTGAGTGCTGAAAAATTCAAGCAATTGGGGGTACAAATGTCTAACCCCGATCGAGATAAACACCAGACATCAGGTGGTGGCAACCGCCAGAACAACCGCAAAGCAAAAGAGACTTTGAACATCAATCTGAACAAGAATAAAGAATCTTTGGCTGTCAATGTGGCTCTGCCTACATCCACTTCTACTCCTTCTGCACCTCCACCGAGGGAACCTCGTCCGAAAGTAGAATATTCCTTCGACGAGAATGACACTGCAAGCATCTTTGATTGCTTACTCAAAAGCAACAAGATTCAGCTCCCAGACCCAAAGAAACCTGATGAAGTCGGTAAGACAGATCATCCTAAATATTGTGTCTACCACAGGTTCATTGGACATCCTACTCGAGCATGCTACGTGCTCAAAAAAAAAATTCAAGAGCTTGTCAATGCTGGTGTCGTTACTCTACAGCAAGATGAGAAGATTGTTACTGCAAACATGGTTTCGGTCCAGTTTGGTGACTTCCCTCTGCAGATGGTACAACATGGCGTTATTCCTATTCCCAAAGCTACTCTTGAGATTATGAATCTTCTTCCTTCACCAAATGATGGTCTCGTCCCCTTGTCTCTTGACAACGGCGAAGTTATGTGGATCCATCCAGATCTTGTTTCCGAGTTCGAAGTGCTCTCTTCTTCCAAGAAGAAAGGTCGTTCTAAAGGCAAGACGAAGACTTGCAACATGGTGTCTTTTGACTCCATAGTTGACGAAGAAATTCTGCTAGGCACCAGATCAGGGAAAGCCTATTTGAAAGATCATTCTGAAGCTCAAGAGGATCCTGCTTCTTCTTCTGAACCTGTTCCAGTACAATCTACTTCCTCTGAAGAGATTCCTTCCACATCCTCACCAGTTGTAGTGCCTATTCCTCCCAAGCCGGTGGTTGCTGACAAAGGCAAGTAACAAGTTCGCTTTGATAAACCCCTAAAGAAATCATCTCCTATAGGACTTGAAAAGCCGTACAACTTTGATATATTGGCTCAATTAGCCAATACACTGGCTAGGCTATCAATCTTCGAGCTCTTACGCCTTTCTAAAGAGACTCGAGAAACTTTAAGTGAAGCTCTGATGCAGGCTGAAACTTGCTTAACTCTTCTCAAAAAGCCAGAATAAGAACCAGTCTCTTGCTGTCACTGTCATAGTGTCCTGGAGTTGATTCCAAACATCACTTTCACTCAGGATGATATGCTACTGGAGGATAATAGACATGATCGTCCTCTCTACTATACAGGATATGTCGATTCGATGAAAGTCGATCGTATCCTGATAGATCCAGGGTCTGCTCTCAGCATCATGCCAAAGACGATGCTAGACGTATTAAAGATACCAGTTCATAGTCTTTCAAGTACAATCACTACTATCTTGGGATTCAACCAAGGAAGGAGTGAACCTTTGGGTAAGATTCGCCTAAAACTCCAAATAGGTAATCTTCGCACGAAGGTGACCTTCTACATCATCGATAATCATGGTTGTTCTTACAACGCTCTTCTGGGAAGACCCTTCCTCCATGAACATAACATTGTTCCATCAACTTTTCATCAATGCTTTAAATATGTTGATGACAAAGGAGAAGTTCACAAAGAAGTTGCAGACCTTTATCCTTTCAAGGGTGTCGAAGCGTATTGCAATGATGCTCGTATGTATAAGGAAAAATTTATGAAAGTGGTATTGGCCATGGATACTGAAGAAGACCAAGAAGCAGTGCCCAAAGACACTCTTATTATACCTGTCAAAGGGCGTGTTTCTCATCCTCAGTCTTCTAAACCATTGGCTATTCACTTGCCAATTCAGAAGAAACCGATTGATGGCGATCAAGATAAAAGGGAGCTCACCTCTTATGAGCCACTTATTATCGACTTACGTCGGAAGAATAACAAAAAGCAGCTCACTTCCTCTAAGCCTCTTGTTGTTGATTTAACTCATAACAAGGAAAAAAGGGAGCTCACCTCCTCTGAGCCGCTTGTCATCGACCTCCGTCGTAACAAGCCTCCTCCACGTTCTTCTTCTCCCCCTCTTGTAATTAATCTGGCCAAGCTTGCTAAGGTTAAAGGTCATGCTGTAAATACAGATATACAAATTAATGAAAAAACATATACTTTCCAGTATACTGATGTTATTTATCATACTAAATGCTATTTGGATATGTTAGATAGCTTCAAATCATTTACAATGGAAGTTGTACAATCTCTTCAAACAGAAGTCTCATTTGAGGATCCAGATGACTCTTACCGTATTGTCCCTGCTCGAAAGAAAGGTGAAAATCTAATACTTTTTAATAAAGGACCGGAACAACAATTCAGCTATACGGATGATAGCAAGCTTAACGATACAGGACATCTACAACTCCGTCGTTATAGTCAACAATCAAAAGACATCATCCGTAAGATGGGTTATGACTTTAAAAATGGCCTCAACTACGGTAAGGGTAGACGAACTCCTATTCGTACGGCTGTTCCAAAAGAAAAATCTGATATGTATTACAGCAAGACCAAAAGAGGTCTCGAATATGCTTCTCCTCCGATGTTATCCCCAGTAGTCTCCGACTCTGATAGCGAAGAATGCTCTAACTCTTCTGATTCCAGGTCATGGGATTCTGACACCAGCATTGGTGAAGTCGATCGTGTGATCGTATCTTCTAATATGGTCTCCGCTGAACTTCCGAAAGGCTATGATGAGGACGTTGAAGAAAATCCTGAAACAGATCCTTGGGCTCAACAGATGGATAATCAGTGGGTACTCCGATTTGAACAAAGAGAACCTCCTACTGAAGATCAACTAGTTCAAGTTGATGTAGAAGAAAGCGGGTCACCTCGTTCAATCTTTACTAGCAAGAATCTTCCAGAAGCAGATAAGCAAGAGTTTATTCTTCTCATTAAAGAATACCTTGATGTCTTTGCTTGGAGTTACGAAGACATGCCATGTTTAGATCCCAAAATTGCTACTCACAAACTTAACATTCTGCCTAATGCTAAACCAGTCAAACAGCAGCAACGACGATTCAAGCCTGAAATGGTGGACGCAATTGATGATAAAGTCAAGAAGCTTATCGCTTGTGGCTTTATTCGAGAAGAACAACATCCTGATTGGGTAGCCAACGTTGTTCCAGTCCTGAAGAAAACCGGCAAGGTTTGAGTCTGTATTGATTTTCGGGATCTTAATGAAGCATGTCCGAAAGATGAATTTCCTCTCCCTATTACGGACGTCATGATTGACAATACCTGTGGGTTCGAGCGAATATCTTTTATGAATGGATTCTCTGGATACAATCAGATCAAGATGAATCCCGAAGATGAAAAACATACTTCTTTCCGCACTCCTCGGGGAGTCAATTTCTAGCACAGTAATGCCATTTGGTCTCAAGAACGCTGGTGCAACTTACCAACGGGCTATGAGTACCATTTTCAGAGAACATCTTCGTAAAATAGTCGAATATTATGTTGATGATATCGCTGTTAAAAGTCGTCTGAAAGAAGATCATATCCAAGATTTGAGAACAATCTTCAATCTCATGCGCCAACATCAGCTCAAGATGAATCACACCAAGTCATTCTTGGGTGTCTCTAGTGGCAAGTTTCTCGGCTTCGTCATTACCTCTAAGGATATACACGTGGATCCCGAGAAGATCAAAGCCATTCAAGAGATGCGTCCTCCAGGCAACCTAAAAGAGCTGCGAGGATTCCAAGGTCGACTTGCGTACATCAGAAGATTCATTTCGAACTTGTCTGGACGCTGCAGACCATTCACTCAACTAATGAAGAAGGGTGTATCTTTTATTTGGACTGAAGAATATCAACAAGCATTCGACGACATCAAACGATATCTCATGAATCCACCAGTCTTGGTGCCACCAATCTCGGGCATTCCATTCTTAATGTACGTCCGTGCTATGGACCATTCATTGGGTGCTTTACTCGCTCAAAAGAATAAAGAAGGTCATGAACAGGCCATCTACTATCTCAGTCGTACTATGATTGGTGCTGAACACCGTTATAGTCCGGTTGAAAAAGAATGTCTAGCCCTTATGTTCGCCGTTCAAAAGACAAGGCATTATATCATCGGTCAAACTATTCATGTCATATCCCGAGTCAATCCTCTTCGGGTACTGATGAAAAAGCCTAGCACGCTCAACTCTCGGCTGGCTACATGGGCCATTCTTCTAGCCCAATATGACATGGTGTATGTTCCTCAAAAGTCTATCAAAGGTCAAGCAATGACGGATTTCTTAGCAGCTCATCCTGTTCCAGAGACGTCCAAACTTTACGATAAAATTCCAGACGAGACGTTGGAAGTCAACATGATCTCTGAAGAATTTCCAACCTGGCGTCTATTCTTTGACGGAGCATCCAAAATCGGACCCAATGGTGTCATTGTAGCAGGAGTTGGAGTTGTTCTCGTTTCTCCAGACGGATCAACTATCCAAAGAGCTTATTCTCTAGATGAATCATGCTCCAATAATGTAGCAGAGTACAATGCTCTACTCATCAGTCTTCAATTAGCTAAGCAATTGAATATCGAATATCTCGAAGTTTACGGCGACTCTAAGCTAGTTGTCAACCAGGTTAGAGGAACTTATGAAGTCCGCCATCAAGATCTGGTACCTTACTTTGAAGCAGCAATCAACATGGCTACATCATTCAAAGCTTTCTTCATTGAATATGTACGCCGAGTATGCAATACTGAGGCAGATGCTTTGGCCAATCTTGCAGCAGTCTTAGCCATTCCCATCAGACGACAACAAGTGGTGGTTATCTCTAATCGAGAATTATTTTGTGTCGAAAACAATCGTAACATCGAGTTCAGTAATCTTGCTGAAGTTAATGTTATCAATGAAGATTGGAGAACTCCCTTCATCGACTTCATAGTCCATGATATACTCCCTAAAGATCTAAAAGAAGCTACGAGTATTCGTCGACGATCTTTACGATTTTACTACAATCAAACCACTAAGACTCTCTATCGACGGACTTATGATGGTCTTCTTCTACGCTGTCTCGCTGGTGATGAGGCAAAACAGGTGTTGCGTGAAGCTCACGACGGTGTCTGTAGAGCACATCAACCCGGTCCTAAACTGCAGGATCGCATCCGACGCATGGGTTACTACTGGCCCTCTATGGTATCAGATGCCATTGAATATGCAAGAAAATGTCGAGCTTGTCAAATCCATGCAGATTTCATTCATCAACCTTCAGAATTTCTACATCCGACAGCCGCTTCCTGGCCTTTTGAAGCTTGGGGTATGGATGTCATAGGTCCTATCAATCCTCCTTCTTCTAGAGGACATCGGTTCATACTAGCAATAACCGACTACTTCTCTAAGTGGGCTGAAGCTATACCTTTAGATGAAGTCAAAACCAGCAGTGTCATTAACTTCGTCAAACACCATATCATTTATCGATTTGGTGTCCCTCGACGAATCATCCATGACAACGGACCATAATTCATCAGCCAAAAATTCACAAGATTCTGTGATAATCACCGAATTGACAATGTCGCTTCGACAACCTACAATCCTGCTGCTAATCGATTAGCTGAAACTTTTAATAAAATCATTATCAAGCTCCTCAAAAAGTTTGTATCCACTAACAAACGGAATTGGAGTGAAAAGCTTGGTGAATGTCTGTGGGCCTACCGAACTACGGTCCGCAACCCTACAGGCTTTACACATTTTTCTTTGGTGTATGGCAGTGAAGCTGTTCTTCCTCTGGAACTTTAAATTCCTTCTTTAAGGATTGCCATTGCTAACGAGCTCACTACAGAGAACAATGATCTTCTTCGACTTCAAGAATTAGAAGCACTCGACGAGAAGCGGTTAATAGCTCAGCAACATATTGAGTTATACCAAGCCCGCATCTCGAAGATTTTCAACCGCAAAGTTAAAGTTAGAGCCTTTCAACAAGGAGAACTTGTTCTAACAGTCAGACGTCCTATGACTATGACTCATATGAGCAAAGGTAAATTCGACGCAAAGTGGGAAGGTCCCTATGTTGTAAGCAAAGTCTTCTCAAATGGAGCCTATCAACTCTCAGAGCTCGACGGTCGAATTGCAATGATGCCTATCAATGGCAAGTTCCTTAAAAAGTACTATATATAAATGTAAATGTTTGTAAATCATCAGACAAGTTCAAGTTTATAAATAAAATTTTATTTTATCATGAATGATAGTACATGATATTAAGGGAGATCACTATCATCCTTCTTAACATTGGGACGCGGACCACTGCCGTCTTTCTCAAAGACACGGTCAACAAAAGAGCCGAGAACCTCCTTGCTGGAGCCCACGAGGAACTTGCAAGCAGCTATCCTCATGGCTTCCTCTTATTTAGTTTTTCCTGGTTCAAGCAGGAAGTCCAGAATATCTCGCGGTGGTTTTTGTGTAGACGAACCTTCGCCTGCTTCTATTTGCATTGGCTGAACTGGATCAGCAGGACGTTCTTCAATGCCCGTCTCAACCCTCAGAGCGAGTTCAGTCTTCTTGGGTGCATCTCCAGACGATATTTTTATGTTAGAAAAGTGGAAGTGCTCCTTTCTGCTAAATTTTTGTTCTATTTATAGGCAGAGACTCTCCAAATAACGAAGCGACACATTCATCCGACGGTTCATCCGTTCATCTGACGGTTCATCCGTTCATTCAAATTCATTTGACGGTTCATCCGTTCATCTGACGGTTCATCCGTTTATCAGACGGTTCATTCGTTCATTCACATTCATCCGACGGTTCGCCCGTTCATTCACATCCATCTGACGGTTCGCCCGTTCATTCATTATCACTTGACGGTTTGTCCATTCATTCCACCATTCGACGGTTTATCCGTTCCTTTTGACGATTTATTTCGTTCACACCTTTTTGACGATTTGTTATCGTTCATCATCCATATTAGCAACTTATCGTTCTTGATTAAGTTGTCAATTGAAATAATAATATTCGATATATTCTGCCACGTCCATATTACCTCTGAGCAAATATAATGAATATAATTATTTTCCTACAAAAATTCAGAAATATATCATGTCCTGTACCTCTGAATATATTTTCTATATCTATTATTTATATCTGAACAAGATATGCAATAAATGATAGAGCCACAACAAAATGTCTTTTATTAATCAAAATATGAGACATTACAAAAAAACACATGTGCTACAAAAGATACAAAAAGTTCTTTCTAATGGGGTGGAGGTGTTATCAGACTAGCAATTTGTTGTTTCAGAGTCTGTAGTCGCTCTTCACGAGATGACATCACTATCCTTCTGGCTTCTTCCATCCCGGTTTCTTCATTGAAAGCAGGCATGGCCACCATTCGGCGAGTAATCTCGGCATCATGAGCTGCCACGTACTCATCCCTTTCTTGAATCAAAGCATTGAATTGTTGGATTGCAAGTTGATGATCAGTAACTTCATTTTCTAATTCCTCCTGGAGACGAGCAATCTCTGCCCTCAGCTCAACAGCTCTTTGCTCTTTTCTCTCCGCCATCAAGGTCACTGATTCTAGCTTGGACTGATACTCAGCAGATTTTGCAGAGAAAGCTTCCAAAAGGTTCTGGAGATTCACCCTTTCAATGTCAACTGCCTGAGCCAGTTGTTCGAACTCTGCCTGCACTAGAGACTCCACGTCTCCTTGGTTGAGCTCTTTATAGTTTTTGATGGAAATCTCTAACTCATTCAAAATATGATCCAGGAAAGTGGCCTGAGCCTCGTCACCTTGTTCTCGGATAGCCCTTACTAAGAGAGAGGTTGGACCTCTAACCATAAAAAAATCAGTACCCTCTTTTTCCATCATTCTATTTACTAGAGGTCCCAAAGACTCAAAAAAGCATCTGGTAAATGATTGGATCACAAGATTATTAATCGCTATAGCACCAGGAGTTGCAGCTACTCCTGTTGATGACGAGGCCGTAGGATGTTCAATCTCTCGCATCTAGACAGCGGGTTCTTTGAATAAAGGAGCCAAAGTGGAGCTAGTTGCCCCTCATGGTTGTTCCTCTGCAAAAGTAAAAATTGTCATTTTGCCTGTTGTTTGCTATTGTCTAAGAAGATTAAAGATGTAAACTGTCTTACCATGGTTGAATCCAGCAATGAGCCTATCATCTGCAGGAATAGACTCTAGCTGAGCAGAAGTAGCTTCAGCCATAACAGCTTGGCTACTGCCCGCTTCAGAACCACAGGATAAATGATGACTGCTACTAACAATCACCGTCGTTATAGGCACTATGTTCGTGCACGTCGGAGGTGCTAGAGGAGTTTCAAGATCTGCAGGAAATACAAATAAAGTCGTTAGCTATCAATCTATTTAAGAGGAGATTGCTAATTTCATTTTATACCTTGAGGACCAGTGGCGGGAATTCCCTCCGAAGCTTCTTCATCTGCTGCTTTTTCTGGAGATACTTCTACCTCAACATCCTCTTCAGGATTTAAGGTATCAGCAACAGTTTCTGGAGATGCTTCTACCTCAACTTCCTTGTTAGGATCTAAGGTATCATCGACAGCATTAGGAGATATATGCACTTCATCATCCCTTTCGAGATTTTGCATATCTTCATCAATATTCTCGGACGAAGAGCTCTCCTCATCTTCACCTTCTTCTGGTGCATTCCCGCTGGTAGTTGCAGCTTGGTCAAAATAGTCCTCCAGCGGGCTGTAGTTGCAATCTTCTAGAGCCGTAATCACTTTACGATCTTCCTCTTCGCGGAGGGTCCTAGGAGTAGGAGGAAGTTGAGTCGTCTCCGCAGCAGGTGAAAGAGATCGTACAACATCTTGCTCTTCCTCCATGATATTTCCTCTGGGCTCTTCGGCCTCAGTTCTCGGATCAAGATCTTCCCTCTGCTCGATCTCTTCCCTATGTTCTGGACTAGGAGTTTTATTTCTAGACTCTGAAATAGGAGTGGAAGATGGCATAGTGAATCCCGCCGCAGCATCCACTACTATTGAAGACGGGGCTCGTCTAGAAGGAGAGGCCATTCGATTTCTTCTTTGGGCCAGCTTCTTCTTTCTTTTCAGAGGCCTCTTAGGGCTCTCTATGTTTACAGTCTCGACTTGTCTTTGAACAGAGGTCGATGTGGTAGCCTCTTCTTGCTGAATTGTCTCGGCCAGCTGCCGAGATTGAGATCTAGTGGAAATCTTTTCAGAGGAATGATCTAAGATCAGCTTCTTCTTTTCTGCCGGAGCGGGAGGCTCCTCTCTTCTCCTCTTCTTGGCTGGAGATTTTGCCACCTTCAAAGAAATATGCAGTGCTGCATTTACCTCTTCAGGGAACATAATGTCCCTTGAAGCTTCTAGAGGTGCATCTACTGGTTCATGCACCTCATCATTTCCTAGGAGCGACATGACGACTCCTCCCCTCTTCAATCTTGTTGAAGACGCGAAGCTATCCGCAAGATTGAAATTCTCAGCAAAGGTGTTCGAAGATGTATAGAATACTGAGTATGTAAATAGCATCCGAGGGCCATGATTGCTATTTACTGGCATCGAGAACGTTACTTTCGTATCTCGAGCATTATAATAAGCCCAAGCTCAGGCCCCATCTATCAAGAAACCCTTTCCTTGAAGGCACGCGATAGCATTTCCCATATGGAATTGGTCGTACCCGAACTGCCGAGCAAATCGACTCGGGAGATATGGCTCTAAATAACATTCTTCTTCAAACCGATACACCAAATGGGACGGTCGAATTGTCTTCAACCACTCAAAAGCTATACGGCTCAACGGTTGTATCTTCGAGTCAATCATATTTGTCGGCATTTGTTCATATCCAGCAGGAGGAGGAGTGCAACAAAATTTCCATCCCTTGCTCAGGTTTAGAGCATATCTACAATCTCTCAGAGAAGTGTATTTCCACTTACCATGAGAGTATCTCCGCAAAAAGCTGCCATCGACTGGTCCCATGCCAGGGTCCATAAAAGTAGGATGGTGAAGAAGCAACCATCCGAACAGATATGTATACGGCAATTCTAGCCGTGGAAATTCTTTTTCTCCTTTAGCTTTCAATATCAGATCAACGTACAGACGAAGACTGGCATTCAACCTACAAGTCATCGCTGACAAAATATCCATCTTGTAGCCGAAGACTAATCTAACGGTGGCAAAAAGAACACCGCGATGGAAGCGATCTACGGCACTCGATCATGGGACTACAAACCGACGGAGCCAATACGTCAGAAACCCTGCTAATTGGGCTTCTTTTGACATAAATCTATATCCTACTCTCAAATAACTCTCGAGAGTATCTCCTTTCTTTAAAGGAGGACATTGATGATCATCCTTCATCTCTTTATCCAAATCTCCACTTTTCTCCATCAGTTTCACCACGTCACTGCTGCTCAGTGGTCTAAAGAAGTCAGGATAGCATCTTTCATGTTCCTTGGTCTTCGTTTCATTATTGTGGTTAAGGAACAGATAAGGCAACCATTTTGAGGAATAGCAGGTATTTGATGTAGCACTTTTGGAAAACAGAGAACAGATTTTATAATGACATAGCAGTTCTTCGAAGACTGCTACCATTTCTGCGTTCTCTTTTCGAAGTTTGTCCAACTCATCATTAGTTGGGACAAATTTCTCATATGGGGCATTCCCCATTGGCAAGTAAGAGATGAACTGCATCTCATGAAGTACAAACCCGATCTCTCCGTCGGGAGTCATGAAAGTCCATGTTCTGTAATTGTATCTTTCTGCTAGAGCCAAGAACAGATGCGAGTTGGGGGCAAAACCATAAACAGTGGCATGCACTGCTTGGTACAAATTGATTTGTTGAAGTTTGTTTTCAAACTTGGTCAGAATCCAGTTTGCTATGCAGTTCCATCTCTTAAAATCTGGATTCACCAGTCCAGTTAATCTGAGGTCCTGCTCAGGATACCTTCCTTCGACCTTCGCAAACTCATTTGCGAATATTGGAGTTCTGACAGGCAATAACAAAAAAGAATTCTCCGGCGGAATACAACCGGATTTCAAACCTCTTAACAAGACACTGTACCGTTCTGAGGAACTGTAGAACATGTCCTTCTTGTTCGGCCCCTTCTTCACAAAAATCCTTCCTGGACGGGCATCTTGGAAAGGTGTAAGGTTCCATTCCATCTTCCTCGGATAGCTCGTATGAGCATACCGGGATAAGGGGAGGCAGCGGAAAACATCTGGTATCGAGAATGACCTATCCTTTTGATGGACAATCCTTTCTTCCATCCTTGGTCTCGGTTGAGAGCTTTTCTCAAAAGCATCGCCGAACAGGAATAATGGCTTCTTGTGAATGACAGCGTCTGCTGACTCCAGAGGTTGTCCATTCATCAAACATAGCAGTGTCTCATTATCTTGGGCTATCAAAATAGCCTGACGGGAAGTTGGCAGATCATATTGAGGATAGTGTACATGGGAAAGGTCCTCTTTGTATTCTGACTCTGAAAGAGTTCCTACAAAGTCCTCATATCCAGGATCTTCTCTAGTATTAACTGTATTAGACAGAGAAAACAAAAATTCAGTACAAGTCAAGTCAAAGATTTTGTCATCAGTTTACGCAAACATCAGATTACGCAACATCAAATTGCGCGATATCAGATTGCGTAATAATCAGACTGCACAAACAAACAGTCATCAGTTTGCGCTGATAGTCTCGCGCAAATCAGCAAATTGTGCTGACTTTTGCCAGCGCAGTTCAACCGATTGCGCAGAATGTCGTCCTTCATAAAAATGAAAAACGAACTGATTTGTGCAACCAGAACCCTAAAAAGGGTGGCGCAGTATGATCACATCTCTAAAAAGAGATGGATTCTGAAAGAATAAGTGAGATCAAAACCCTAAAAAGAGTTTTGATTAGGTCATCTACCTTGCAGCGCTGGATGAGCAGTTTCGTGACGAGAAGCACGTCGCGCAACCCTTGCCGAAGATTCGGCGGGGGCCTTGCCCTTGGCAGCGGCGGAGGAACGCTTGGGAGCCATCGAAGATCGTCGGAGAAGAAAGGAAGAAAGAGCTCAGAATTTCTCTCAAAGTGCACGAAGAAGGCAAAGTAAAGAAAGAAAAGAGAAGTAGAGAACTATTTATAGTTTTTGAAAACGAAACGGCCGCCTCAGATTGCGCCTGAAAATGGGGCTAATCCCTCAGATTGTGCAGACAGCTCATTTCATGCGCAAATGGATTGTAATTTCAAAATTCAAAGTATTTCAAAATTTTGAATAAGTTCAACTTTCGAAAACTTTGAAGGGGGTCTTGTAGGTCCTAAAAAATCAAGTTGCACACAAAAACAAAGTCATGAAGATCAAAAAATGAATGTCTCAAATAAACTGTGCAAACATCAGATTGCGCAGTATACAGATTGCGCATACTAGATTGCGCACACTACCAAGCGCGCAGGCTGACGTGGCAAATCATCATCATTACCTGACACAAATCAAATCTTCTGACAGCTGACAGCACGGAGAATGAGGCGACCGTTCGTTTAATCGTGCAGCACGGCACTCGAGGACAGCTGGCAACGCAATCCATGTTGGCGCAATCCATGTTGGCGCAATCCATTCCTGCGCAGTCCAAATCTGCGCAATCCAAAGCCAGCGCAATTCAGCTTGCGCGTTCTATCAACATAAATGACAAAATGCACGTGGCATTCATGCCATCATTTGTTCATTACGTGGCAACCGTCTATACACGATCATGCGCATTTCAATCAAATGATGCCATGTGTCTAAGACAGTTGGTCCATGATCCAGCAACTGCCTGCGCAGTCTACTGTTGCGCAATCCAATTACTGCACAATCCATCATGCGCAGTCCAGAATAACTAAAAGTTAGTTATTTTTCAGAACTTTATAAATAGAGTTTCAAGTCTCCATTCAAAGGGGATCAGAGAGATCAGAGATCAGATCATAGAGAGATCAGACTTTAAAGTTCAGAGAGTCCAGGAGTTCTTGCCCAAGTGCTGCTGCATTCTTCCGAGGCTTTTGCCTTCAATTTTCGAGGCTTTTTGCCTTCAATTCCAGAGTTGTCTTCAACTTCAGAGGCTATCATCTTCAAAGTTCACATCGTCCAAGGAATAAAGCAATCGTCTTCTAGATTGGATTTCTACAGTTGTACTTTCCCATAATTTAAATTATAATCTTTTATAAGTTTGTATCAATAAAGTTCTACACTTTTATTTTTGCAAACACTCAATCTTCAACAACCTCTTACAATGGTTGATCTGCTCAACGAAAGGTGTGGTCCAAGCGATGGCTTTGACCGGTGCTCTTTTGTACCAAACTGTTGAAGATGGAGGAATCGGAGAATGAGCGATCATCTTTAGTACAACGAAGTGATCCCCGATCAGACCTATAGTACATAGGTTAGACACTCCGTGGTCCGTCGGAGGAGCGCACATCGAAAAGAATGTATTATTAATATCTGGCGAGATAAGTACAACAGGTATCATGTACCTATTAGCAAATAAATAGCCGGCAGACGGGACTGACATGTAGTGATCTGTCCCAGTAACACTGTCGGTACAAGAAATACTTAACAACAAACTTACAACCGTTTCTTCGCTTAGGATGCGGGAGTAGAATGGAAGACGAGTCTCTAACTCCTCGTACAGCTTCTGTCTCACCCGTCTCCATCCGTCTTTGTCATCATAACCAAGATGCATTGCAAGGGCATGAAATCCGCAATGGCCATCACCGAGGATATCGACATAGACCAAATGTAACTTTGAAGCGCAGGTTGAAATTTGTCAATATACAAACTCGTTGTTTGGCTTGCAACTGTATCTTTTCTTGGGAGATCCATTTTTCGGCGAACGACAAGCTTGCCCTTCCGTGCAGGCGAAGGTTGCTGTAAGCTTCGTTCAATATGCTCAAAGGACGATAGATCTCTCTTAGTCGACTCCAGTCTTCTCTTCTGTGAACTAGTCAATCTTATTTGAGGCCTGTCTTTAGGATTGGAAACAACGGTCGGCTCATGCATTCTAGTAGTCACCGGACATGCAATTTCTTGGATTTTAAGCTCAATGGACATTCGTTCCACTCTAACTGAGGCACACTACCTTGCATGGAGAAGTTTCACTTGTGGCAAAGAGAAGAAATCATCGTCTGTCTTCACCAGGGGCATCATAGACAACTGCCTCCAACGTTGATCGACAGCATCTACTGGAATAGGAACGGATTCACGGCGATATTTATTAATCTGATGTGCACAAGGGAGGCCCAGTGTATGTCGATATACACACCCGCAAACCTCGGGATCAAGCCCGACAAACTTTGACCTTTCAATCTCATCAGCTATTAAGGCCAACGCCTTGTGAGATACCACGCACATTAAAGCATCTAAGAGTACTTCCTTTCTATGCTCATGCTTGATTATATTCAAACTCATCTCAAATGATGCCTTAATTTCATTCACCGTTCGGTCTACTGATAAATGTATAGCTTGCCAAACAGAGACGAAGTTGCCGAGAGATGATTTTAGGTGCCTCTTCAATAAAGAGTGTGCTCCTTCGACACGGTTGGTAGTTGTCGTGCCGTAATGCTTCACCATATTCGACCATGCTAAGACGAATTATTCATTGTGCGGTTCAAACCATGTATCTTTGATATAAGAAATGCATGCCGGCTCCCTCGCCTCCCACTTTTGCTTGAACAAGTACCATGCGACGTCGTAACTGACAATTGTAGATGCTCGCCACACACAATTCTAATCATTATAGAATTCGTCAAAAATCTGCATGTCGATTTTACCATCCTCCTTTCGAAACTTCAACTTACATTGGGCTTGAATATTACGATTGACATGCCAAGTGCATAGCAATGTATCCGCTTGAGGAAAAACAATGCGAATAGCATTAATGAGGGCATACTCTCTGTCGGTAACAAATACTGACGGCTCTGTATGACCAGTATAAAGTGTTTTCAGTTTCTCCAACGCCCATGTGTAGTCTTCAAATTTCTCACTCTTCATGAAGCAAAATGCCACTGGAAATATTTTCCAAGTAGAGGTGAACCCGACAACATGAAAGGGAGGTATCTTGAACTTATTTGTCTTGTACGTGCAATCAAGGACTAACACGTCGGCAAAAGACCTGGCCAAATTTGTACAATCAGGATAAGCCCAAAAGATTGATAATACTTCATTACTCTTGGGATGTCTTCTATGGAACTCAACATAATGATTATCGGCAAACAACTTGAGCACTTCTTGCATCGCCATTCTTGATTTCGTCTGGACAGCATTTGAAGAAGCTAGGGCATTGTATATTGACTTCATTGTAGACATGTTCTTCTCATCTTCATGTCGTATGACGGAATATATTTGACTCGGTGCAACTCCGGAGGTGGACAAGTCTTCGACTATCTTCTTCTCCGTATTGTTCAACCGTCCGACATACGGATGACCCAATAGTGTCTCGGCAATCTCATGGTTGTGGGTTCTATTCTTCACTTCTACTGTCTATTTCCCTTCTTCTTCGTTTCTGATATGTATCGTGAATGGACAACCACATTTTCTCGTTCCAACATTTCTTCTTGGAACTTTACTTTGGATAACTGTGTTTTTCTTGTGCGTTCTGAACACACCACCTCTTTCACAGCCCACCACCACAGTTTGTCGTCCCGGCACTACCAAAATAAGTTATATCAGTGACGTAATTAGTGACGCCAACTTAAAACGTTGCTAATATTTTTGGATTTAGCGACTCCTAAAATATGTGTCACAATACGTCGTTGGTAGCGACAAACAGCGACATATTGCGACTACATTTAGTGTAATAAAAACCAACGTCGTTGATTTGTCGGAAAACGTCGCTAGTTTTATTAGTTCAGCGACATTTAGCGTCGCAACGATTATTAAGTCGTCGAATATTAAATGATTACCAACGCTTGGCAACGTATTTTCGGACGTCGCTAATTTCTGATAAAAAGGGTTTCCTCGGTTCGACTTTTCATTTCTCCCTCTCCCCAAATTTTTTGTTCCCGCCCCTTTTCCCCGACCTCGACGACAGCCACCCCCTTCCCTCCGGCGCCGCTCATCCTCCTCCTCCACCGCGAGCCCCTTCTCCTCCCTCCGGCGAGCCCGTTCTCCTCCTCCTCCTCCACCGCGAGCCCCTTTTCCTCCCTCCGGCGAGCCCGTTCTCCTCCTCCTCCTCCACCGCGAGCCCCTTCTCCTTCTCCACCGCGAGATCCTCCTCCTCCTCCTCCTCCTCCACCACTGCGAGGAGACTGAAGGTAAACCCTAACCCTAATTGAGGTGTTTTTCGTGTCCAAAATGGACACGGAGACACATTACGACCATGTGTTCACTGATACAGTGTGTTCGTGAGGTTTTGGACACTTTGTGTCCATTTGTTGGACATGTGGACACCCGCAAGCATGCAAATATATGTATTTTACCTCTGTACACTTAATCCCCTCCTCTTCCACCACCGAACTTGTCCTCCTCCTCCTCTTCCACCATCGTGAGGAGACTGAAGGTAAACCCTAACCCTAATTGAGGTGTTTTTCGTGTCCAAAATGGACACGGAGACACGTTACAATCATGTGTTCACTGATACAGTGTGTTCGTGAGATTTTGGACACTTTGTGTCCATTTGTTGGACACGTGGACACCCCCAAGCTTGCATATATATGTATTTCACCTCTGTACACTTAATCCCCTACATACACTTGTGTATTTTCGTATTAAATTGGATTTGCATATTGGGTTTGGGTTTCGATATAGTGTTTGATACATTGTTTCACCTTGCAACATTCCTACACTTATTTTAGACAACAAGTATATGAACCAATTAGTTAACATCTATTTGTTGAAGTATGGTACTCCATTCTTCGTAAGTTGTAGCTATATATGTCTCTCAAGATCGAATACTCAAAAATCCCAAGAAGAAGAAGAAGAAAAGAATAAAATGACATCGCTCAACACCCTATGACAACTCTTTGTAGAATTGTGTTAAAGTGTGAGTTCTACAGTATGGTTCTCTTTGTAGAATAAAATGACATCGCTCAACCCTATCGATCCTCCATACAAGTCTTCCTTCATCTATTGTCTTAAAGTGTGAGTTACAGTATGGTTCTCTTTGGTGAATCGTGTCTTATTATAGTCCCTGCAACCATTCGACTGGCGAGGCAGAAACTATGTAGTCGTAGATAAAGTTGACTGTCATCCGACCCTCATCCCTCGGCAATGATGATACGACAACCAACCGGAGAGGCAAGGACATAGTCCCTGCATCCATTTGGATTAGTAAATGTTAATATGGGGTTTGGATTCATAGTGTATATGTTCACTGTCTCAAGGACATAGTCCCTGCAGCCATTCGACTGGCGAGGCAGAAACTATATAGCCGTAGATAAAGTTGACTGTCCTCCGACCCTCATCCCTCGACAATGATGATACGACAACCTATCACTATATCTTATATAGTAGTAGATGATGTCTTAGTATTACAATTATATTATTTGTGACTATCGATCTTACCAGATGGCACCCATGACCCGAGGAGCGGCACGTCGTTTGAAGAAAACAGTGAATGCTAAGGTGGCTCCTCCTACAGTTGAGGAGGAAGTGGCACCGGTTGCTAGTGAGACCGGGAGTTCTATTCATCCAGTACCGGTAGCTAGTGAGACCGAGAGTTCTCTTCATGCAGTCCTTGCAAGGGACGACCTCTCTCCTCGTGCCAAAAATCTTGCTTTTTCGAGGTGGTTGCGTGAACGTATCACTGAGCGTTTGCGTGAGCAGCATGGTTCTCATTAGCTATTAGTACTTATTTATATTAGACTACTTGTATTGGATTGTTTTTGTATTAGACTATTTGTATTAGACTACATATATGAATTAGAACTGTGTCAATCTCTGTATTATATTGGACTACGACATGGTGATCAGGACATAGTCCCTGCAGCCATTCGACTTGCGAGGCAGAAACTATGTATCCGTAGATAAAGTTGACTGTCCTCCGACCCTCATCCCTCGGCAATGATGATACGACAACCCAACCGAAGAGGATAATCTGAGAGATCCATCTGAGAGGGACGTATACTCTGAGAGATCACCTTTACAAGAATTATATCAGTAGTGGGATCGAGTGTTGGAGAAGATATTATCAAAGTATACGTCCTACTCAGATGGGTCTCTCACCGTTACTATTTTTTCCTGACAGCATGGTGGATGTGCTCCGTCCACAGATTC
This sequence comes from Iris pallida, assembly GCA_029216955.1. Lineage (NCBI taxonomy): Eukaryota > Viridiplantae > Streptophyta > Magnoliopsida > Asparagales > Iridaceae > Iris > Iris pallida. The sequence goes on from JANAVB010007198.1 coordinate 5,559,129, forward strand.
TTGCTCCGAGCCAAAACTTTGTCCCGGAGCTCAAGTGGACATCTTTGGTGTAGAGCTCGAGTGAGAGGTTCCTGACAGCATGGTGGCCTCCTTTGTTAAAGTATCCGTGCTCATCCCACATTGGTTGTGGGACGAGCACGGATACTTTAACAAAAAAGACCACCATGCTGTCAGGAACCTCTCACTCGAGCTCTACACCAAGGATGTCCACTTGAGCTTCGGGACAAAGTTTTGGCTCGGAGCAAGAATCTGTGGACGGAGCACATCCACCATGCTGTCAGAAAAAAATAGTAACAGTGAGAGACCCATCTGAGTAGGACGTATACTTTGATAATATCTCCTCCAACACTCGATCCCACTACTGATATAATTCTTGTAAAGGTGATCACTCAGATGGATCTCTTAGAGTATCCTCTCCGGTTGGGTTGTGTTCTGAGCCATCCATTCTCACAGAGGGTCCTATTTTAGATTCTATATTTTGTATTTTGGTTTCTGTATTTTGTATTTGGTTTCTGTATTTTGTATTTTGGTTTCTGTATTTTGTATTTTGGTTTCTGTATTTTGTATTTTGTATTTTGGATTCTGTATTTTGTATTTTGGTTTCTGTATTTTGGCTCCATCTCTATTTGCATTAATCTACGGTACGACATGGTGATCAGGACATAGTCCCTGCAGCCATTCGACTGGCGAGGCAGAAACTATGTAGCCGTAGATAAAGTTGACTGTCCTCCGACCCTCATCCCTCGGCAATGATGATACGACAACCTATCAGAATCCTCGACTCTCTTTCGCTTCTTGGATATTGACCCAGCTTCTAATCTCTCATTTCCCTCCGGGTCCACTCTACTCCCAATCTCTTCCTCTTTTATACACGGATCTACAGAATCAATACCATCCAAGGAAGGCAAAACTGAATCAGCATTGTCTTCCGGATCGTCCTCATCAAGGCATAACGGGCTGCTCAGCGTGCCCAGCTTCTTCAACTTCTCGCTGGCTGCAGAGTCAAAATGGGAACGGGTCCTCTTTGTCGGCCCGGAGCTCTAACTCATACTCGTCGCCGCGCTACTGGTTTCCTCTCCTCCTCTGACGCGGGTCATAAGAAAAGAAATTTCGTACCTCTTCTTCACATAAACATCATTGCCGCCTTGTACTCGAGCCTCCTCGTCTGTGACGCTATCTGACTTTTCGGTGCCTACATTGTCACTCGAATCTCCCGTTCGACTCGTATCGTCCTCTTCTTCGCCTGTCTTTTCGCTCCCTGTCTTGCAATCATCTGCTATCACCGCCGACTCATTCGACTCTTTCTCCGATGACTCCGAGAAGTTGGATAGCGTCACAGACGAGGAGGCTAGGCTCGAGTACAAGGCGACAATGATGTTTATGTGAAGAAGAGGTACGAAATTTCTTTTTTTATGACCCGTGTCAGAGGAGGAGAGGAAACCGGTAGCGCGGCGACGAGTGCGAGTCAGAGCTCCGAGCCGGCAAAGAGGACCCGTTCCTATTTCGACTCTGCAGCCAGCGAGAAGTTGAAGAAGCTGGGCACGCTGAGCAGCCCGTTATGCCTTGATGAGGACGATCCGGAAGACAATGTTGATTCAGTTTTGCCTTCTCCTCTCCTCCACCATGGCTATGGACCCATCTGCTCCTCCCTACTTCCATTCTTCTTATTTGACACTCTCAGGCACATATGATATCCAGCTCAAGTGTAGAGTCGGAGGAGAAGAAGTGGACAGGAAGAGGAGGGGGAAGCAGCACAGCCGACGGTATGACCCGGAGGAAGTACAGAGATTTTCTTCAACATACGTAGGAGAACTATAAGGATATATCTTTTCACAATATGTCATATTGTCAAAGACCCTTAATGTGACAACCATGTTACCGCGGTGTCGGAAGACTAACATGTCATAATTTTCTAAGCCGTGTCTTTTGACATAATCCTTCCAACTCTTTCCTCCTATGTCGTAATCTTGCATTATTACATAGAACTGAAATCCGGTTGGAGGATTATGTCAAAACATACGGCTTATAAAATTATGACATGTTAGTCTTCCGATACCGCGGTAACATGGTTGTCACATTAAGGGTCTTTGATAAGGTGATATATTGTGAAAAGATATATCCTTATAGTTCTCCTACGTATGTTGAAGAAAACCTCTGTACTTCCTCCGGGTCATACCGCCGGCTGTGCTGCTTCCCCCTCCTCTTCCTGTCCACTACTTCTCCTCCGACTCTACACTTGAGCTGGATATCATATGTGGCTGAGAGAGTCAAATAAGAAGAAGGGAAGTAGGGAGGAGCAGATAGGTTCAGAGCCATGGTGGAGGAGAGGAGAAGGAAAATGCTTGATCAGAACTTGAGGTGGAAAAGTTGTGACGTTGATAGCGTGAGAGAGGGAGAGGATGGAAAAGATCTTCTCCCCCGACTCTACACTTGAGGTGGATATCATATTTTGGTTTCTGTATTTTGGCTCCAGCTCCATTTGCATTAATTTACGGTACGACATGGTGATCGGGACATAGTCCCTGCAGCCATTCGACTGGCGAGGCAGAAACTATGTAGCCGTAGATAAAGTTGACTGTCCTCCGACTCTCATCCCTTGGCAATGATGATACGACAACCTATCACTATATCTTATATAGTAGTATGATGATGTCTTAGTATTACATTATGTGAGTTCATCTTGATTCTGTTACATTTTTCAGATACTAGATACGATAAGAACATATACTACACCATATGTACAGAACATAGATGATTCACACTAATGTATGCTAGAATGAATTTTGGGTTGTGTTCTGAGCCATTCGTTCCCATATTTTGTGTGATTGTTGTCGACTTGGTTATATGGACTGAAACCTGTGTACAGCGAGAAATGGACATTCTGTGATTGTTTGGATCCTATTCTACAGTAAAAAATGGTTATCTTTTTAAACTGCAGGGAGAAATGGATATTCTGTATTTTATTTTTTTATTTTTTTTGCAGATTTAGCGACGTTTACCGACGTTATTCTACAGTGAGAAATGGTTATCTTTTTAAACTGCAGGGAGAAATGGATATTCTGTATTTTATTTTTTATTTTTTTGCAGATTTAGCGACGTTTACCGACGTCCTCCGACCCTCATCCTTCGGCAGTGATGATACGACAACCTATCACTATATCTTATATAGTAGTAGATGATGTCTTAGTATTACATTATGTGAGTTTATCTTGATTCTGTTACATTCTTCAGATACTAGATACGATAAGAACATATACTACATCATATGTACAGAACATAGATGATTCACACTAATGTATGCTAGAATAAATTTTGGGTTGTGTCTGAGCCATTTGTTGATAGCGACTCCGAAAGTATGCGTCACAATACGTCGCTGATAGCGACAAACAACGACATATTGCGACTACCTTTAGTGTAATAAAAACCAACGTCGTTGATTTGTCGGAAAACGTCGCTAGTTTTATTAGTTCAGCGATGTTTAGCGTCGTAAAGATTATTACGTCGCCGAATATTAAACGAATACCGACGCTTTGCGACGTATTTACGAACGTCGCTAATTTCTGATAAAAAGGGTTTCCTCGGTTCGACTTTTTATTTCTCCCTCTCCCCAAATTTTTTGTTTCCGGCCCTCTTCCCCAACCTCGACGATAGCCCGACCCCCTTCCCTCCGGCGCCGCTCATCCTCCTCCTCCATCGCGAGCCCCTTCTCCTCCCTCCGGCGAGCACCTATCACTATATCTTATATAGTAGTAGATAATGTCTTAGTATTACATTATGTGAGTTCATCTTGATTCTGTTACATTCTTCAGATACTAGATACGATAAGAACATATACTACACCATATGTACAGAACATAGATGATTCACACTAATGTATGCTAGAATGAATTTTGGGTTGTGTTCTGAGCCATTCGTTTCCATACTTGGCAATTAAGCTATTCGACTGGCGAGGCAGAAACTATGTATCCATAGATAAAGTTGACTGTCCTCCGACTCTCATCCCTCAGCAATGATGATACGACAACCTATCACTATATCTTATATAGTAGTATGATGATGTCTTAGTATTACATTATGTGAGTTCATCTTGATTCTGTTATATCCTTCAGATACTAGATACGATAAGAACATATACTACACCATATGTACAGAACATAGATGATTCACACTAATGTATGCTAGAATGAATTTTGGGTTGTGTTCTGAGCCATTCGTTCCCATACTTGGCAATTAAGCCATTCGACTGGCGAGTCAGAAACTATGTATCCGTAGATAAAGTTGATTGTCCTCCGACCCTCATCCCTCGGCAATGATGATACGACAACCTATCACTATATCTTATATAGTAGTAGATGATGTCTTAGTATTACATTATGTGAGTTCATCTTGATTCTGTTATATCTTTCAGATACTAGATACGATAAGAACATATACTACACCATATGTACAGAACATAGATGATTCACACTAATGTATGCTAGAATGAATTTTGGGTTGTGTTCTGAGCCATTCGTTTCCATACTTGGCAATTAAGCATGTGAAATAGAACTGATTATGTTTAGTTTGTCTTACGATACAGATTTGGACATTGCTAGAATGGTTGTTGTAGACTTGGACATTGTGTGAATTTTGGGTTGTGTTCTGATCCGTTCTGAGAACTGGACATTGTGTGATTGTTGTAGACTTGGTTATAGGGACTGAAACCTGTGTACAGTGAGAAATGGATATTATGTGATTGTTTGGATCCTATTCTACAGTGAGAAATGGGCTTTTTAAACTGCAGGAAGAAATGGACATTCTGTATTTTATTTTATTTTTATTTTTTTTGCAGATTTAGCGACGTTTACCGAAGCCTTCCGACGTAATTTTGCGTCGGTAAACGTCGGTAGATAATTAATATTATCCAGGCTACCGACGTTTAGCGACGTCAATATATGTCGGAGGACGTCGGTAAACGTCGGTACACGTCGGTAATTATCCCCAGGAATTTCCAGGATTTACCGACGTTTTGTGACTTCGTACATGTCACTAAATCACCGACGATTCGTCGGTAATACGTCGGTAATTGACCGACGCATAGCGATATGCATTAATACGTCGCTAATCAACCGACGTCACGACGGTAGACGTCGGTAATATACCGACGTATATAGACGTCGGCAAACGTCGATAATTGCGACGTTTGGCGACGTTTAGAAGATTAGCGACTTACATTTCAGCGACTATCACGAAACGTCGGTAATTCCGTCGCTAAATATCTTTAGCGACAAAATTTGTCGTTTTAGCGACGTCTTTATGCGTCGCTAAAACGACTTATTCTGGTAGTGCGGTCGATTTCGGGCCGATCTGGATATCACTAGAACAATGTTGTTTTCCCGTCCGACTTCTCGACACCAATGTACCGCACCCTCGCTTGATTCAAAACATAGATCGGTCCAAAATAAATGGGCTACATTGACTGCAATTGGAGCCGACACCGTAAAATCGGAAGATCTCAAGTCCTACAATAAAACTTAAAGGTTAGTACAATTAGACAAAATCCTAAAGTAAATAGGTTTCATAGATTAGGCGCGTGCATAAGATTGGTGTCCATAAATAGCAAATTGTGTTAATAGCAAGACCGTCTTTTGTACAACAATTGGTGTTCATAAATTACAAACACCTTTACTGACTAAAACTCTGCATTCTAGTATCATAGAATAGGACTGCCATGGGTGTGGCAGTCCTTCACAGAAGAAGGACTGCCAAGACCCTGACAGTCCTACATATTTGTAGGACTGCCAGGGTCCTGGCAGTCCTTCTTTTGTGAAGGACTGCCACCACTCTGGCAGTCCTAGTCTATGATCTGGACTGCCAGAGTGTTGGCAGTCCTCTGTGTCACAGAACGATTTTAAATCCGATGACAAGTTCAAATGTAGTTACCAAGAGAGCTTCCGATGCATCAAAGTTGTCTTCGGACGTTGCGGGAACGTTTTCTTCGGACGTGGCGGAAACGTTTGATGATCCCGGTTGATCCATGTTCAATATTTTTCTATATTTAAAACATAATTCAACTTTTATATGTGAAATTCTTGTTTAAAATATGAAACATATTATAGTTCGATGACTTACCAAAAATTTGGAGAAGTCAATGACCTAGAGTTGAGAGAGAGAACAATTTGCCAAAAATGTAGGAAGAAAAGAAAAGAATTAGGGTTTTAATTCTTTGACCTAAGAGAAGACAAGGAGAGAAGAAAATAGTTGAGGGAGAAAAGAAAAGAGAAAAAGGAGAGAGAAAATAAAAATTGGTATTTATAGGTGTGCTTGGGCTAGCCCCTAGCAAAAATTTTTGATGACAAACTTGTAATAAACTTGAACTATTTTGGGCTAGCCCCTAGCAAAAAGGGTGATGCCCTTAGAAAAAACCTTAGAATTATGTGAATAGCATTAAGTTTTTAGAAATTACAAATAGAACATCCAACTGGACTTTTGGTGATGTCAACTGACAATAAGTTTGGTTAATCAGGAATTAGTAAGGAGAAGAATTTTATGGGAGGAGCCGGACTTTAAAAGTCGTGTGTTGACATCAGCTGACGTTCACGACCGGACTTTTAAAGTCCGGTCTCTCCTTTACAACGGCTAGAATATGTAACGGCTATTTTTTTTATGGGAGGAGCCGGACTTTAATTTCTACATTATTTCTACAAATATTTCTACAAATATTCTACTAATTTTCGTAATTAAAATAATCTAATAATTTGTAGATTATTTCTACATTATTTCTACAAATATTTGTACAAATTTATTTCTAAATTATTTCTACAATTTTTGTATTAACATTTCTACAAATATTTCTACATTAATTTCTACCCAAAATAACTAATAATAATTTCTACAAATTAATTTCTACATTATTTCTACAAATATTTGTACAAGAAAATTGCCTATAATTTTTTTTCTATTATAGCAAATTAGTACTACAAACTATCACTAGAAGTTAGTACTACAAACTATCATTAAAAAAAATATCACAAGAAAATTACCTCTCTCGGTTTGGAGGAGCTTCTTCTCCTTCTTCTTCTCCTTCTACCTTCAAATTTTACCCACCGTAAAAAAATTTAACCCCTCTCCACCAACATCCCCATATACAACCCCCACCTACCCACATTAAACCCCCAACACCGGCCAAGCAACAACCAACATTAAAAAAAATCCCTCCCCTCACCGGACTTTAAAAGTTCGGTAGTGCGTGTTAGCTGACGTCAGCACCCAGACTTTTTAAGTCCGGTTCCTCCCCTTAACATTTCTTCTTTCTACTAATCCGGCGTTAATCAAACTTGTGTCAGCTGACATCACCAACCGGACTTTAAAAGTCTAGTTGGGTGCTCTATTTGTAATTTTCAAAAACCTAATGTTATTCTCAGAATACTAGTAAACTTTGATGCTTATTTTACAATTTTCTGTATTTTTTTTATTTAATTGGTGGGAGTTTGGAGCGGTGGGTCCAATAGGCATTTAATGCAGCTGTGTACAAAAGTTTTGTACGTATCATCGGACATCTCAAAGAAAAGAAAAATAACACTTTTCTTGTAGCAAAAGAGCACTACACAAAATGTTAGTTGACCCGGTTAGCAATCAATCACCCGAATAAAACTCGCATTATACGCGATTTTTTTTCGTATCTTTCAAAAACGTACAATACATGCGTATTTTTGACAGATTCAAATCAGTACGTAAATTTTAAGCATGCGAAGTTTAAAACGTGTTCCGTATAAATTATTGAAAAAAATGGCAAAAATACGTAGTGGAACCCTGTTGAATTAACCAAATTTGATGACATATTTAACAATTTGAAGTCCCTAATCTCAATATTTCAATTTTTCGAATATTTAACCGATTTTTTGAACGTATTTTATTTGCACTGAGCCGATTTATACTCGTATTTTTTTCGTCCCGAAATTTTTTCGTTTGCCAAATTGCTAACAAGGGACTCTTGAGAGTCAAAATTGCTAGAGGCACTACAAAAAATACTAGTCGATGTTACCATTTCTACTGTATGAACCGTCAAAATTTTGATAGTACCGTAACTATATAAGCCATCCTGCCGACTAAGGGAGAATTCGAACCCAAGAATTGTGCTTGGGCGGCCCCCCACACTACCACTAGGCTAGTGCCTTAGGGACGACACACGGGACAGACGTTGAGTGCCTGATATTTGTAGAGATAAAATCTTTTTTAGCCAATTTTATATGTCTTCCAACTATTTTTTTTTTTTACCTCATTATATACATATATCTCTAAAACGTTTTAGTCCAAACTTTTGAAAGAGAAAAAAAAATGTTGGCCCAAAATTTAAAATATATATGAGAAAAAGGAACAAGTTGTAACATATACCAGAGACTGATTCCAAAGATAATCTATATACATAGACAATATGGAAGAAACCATGCTACTTTGGATGGCAGCAACCTTTCATCGAATCTCGAAAACGAAAATATATTGATATTCAAACTACAATTCAAACCCTTGTTAGCAATTCGGCAAACAGAAAAAATTTCAGGACATCAAAAATACGAGTATAAATCGAATCGGTACAAATAAAATACGTTAAAATTTTTGATCGAATATCCTAAAATTATTGAGGTTAGAAACCTCAAATTCTTAAATATATTGTCAAATTTTGTTAATTAAACAGGTTTTCACCACATTTTTTGTCAAATTTTTCAGTAATTTATACGGACCACGTTTTAAATTCCGTCGGCAGATCGAAACGCGGGTGGTGCCCGTGCTGCAGCCTTTGCAGCTCCCTCCGCAGCTCCCTCACCTGGTCTGACGGGCTCACCTCCACCCCGTCCTCTTTGTCGCTCCGACGACGCTCGGGAATGCCCTGATCGTCACGCTCACCTCCGCGTCGTCGGTCGCCAACCCGCACTCCGCCAGCGTCCTGCCCTCCTGCAGTTCGACACTCCCCGAGAATAGAGCGAACCGGCTCACCGGGATGCCCTCGGACGCCTGTATCCTCTCCTTGAGGCGGCCCACCGTGTCGGCCGCAGCGTCGCACTCCACGAAGAACCGCCTCTTGGAGGCGGCAATGCCGACGGACAGGCGGACCCTCGGCGCGGTCTCGCCTCTGTCCGGCACAGGCTCAGCGTGGACAACGAGCTGTATGCGGGAGCCCTCGAGGAGGCCGTAGAGCGCGGTGTCGGCGTCGTCCTCCATGACCTGGCCATTGAAGAGCCGGGTCTGTCGGGCTACGGGGACCCCCTCGTGCCTCTCGATCCTCTCTTTGATTGCCAGGACCGTGTCGAAGAACCAGATCTCCAACGTGAATTCCTTCCCTCTCGACGTCTCAAATATCACAATATCCATACTCCGGATGGATAAAATTGAGTCGAGTACTAAACTGACCATATATATATGGGTTCGGATCGGGAGCCTCGCAAAAGTTTCATCCGTCCCTCGACCGTTGGGGGCGGAGCTTCGACGGGACTCCCGCGACGGGACTTTTGATATGGATTCTATATATATATATATACATGCAAATTTAATTACTTACTGATAATTTTTTCTATATATGCATGCAAATTATGATTACTTTACTGATAACTTTTTCCTTCCAAATTAATGGATAATTTTTTTTCCTCCCAAACTATATATAGTACATGCAAATTATAATTATTTACTAATAACTTTTTTTCCTTCCAAATCAATGAATCAGCTCTCACTAATCCTAATTTATTTCCCCGCTTTTTTTACACAGTAACCAAAGTCCCAAGGAATCAAAGATTTTGATTATATATAAAAATAAATGATCTCTAGCCTAGTGGTTAAGAGAGATGCATGCGGTCCAAGTGGGCGCCACAATTACCCATTGCTAAGCAATGGGTATATATATATATATATATATATATATATATATATATATATATATATATATATATACATGAAATTTTAATTACTTACTGGTATTTTTTCTATATATGCATGCAAATTATGATTACTTTACTGATAACTTTTCCCTTCCAAATTAATGGATTTATTTTTCCTCCCAAACCATATATAGTACATGCAAATTATAATTATTTACTGATAACTTTTTTTCCTTCCAAATCAATGAATCGGCTCTCACTAACCCTAATTTATTTCCCCTGTCTTTTTTACACAGTAACCAAAGTCCCAGGGAATCAAAGATTTTGATTATATATATATATATATATATATATATATATATATATATATATGGAAGCGGATCAAAAGTCCCCCTTAGAAAGTCCCCTAAAAAACCCCTCGCTCTAATTCGTAATTTAATGTTAATATTATTGTTAATATTAAGTTTAATGTTAATATTATCGTTAATATTAAGTTTAATGTTAATATTAACATTAAATACTAAAATTAACATTAAATTTAACATTAAAATTAATATTAACGTTAACATTAACATTAACATTAATATTAACATTAACATTAACATTAATATTAACATTAATATTAACATTAATATAAAAATAAAAAAAATTAATATTAACATTAATATTAATATTAATATTAACATTAACATTAATATTAACATTAATATTACGGATTAGAGTGAGGGAGTTTTTAGGGAGTTTTCTAAGGAAGGCTTTTGATCCGCTCCCTATATATATATATATATATAATTTTAATTACTTACTGATATTTTTTCTATATATGCATGCAAATTATGATTACTTTACTGATATTTGATATTCTTCTCTACACAGTTTGATATTTGATATTCTTCTCTGCACAGTTTTTTCATTGATGAAAAAGAAAGGAAGTGTCATGTTCCTAAAATATGGCAAGTTATATGGGCACATCAAAATATGATCATGGCTAGCCAATTTTGAACTTTGGTTTATTTACAAGTTTGCCATTGAAGAAAGTGATCATGGCTATCCCACTATTTGGTATAAAAGTCAATTTTTCTAATTTTGCTCTTCTTCCTCAACTCATCCAAGAAGAAGAAGAAGAACATGAAGAACAAGAAAAAGAAGAAGAGGAAGAAGAAGAACAAAAACAACAAAAATGAGAATTTTGATGGGGTTTAAACCCTAATTTTCTTTCTCAGCTCATTTTCACTATCTCCAAGTATAATGGGGTTTAAACCCTAATTTTCTTCCCATTTCGAATTTCGATTTTCAGTTGGCGGAGAAGAAAAAAATGAGAAGAAAACACCCAAAAATTAAACCCTAATTTTCTTCTAATTTCCAATTTTGATGGCACCCAAAGACTTCTCATAATGCACAAACCCTAATATTGGTGGAAACCATAATATTGTTGTTCAACTAGTGTAAACAAGTACTGCCCAATTTTTTGGCAATCCTACAAACTGAATGGACTGCCAGAAAACTGGACAGTCCTAAGTCACAGCATGTGAAACAAAGGACTGCCCATTTTTCTGGCAGTCCTAACTGTATGTTGGACTGCCAGAAAAATGGGTAGTCCAACTCACAGCATGTGTAACTTTTGACTGCCCAACTATCTGGCAGTCAAGTCTGTATGTTGGACTGCCAGAAGAATGGGCAGTTCTTTGTTAAACAGGCTCTGCCTTAGGACTGCTCGTTCTTCTGGCAGTCCACCATACAGACTGGACTGCCAGATGGTTGGGCAGTCCATGTCGACACAGATTTTTTCAATTCGTGAATGCTAGGTTTTTATTTAAAAAACTTTAATTTCCATTAAAATACTTACAATTAAAATAAAGAATGAAACGTAATGCACACGAAATCATTTAAACAAACAATTCTATGGTTTCAGATGAGATTTTTTTTAGAAATAATGGATAATTTGTAGGGTTTAAGATTTTCTCAAAATCTAATCATGGCTAGCCTATTCTTCGGTGCCATCGTTCTTCTTCAAAAAAGGAGGGTGGTGGAGGAGAAGAGGATTTTTCTTGTTCTTAGGGTTTTGTAATTTCTTCTTCAAAACTTCAAAACTCAAGAAGAGAGGGGTGAAGGTTTTGGAAGAGAGAAAAGGGATTTTGCAAATGAAGGAAAAATAATGGGGTTGGGGGGGGGGGGGGGGTGGGAATTTGGGACTGCCAATATCAAAAAATTGGACTAGTCTTGTGAAAAACAAAAAAAATTGGACTAGCCACAATCCGGACTAGCCATGATCATATTTTGATGTACCCATACAAACTGCCTAAAATATCTCATTCTAATTAAAGATTGACCAGTCCAATTAGTTCATCCAAAATCTCTCTCTATACTATTATAAAGAAGTTTGAAAATGATTCAAAACGTGTATATAAATAGAAATCAAGAATAATAAATAAATTATAACTAATAGTTTAACCATGAACTAAGTACTGATATATAACTATTTTATAAGAAATTTAAAAAAAAAATATTTATAACAAATTATAATTTAAACTATTTTCGATAATATTATAGAAAAAATTTATGTGCAACACACGTGCACATCTAATTAATTTTATAGCACACAGTCATTTTGTTGTTTTTTTTTTTTTTTTTAACGTATATTATCAGAATTCAAATTTGATAAAAAAGATTAAGTTGTTAAGAACATGTGTTATTTTTCTCTATAGTTTTTTCATATTGAAGAAATGTCAATAATTCATGAAATGCATAGGTCAATCCATCGCACGCCCCTCGGCCGGTTCTTCACTTCCCACATGTTTCTATCACAGGTGGGCCATGTAGAAAAGAAAACTTGGTGACGTGTGCATTTGTAGTGCTCTTTTTCCGATAGACGGCGGACTATGTAATATGCTTGTGACGAGTCAGATTCGATCGAAAACTTAGATAGCTAGTCTAAACCGGTCGATAGTTTGGTATACGATAACACTTTGTGGCATCAAGTAAGTCAAATTGGACGAATGCTATGATAATCGATCCAACTAATGGAACGTCTTCTGTTGGAATAAGTCATAGATGTAGCAGACTGCGTCCCGACGAGTGAGCTCTAATAGTCTTCGATGGGACCGGACTGATGTATGATTTTTTTTTAAAAGTGTTCGCTGCTTGGTTTTGATAAATGTGTTTCTTGTCTATTTCTGCATTCATTCTAAGAATTTCGAAACAAATGATTCAAGAAATATAGCTAATACGATATTTGTGCCATTGCAGGAGCTCGCGTAACTGAAAGTTGATCGTTGCGAAGCGCTCCGACTCTCATTACATTCGATATTTGGTGGGTGGTTCGTCTCCCTCTTTTATACTCTTTTTTCGCAAATAAATTCTTTGTTGTATCGAACTTTTTCAAATCGACAATGCCAAGTTAAGTGTACATCAAATCACAAAGATAAAGACTTGGGATAACTGTAGCGATTTAGAGTAATTTTACTCTAAAAATATAAGTTTCGCATTTCAAAGCGAAAAGTCAAAGTTCAAAAAAGAGAAATTATTTCATGGAATCGAATAATAAAACATTGATTGTGGCATAGTGCCTCGGGATATTTGGTGTCCATGTGACTCCAAATCAGAACGTACGGTTTTGAAAATATGAACTCTCGCATGAGTCAAAATGATAATGCTGTTTAATTATGTTCCATGCTATGCATATGTTTCATATATTAAACTGTTCATGCACTTGCATGGTCATTGACAGCTTGTGCACAAGTTTGGTTTTACTCGAAACGGTATATGGGACATTGGAACCGAATCGATTCAGGAAAAAATGTGATATATATTGGTTAAAATATTCCCATCAATTACAAGTCTTTCACATGATCGTTAAAATATTCTATATCACAAATTCCTAAATATCAAATTTCATACTAATAATATTTTCTCTTGGGTCTTGTCCCACATCAAATTAGCACTATAAAGCTATGTTTTAGGCATTTTTTTATATGTTGGTAAGACTTATACAAAAAAATATCTACATAAAATTCATTGCAACAAAATCATGCTAGGCTTTTATTTGGATGCACTGAGACAACCACCATTTATTGTGGTTGTTGATTTTACATCCCAGTGAATATTTCACTTATTCAACCTCCACAACAACCAATATTGCCGTTATATTTTATCGTTTTTTCAAAAGTCTCAGTGTTACTGTTGACTATCAATCCAAGCCTAGTTCTCCACTATGGCCGATTTTAGCCCATCCATAGGAGCATAAATCTTGGATTTCACACTTTCAATATTCATAATGAGATAAATTTTTCATAGCCAAAAAATATATATGGGACCATTCATGGACCCAAACCCGATTCTAACTCATAGATCTGGTTGTTATTATTTTCTTACGTTTTTCGTTTACATATTTGTTTGTTATGATTAACCCAATAAGAGTTTAATCTCCTTAGTTGGTTAGAAAATTTAATAATTATCTTAGGGATAAGCCCTTTACGTACATTTATCTTATTCTGATTTCTTAAGAGTCTATATAAATATATGTATGTTCATGAATTATTGATGTAGAAGATAAATAATGAATTGAGATATACATATTTTTGATTTTGTGTGGTGGGAGGCCAAAATCCTAGAGTGGATATATATTATTTTATTTTCAGTCTCCAACTATGATGTCCAGTCGAGTATCGATAACAAAAATCCAACACTGAGATCTGACGCCATCCACTAGTCATCCAAAATTTGAATGTTCCCAAGCATAACTCATTTATTAAATTTTGCTTTTTTTATTAAAATTATTTTGATAAATTAGTAGTAATTAATTGTTCACATATCTTTATAATATTTCGCGTATCCAAATTCCTAAATTCATAATTTTCATACTAATCATATTTCATAGTAATTAATTTTTATTATGGTCAACCTCACAGCATACGGGGTTTGTGTCAGTCTTGCTCCTCCCAAGTCTCTAGTATGGTCTCACGGGTCTAGAAAGGCATGTGCCACATCTCTCCTACTTTCTATTTTTATATGAATTGCCTTTGTACTTACCTTATTTATAATTTGGACCCAAAAGAGAAAATCAATATAAACTGTTTATATCACAATTATGTAAAGGCCGTTAGCTGGAAGACAAACGTAAACACTTTCTCATATATATATATATATATATATATATATATATATATATATATATATATATATATATATATATATATATATGAGATCAGGATTCTCGCTTTTATCATCTGAGTATAATTAATTAATTTTTTTTTCCATTGTTCAAATTAGATAAAAAAATTCGCTTAGAAACTGACTTTCCCACATCAAAAATCCAGCATACAACAGCGTATCAAAACTAACATAGATAATTTGTAAAGACACTCCATATTTTACTACAGAACAGTCTATTAGGACTACCAACAAAGTTGACAGTCCTAACATTAAGGAGGACTGTTAACTTCGTTCACAGTCTATCTTAATATTCAAATTATTTAGGACTGCCAAAGTTGTCAGTCTAGAACTGGATTGTTCTGGAGTAAAATGTGAAGTGCCTATAGAAATTACCTTAAAATATGTATGGAAAGCCAGATTAAGCTTTGGAAAGTAGGTGAGAGACTAGTTTGTTGTTTTATTTCTGAATAGAGGTGTGAGACTACTTACAAAATCTGCTTCACACAACAATTTATCCATTTCTGTTAAAAATACCTTTGTGAAAACCCTAGAATTTCCCTTTTGTATCCCTTACTCCCTCGAGCCCTCACTTCACCACCGCCTCCCGGCGCCGGAGAGCCGCCGGAGATGCGCAAGAAGCTCTCGAAGATCCTCTGCTCCGCCGCCTCCAGAAAGACCTCCGGAAGAAGCGGCGGCGGCGGCGGCGGAGCTGCCGGCGACGGAGAGGCCCTCTCCATCCTCAAGCGGATATCTCTGGACCCACAACCCCTCCATTCTTCTCCTTCTTCTTCCTCCTCTGTCCGCAGTCGTCTCAAGTCTTCCGCGAAGCGGAGGAGCGCTTCTCCGCCTCAAATCCACGGTACTAAACCCTAACCCTAATTTTCGGCGTTCTTCTCTTTTGTAACCCTAACCCTAATAATTCCTAGACTCTGACGGAGTTACAAAGTGGCAGTGGCCAGGGGCGGCCGCAAGAATTTAAGAAAAGGGGGGGGGGGGGGGGGGGGGGTTCAACTTCAAATGTAAAGAAAGTCTCAATAATAAAAGTGTGTGCTAAAGAACTTATAGTACAAAATATACGAGCTGAGCTGATAATATATGAACTCTAAATAGGAACAGGCTTTTAACAAACAAATTGTGCAAAAGATCATAAGCAAATTGTGCAAAAGATCATATACGAGCTGAGCTGATAATATATGAACTCTAAATACTTTTGTGGGGTATATGTGCTAAAGAGGAACTGCTGATTGCAGTTTTTTTTTTAATAATTTTCAGTGGGGTCAGTTGACCCCATTTGCCCCAACGTATGTCCGCCCCTGGCAGTGGCATTACAGACCAGAAGTGCATAGTAACCCTAACCCCAGCCCTAGTTTGTAGCCCAAACCCTAATTCCAAACCCAGTAGCGCAAAGTCAACAATTTTTAAGGGATTTAAAAATTCCGGATAAGGAAAAAGTACATCTTTGATTTTAATTGTTAGTTTTTCACTTTTGATTCTGGTTAAATGTTTGTTTTTTCTTTTCTTTTAACCCCTGATGCCACATTGCGATGTTCTTCTTCGTAACCCTAACCCCAGTTTTTAGATAGACTCTGATGGAGTTACAAAGCAGAAGTCACATTGTAGACCAGGAGAGCAAAACCAACTATTTTAATTAGTTCATTATTTTGGACATCCATTCCAAGTATACTCATAACTTATGATATGCCCCTTCAAAATTTGCCATATGGGTCAAGAGCATGTATTGAAAAAATATATAGTCTGCATGGATTGAGGGTTAAGAGAGTTAAGTGAGGGGAAGTTAAGTGAGGAAAAGTAAAACCATGTTTGGTTTGAGGGTGAGGGTTTAGGAGGGAGGGCTGTAGGGGGTTAAGTGAGGGTTTGTTTAATCATCTTTTGTCTATTTTTTTTAACCCTCCAAATCGGAGGGTTAATAGGGGGATTGAGAGGTTTTGTTTAAAAAGTCATAAATGCCCCTTATTTGTCTATAATATCATTTTTTGTTTCTCTTTTTTTGTTTTCAACATGATGCTCCGTAGCTTTCTTATTTGTGAAGATATTTTGACAAGTTATAATTAATATTTCAATCAAATTTAATTTTATGACATATATAATAAGGGTATTTGTCCGTGGGGTGTAGCCCGTTGGGTACACGGGGTGGTGGTGGTGGGGTCCCGTGGGGATGGGCACGGTTCGAATCACCCCCTTGGTGTTGCTCGCCGGCTCGAAGAAAAGGACACCTCAAAAAAAATAAGGATATTTTGGTAATTATTATATTTTTGTTAATCCTCCTCTCACTCAAAACCTTCATTCCAAGCAAGAGTTATTAAAAACACCCCACTTAGCTCTCCCTCCAATCCAAGCAAGGTTATATATATTGACTCTACTTCCCTTACTTCACACCCCCTCAATTAACCCCACTTAACTCTGCTTATTTCCCTCCCCGTCAAACCAAGCAGATGCGTAATCTTCTTTGTATGTTTCTTTGTTTCAAATATGTTTATGTTTCTTTGTTTCAAATATGTTATACTCTGGCGGTTGAACCATTTAATTTAGTAGTTCTAGTAACTTTAATATAGTCACTCTGATACTGGTTAGCTTAAAGTTCTTTTCATCTTCCGACTATGGGGCACTTAGTCTGTTTGTGTTGAATCATGTAAACGTATCAATATTTGGAGTTAACGTGTATTTTCTTTTGCAGCCGTAGATTCTGCGCAAGAACTTTCTGGAATGATATGTAATATTCTCCAAGGTAAGACCTAAAATTTCTTTAGGTCATATAGTTATTATTACTTTTTAGCAGAATGATAATGGGTTAGGTCATTCTTTGTGAGGCTCGTCACTTTATTGTCATATCCATTACAATTGTCACTTTTTAAGTTATATTTTTACATTGGGCGGCCGTTCTATGACATCAGCATATATTTTATGATTTTATCCTTTCAAAATTTATCTTTTTTTTGGGTCTGAAAATGCTAGGCTTTCTGGCGCTAGAAAATTGTACGTTTGACACTAATTTTGAATTTATTCTACATTGCAATATTCAATGGAGGTTACTCTAGACTCCCCTGCATACTCTGTTTTTTAAATCTCACACTGTTTTTGCAGGTGACCATGTTTTTCCTAGTGATAGCGATACAACGTCTTCTTATTCAGAGCCCTTTGATGCAATTTCATTGAAGAACTTTTTAGGAACATCGTTGATCCCAGAGGATCACAAATCGCCACAGAAGAAAATTGTGTCTAGAGTTAGAAAGCAGTTATATGTATTCAAAAATACACAGTCTCGCCGTTATAATGAACTGATGAAAGAGTGTGCAGATAAAATTGGTGCTGAGGCTACAATGGAAATGTTTGGTAGGTTCGGGAGAGAAACAGGTATCATGGAATACAAAACGTTGACTAAACTTTGCATAGCTAAGGCAAGACAGTGTACTGGTGACCATTCATTATGTTTCATTCATAATGCTTACCAACTATTGTCTTCCATGAGAGAAAGGGGGTTTCGTATTGATGAAGAAAGTTACGGCCCAATCCTTATGCTTTTGATCGATATGAGAATGACACAAGAGTTCCAGACATTCAGTGCACTTATTAAAGATGAAAACGCTGGATCTTTCTCTCGAATGGCTTACTATGAGATGTTGTTCTGGATTAGAGTTGGAGATGAAGATAAAATTCGAGAGCTGTCCAATTCTGTTGGAGTTGATGCTACTGAAAATTGCTACAATTTAGCAGGTTTACTTACTTTTTCTTTCTTACTTTTCTTCATTTATATCCTCTAGATTTTTGGTCTTATTTCATCCCTCATTGATATAGTTCTTTACGCAACAGACTATATATATTAACCTTCATGCCTTTCATTTATAATGAAAAAAAAAGCTTATAGGTATGGACGGCCTTTTTGGTTCCACTCTAACGGCAGAGAGTAGTTATATTATAACTAGTTTTTTGTTCTTTTTGATGTATATGTTCTCCTGAATATCAACCTTCCTTTCTTATCCCTAAGTTTGTACTCAGTATGTACCTAGCATGGCATATTGGTAATTATCTACTATTTTAAATTGGATTCTTCCTTCTGAACAGAAATTTGAAATTGGCATGTTTACCTTTTCTTCTATTAAAATTGATATTTGAAGGATAACTTTTAATTGATTCCATGTTTCTTTCCTGCGGTATATATTTTGAGAGTTCAAGCATTTAGAGATTGACATGTCACTTCTGGTAAAAGCCTCTGGCTAGTGGTTAGTAAGACCCAACTAGTAAAACCTTCTGTTTCATGGTGACTGGTGGAGTGACCGTTATAAGTTTTTCCTGTACAATGAGTTACAACAAGATTACTTTTGAAAATAATAGATGACAAATTGGTGTCTAATATTTCTTTATTGCGCATAATTTATGTGCATTAGCCATCATATACGTTGAATTGATCATCCATGTACTTATTAGTCAGAGTGAGAGTTTTACTTATTTATTATCATTATTTTTAGGTAGAATAAATGTTGCTATTATTATACATACCTGATACTTATGTAAATATCCTGTAACTAATGCTGTAACCGACCATTATTTATTATTTTGAATAATGGGTTTCTGATTCCTCTTTTACCTGTAGTCCTAAGATTCTGGTATACTACTACGAGAACATAAGTGGGAGAATAAGTGATAAGAATTATTTGTGATTGTTTAGTCACTAGTCGCATAGGTCAAGATGGATCTTAGAAATAGTTTCCTAGGCGTAATTGTTGCAGTAACAGGTTGGTGGAAAACTGAGATGGTGCTAATCTGCAATTAGTACATTCACTTGTCCAATCAATTGTGTTCAGAAGAACCTCTCCATTTCTTAACAAGGTGTACTCCACCAATTATGGGTTTTACCATCTCTCCTCTCCGTGGTATGCCATAGCTGAATTTAGAGGGTACATTGGAGGTTATATCTTTTAGTTTTTGAATTATGCAGGAATGACTGCAAAGTTGACTTGTAGGATTGCGAATTATCTTTCAATGGTGAGGTTTAGTTTAGGTGCGTGCCTTGTTTAACTAAAGAAAAAGTAAGCTAGCTATTCTGGATCCAAGTCGTATTCTAATTCTGTATCTTCATTACTATGTTCATCTAGCCCAACCCAAAAGTGCAGGATAAGGCTTTGTGGTATTATACTTCTTATGGTCTACTATCCTCATTAAAGATATTACTAGAAATGTGGAATTTCTTGAAATACTTTTTTCCTTCTTTATACAAGGTTTATTTTCTGGAGTTCTCTTTTAAAATAACATCAGTGCACTAGGCTCAAGTGACTTATCTTTTATCTTGAAACAATTCAAGTTTGTGAACCGTTCCCGGGTACACCTAAAGCCCCATTAACCCACCTACTGAAACAAGCGTTCCGGTTAGTGGTACATTTCCGATCCGGATCGTTAGGGTACTCGATACGGATAGCTAAGTTTGGCGATCCAAATCAATTGCAGAAATCTACCAACTTTGCTTTTGCAAGAGATTCTTCCGAAGCAAAAGAAGTTAAGAAAAAACTTGAGATTTCTTGTCAATCAGGGATCTGTAGGTACAAATTTCTTATGAACTGTGACTTCGTACTTCATATTATATTTTTTCTTAATGGCTCATAAGCCCACTTTTTTCGCAAGTTGCTCATGCAAAGAAGAGAATGGGTTCATGAGATTTAATGATTTTTTGGTTTGGTATAGAGGTTCTGAATCGTTTGTCATATTAATTTGGCACTATCATACTATTTTATTTTGGAAGTTTGTGTTCAATTGATGTATGACTCAGAAAAGTCAAAATTTACATCTTATTTATTGAACTAAAGTAATGAGTATTGAATTTTCTTATGTTCTATATCAAGTTTTATTTCTGTGTATGACACAATTATTGAGTCAAATTTGAACAATAAACTATTAGTATGTTAAAGTGTACCATGAACAGAATTGGTGTTTCATTTGATGTATGACCAAGAAAAGTCAAAGTTTACATCTTATTTATTGAAATAAAGTAATGAGTTTTGAATTTTCTTTTGTTCTTTAAGTTTTTTCCCTCCGTATAAGGCACAATTATTGAGTCAATTGTGAACAAGTAACTATTATCGACCAAATTAGTATTTTAAAGCATACCACGAACCAAATTGGTGAACCAAATCACTGTACCCCCCTATGTGCCGAAAATAAAGACAAGTACCATATTCTGTTTCCGAACCCGTACCATGATCCTGGACGTACTATGTTCCAGGTAACTATGAGATAAATCATGGATTACATGACAGTGATTACTTATACAATTATGTCCTATTTACCATTTCAGTCAGGAATAATCGTTCCCTGTTTACTTTTAGCCTTATTATGCTCTAGAGATGAGCAAGCTGATAACCCAAGACCTGTCTCTATTTTTTGTGGGTTACTTTTCACATCAATGAGAGGTCGATATTTTGAGGTTTGTCACTAGACTGGATCAAAATAACTTACCAATTTCAACCTGTTACTGGCTGATGTACATATCACATATTGTTGTTTGATATAGTAGTGTTTCTGGCCATGTGCGTGCATATTCATGGTTTGGAAACACCAACTCCATAGATGGGCTAAAGCTGATCCTCTACAGACCTGCATTCGCAGAAGCCTTGCGGCAGCGAACACGATTCAGATACACATTCACATATTTCTATATTTATATATGTCTGTATTTATAAGTACTAACATTGGGCCAAACTACAAATTTGTTAATATAACTAAATCTAGGTTGTCAAATTGAGATGTTTTGTGTATCGGTTCACTTGATTCTCGTATCGTGAATTATACCGTATCATGTATCATAAGATACATTGTACATTTTAGTTTCTAAATATGTATAACAAACAATATATAACTTGCAAAATAGTAAAATGAGATACAACCGTTCCATACATCATCTCTCTTATTAATAAAAAGTAAAACATCTTTAACGGATACACTGATGAGCAACCGTTCCATACAAGAGTTGGACAAACTTTCAACATCTTCGGTCGTCCACCAAGTTTTCAGCACCTGTAGAAATGTAGGTCAATACACTTGGGAATACACTGATGAGCAGCCGTAAACAATCTCACCTAAAATAAACACTGTAAATTATGTGAGAGGAACACTATTAAAAGCGATCTTGCTATGTTGCCTTAGGTCAATTAACAATTCATATATGATAGGAATGTGAAAGCATATACATCGTCACCATTCGGTGATTCTTATCCACGGTCGATGATCCTTCCCTCTAGTGAGTAATAACTTACTCTTCCATGCATAAGACATCATTAGCTGTGCCGTCTGTCTATATGAGAGTCACTGACCACAAGTATCTGGACTATCAATGGAATTACAACTTCAATTGCAACGCAGGTAGCTAGCTCCATCGAAGGTCCCACAATTCCTGTGCTTATCCCTGTTTTTCCTAGGCCGAATCGGTTCCGTGGTTGCATATACCGTTCGAGAAAACAAAACCTTGTACACAAGTTGTCCATGACCATGCATGCATATGCAACATTTATTATAAACATATCATATCATGCATGATAACGGAAACTTGAACAATGAGCCACAATTTTCATCTTCTTACCAACTTTTCTCGACTCATTGCTCGCAATACTTACCGTCCAATCCAGGGACTTACCATAAATTACGACTCAATGGTTCCAGACTTTTGTTACAACAATACAATATAACCATCATTTTTTTACAGCAGGTTAATAGTAATGTGATTACTTATCTTTCATTATCTTGATTTTTATTGTGGTATCATTGATCGAAACATAACGCTACAACAAAAGAATTTTTTTATTAAACGTGAAGATCAAGGATCGAAGGATCAAATCCACTCACTGTTGGTGAATTGTCGAGAGAAACCACGCGACGGTCAAGCTTCACCTACTTGCTCACCTGTATTTGTACCAACAACAATTAAGTACTCTTCTTCTGTTACTCTCAAAATTCGATATGAATGCAAAAATCGGTGAAAACAAACAATGAAAACATCCATCGAAAATATTCAAAAAAACACATCCAAAACCAACAACGAAAGCAACAACGAAAACCAACGAAAACCGAACAATAAAAATGTTTGAGGAATAGACTCTTATATAGAGTTGATTCTCCAAGACATGATTCACTGCATATATGACACACTTCTAAATAAACTAACTCATAAAGAGGAAATAGTCTCAATTCACTTTGTTCAGATCAATCGATACCGACAAGATTTTTTCTATTATTCGATTCCAACCTAACCATTCCTGCCACTAGCCCACACCATGCTCCCAACATGAGCGGGACACTACATCTATTACTTGCAAACTTTTCACATGCGTGACTAAATGTTGTTTATTTAAACAGTCTATGGAACATGTGGTAGATCTAATCTATCTCACGAGTATATATCATCCTGATCATCTCATGAGTCATGATCGATCTGACCGGACACGAGTCCTTGTCGTATCGATGAAACATCTCATGTATTGATCCAAACTTGATTCGATCTATTATAGCTACACTAAGTAGAGATCTAATAATGAATATAATTACAAGCACACTATACTAGGTAGAGATCTAATTTACTATGTCTATTCGTATGATATTTGGTAGGTCTCCTAATCAGGTTTTGATTGGAATCCTAATCAAATATCTATTATCGATTCTCCGAATCTCATTTAGATTATTTTCATATGCACAACCAATCATCTATTGGGATTGCCTATCAAATCTTCACTTGCTATATTTGATCAATTAGAAGTTAACCAAGTCAATATTTTAATGATTAATGTGCTAGCACAAGTCATATGGGCTGTCTATGCTCAATTGCTTATGAACCCAATCTCTATTGGACCCATGCAAACTTTACCACGTTCTGTGTGGTCGACCAACTCTTAGTGTCTGACCTATTAGGATTAACACCACGATGGTCGCATGGATCGTATCCTGTCCTCGATGGTTTGACAATATCATGGACATAAGTCTACCTATAAGTTCTTTATGATTTTCGAATGCCTTGTCCCAAAAACTTCTCTATGTTGGATATCAACTTGCTATCCAAGGTTGACATCTAAAAGTGTCATGACTTCCGTATTGTGGAAGTATGTAGCAGTATCTACTCAAGAACCTATTCATGCTCGGTTATCGTGCAATTCGATCTTTCTGTTAGACTACGTTCCAACTAGACATACAATATGAAATGTTTGTCAAGTCATATTTCGTTTTAGTAATTATGTGTTTCGATCTGGGTTGTTAAGCACTCAAATGACAAGTAGGGTTCTTCTACTTTCATATCACCTTGGATTTCTTGAGTGTAATATGTCGGACCATATAGGGCGTCATCCTCCTCAATATATACTAGGGACGGCAGACTCTTTGTTGATCATGTACTACCTTTATGAGTGATCCACCACATTCAATATATGACCTTAGGGACGCCGTAATGACCTCAGGTTCGAAGACCACTTGCACCATTGACCCGAAGGACTCTCTATTGACATTAGCATACTTTATCCTTTAGGGATTCCTTAAAATTCGTCAAGCGTACTCATTCAACTAATGAAGTACCCACACTCTTGCTATGGTGTCTTTTGTACTAATAAATATGAGACCAGTTATACTCATCAGATGATTTCGTACAGAGCATACCGATCTTTTCGGTTTCACCAATGTCCCTCTTAGTGCATATACAACCATGTACATGTTTTAGAGTAGAGCTTATTAAGGTCTTTCATATCTATCCAAGTCATCTTATGATAGTTCAAAATTATGTTACAATTCTTGGGACTTTATAACGTTAACAAAAGAATAACATTAATCTAAACATGCTAGATATCTCCATTAGTAATAATCAAAATGTCTAATAGGTCAAGTGATATTTGAACAATTGAAACAATTTCCAAATTGGCTTCTGGGGTATATCACTTTTATGGGCACTTATATGATACAATCTGGACGCTCCAAATACACTAGGACACACCAAAATATGTGCGCATCCATGTTGCCATGTCATTACATCCATAATTGTCAAAAGTGCGGCTAGGCAAAAAGCTCGGCCCCTAGGGAGCTTACTCCTTCCTTCAGCTAGAACATAGCAGCAACACAATTTTTGAGGCTGGTGACCTTTATTTTCTTCTAATTATACATGTATCTTGCTTCGGTCAGGCGCGCGCCTTGCTGTTGCGTTTTGCATTTTGCGCCTAGACCCCAAAGGACCTTGGCACCTAAGTGCACTCATAGCCTTTGATAACTATGCTGCAATCAGGGAGATTGATAAATAGAGTTGTTGACACGTATTGAATTTTGAACGAGTGATTTCCTCTTTACTCTCTGGCTAATTTACACTAAAATACCATGAACCTTATGCTTTTGTTCACTTAAATACCCGGAATTTTCTTTTTCTGTTCAGATTTCCCCTTGAACACTCAAATCGTTATCACTTTGTTACCTTCCATTAACCCCGTCCAAACCATCTCACATGACCGACATATGCTCTTTTATGGACATTTTACCCTCTTCTTCGACCTCCTAGTGCTCCCACCACCTCCTTAACACTAACCCAACCCTAAACCTGATTGCCCAGCCCATTCCCGCCTGCCCACGCAACTGCCCCTATCCTTCAGCTTCTCCCATTCAAGAACACCATCTCTATGTAAAAATGGAGATGGGAATGCTTTTATTTTTGGTGATTTTTCGATTAGGTGTTAATTTTTTTAGCTAATTTGAAATGGGTTATTACTTTTGCTTTACATTCATGGACTAGAATTTAGTTATTGTCAAAATAAATTTACTTGTAAATATATGAATTAACTTTTCATCCTTCAATTTGAATGGGTCTTCGCAAAATATATTAATTTTGGGTTAAAATTAATCCAAGATATGATGGGGGGCAGAAGGATCTTTTCCATCATTCTGTTAATGGCATCAAGGCACTAAATAGATAAGTAAAGTTCAAGTGGGAATTTTGAACAAAATCGATGTTTAGGTATTTAAATGAAGAAAGGCCAAAACTCGGTATTTAGTGTAAATCAGTCTTATTCTCGACTTTCAATTGATTCAGTCTAGCATTGACAACAGAATCTATCTGATTGATGCAACTCCAACAACTTTATGATTACTGAAAACGATTCCATCTCTTTTAGTACAATTGTTACATGAAAAAAAACTCCTGGTGCATTTTTATGTATCTGAAGGGCTTTTCCTTGAAGCTTAGTATATATGAGTTGGTGAAGCATGTACATATGGATTTAAGTTTGATTCCTCTACCAATTCCATTATCTGTTGACTTAGCTACCTATTTTTATCTCCAGTGTTCTTCTTCTGCTTTCAACTAATTCATGTGATTATTTTTGCAGAGAGCTATTTATTGGCATTCTGTGATAGCGACAGGAAGGAGGAGCTCCTGGAATTGTTAGAAGTGTTGGATGTAAGCAAAATTTCATCGTTAAAGTATGCAGCGAGTATATTTAAGTCCTTAGGGAGGTTGCAACTGGAGAACTTCTTCAAGAAGTTCATTTTGACAGTCAAGACGACAGGTGAGAATGCTAGTTCTCCATTTTTACCTGCCTGCATGTTTTATAGTTACAATTCCTAATGAAATAGTCACATTTTTTGGGTACTAGTGTATGATGACTTATATGTACACTATCCTTGGCAAGCATGTTATGTTTTATCACTTGTACCAAAACACTTTGAACAAGATGACTGTTCTGATATGGAACATGCAACTCAAGCCATCTTGGTTGCCTGAATTGACTTTCAGTAGGTATTCGGTAATGCCACATAGAGCCCACCTAATGTTTCCATCTTTATCAACAATTCATATACAGGACGCTTCATTTATCATAGCTGGTCATACCAACAATATACATATGTTGAGGATATGTGAAACTCTTTTTGTAGAGTTCGGGGAAATAATTTCTACACCAGCATTTTCTACTACCGAAAGTTTGTCTCTAATCATTGGCATCTCACTGGCACATGATTTGATATATGCTTATTTTTAACTTATATGGCTTAGTTTTCTGGCCTTGAAGGATGTAGTTCACATTGTTTGTCTCTTTATGACGCATCTGATCCATCTGCAAGTATCTTGCAAGAGGCATTGGTTTTACTCCCATTTTGGGACTATTTTGAGTTAAGCACAGTTGTATTACTTATAGAAAATGTAGCGACAAAATATAAGTACTTTGAAACAAAAACTAGTAACTTCTCCAACTTAAGATAAGTAGAATATGCTTTGCACGGGATGCAATGTGTTTGTCGGATTCCCTGCTGAGCAGCGTTTTGACTCTTCAGCGATGCCACTTTCATGAGATGGTTTCCATAGTGTATTTGATACATAATTTTTGTCCACTATGTAAATCTTTCACAGAGGTCGTGATTGTGCTATTTTCTCTAATAAGATTTGAAATCAATTGATGGCACTATAGGCTATCTTGTCATTCTTCATCTATTAAATATGATTTAAATAATTATCTCCATCCTTTATTGCATCCATACTGTTTTACAACCTATGATACTTAGGAGACTTATCATCACTACTAAAATTTGTTGTCTCCACCCGTGTCCTATACGGCACGTGTCTATATGTGGCCAACAATTACGTTTTCTGTGAATCTTAAAAAAGTTTTATATGAAGAAGCGTCTTGTGTCCCTATTTAGCAAATACTTGAAGATTTCTCTCTCTCTCTCTCTCTCTCTCTATATATATATATATATATATATATATATATATATATATATATATATATACCTTAAATTATCAAACATAAACTAGGCTACGTAAAATTATGCATGTTAAATATATGTATAGTTACTAAGATACACATGTAATCTTGTTCTTGTTTGTAGATTTTCGAGAGTTGCTTTGCTGAGCCATGTCGAATTCTGACATGTCTTTTTCAACTAATTAGAGACTGAAACCATGTTGACAATCACACGCTAATAGTAATAAGCGCAGAGAAAGTGCATGGACGGACGGAGATACTGAAATGGCTATTATATTTAGGATCCATATTGGGATGTTTGTTTTTCTGGTTATCTCGATAAATTTATGCTTTTTTCTTCTTCTTCTGGAGTATGCATCAGACATCATTCGCTCAATCATGCATCTAAGTTATTTAAGTCATATACAGTGTTAACAAGCTTAACTTGTACAAGTATGGTTGATTTTTTCCGTACTATTTTCTTATTGATGGCAACCTGGTTAAATTTAAGTTTTGAGTTGTTTTTTGGGGGTAGGTAATGGATACATTGACTACTAACTCAGATGTCTATTTAAAAATCTTGTGCTTACCTTATTGAGATCTTATATGTCATGACTTTAGAACCTGGAGCAGCGCGTGCCTCATCCTTCATCTATGATTATGTTACTAGCATTCCAAATTTAGCGGTGAGGAATTTCTCATGATCGATGCTGGTAATTCTCATTCTTCCTTTATGAAATGTTTTAACACATGCATGCTTACTATAGTAAATAGTTATGAACATATGATGTTTACTGGAACATATGGATGTCCAGTGTAATCATACTGTTATTTAATCAGAAGTGATTCTGATCTTAGCTGCTTACTGTTGTCTAACTTTCTTCGCATGCTTAATGCTCGACTTTCTAAGCTGTAATATTATTTTCAACTGTTACTTCTTTGCATGCATTACTATTTCAGAAGTGTTGTTGCGGAACTCCATTCACTAATAAACAATTATTAACAAGGGATGTAACTTCTGAAAATATGACCCTCCAATTGTTGATATACTGCCAAATATGCAATCAAATGCTGTTTTCATGTACTTATTGGTCCGAATATGCTTAGAACCTCAGGCCAACATTATGTGGTTGCACTCGTTTTAGAAAGGACATTGTTTCATTAATTGCAAACCCACACTGCTTGATTTTACTTTTTTCTAAAGCCTTAAACATATGATACCAAGATGCGGTGTATTTTGCTGTTTGTCACTTGCCACCAGTGATCAGTCATGAAATTGCCACTTAAGTTTCTGCTGCAAAAGTATCCTGACCAGTCTACTCTTCTCTGAGAAGAATCTTGCCCATGCTTAATTACTACTAAACTTGATGGAGGACCATCTTGAGTCCGAGTCGATTTCCAAGTTTGAGTTATAGTCGGGTTCAGTTTAGGTTTTTATTGACTTCATTTATGTATTCAGAAATTTTAGATATTGGTTTGTAATAGGACCGGCTTTACTTATGGGCCTAATCTTGAGTTCTACTTAGGTTATGGTTTCTTTCTTTTTCCAATAAATACACATGTATAACATGTTATATTTTTATTGGAGATTGATTATGAGAGAATAAAAGTTATTGAATTGGACTTGAGCCAGACAATCTTATTTTCTCTGCTTCTCTTTCTCTTTTACAAATATTGCTGCCTTTTCTTCGAGTTCTTCACAAGAAGTTTCAAGCCATCATTTTCACTGCCCTTCTCATAGTTCCCTTTCGTGCTTAGTGTCGTAATATACTTCATTGCAATTTGATTGTTATTTCTTTTGCAATTGTGTTAAAATACTTTGTGATAAAGTATAATTTATTGTTCACAAAAGGATTAATAGCTTCCCTGCCCAATTTGTCCTAAAAGTTCATATGGCAGGTTTCCTCTCGTCTTGTCTTGCATCAAAACAAAGTGCATTTGGGACTTTTTGATAAGCGAGCCTAAAAGTAATTGCATTGTAATGATGTTCTTCTATCTATTTTCAATGGATTCATGATTTGATATCAGAATCTGCTTCTTATGTTTCTATGTATTTAACAAAGTGATGCTTGGCAAGAACTTGATTCAATTGAGGTGCCAACACGGAGATCACTTGAATACATATAAAGAAGTTTAAATGACTTATGTTAAGTGTTATATTTGAGTTATTAGTTAATGGGCTTTAGTCCTACATTGCTTAGAATAATAGGAGAGGGGCTAGTCTCTCCTATATATCTGTAGTCTCTCATCATTAATAAAATCATCCTATTATTTTCCATCTCTACATGGTATCAGAGCCAAAACCCTAGCCGTCATCCACCACTCTCTTTCCTTTCACAAAACCCTAACCCTAATCTACCGTCCCACCCCTTAGCCGCCACCTTCCATCCCTCCTTCTACTGCTGCTGCTGCTGCCGCCTACTGCTGCTGCCGCCTACTGCTGCTGCCGCCCCCTCTCGTACTGCTGCTGCCGCCCCCTCTCCTACTACTGCTGCTGCCGTCCCCTCTCCTACTGCTGCTATTGCTCCCTCTCCTACTTCTGCTGCCGCTGCTGCTGCCCTACTGCCACCGTCGACAGCCCCCGTCCTGTCAGCCCTAACCGACAACCCCCCCTCCTGGTGTCAGCCCCCCCCCCCCCCCCCCCATTTTCCATGGCTCAAAACCTTAACCCTAACTCTTTTCCCCTTCCACCTAGCCGCCGCCAACTCCCCCTCCAAACCCTAACCTAGTTTCCAAAAAAAAAATCGTTGGGATTCTCAGAGGGTGAACATGTGTTTGCTGGAACCTCTGACTCTCAATGATCAATTCAGAAATTTAACAAAGAGCAAACATATGGTTTATTTTGCATGAATCTTTGTTTTTTTCCTTGATCTTCACACTAGGATCTCACAGAGGTTAACATGGGTTATCTCTCAGTCATGGCTTGTGATCTACACTCTGCTTTCTATGCGCGCGTGCCAGTTTTGGCTCCGTGTTTAGCGCATTGGCAGAGTTGTTGTGATTATCCAGTTGGAAAGGTCAAAGTCGATTCAAGAATCCTGAAAGATGACAATTCTACGACGAATAGCAGTGCCATTGATACTAGTGTTAGCAACACACTAGGAAGACCAACATGCACTAGCACGACGGTTTCCTCTATTCGACTTGTCAATCGACGGTTGGAAAGTCCAGAGGGCTACTCGACATGGAGAAGGTAGAGAAGACGCTTCGCGGAATGCGGTTGTCCAAACATCTGACTGACAATCCTCTAGCAGAAGATGATCCCATATTTGAGCAATGGGAGACAGATGATAGTTGACTGTTTACACAATTGATGAATTCAATGGAACCATCGGTGGAAGACATGGTTCAGAATACGGACTCCGTGAAGGAGTTATGGGAGGTACTGGCATCGGCGTTTGATGAAAAATGCGATTTGTCTCGTATCTATGACTCGGTCGTTGGTGTATACCGAGCAAATCAGGGAGACAAATCTCATAAGGACCATTTTCGGACCTTTAAGGCTATGTCTGATGAGATCGACCGCGTATTACTACTTTGGATGTTAATGAAGCAAGGGCTCAATATGAGCAGCTTCATGTCATGGCTTATCTTGCCTCTCTCCGTCTTGATGCGGACTCCGCTCGCTCTCAGATTATTGCTGGATCTGAAGTTCCGTTCCTGTTGGAAGCGTACTATCGTGTCCTTAGGGCAGCAAAAGTAGTTGAGACCACTCCTGGTGATACTCCTGTTGATCGCTCTGCTCTTGGTGCAGCTCGTACATGATTCCGTATTAGTCGTGGTGGTCGACGTGGTGGCCGAAATGCTGGTCGAGATGGGGGACGTGGCAATGGCGGTCGTGATGGAGGAAGACCGCGCATCTGCTTTAACTGTGATCAGCTTGGCCATTTCTATTGGCAATGCACTAAATCACCTGCTGCTAATATTACGACTGATGCTTCTGATGATGGTGTCCGATCTATTCAGATGACTTCGGACTCATATACAAAGTTCCTTGATTTCCAGGCTCAATGTCGTGGTGAAGCTTCTATGTCTGGATCCACAACCGGATACTCAGCAGCGTGCATAGTAAAACCCAAGCAGTGGATAATTGACTCTGGTGCGTCCTCTCACATGACTGGTGACGCAGGTATGATACATGATTATGTACCTGTATGTCGTGTTTCTGGCATTACTGTTGCCAGTGGAGGTTTCCTGACAGTCCGAGGACGTGGAAATATCAGTCTTTTTTTCGGACTGTCACTCAATTCTGTATTCCTTACACATGGGAGCCCGTTCAGTTTAATTTATATTAGTTAAATTACTCGTGAATTGCATTGCTCGGTAACCCTTTTTTTTCCTGATGGTTGTGTTTTTTAAGATCTGAAAACTGGAAAGACTATCGGTAAGGAGCATGTGGCTGGAGGCTTGTACCTGTTTGACGCACCTTCTTTTGTTGTCTGTGCCGGCATGAAACTCGATCCTTTCGAGTTACATTGTCAGTTAGGCCATCCATCAACCCAAGCTCTCCAGAAAATGTACCCTTCTTTAGATATTTTCGCTTCTTTTCATTGTGAGCCATGTAGTTTAGCTAAGCATCACCGGGTTCCCTATCCCGTGAGTCAAAATAAAATTGCTTCCACTCCTTTCGAGTTGGTGCATTCTGATGTATAAGGACCTTGTCCGATTGAATCAGTAATGGGTTTTAAGTACTTTGTTACTTTTGTTGATGATTACTCACATGTCACTTTTGTTTATCTGATGAAAAATCGTTCTGAATTGTTTAACATTTGGTGCAACTTTCATGCCGAAATAAAAACACAATTTGGTATTCCAATTAAAATTTTTCGGAGTGACAATGGCCGTGAGTATTTATTTCGTGATCTCGATAGTCATTTGGCCCGCAATGACATCATCCACCAAACTTCTTGTGCGTACACACCACAACAAAATTGTGTGGCCGAGCGCAAGAATCACCATCTCTTGGAAACAACACGTGCTTATGTTTCAAGCACGTACTTCAAGAGATTTTGGTCGGATGCGGTTCTTACTGCTTGTTATCTTATTAACCGGATGCCATCATTAGTTTTCAATTGTAGCACTCCCTTCTCTCGATTTTTTTTCGAACGAGAGCCATTTCCTCTGCCTCTCAGAATCTTTGGCTGCTTATGCTATGTTCGGGATACCGGACCAACTCTTTCTAAATTAGATCCCAAGGCAATACAATGTATTTTTCTTGGGTATCCTAAAGGTCAGAAAGGGTATCGGTGTTATTCCTCTGTCTTGAAGAGATATTTTTTCACTCGGGATATTACCTTTGTAGAAACCAAATTTCTTCTACTCCCACAATCAACGGGTCCGGCTTCCCTAGTCTATCCAGAAGAAGATTTTTTGTTATTTCCTGATCAAACACAACAACCTCCCATACGGGTGCCCTCCCTTACCGAGCCAGTTTTTCAGGCCGATGGTCCACATATACCGATTCAGTCAGTGCCGACATCGCCCATAGAATCCTCCTCCTCCGGTTCTACCAGCAGCTCCGGCTCCAATGAGTTGCCTCCACCTGTTCCACTAGCAGCTCCACCGGTTCCGTAGCAGCTCCGACGATTCCGCCTCCAGAACGTCCTCGTCGTGCCTGTCGTGATCATCCCTTGTATGTTGACATCTACAAAGGACTTACCAGTCACACTCAGTCTCTGGTGGCTACTATTGATGGGATTCAGATTCCAAAGACTGCTGAGGAGGGTATCAGACATTCTAGTTGGCGTGCTGCTATGAACGAGGAGATGAAAGCTCTCATGGAAAACCACACTTGGGACTTGCTCGATTTATCCACTGGTAAACAGGTAGTAGGATGCAAATGAGTATTCACAATCAAGGTGAAACCAGATGGCTCTCTTGATCTCTGAAGGCTCGTTTGGTGGCCAAAGGATACTCTCAAACCTATGGTGATGATTACTTCGAGACATTCTCTCCTATTGCTAAAATAGCGTCTGTTCGTGTCCTCATGGTCTTGGCCGTTCGCTATGACTGACCGTTGCTTCAACTGGATATCAAGAATGTTTTCCTCCATGTGGATCTTGATGAAAAGGTTTATGTGGTGCAACCTCCCGGTTTCGTTGCAAGGGAGGGTAAAGTGTGTCATCTGAGGAAGGCCCTCTATGGTCTGAAACAATCACCCCGTGCGTGGTTTGGTCAATTTACACATGTGGTTACTCAGTTTGGATTATGCCAATCAAAGAAGGATCATTCCGTATTCTACTGACAAACATCAGCTGGAAGGATATTACTTGGTGTCTATGTTGATAACATTGTAATCACAGGAGAAGGCAATCAGGGTATTGAAAGCCTCAAGAAGTTTCTGGGAGAACAATTTCAAACCAAGGATATGGGATCAGTGAACTATTTCTTGGGTATTGAGGTCACACGGAGTAAGCGGGACATTGTAATGTCCTAGAGAAAGTATGTGCTGGACATACTAAATGATGCATGCATGATGCAAGTCAAGGGAGCAACTTCACCTATGGATCCAGGGACAAAGTTACTTCCAGACGAAGGGGCTCTGATGAACAACCCAGAACAGTATCGTCGAGTA
This sequence comes from Iris pallida, assembly GCA_029216955.1. Classification (NCBI taxonomy): domain Eukaryota; kingdom Viridiplantae; phylum Streptophyta; class Magnoliopsida; order Asparagales; family Iridaceae; genus Iris; species Iris pallida. Next base: position 5,593,403 of record JANAVB010007198.1, read on the forward strand.
GTTGGAAAACTCAACTACTTGACAGTTATGACTCGTCCGGACATTTCTTTCGCAATAAGTGTTGCAAGTAGATTTATGGCCTCTCCAAGAGTTCTACACTGGCAGACAGTTCTCAGAATCCTGTGTTATCTAGTCAAGAATCCAGAAAAAGGAATTCGAATGGAGAATAATGGACACACTCGTATTGTGTGTTTTACTGATGCTGACTGGGGAGCAAGTCTGACAGATAGACGATCTACATCTGGCTACTCAGTATTTATTGGCGGAAATCTAGTGTCATGGAAGAGCAAGAAACAAAGTGTGATAACAATTTCAAGCTCAGAAGCAGAATATCGAGCTATTGCTCATGGCACATCGGAGGTATTATATATAAAGCATCTCTTACAAGAACTGGAAGAAGATGCAGGATCTCAAGCGGCAGATCTATGGTGTGATAACCAATCTGCTATTCATATTGCCACCAATCCAGTAATTCATGAACCAATGAAGCATATTGAAATTGATATCTACTTTGTTCGTGATGAGTATACAAATGGAGTGATAAAATTTCAACATGTGAGGACCGGCGACCAGATAGGTGATATCTTCACAAAGCCTCTTTTGGGTCATCGGGTTCAATTTCTATGTAACAAGCTGGACATGATTGACATCTATGCTCCCGTTTGAGGGAGGGTGTTAAATGTTATATTAGAGTTGTTAGTTAATGAGCTTTAGTCCCACATTGCTTAGAATAATAGGAGAGGGGCTAGTTCTCCTATATATATGTAGTCTCTCATCATTAATAAAATCATCTTATTGTTTTCCATCTCTACAACTTACTTCAACCACACCCATAGAAAGTGATCAACTTCAGATAGACTAGGATTATGAGGTATTTTGTATTGTCATAGGGATCAAGTCGAATGATTTGAGACATTGTACTCTGTTATAGAAGATCTAGTGAAGTGGCCATTTGGATCTCTTGGACATTTGGCTTGGATTTCTTAAAGTTTATTTCAGGTAAGTGGGCTGATATTGTTTCTACATGACCTTATTGTCGTTTATAAAACATAAGTTTTTTTGTAGTTAACAATATATAGGTCTGTTTTTCAAATATTATGGAATGTTGATTAGTACACATGTTCCATTAGATATTCTTGTGTACTAATGTCATATTCGAATTTTCTGGGAACATATCCATAAGATAAGAATCCTAATTTAATCCAGTCCAACCTTATCAAAGTTAGCAAATGCAATATGATTAAAGTTATATTAAACAAGTTATCCAGTTTAGAACTTGATTTATCCCATTCAATGATAAAGTCCTAATATAAATAAAAATTTCCTAATTAAACAACGATACAATACATATTCTATTTAAATAATAATGAAAATAGTTAATATTTTGAAGAACTTATGTGTTATTACAATGTGATTGCTTGGTAAGGGGTGTTATGATTCTGTTAGTAGTTTGTTAGTTAGGATGATCCATTGTTTACTGTCATGTGATATATTCTTTGCATAAACAGCTTTAGGAATTGATGGAGAATCTTGGAGCAAATTAATAGCTAATTCTCTGTCTATTTCCTATTCTTTGTCCCTTGTATCCTCTTTTCTCGATCTTTATCTTGTCAGCTTCCTACTTATCCTCTTAATTTACCTTATTTGTTTTATTTTCTGAAGGAAACCCTACTCTGGCAGAACAAAACCAGGCCTAAGAATGGAATCCCTGTTCTTCTTGAGGCTTCTGCCTATTAAGAGGCAATTGGCCTAACACTCTTAGCCGCTGATGCTCCTGTGACTACATTGGCGATACATAGACTACATATACTCTATAGACCCCATCAATCCATACAAGCAAACGAACAAACAACTGGCTTGCTTAATAAATGAAGAGGACACTTACCTAAGAAGCATATTAGATTGGTTCAACAATGGTGAAATTTTGCTAATAATCACCATCGAATCGGCACTGTTGCTGTAATCGTTGCTGTAATCGTTAGCACTAGAAAAGGTGGTGTCTCGACAACTATAACAACATTTGCAATGTCGAAAAAACCCTTGCGAGATTCTGAACCATGCTGTCCGTGTTCATCACTGTCATGTCAATGTTGGCGACCACCTACAAATGTTGTCTTAGCAATCATCAAAACCACATTGAACATGTTAAACGATATTACTTAGGTTTGAAGTGTGTCTACTATGTTCAACCTATCATTGCGTTGACAGGTAAATATAATATGACAATATATTCATCTATGCTGCTAGTTTGTTTTCGCACTTGCATTAGTTGCTAATTATGTTAGAAACACTCAGACAAAACCAGCAATTTCTCACCAATCTTTGCTAAGTTAAATTTGGTTAACTACCATTCCTTACTAGTTTATATATCTAATTGACTTCGCTAAGTTATTACATTTTAACTTGTATGATCACGGTGGTCTCTCATTCTAGCTATTTATCATTTTCTTAGTTGTAAGTTCTTTCATCTGCTTATCTTGCCTGTTTTGTATATGTCTTTATAATGTTGATTATGTTTTGAAGGTTGATGAAATCAAATCCACATTTATTAACTTGCATAACCAACTTGGGGTGTTACTGTCCATTGAAACATGTGACATGCTTATCAAACTTTGTTGCAGTTCATCCAAGGTAAAATTTGCTACTTTCTCGCATCCAAAATTCCTATTATTTGCCAGGTACTCTATGTCATATGTTTGAGAATAAAACTCAAATGATTGTATATATTATACATAAGAAAACTGACACGTGAAGTAGTTAATTTTCTTATCACCCATCAAGCTTCATAGTTCTTTTAAGTTGCTGTTTCAACGATGTTAATGTCTATATATTGTAATCGTTTTTTTTATTTCATTCCCATGTTTATAATTTTACTAGGCGCTTTGCTGCGGCCTAGCTTAGTGGATCAAGGGAAAAAAATTGCAACATTCTTATAACTGTCATATGTAAACTAGCAATAACCCTTATATATCCTTGTTGTTCATCGGGGGCTTCATCAAGCATATATTTTGAAATATGCTTGACGTTCATTAGTGCTTTCGTTAAGCACATCCTCTGAAGTGCCAGCACTTTCATGTATGATGCTCATTGTATATGCTATCCTATTTGGTCTAAAAGACTACTGTGGTCGATAATCCCTTGAGCCTATCCAGAACGTCTCACAGGGGAGATAGTTTGGTTCCTTTGTTATTGTAACCAGCACATATAATTCTGAAAAGTCATAAACATTCAATATCTAACAATATCCTTGATTTATGACAAGTTTAAATTTATAGATATGTCAATCTTCGACTATTTGCCACGCGACTTGGTAGGAATTGTAACTTTTCAAAATAAAGTTATACACATTACTATTTGTGTCGGACTTGTGGAAGTGAATTGGGGAGGGGGAGGGTATTTCAGCTCGGATAAGTTATCTTTGGGAAAGTAAATATGAAGAAGAAACTGTTCCGAATTCAAATTGGACTAGGTATTAGTGGCAGTGATTACCAAAAAAGCTTGTCGTATAGATTTGACATGACATTATGTGGACAAGATGCATATAAAACTAAGAAAAGTCTGTTTTTGGCGCGTCCATTTTGTGGCCTACACATGTTCTACATGGATACGTTACTGAATTTTGGTGCTTCCTAGGACACACATCTATGAAAATATGTTTTGGAAAATCGCTGAAAGTTAAGAATCTACTTACTCAATTCTCCATACTTTTCAGCCATATTCATGTAGTTATAATTTGTGCTTTAGAGCTTTGTACTCCGAGCTCTATCTCTTTATTATCTGCTATACATCAATATTCTCATGTCTGGTTGGTGTTCTGTCAATATAGCAACCATGAAATTCTGGCTATTTCTGTCCGCTAAGTGATAATGGCACATGTTTTGTCATCATCAAATTAAGAAAGTACTCTTTCATCTGCCAGGTCCATTTCTTAAGGATAGTCTTGATCATTGTGTGAATACGCATTGGAATATAGCGAGCATAATTACGCTAGTGAGCTTGGTGTGGCACCAGCTTCATTTCTACCAACATAACAATTGCTTGTATATTCTACATAGGAGGCTTATCGTATAGTTTCTGTTATGTTCTGTGATTGTACTTGTTTATTCTATTTGCCTGCGAGCTGGATTATGGGCCGAACAATTAGTTGTTTTATGCTTGCATGCTCGTTTGTTGTTTTGTATTGTTGTCCCTAATTATTTTTTGAAGCTGCTGGGTGCTGTGTTTGGCTACACCTACTGCAAACTTTTTGCTTCTTGTTCTTGCTTTCCACTTGCCTTTCTTATAAGAAACTTCACTACTTTCTGCTCAGTCTTGTTTTTGTTTTTTTTTGTTTTCTGATAGAAGGATTCCTGACTTAGTTATCCGACTTTTATGTTCTCTTCATAAATGCCCTAAAGAAAAATCGTAGAAGATTCTATTCTTAAGATTCTTCCTCTACATACGATGGGAGTAATACTGCATGCATTTCAACCGTCCCAGACCTTGCCTTAGCAATGGCCTTGTGGCAGCGTGTAGTGCCCCGTCCCGCAAAGTCAATCGGAGGAATCGAAACGCCGACGGCGTTCGGACTTGGCCTTACAACGGCGACTCGAAGACATCGCTCAGGTGGGGTAGTTTCGGTGAACTTGCCTCATCTCAGCCTTCACTTAATAATTCGTGTGTTTTCAACTTGCACAAGTAGGCTTAATAATAAAAGAGATGAATCCACATAGCTAAAGGGAATTATCCCGACGGATCGAATCGAGTTTAGAACATGGAAAACGTCCCACGGTCGGATTAGAGTTGGTGCACGGTGTGCTTTGAAAACGACACTCGATCCTTCGTCCCGCGGCTTGGGAGAGGGAAAAGTTGGTATTCGACACAAACGATGAGTTAGCCTAAGTCATAGGCGTCGCCCGCATAAATGCTCGATAAAGCAAGCATGTTTCCACTGCGCAAGGCTTGGCATAGCCTTGGCTCGTCCCTCGGGTTAAGTTGTAGGCTTGTGTAAGTTAGGCAAAGTTATGCCGGTCGACCTAAGTCATTTCAAGTGCCGTCCCGCTCTTTCTGCGGTTGTCAAGTTAAATAGTCCCACGATCTCAAGAGCCGTCATATAACGTATGACTTGGGTGATAGCGTCGCGTAGGACGTAAGTCAGTTAAAGGCACGAGCCACGGTTGGCACGATATAAAGTTAGCCACGGACTATGGCACTTCGGGAACACTTTTGTTCAAGTTAAGTTGGAAGGCTATGTAGTAGTCATTCCCTCGAGTTCAATGAAGCTCGAGGCGGTCCCTCGGTTGGGAGTCTCGCGTTCTTATCCACGTTAAGAAGTTCGAGGCGGTCCCTCGATTGGGAGTCTCGCGTTCCTATCCACGTTAAGATGTTTCGAGGCGGTCCCTCGGTTGGGAGTCTCGCATTCCTATCCATGTTAAGATGTTCGAGGCGGTCCCTCGGTTGGGAGTCTCGCGTTCCTATGCACGTTAAGATGTTCGAGGCGGTCCCTCGGTTGGGAGTCTCGCGGTCCCGATGCACGTAATGCAAAGGGTGGTTCAGAGCACGAGTTGCTAAGTATTGTTCCAGTCGTACCAACAAATTAGGCCATGCATTTACGTGAGTCTAGATGTCTCGTAGGTGCGTGGTCATTGGACACCTTGTCGACAAGGATTTCTGCCTAGACTGGTTATACGCCGGGGCACCGGGCCCAGTCATCCTAGGGGGTAGACGTTATAGCAGCGCATGCTTTTATTGCGTGGGTGGTCGGGGGCTTTCAACGGGGCTCGCTACCTGCGCTGAAGGACCCGTCGCCTACCCGAGCTATGTCCGCGATGGCTTGTCATGCCAGTGGCCTTTCATATAGATATTTGGCGTGCTAAGCGGCGAATCCGCATGCACAGTGTCGGTTGTAACAAAGGAAGTGTAAGCACGGTATGTGATGAGTTATGGAATGCGTGCACGGTATGCACATAAGGTGTTATAAAGCCTACGATTCGGCTATACGTAAAGACGCGTGATTCGGCACGAGATACGGCGTCGTGCTTGAGTTCCCAACATCGGTTCCACAAGTCGGATTAGTCGTTGCGAGTTAAGTCGAGATGGGCCGTAGGGCAAGTTAAGTTAAGTCATGTTGAGTTTCTGGGCACGACCTCGAGATGTGAGGCATGGCCGCGTTGTCACAACACGAGTATAGGCAAGACTAAGCGAGGAGGCACTGCCTCGGTGATACTAAAGCACGAATTGAGTTCATTGCACGACCGAGTCGTTACGTCCCAGAGTATGGCGCGAAAGGCAAGCACGAGGCGATAAGTTGACGTTATTGGAACGAGAAGGTCTAGCGGTAAAGTATGAGTACACTATTAGTGCAAGGCACGGTAACGGTCTAGAGACACAAAATAGACCAAGGCGTCGGTCCTAAAATCGATCCTAAGGCAAGACTAGAAAGACAATCGTAAAGGGGCTTGTATCGCACAAAGATGAATAAACGTGTCGGTTTTGTATGGGTGGGCGAGGAGCTCACTCCACCAGTACAGTTGAGTACTGACACCCATACAGTTTCCATGTGCAGGCACAGGTAGAAGCTCGTGGCGCGGAGCTCGCTTGGATGCGTCGAGGCACGGAGTTCCTTGGCGATTCGAAGCGTGCGGCCGCATGGAATCGAAGACTTATACGGGACATAATGTATGGACATCGCCTCCCGAAGCTTCCGCTGGCTCGAGACAAGTATTGAGAGATGAGAGAGAGCAGAGTGATTTGTAAAGTGAGACGAGTGAATTTGAGTGTTTGTAATCTCGGCCTTGCGCCCCCAATGTAACCATTGTTTCGATATCAATAAAGAGCTTGTTTTGAATGACTTGTGTTTTGTTCTTAACTTCCGCTGCTAGCATTCAATGTCTCTGTTTGGGACTTCTGTGCGACGACCCCGTCGCTGCCGTTGAAATCGGCCGTTATGGAACCCGCCTTGCACGAGCGCAATCTAGGCTCGTGCGGCATCACGCCTTAGCGAGGACGATCGCTCCTACGGGAGCGGGGCGTGACATAATGGTATCAGAGCACGGCTTTACGTCCTTGGACTATCGATTGAATTCTTTAACTCTGATGTTTTCGCGAACTCTGAATGTTGCTTCCGCAAAGTTGATATCGTTGGTGCGCTCTCTCGATTGTCCCACGGGATGTCCATACAATAAGTTTAATATTTTCAAAAGCTCGTACAAGGCCATCGCCGGATACGTTGGTAGGCCTTTGGGCCGAACGCTGCCGACCTTGAGTTGATAGAAGACACGTGCTAAGAGTTAGCAAACGCGTTGCGTGCTTGAACGACCTTACGCTAACAATAGCGAACGAGCACACGAGACCGAAGTATAGTCCGAACGGGATGGTTATGCACACAGCCTTTGGCTAAGTTGTGTCGATTATCGCGCACCTCGACCTGTTGGTGCAAACGAGTCGCGAGCAATACTAAGTATCGCTCGGTCGGGAACGGGGATACACTTAGAGTGTATATCGATAGAAGCGCTATTGGACTAACGCTTAGGCGTACACGGAAGATTGTTTTGGATTTTAAGTAATAGTGCGAACGACTTAGTGCGTCGCTGCGACGTGAACGATTACGCTAGGGATTCGTCAAACGAATCCGAAACATGTCTTAGCGAACGAACGTGATTTGGACTAGATTGGATGACTCGAATTCCGAGTGGTGTATGGTCCGTCTTGGAAATCATTCGAGCGAAAGATTGAGGATTGCACGAGTATAAAACGCAAAAACGATTGAGTAGGTGAAATCGAATCGAGGAAATTGATACGGATCGTATACGAAAAGTTAACACGACGGGTATGTAGCGTGCATGAAATGTTCGATTTTAAAGTTACGCGAATGACTCTGAGGATTGGAATGGATATCGTTCGATGATTGAGTTAGCAAGGAATATTACGAATTGAGGAAATACGTTGGTCGATGACTTAAGACAGACGGATGAACGATACGTGAATTTGGGTTTGTCGAAATTGATGTTGTGATCGATTCGAGGGGTAATGATCGAAATTGAATTTGAATGTCGAGGAGATTATCCAGTCGGACGATAGCATCATTCGCACGACTCAGAATTCGTTGCAAACGAAGATCGTCAGGTTACGTATATCGTCGATGATATTGAGGCGTATCAAAGACGATATGCGATAACTCGGGGGTAATCCGACACGGTGAATGACGATCACGCAAGTGTTATCGTTCCAAATGGATGCAATACTTAGGACTTTGGTTGAGACGAATGCTGGATGAAAGTGATCGTATCTTGATGATTACGCGGATAACCACAACGTCGACATTCTTGTCTTGTGCGAGCGCAACTCCAGCCTCGCACATGCGTTGCATCGGATTTGGGGCGATCGTTCCGCGTGAGCGCTGACATGGTGATTCATGTCGCGGGAATGATCGAACTTGGAAAATCAGGACGCGACAACTTTGATTGTCTTGACTTGTTGGCTTGATGCGAAAGAGAACTCGAGAATGTTAGGACTTGTGATTGATGACTGAATAAAACTTGAGGATTGAGTAGGTCCAATCCGTGCATCGAGAATGAATTAGTCTAGACACAAAACAAGAGTTACGTCCCGATGAGAATGATTATCTCACGGAAGCGTGCATGGTGATTCGTGCCCACCGTGGATAATCTGTCTCGCGTGAGATCGGAGCACAACATATTGTTAAGTCGGACGACCTTGTGATCGATTACGTGAATTGGAATAGATGATTTCGGAAACGTGAAATGTGAATTACGGTTTAGAGTTGAATTGTGTCATAGCGTGCTTAATTTGAGAATGAATGATAGGCGAACTAATGTTGAACGTGTTCGAAGAGATAAACTATGTGAAACGGCTTGATGAACGAACGATATTGATATGACGTAAAAATTGGTTGAAACGTGAGTTATCGTAGGATGGCTTTACCGAACGACTCGTACCCCGTGCGTCGAATATTGGGATGTGCGTAGGAAATCGATGCTCGATGTTTAGAAATCGGAGTGATGTGAGCTTGGGTAGAAAATCCCGTACCATCGATTTGGTTTGACCTTAGGATGGGGTCGGTGTTGATATCGTTGTTTGGGAACTATGATTCCAGTACTGACGAAAGACATAGCCTAGCGGTTAGGCAGACGTTCCGGCGCGAAGCGATAGGAATTGTGGAGGCACCACTCGAAAGTCTCGGCTGACATGCACGTATATCAGGGACACCCGAATATGTGCACGATCCGACTCGAGTGGTGATGGCGGATTCTCTATCACGAGGCTTGGCTGAAATGCATGTATTTTGGGGACGCCTAGAATATGTGCACGATCCAACTAAGTGATACGTTGAATCAAGTGAGACTTAAGGAACGGGAAAGTGTCGAGGATTTTGAAATTGTAAGTTTCGAAGAAATATTGACGGTAACGCGATCATTGAATCGAGACGAGTTCGAATGTTGGTTGATTGGTTGGTGTGCCTTACGACTAAGTTAGCGATAAGCACGAGCGTGGCTCGGAATTGAAGAAACGCGTAGGCGGAGTGTGTACGATTAAAGACTTGTTCTGAGTGGTGTATGTTGTAGTGCCCCGTCCCGCAAAGTCAATCGGAGGAATCGAAACGCCGACGGCGTTCGGACTTGGTCTTACAACGGCGACTCGAAGACATCGCTCAGGTGGGGTAGTTTCGGTGAACTTGCCTCATCTCAGCCTTCACTTAATAATTCGTGTGTTTTCAACTTGCACAAGTAGGCTTAATAATAAAAGAGATGAATCCACATAGCTAAAGGGAATTATTCCGACGGATCGAATCGAGTTTAGAACATGGAAAACGTCCCACGGTCGGATTAGAGTTGGTGCACGGTGTGCTTTGAAAACGACACTCGATCCTTCGTCCCGCGGCTTGGGAGAGGGAAAAGTTGGTATTCGACACAAACGATAAGTTAGCCTAAGTCATAGGCGTCGCCCGCATAAATGCTCGATAAAGCAAGCATGTTTCCACTGCACAAGGCTTGGCATAGCCTTGGCTCGTCCCTCGGGTTAAGTTGTAGGCTTGTGTAAGTTAGGCAAAGTTATGTCGGTCGACCTAAGTCATTTCAAGTGCCGTCCCGCTCTTTCTGCGGTTGTCAAGTTAAATAGTCCCACGATCTCAAGAGCCGTCATATAACGTATGACTTGGGTGATAGCGTCGCGTAGGACGTAAGTCAGTTAAAGGCACGAGCCACGGTTGGCACGATATAAAGTTAGCCACGGACTATGGCACTTCGGGAACACTTTTGTTCAAGTTAAGTTGGAAGGCTATGTAGTAGTCATTCCCTCGAGTTCAATGAAGCTCGAGGCGGTCCCTCGGTTGGGAGTCTCGCGTTCTTATCCACGTTAAGAAGTTCGAGGCGGTCCCTCGATTGGGAGTCTCGCGTTCCTATCCACGTTAAGATGTTTCGAGGCGGTCCCTCGGTTGGGAGTCTCGCGTTCCTATCCATGTTAAGATGTTCGAGGCGGTCCCTCGGTTGGGAGTCTCGCGTTCCTATGCACGTTAAGATGTTCGAGGCGGTCCCTCGGTTGGGAGTCTCGCGGTCCCGATGCACGTAATGCAAAGGGTGGTTCAGAGCACGAGTTGCTAAGTATTGTTCCAGTCGTACCAACAAATTAGGCCATGCATTTACGTGAGTCTAGATGTCTCGTAGGTGCGTGGTCATTGGACACCTTGTCGACAATGATTTCTGCCTATACTGGTTATACGTCGGGGCACCGGGCCCAGTCATCCTAGGGGGTAGACGTTATAGCAGCGCATGCTTTTATTGCGTGGGTAGTCGGGGGCTTTCAACGGGGCTCGCTACCTGCGCTGAAGGACCCGCCGCCTACCCGAGCTATGTCCGCGATGGCTTGTCATGCCAGTGGCCTTTCATATAGATATTTGGCGTGCTAAGCGGCGAATCCGTATGCACGGTGTCGGTTGTAACAAAGGAAGTGTAAGCACGGTATGTGATGAGTTATGGAATGCGTGCACGGTATGCACATAAGGTGTTATAAAGCCTACGATTCGGCTATACGTAAAGACGCGTGCTTCGGCACGAGATACGGCGTCGTGCTTGAGTTCCCAACATCGGTTCCACAAGTCGGGTTAGTCGTTGCGAGTTAAGTCGAGATGGGCCGTAGGGCAAGTTAAGTTTAGTCATGTTGAGTTTCTGGGCACGACCTCGAGATGTGAGGCATGGCCGCGTTGTCACAACACGAGTATAGGCAAGACTAAGCGAGGAGGCACTGCCTCGGTGATACTAAAGCACGAATTGAGTTCATTGCACGACCGAGTCGTTACGTCCCAGAGTATGGCGCGAAAGGCAAGCACGAGGCGATAAGTTGACGTTATTGGAACGAGAAGGTCTAGCGGTAAAGTATGAGTACACTATTAGTGCAAGGCACGGTAACGGTCTAGAGACACAAAATAGACCAAGGCGTCGGTCCTAAAATCGATCCTAAGGCAAGACTAGAAAGACAATCGTAAAGGGGCTTGTATCGCACAAAGATGAATAAACGTGTCGGTTTTGTATGGGTGGGCGAGGAGCTCACTCCACCAGTACAGTTGAGTACTGACACCCATACAGTTTCCATGTGCAGGCACAGGTAGAAGCTCGTGGCGCGGAGCTCGCTTGGATGCGTCGAGGCACGGAGTTCCTTGGCGATTCGAAGCGTGCGGCCGCATGGAATCGAAGACTTATACGGGACATAATGTATAGACATCGCCTCCCGAAGCTTCCGCTGGCTCGAGACAAGTATTGAGAGATGAGAGAGAGCAGAGTGATTTGTAAAGTGAGACGAGTGAATTTGAGTGTTTGTAATCTCGGCCTTGCGCCCCCAATGTAACCATTGTTTCGATATCAATAAAGAGCTTGTTTTGAATGACTTGTGTTTTGTTCTTAACTTCCGCTGCTAGCATTCAATGTCTCTGTTTGGGACTTCTGTGCGACGACCCCGTCGCTGCCGTTGAAATCGGCCGTTATGGAACCCGCCTTGCACGAGCGCAATCTAGGCTCGTGCGGCATCACGCCTTAGCGAGGACGATCGCTCCTACGGGAGCGGGGCGTGACACAACGGGAGTTGGAACTCTTTGGAATTATGTTTGTCAGAAACCTATCTATTTATGGGTCTGATCATGTATAATTATGTGATTATTATACTAACATTTAAAGAGAATTCTACTCTGTATACTATTTATGTGGGTGAGATGAGCATACATGTACATCCATTAATGGTTATTATGGTATGTGCAATGTAAGATTTTTTCCCCCAAATCCCACTAATGCAAAACGTAACTACATGGCATTAAAATTTAAGTTCCTTCAGTCCAATGTTTTTAAGGACTATAAACGCAAAAAGTAATTCTTTTGGTGTTTCTTGCTTGCATCAAAGATGGAAATTAATCGTATTTCATCTGTTTGAAGTCATGTATTAGTATAAATTTACAAATTACGAGCTACGTGCTACCATCAATTTCATACAAATACTAGATAAAGTGATATGGTGATCCTATTCATATCTTGTTATATGTTTATTCTTGACGTTACATATGCATATGCATCACAGGGACTATCGTAATGCACTCCATTATGGAATAACTTGAGTTCATATGCTATAAGTTTTTTTTGCTTGGATCACATGTGCAATATTAGCAGAAGCAATTTATAGAGATATTTCAGTGTGGTTCCATCTTGTCACTTGTGTGTGTGCACCTAGCTGCAGACAAATCACCTGCACTCTGTAAAATCAGAGGACTATAATCTGCATCTTTCCTTAGGTACTTTGCTTCTTTCCTTCTCTTTCATGCAGCCTGTTGGTGGAGGGCAGCTTATCATATATATGTTATATTCTGCAACTTTCGACTTTGACAGACAATTCTGTGCACAAGCTATATCACATATATTATTGTTGCCTAACTAGTGTGTTTTGGTATTTCATTTTCTCGAATTGACCCACAACTAGTTGCAGGTACACCATGCCATGGATGTTGTTGACCAAATGTGCCAATCTGGTCTAGACGTACCAGTCAAATCTTTCCACCCCCTTCTACATGCATGTGAACGACATTGCGAGTTTGATTTGGTATCTTCCACCTCTTTCCTCACCATATATTTCATACTTTATGTTACTAGAAATACCATTATGGTTGACTTGCTATCAACCTGTTCATCCCTTGACCTATGTTTCATACTTTTTCACTGACATTACCTTTATTACCTTGTTACTTTATACCAGTATCCCGCCTGAAGTTTGAATAATCTCAGGCATACTCATTTGCTGGAATTTGATATTCATTTTATGCCATAAAGCTCAATTTATGTCTAGCTATATTTAACAAGAATTTTTTAAGCTTCAATTTTTTTGGTATACATAAGCTCATCATGATGTAGAGGTGGAGAAGGGTGTCTATGATTGAAATGGAAGAGTTTTTCTGGAGTACTTTGGGATCATAAGCAACCTTTGAAGTTGAAAGGAAACTTCTATAGACTCTATATGACATGCCATGCTTTATGGATAGAAGTGTTGAAAAATTGAAAAAACATGTCCAAAAAGCAGTGTTCTAAAAATCGGCCTAGGCGGCCGCCTAGGCGGCGCCTAGGCGCTAGGCGGCCGCCGGCCGCACCGAAAAGGTCCTAGGCGGCCGGCCTAGGCGCTGGTCGGGCCTAGGCGGCCCTAGTCGGGCCTAGGCGGCCCTAGGGTTAGGGTTAGGGTTATTTTTTTTTTGAAATTTTGAAGAAAAAAAAATCAAAAAAAAAAATTTCATATGTGACAAAATTAAAAACTAACCCGCCGCCGTCGCCGTCGCCTGCTGCTGTTGCTGCTGCTCCCGTGGTCGTCGTCGTCGTCGTCGTCGTCGTAGGGGAGGACGAGGGAAGAGGGGAGCGGAGGGGAGGAGGAGAGTGGGGAGCGGAGAGGGGAGGAGGAGGAGAGAGGGGAGCGGAGGGGAGGAGAGAGGGGAGAGGGGAGGGGAGGGGAGCGGAGGGGAGGAGGAGAGGAGTCTGTGGAGTGTGGACTGGACTCTCTCTCCTCTCCTCCCCCTTTATATAAGTTTTTTTTTTTCCAAGTAAAAAAAAAAAAAAAAAAAATGAAACAACAAACATAAGATTTGAACCCATAACCTCCTCATGTGAAGTCTTAAATATAGACTCACTAGCCATAAAAGCCAAATAATTTTCATGTCTATAAGTAACATACATATTATTTATATATATATTCATGGACAAAAAGTAAAAAAAAAAAAAAAAAAAAAAAAAATCGGCCGCCTAGGCGCCCTAGGCGCTAGGCGGGCACTCGGCGCACCGATTCCGCCTAGCGAAATCTATAACATTGCCAAAAAGTTTGTAGCCGAAATAAGAATATGCTAACATGGATGAGTGACAATAAGGGTAAAAGATGAGTGTATTTGACATGCTCCAGTCCCAAAATATCAAGGATCATACACGTGACAATGACCAACTGCGTATCAAGTGGATTCCAGCCCAACACAATAAGTATACGTTGTCCAAGGTAAGATAAACTAGATATCAATTACTATGACTAAATAACTAATCCTATATCTCAATCTACATGATTACGAATACAAGGATGAACAATACGTGTATTGGTCTACAACCCAATAATATATATTTTCGAATAGACCCAAAAGAACGATATGGACCTATAAATACTTGACTATAACAATAGAGGATAAATAACAATAGGAAATATAACTACGACATAAATATGATACAAGTATTTACTCATCAATACTTGAATCCGAGAAGATAACCATCAATGATCCCCAGAGTAAGCTTCGGATAAACTGCTCAACTAACCTCGAAGGAAACCATGTACTCAGAGAGATGTAACAAGATACATAATAACATACCGAAATCGTAAAACAGTAATAGAATACACATACAAGATCATGGTATTCTATGACTAACCCATCTACGTAATATGCAATCGATGACAATGTTCGATACTTGGACCAACAGTCTAAGGTGTACTCCGGTACGCTCGTAAGCGCTATCAAAGGAGTCGGGGGTGCTTATCATGAGACACCTCTCAATATCCATAACCAGTCGGGAGTGCTCATCATAAGACACCTATCAATCTATCTTGGGATGCTCCCCTATCAATCTATCCGGGGATGATCTTGAGACATTTCTCAATATGTAACAGGGAAAGTGAACAAATAGTCCAAGCGTCTAGTAAGTGTCTTCCCACCTAATGAAACTATACAAGCCATGTCTACAAGTCAAATCCAGAATCTAGTACCGAACGTGAGATTACTAGTCATCCATAAATCAAGTGCTATGACGAGTCAAAGATACAACTATAAATAACCAACGCTCTAACGTACCCGTCCAATTCGTATTGACGAGAAGTCAGATACGGGGTATACGACCTATCATGAATGCAAAAGTGTCATGAGGTCTACCATACATATCAAATAAATATAACTAGATACATGGCATCCCGATACACTATTTGGTAGTCCATATAGATCTCTAAGTCAAAATCGCTTCCAATCGACTAACTGGTTGATCGCACCCGAGTAGGACTCAGAATTACGAAGATCGAACCAACGATGAACACAAAATAATATCATCATAAAATAAATGGTATGCTAGTACTGTAAAGCGAAGTTGCAGGGTATACTTGCCTGGTTTACTGACGGATTTTGCGATTGACGACATGAACCATACCCCAAAAAGTCCTTGAAGAGTCCATGCATCCTAACTAAAAGCGTATAATACTATAATAATAATTCAATCCTAAATTACAATTTAGAATATATAATATAAGGTTTAAAAGTAAGTTTTGCAATTATGAGTTTGTTGAAGGGACTATACTGAAATCTCAATGTTTTAAAGCATCAACATCAATGGTTGTTTAAAAGAGGAGCGAATAACTTAGGAATTTCGATTTCTGACAGGGTGTTACTGTCAAGGCGAGGTCCGGGAGAGGGTCATGCTGGCGAGGTGAGCACGATGGTGGTAGCGTCAGCGAGTGAAGTTGGTGACGATAGTCGATCGACTATTGTTGACCGGCTGGTGGAGCCAATTTGACGGCAAGGATGGGGTTGTGGAGGGGAGGAGGTAGCTGAAACGCTAATGAGCGATAAGTCTAGTTGCATGTTGGGAAGGTCTGGTGTGTGGTCGACGAGCGTGGCTGGGTGGCTGGCGAGGAGGATGGCACAACGGATGGCCTTGGTGAGTTGCAAGGTGACTCGGTCGGGTCTCGACGAGGAGGCTATGGAAGAGGAGGCCGAGGTGAGAGGCTCGCGGAGACGGCTTGCATCCACAGGCGATGGCCCATGAGGAGGTCGCGTGGAGAGTTGTTAAGGAGATAAGTTTGGCCGAATTGTGATGAGACGAAGAAGAGGAGCAGGAATGAGATTGTTCATCGTAGGTTATAGGGGATAGCTAATATCTAGATTTTAAGGCAGAAGTTCGAATTTGATTAGTATGCGGATGGATATCAATCCACTTAGATTTAGGATTTGAGATTTAATCGAATTTAGATTTGCTTACATGCTTAGGACATAGAAGATAAGAAGTACCATTTACTGTTTTATCCCTTAATTGATGATTTAATCACGTTCTTAATTTAAATGCATTTTATCTTTTTATTTAAACTTATTATGTTTTATTTCTATTTGCTTATAATTTTCTTTTATTTGATTTTAGTTTAAAAGAATAACTTAATGAGTATTTACTTGTTTATTTTTAACCTATTTATTCACTTTATGTATATAATTATCAAATTACGTGTATCCTTTTTATTTACTATTATTTACCTTTGTATTTTGTATTTAATTTTTTAGTTATTTACTTAAACTTTATTTATTAATTATTTATAACTATTATCTTTTAGTTTATTAATTAATTTTTAAATTACTATATACAAATTTTTTATTTTATTTATTTGTTTACCTAGAGGTTACTTAATTTACCAACTAGGGATTAATAATAATTGATGATTCAATTTTGAAAAAGAAAATCTAGGGAAAATTTCAGGTTTGAGGATACAGGGTTTACAATATTCATGAGAAGTTAGAGGTGGTACCAAGTGAGGATAAGAAAATTGTCTTAGGTGGCATGTACAATGTAGACCAATACACTAGATGCTCCAGTAAGGCACGATTAAATAGTGGTTAAAGGATCCACGAGGACTAGAGGTAGGCTAAATGAACATAGATTGAATTTCTATAGAACAATATAGTTTTTGATAGTCTCTTGGACTAGAGGTGGACCTAAATCTGCATGCATTGAAGTTTTATAGAAAGATAGGGTTTTTGATAGTATTACATAGGACATGACCTTTAACAGAGCCGAATGGAAGAAAAGAATTCAAACAATTGACCTAACGAAATTGGGATAAAGATTTTGTTGTTGTTGTACAAGGGATCAAACACTGAGATGTCCACATCCACCTATTGTCAAAAATTACATTTTTCTCGCTGCGAAATTTTTGGGAGGTTGGTCTGAGTGCCTGAAGGCTCAAATCTGATAAATGTCACCTTAGTTCTTTCTTATCCTTGGACAGTTAATGTACCCCATACATATAGACGTTGTGTCCTTCCTATCGTATGCATAGAAATATACTAGAATTCCAATTCTTTACAAGCATTGCTATTTTTTTTTTATATTTCTCATTTATCCCTTGAGACTGGTGATGTTAGTTATATGTTTACTCTCTTGACTCATTTATTTTTCATGATCCGCTGATGTTGGAAAGAGAGCTTGGTCTATCTTCTATTTGCACGGATATGCTCCTTGGGTGTTGGGTGTCGGGAGTATCCGTTTTATACCTATACTGTACGGTTATGGGAAGGTATGGCCAAATTTGGGTAGATACAGTTAGGGATGTTGCTAAACTGAATTACGGTTTTGTTTTGCTTGGAATTCGGGCCATATTCGGTTGAGTCTCTCGTTTTCTATAATTTAGTCTGTATCCATGTCCTATAACTTTTGAAATTAGCATATCCTGTATCTGTATTCATGCTAGATAACCTTTCTCCAACTTTTTATCTGTAGAAGCAGTCGGACAATAACATGAAGATCCTTTTCACGTCATTTGTACTAATGAACAGTCACTTCTGAAACTTATTCTTTTAGCAATTTGATCTATGCCCAATAACTTTGTCACAATGCATCAAAACTCGTACTTTTCTTATCGTCTCTATAGTTATATCATAAAGTCACCAAGAAGCTATTTTTTGTTTCATGTCAGATTTATGAGAAGTTATACTGTTATTTCTGTAATATGTTGCTTCATATTTATGGATGTTGAAGCCTGACTTCATGAAGTTTAACATTCTGAATGAATTTCCTTTTACTACCAATTGTGAAATTAAGGTCGGGCCCATCTATTCAATGATTCGCCAGTACAAACTGATACCAAACAGTGATACCTTCAAAAGCATGATAAGCTTGTACGTGAGGATGAAAGATGTAAGTTATGTTACTTTATCTTTACCCATGTTTACATTTAATTTATTTATTTTGAGTAATCTTAGCCCGTGGCCCCATGTACCGGTAATGTTTCTACTAAACATAGTTTCATGCAAGTATTTCCCTTGTGGGGGGATCTTTGTAATGTTTCTGCATATCTTGTTTGCACATATATATCCAGTTACCAAGATGATAGAATTAAACATGGATGATTTATACCAGATGAATTAAGTAGAAATGGGAGTTTTTACCATAAATTGAAGATATTTATTTTAGTTGGATTGCTACCAACTTTTGTTATTTTATTTTTCCTTTTGGCATATAATGTCCATATGCAAAACTAAAATATCTATTAGTTTTTCTTTTTTTTGAGAAGGATTCCCTTCACACACTTCCATTTCAAAGAAGGATTGACCCAACCCAGTTTTCCTCTTCTAGACTTCCTGGAGAATGATCCACATTAGTAGTTTAGAATTCTCTCCGACTCCAAGTTTGCTTAGAAGCTGGAGTCTATTTGCTTTTACTTCATATACATTCTTCTCAAGTATATTTTATTTTCTCTTTGTTGCATTCTACCTAAGAATTGTGCATGTCTGCGTCCTATATTTAGTTTGTGACATAATGGCTTTCATCAATGTCCACAATTGGCATGCATCATGAGCCCTTGTGTAGCCCAACCCTCCTTAGTGCCCATGAAGTTTCTCTTCGTTTGATGCACTTGGAAATCACTAAGTTATTTTTTCCAACTTTCCATGAGTCCAAAAGTTCCTTGTAATTTCCTCCTTCAATCCTATGTACGGAGTCAAGGCACTCGGGGTGTATTAAATCCTACTATTACCTCACTCTCAAGAATCAACAACTTAATCATTCTTTTACAGTATGATCCTTTTGAAAAGGATATTACTGCTATATTGTTCTCCCTTAAGTACTATTCCTGATTTCTCCTTTTTGTTCTCTCTTCTTTTAAGCGTGGTATACAGTTCATTCTTTCCACAGCATCTTCGCCCACTCATTGCACATTTGTTCATGGTTTCAAACTTAATGGTAACACAGATTATTCATCTTCTAATTGTTTCTTGTCATGCAAGCAACTTCTTATACTTGCAATTGGGTGCAAATGCAATATCCCGACACTAGTCTTTACCTTTAACTTCTGTATATTCTAAGCATATAAATCGTTGTATCAAGACTGATATGGTAGCAAGTGTTGTGTTTCTTAAGAGCTGCTTCAGTGACGTTGGGTGTTGTCTGTACTTCTGTGAAATGACACCAAACACTTATTGGTTGCTTTAATAATTTGTGCAGTTTGAAGGTGCTTATAAGCTACTAACTGATGCAGCAGAGATAAATGAAGTTCCTACAGCAAGCATGTACAATGCAATTATGGCTGGATATTTTAGGGAGGCAAGTGATCATTTTGGTACTTTTATTTGTTACGTACTTGCTCTTCAATGTTTACCTTCTGTCTTTCCTTCTGTAACTGAATTCTTCATGCACAAAACATATCTATTTATATACGTCACATCTGCTGCCCTTCCTGGTCATTCTTGCAAAGTAACTTTCTTTACATTTTTGTATGATATACACTAGTAAGTTGTCTTTCGATTGTAATTTGGTGTTCCTCAAGAGTAAACCATTCTTCCTATAGTGACGTAAGAACTGGTCAGTGCAACTTACATTTAAAGGTTTAAGATGCTTGTTCATTGTTCAAGCCTTCACCATTTAATATGGGGTTGCCTATGACTTCTTTTGACGGTGGTGCATTTTGTATCCACTAGATTTATGAAAACTCTCTATCACGCCCAGATTCCAAAGGTCCGATAAGTCGTCACTGGACGTTATCGTACAAACCTAAGTTGCACTTGTACAAGACACGGTCTTGCACATTAACAAAATAGACTGAATAGACAATGAAGTAGCGGAACTTTAGTGCATAAAAACAAATAAACACAATGAGACAAGAACAAAATCTTTCCTTTATTGATACATTGCAGCGGAATACATGGATGGGCTCTTTCTGGCCAACTCAAATGCCCAACTTGACTTACAACTTTCGAAAATGAAAAGAATTACAATGACTTCGTTCCATACATTATATCCCTTTATACAATAAAACCAATGTGCCTTTTGATCTCCAGCTTCCAAAGGATGAGGGTCTTCTATCGCCTCAACAAGTCTAGCAGAAATCTAGCACCTGTGGGTGGTGGGTGGGTGGGGGGCCAGTAAACCGAGAAATGCACCGGTGAGGGACAAAAGATACACTCAACTGAAGCCAATCACTAAGTAATTACATGAGAAAATATTCTTTTTAACGATGGTCTTTCTATTTTTACGTACTTCCATTTCATGCCAATACAGATCAAGAGTCGTATTTCATTTTCGAAAACCTTTATTAAAAGTCGTATTTCCTTACAATTTCATGCACAATATGACAATAATCAATACTTTCTATCTTACATCATATCTCATAAACTATAATCATTTCTTAGGGACATGTTAGCAACATTTCACTGAGTACAAATATAGAACAATAAAAACATCACTTATACAATAATTTTTACCCACGACCGACCCTCCATCCCTGCAACAAAACAAGGGTTATATATATATAGTTTCCTGGTTGTTTCTGCATCAAACTGTTAGGCTTGCTATAATATTATTCCTAGCATGCGACCTAACTACATGATGGTCCATGAACGACTTTCCATGATTAGAAGTTGGGACGTACAAACCCATCTCTCTAATAGACATGACCCCCTTGATCGCGAGGACATACAAGCCTTAGGGTGTCCCATTCGCTCCTAGGCCGATACGATTCCGGTGTTCCGGCAATCGATCGAGAGACATATACGTTGTGCACAAGTTTATCAAATAAAACAATACAATGCAGTAGCTAAGTGCCAAACAAACATTCTTTCTTTCAAACAATAGAGTCGTATGTCACGAACTTAGTATTTTTGCCTACACTTCAACCCGTGTGGCGCACAAGCGTCCTAATTGAAAACCCGTGCCGACCTTCCCCAACGCTTAGCTAGATCGCTAAGACGAGAATGAAAATAATGTGGAGCAAAAGAGAGATTGGAAGATTAAAATCTTCACTATATTAGGGAGAGTTTACAACTTCTTGGATGGTGAGGAACAAATGAGCCTCCCTCTTATTTATAGTGCCTCAAAGGTTTACATGAACATTCTTGAACCAGCATATTCCAGGAATTATTCTAGGAAATATTCTCCGACCTAGATATTTCCAAGGAAGACTCTAGAACATCTAGAAAGCTATGGGGACTTCACGAATCTTCAAGAAGACTCCACCACATCCTGGAGGATTTTCGAAGCTTCCAGCAAAATCCTGATCCGTAGAGGGTTATGCAGATCCGTCTCGGTGGGATGAAAAATCTTGTGCATGACAGTCTCCCCCACCTGTTTTGTCGACGCCCTCGTCGACGGGTGCACCAAGTATCGGAACGACTTTTACTCTCGTAGGCATGGTCGTTGCGCATCGTTCGTTCTCTATGTTTCTTGGGTAGCCCTTTCCTGACTTGGCTATCTTACCTATAATATCGGAAGCAAACTGGTTCGTCGTACCAACTTTCACCATGGTCTGTGCCCTCCTCGACACAAAAAGAGGCTAGAGCGGGCTGTCAGGTTGTTGATCCACCTCATCTCGTGGGTGCACATAGTTCTCCACACCTCCGTACATGTAAGTTCTATTGCAATTTTGTCGACCCGAATGTCCACCACTAATTTTGAGCGACTCCTTGTACGAGCCAAGCCACTTTGTCGCTTTTGCCTCCTCGCAGTCCACGACGTGCTTCTCCTTCCTCGTGCCTGGGTTGGTAGCGTGATCCACCTCCCTCCGTGGATGTGACTCGATGAGACATCCCTTTGCAACACCCTTGGTTTCGCTTGGAAGATCTTCCTCCGCGAAGTTCTTCTTTATCTCGAGCATCGTTATGTAGGCCGTCTCCCTTTTGCTACCCTTGAGCTGAATGATGGAGATAGCTTTTCCTTTTGATGGCTCGTCTCGTGCAACTTTCACCATGCACGACGAGCCTTCCTCCTTGAAGCTAACGACTCTCAAGTGTGGCATCATAACCGTCTTCGTCGTGATTAGGAAATCCATGTCCAGTATCATCTTGAAGTCGTCCAACGACGTAGCGGTAAAATTGGCAACACCCGACCAATGTTCCACCTTTACTCGAACTCCCGTGGCTACCCCCTGCATGGTGCATGCCTTCGCGTTGACCGCTTTCATCTTACTTGAATTTTTTTTCTAAGGTTGGACCCAAGCGACGGACCTCTGCGTCCAAGATGAAGTTATGAGTGGCGCCCGTGTCAACCAACACTCGTGTGCTCATGCCATTGATCCTCACATCAACCTACATGAGCTCTCTGCTCGGAGTCTTCGACACTATGGACTTGGTCTTGATGGAGTTAAGTAAGCGCAACGCTCCCATGTGTGCTCCCACTTCGTACTCCTTGTCCTCCACCTCTTCGTTTTGGATGACATAGCCACGATTGTACCTCTTTTGGCCATCCAGAGCATAGTGATTTTTTTCACATATGGAGTACGAAACTACTCGCTCGGGGTGGGCATTCTCATGCTTCTTTCCTTCGGACGGATCCTCCTTAGGAGAGCTCTCATGCTCTTCCAAGTCTTGTACCTTCTGTCGCTGCAATTCTTGAGCCGTCCGTGTTTGAAGTCCATCGAGGAAGAAGAACAAGCGATCCTCCTCTCCATACTAGATATCGCGAGCATCAGACGTATGAACTCCGCAATGTACTCTTTGATCGCCTCGGTGTTGTTGAGTTGTCGCAAGCTCCGTCTCGCTGCAAACTCCACATTCTCCGGATATAACTTAGACTTGATCTCCTTCTTGAGATTCTCCCAAGTCTCTATCGAGCACAAACCTTTTCCATTTTCGTGCACCTACGACGCCACCACATCATAGCATCGTCTGTGAGATAGAGTGAAGCAATGTCCACCTTCTCGGCCTCATTGTTGATGTGCAACGCTTTGAAGTATCGTTCCACGTTCCACAAGAAGTTTTCCACTTCTTTGGCCTCTTACACCCCACTGAAGGATTTTGACTCAGGGATCTTCCTTCTCGATGTCTCCCTACTCGAAGGTCCACCGTTCGCAATAGCCTTCTCCAAAATGACAAGTTTGGTTTTGAGTTCTTCGTAACTCTTGACCACGGTTTTTAGCTCCTCGTAGCTTCGGACCTTTCCCTGCAAGTCCTCAATATCTGCACGATGTGCCTAGAGCTCCTCCTTAAGTATGGATCAGATATCTTATAATTGCTCCCGGAAGATTGCAATAGACGAAGCGACGTTACTCTTTAGCCTACGACGCCACCACATCATAGCATCGTCTGTGAGATAGAGTGAAGCAATGTCCACCTTCTCGGCCTCATTGTTGATGTGCAACGCTTTGAAGTATCGTTCCACGTTCCACAAGAAGTTTTCCACTTCTTTGGCCTCTTACACCCCACTGAAGGATTTTGACTCGGGGATCTTCCTTCTCGATGTCTCCCTACTCGAAGGTCCACCGTTCGCAATAGCCTTCTCCAAAATGACAAGTTTGGTCTTGAGTTCTTCGTAACTCTTGACCACGGTTTTTAGCTCCTCGTAGCTTCGGACCTTTCCCTGCAAGTCCTCAATATCCGCACGATGTGCCTAGAGCTCCTCCTTAAGTATGGATCAGATATCTTGTAATTGCTCCCGGAAGATTGTAATAGACGAAGCGACGTTACTCTTTAGCCTACCCATCGTAGAACTCCTTTAGTCTCGTGTTGCTTTACTCCACGAAGTCCATGCACATCCCCATGTCTCTCGAACCCGTCTCCAAGATCTCAAGTCATTCCGCAAGATCAGCAAGGCTATGCTCCGTCGTATGTTCCTTGCTCTTGTCCTTGTGGGTCTGGGCGTGCCCCTCCTTAGGCGACACGGGCCTCTCTTGGATATTATCGGATGTCGACATGGCACCAATCGACCTTCATTATGATAATACTTGTTACAGACTTAATGTTTTTGCCTATATTTTGACCCGTACGACACACAAGCTTCCTACTCGAAGGCCCGTGCCAGCCTTCCCTAAACGCTTAGCTAGATCGCTAAGACGAAAATGAGAACAATATGGAGCAAAAGAGAGAGATTGAGAGATTGAAAATTTCATTATACTAGAGAGGGTTTGCAACTTCTTGGGTGGTAAGAAACAAATGGCCTTCCTCTTATTTATAGTGTCTCAAAGGGCTTACATGAACCTTCTATAACTAGAATATTCTAGGAATTATTCTAGGGAATATTATCGAGTTTAGATATTTTCAAGGAAGACTCTAGAACATCTAGAAAGCTATGTAGATTTCATGAATCTTCAAGAAGACTCCACCACATCCTGGAGGATTTCAGAAGGTTCCAGCAAAACCATGGCCTGTGTAGGGTTATGTAAATCCGTCTCGGTGGGACGAAAAATCTTGTGGGTGACACGTAGCTTTGTTCTTCATTTCTTTCATTCCGACGGTCAAATCGTTTCTTCCTTTCTTATGTATCATTTCTTACAAACAATACAAGTTCTTTCTATACAATTCTATCTTTACAATATACAATAAAGGAACGTGAAATCATTCTCAAATATTCTATATCGTAAGTATGAAGTTCTACTCTTCTTATAGGATACGACGAGGGACATACAATCATTCTCTTTCTTTACAAGCATATCAACATTTCTTTCCGTTGAAATAGCAGTCTAACTTAAGCATGCAATTGTTCAGTCTTTCTTTTAACAAGCATAGTAATAGTTCTTTCATTTGTATTCACAATCTATAACACAAGCATGTAAATTCTCTTATTAAAGCATATCGAGTTCATGAACCATCATTCTTAGTGATTATGAACTTTATTTTTAGCAACAAGCATACGTCCATTCTTTATGGGTTCTTTATTAATTGTGAAAGAATCAGAAAGTGAAGTATTGCCCACTCACCAATGATAAAATGTCTTCCTGTCCCAACAAGGGAGCTCTTACCGAAGGCTTCCTCTTACTTGAACCAGCAAACCGATAACGATATCCATATATAATGCTAACGCTAGGATCGTGGCATTACATGCTCAACCGACAAGGTGATAGGGAAGGTTCTTTTTCCTTGAAACTACTGGTACATCAAGGTCATCCTTCCTTTCTACTCTTGTATGGTTAGTGGAAGTATCTTTTCTTTTTGCCTTTACGTGAGTTGGTAGTATAACGTGTTTTGATTTGGTTTCATTATACAAAAAAGGGAAAACATAAAGTCTAGATGCCATTTTAGTTGAGCCTGTTTATTATCTTCTCGAGAGAGCTGTATGTTATTCTAGATTGCATCTTACTGGAATATGTATTTATTGTTTCAACAACAACAACTTGGAAATATCAATTTTACTATTGTTTTCCTTTAATCCTTCTTTTGGCCAATACACGAGCTCGAACAGATTCTCCTTGCAAACATGAAATTTTCATGGTGGTGGTGGTTATGCATTGCTTGTTAATTTTATGGTGAACTTGTTTATCTGTAGAATAAATTGTATATAGTTGTCCTGCCATTGGAAATAGTTAGCAAAAGGACTCAGACACTCACCGTATCTCTTGCCTTGGTAATGGAGCGGGTCTTATAGAAGAAAAAAGAAACATTGGTTTTAGATAGAGATGATGGAGATAAATTGTTTCAAGTAGACGAATAAGGAGAGGAAGAAGTAAAGGAAATGCTGATGGTTGACGCAAATCGTGATTAACTATATATTGTTTGTCTATCCTTCCTGTGGTGCTCTCTGCCTGATACATGATTCCTGAACAAATCTTTACCTTGCTATTTGTTCCTAGTTACCTTCCATTTTCTTGGATAACCCATCAATGCAAGAACCTTAGTCGGCCCGGTATCACTAACCGTAGTGTCACGATTCTTGCATTGCTCCAATGATTTTAGAATGACCCCTTGACATCGTTACTCTCAGACTAACTTCTGATGACTCACTCTGTTATGTTCAACAGAGATGCTAGTATACTATACTATAATATATTATTATATTATATTATATTATACTATATTGTTTATATTAATATGGTATTTATATCATATTACAATTTTAATGGTCAGCACCCAAGACATGGTGCATAAGCATGCTTACCACTAGATAGTAAAATCAAACAATAATAAGAAAGCAAAGAATGAAGATATTATGGGAACAACCAATTCTAATAGTGTGCCATGATTGATGTGACTTGACCTAATGGCAATTTCTTCACTGAAGTAGGATGATGGCCTATGAGCTACTTCATCTCGCAGTTGCCTTTATATCAGGGTTCACAATATCGGAATCGGTTTTGAACCCTTGTTTTGAGTATATGTATTGGTGGTTTCAATTAGAGTTTCAGTGTTCTTTGTTACAGAAATAGTTTTTTAATTAAAAACGTAGAAATATATTTTATATATTTAGGCATAATTCTAAGTGTTATTCAGTGTTGTGAAGGGCGCATCAAAGCACACGATATTGGCACAAAGTGTTGCGTGGCACAACGATGCGCCTTGGCCACCGCTTGTGGCACTCGGGCACTCGGTTGAGTATAGGCGTGGCTATAGCGTGCCATGGCACAGAGCACGTGGTGCCAGAAATCGCGCTATATATATATATATATATATATATATATATATATATATACTCCTGCAGATGACCTCTAGCCTAGTGATTAAGAGAGATGCATGCGGCCCGAGTGGTCAGGAGTTCGAATCCCAGTGGGAGTGATTCCAGAAACAATTTACCTGGTTCCATATATATATATATATATATATATATATATATATATATACTCCTGATCATCTAGGCCCACAAGTAAGCCCAGGTCTGATAATAACCCTAATAGTCAAAGCAGCCTCCTTTCTTTCTCTTTCTTTACTTTAACTGATCAAAACAGCCTCCTTTTCTCTTTCTTTCTTCTTCAGCTCTCCCCCTCTCAACACGTTAGAGCCTTCTCCACCTCCTGTGGTTTCTTTCTTTGTTTAATATCTTGCTGTAGTTTGTGAATTTTTTTCCTTCCTGTAGTGTTGTCGTTTATATTTGCTCTATATGCTATCTCGGTTGTATATTACTCTCTAGTCTCTGTGCATCTTTTTTAGTAGTATTGTCTGTCATTTATATTTGCTTTATCATTTACGTATGCTCTGTAGAATGTGTGCTACGTAGTCTGTACATTACTCTAGTCTACATTATTTTTAGTAGTATTGGCTGTTGTTTATATATGCTTTGTACAATGTGTACATTACTCTCTACATCCTTTAGAGTGTTCACAGAAGTAGGCTTGTCATCTATATAGTATATACGCTCTCTGCATTCTTCATACAATTAGATATGCTCTTTGAAAAAGGATGAATAGCTTTAGATTGTTTACAGAAGTAGTACTTTCATCTATATAAAATTTGTGCCTCGCTTCAACGAGGCACCATGTGGCATGACAACACTAGTGTTATTTGTTATATCTTGTTTTAACGAAATAATATTAATATTGATGGATACAATGAATTTATAAATGGAATGTTACAGTGTGTTGATAAATAATTTTATTGAAACATTGTAGCATATAGATTTTCGATCAGCCGAATCATTCCGTCGAACATCATGTTTCCCATATTGATCCCTTTCTGTTGTAATTGTTCTTTACTGAATTGACAAGGAAAGCGAGTCCCAATGTCGGTATCGGCCAATATCGGATCAGACATGCCAAAGGTGATATGATACGGGCGATATGTATTGGTATCGGCTGATATGTATCAGTATCGGCCGATACTGTGAACCTTGCTTCGTACCTTCATAGTTTTTACCAAGAAAGAACATGCACCTTGTTATCGTGACTCTACCTTGTTTTCCTGTATCATTTATTATCTTTTCTTGCAAATTGATATAGGTTTTCTGCACTTGTAAATCAAATTATTGTAGAAGCTTGATATCTATGATGTGCAATGGTGCATAGTGCTCTTTTGATAGTTTTCCTATAATTATGTTACAGTTGTTGAAGGGTTGATGATGTTTAGAGTAACTTGACCTCTATTCTGTTTTTGTTCCCTTTAATATCTCCAGTAGTTTAATTATTTCCCTTTAATATCTCCAGTAGTTTAATTATTTCAACTAACTATTCATGGTACCATGTGATTCTCCAAGTTTTCACCACATAATATTGAAAAAAATACCATTATTTTATCCTAGACCGTAACGATCATAATGTATAGACTATAGACTATAGAATAGCCCAGAGATCAGTATCTTCTGGATGCATAGTTTAAACCACTTAGAGCAAAGACTGTTGAGTAGTATAACTCCCATTATGAGGCTAATTAATGTTTATTTTTTTCTAGTTCTTCATCTTCATTATTTCACATCTATTGGGAATATGTATAGTAGTTGATACTTGCTTTTTGCAGAAAAATAATCAGCGAGCTTTGATGGTTCTCGAGCAAATGGATGAAGCAAATGTTAAACCAGATTCAGAGACTTACCATTACTTAATCGCCAATTGTGAACGTGAAGGGGATATTGCCAAGGTTTGGAAGCAATGAGAATGCTTTTAAGATTGTTCTTTCTCTTCTCTTGATTCTGTGATTAGCTTCCCACTATATTGTTATGCTATCTCTTTGTTGTGTATATACATCCACTTTAGATTATTAACTTGTTTTGTTTAAGAGGCTATCATCCACTTTGCACGACTATTTAATCATGTGCAAACGTATATATCTAATCATTTATGTAAATTTACATGGTTGCATACTTTCAAAGTGGAGGATTTATGCAACAATAAATGTTATTAATATATTGCTTCGCTAACCTTGTCATTGCATTGTACAAGTGGGAGAAGTGGGCTGTATAGGAGTGTGTCATTTACTCACGCCTAGTTGATCTGAGGCAAGACCATTATTTAGTCCCAACTGGACTTGATTGGATGTGTTGTGACATTAATATTTGGGTAGGTTATGGATGAAATAATGGGCTTCCCTTTTGATTCATATGGGTGAAGCCCGCTATTGTGTCTCAATATGGTTTGCTCTTGTGTGGTCCACCGTTCTACCATGCTAACGTTAAGATGATGGTCCCTCTCTACCTTAACTTTTCTTTCTTTTGATCTATTTTTCTTATGTTCTTGTGGCAGATATTCACTGTCTTGTGCCTTTCAGATCTCATGCTCCTTTGTTTTATATTTCAATATTTGTTCCTTATTTTGATACACAACTACAAGGAATGACTTTTTTTGGTATGTATATGATGTTTTGGTTGCACTCAAGAAGTAATGTGGTGTAGCAAGGAGCATTATATTGTGCCTTTCAGATCTCATGCTCCTTGGTTTTTTATTTGCACTTATTTTGTAGACGCCTTGTTGACATGTTAACTATAAGGAATGAGAATGACTACTTCAATGTTCATCCTGAGATTCATGTAACGATCTTGTTATGTATGTGTAATCTGAGGAAAAATCATTAGGTTCTGTAGTTCTAGATAGTCTTCTTCTTTGGTTCCCTGTACTATTCAACTTTTTGGTAAAACTACGAGTCATGTTTTATTTTGGGATCTTAGATTTGTTGGAGATTAAACACTTCCCAGCGAAAGGAAATGATAGAGCTAATTAATCAATATGGTGCCAAATTGTCTGAAAGAACTACAATTTTGTAAACTGTTGACCAAGACCTCCAATGCATACTGAATTGCCTTAAATGAAGTTTACATGCATAAGTATGATGTTTCACTAAGTGCTGAAACAATGTCAATTTACTGCATAAAGCTGCAATTCTTTGCTATAAGGCGTATTGTATTCATAATTATGTGTATTTCAAAAGATAAGTAAAAAGTAGTTAATTGCTTTAGATATCCTTAGGATTATCCCAAGAGGTGGAGGTCCTAAAGGCGATTGAGTAAGAATATGAAATTTGACTAGAGTCGAAGTCCTAAACATGATTGGGAGGAAGAATCTGAAAGTTGAGAAGAAATAGCTCTTGATCAGAGAATTATGGCTAGGTTAGTTGCATAAACTACTTAGAACTCTGCAGTTAGCTTGTTGTTATGTATAGTCGTTACAAGACTTGCATAATTGTTAAGATTTCTTTATCAAATACTTTCTGTATAAGGACATGGCCTTAACAGAGCTGGATGAAAGCAGATAATATATTGTCTTGTTGTTGCTGCTTTTGCTATTGAGTTTTTTTATTCCGTCACCTCCATGTTAGTTGTGGTGCATCGTTTACACTGTTTCTATTCTAGATTGGTTCATGCAAGTTGCCAATGTAGACTTCACAAAACTTAACTCTCATGTCAACAATAGCAAAATCCCTGTTACGTTTTAATGTTGCTGGATTCACGGGAAGTTGGAGGTGGTGCCAATTGAGGATTAGATTAGAGAAAACGTCTGAGTGTTTGAAAATCTGCAATATAGACCAGTAGATGCATCATTTAGGAGCAATAGGATATTGATTGAAGGAGCTGATAGAAGTAGGGTAGACTTAAATAAAATTGGATTGAAGCTGTTAGAAAGGGTATGTTTTTTGCTAATTTAGTAATTTTAGAGGAAGTGCTCATTAAGACTTAAGAGAGAAGAATGTAAAACACATTCAATTAGCCAATCCCAAAATATTGGAAAAAGGGTCTGTTATTGTTTCAACTTTGCGACTATCGTGCCTTTGCCTTTTGTTTTTTGTCCTCCCCATCCGTAAGTTGTACAGAAACTTATGCACTAGTAGGATGTCCCTTTAGATGATTTTAGTTTAGGTGGTGGTTAGTACTGATGCAAACTTAAATCACGGTGGCGTTTTACATTCCCGTACCTGTAGAAACCTCCGTTATACTATATTTGTTTGACAATGAATTGTTTCTATTTATTGTTAACGTTGGATGCAACTATTGTGCTTCTGTATCCTATTCTTGATTAACATATATCTTACACACTATTGACCACAGGCACCTTAGTGTACTCGAGCGGACCACATTTTGTGGTTCCTTCTCCTTGATAGTAATTTACATGTTTTGGATTCAGCATCGTATCCGAAATTTTTGGTTTCGATATAGTAGTTAGTAGTTTACTACATGTTTAAAGTTTTTTAGCTCAAACACCATATGATATGGTACATTGATGTAAGTGATACTATCAATATTCCTAAAATTTGATGAAAATGACTGCTCAAGTGGATCATATATGACATTTCTCTTAGATGTTCATTTTGCTTTATTCTCCATGAACCATCGACATTGATGATTGATGTTTGTCTGGATGAGGTGCTGACTTTTGAACCACTAACAGTATCTTGATGATATGCGGCTTGCTGGAATTGAACCTACAGAGCATATTTACATGGCTCTCATTAATGCTTATGCAAAGTTTAGTAATTTCAAACTGGCAAAACAGGTAAATTTGTACCCTGTGAAACATTCTACTTTTCCTTAGATTGTGATAATTTAAGTTTGAAGATGTTTATGTCTAATAATATGTACATTTAAAATTCAGCTATTATTTACCACATTTATCCACATTACTGCCACATTGTTCAAATTCACACTTGTCCACGTAGCTTGTTTTATTTAATCTAATACCTGACTCGGATGCTAAAGTATGATTATCTTTGAGCATTCATGAATTCCATAATTGCTTATGAGACTCATATCTAAAATAGTCATTCTAAGTGGTAATTCCAAAATGATGTAGAAGTTCCTCATAATTCAAATTTTGGATCGTTTGGCACAACGACGCAAACTACCAACATGAATGAATATCAAGAAATGACCTTGCATAGATGGTTAGAACTGTATGGTGCAGCAGTTATTTCATTGTAGCACTCTTTTACAGTATACATGACTTTACATGGCTGATTTAAGGCTGCATTGTTGAAGGGTATCTGTAAATGACGTTTTGACCACCACAATAGCAACAAAGCCCTCGATCTTCGCATAGATTCAGGATGAATGCCTTGTTGCTGTTATTGCTGTCAAATTTGCAATTCAAGATATCCAACTGGTCTCCATAAATGACATTTTGACTACGAAAATAGCAGCGAAGCTGTTGTTCTTGACCTTTGTTAGATTAAGGATGAATGATGAATGCCTTGTTACTGCTGTCAAATTTGCAATTCAGTACTATGAATCTAGGAGATCCAACTGGTCTGTTACAAGTGTAGAATTATCATAAATTGTCACGTTGACATGCTGTTGTACAAGTAGAACATCCATACCGATCACGCCAGTAACTTTTATGAACATATGTTACCATTTGCATGAGTAAGCATTTGAATTCCTACTACTCTTTTTCTTTCTCTCAATTGAAGAAATAATTGGAAAATAAAACATCAAGTACAAAAATGAGTAATAAACCCCAGGATCCCAAGTGCCCGGATTAATCAAAAGTTCGATTCTATCTGAACTACTCATTTTCAAATGATATCCACACTGTTCACAAATATTCATTTTTGACCTAATTTTTTTATTATAATTTAATCCATAACAATTTTCGCATTGAATCCATAAATGTCTGTATTTTTTATTTATTTACTTTATTTTGATACTCCTTCTAATGTAACTAGGCTGGACGTGGGCCAACGCACAAAATTGATTACAGGTAATTAATCAATTTTGTTGTTGAAGTGAGTTCATTCTCAAAACCAATAGAAGAAACTCATTGAGGCAATTGAGAATACTGAGAAGGAAGCTAAACAATTGGCATACTCTATATAGTGGGGTTAGGTTGAGTTCATGTAGTTGATTTTTTCTCCTTTGGTTTTCTTTGCTTGTTCCTTCGGTTCACAAGTAGAAGACGGATGCACAGAGTATTCCTTTTGTTCCTTTGATTTTTTTTCCCTTTGTTTCTTTGCTTGTTCCTTTGGGTTATTTTCCACGAGAGCTGTTGGATTGTATATTTTGACCGTTCATATTAGATCCTTAAACTATCCAATTTTTTGCAAGATTTTGATCTAATCCGAACGATAAAAAAATATAATTCAACGACTGCTATTTCGGGAACATGCGGGGATACTTAAGAGTGGGGATCCCGATCCCGCTTTATATATATATATATATATATATATATATATATATATATATATCCCACTCTTAAGCATCCCCGAATGTTCCCAAAATTATAACTGTTGGATGTCTTTTTCTTGCGAGAAATTGGGGCACTTGAGTGATCTAATCTGATTCGTTTTAGTCATCGAATATGAATGGTAGAAAAAGACACGATCCAACGCTTGTAATTTTGGGAACATTCGGGGTCTGCTTAAGAGCGGGGATCTTGATCCCTCCCTCTCTTAAGTATCCCTGAATGTGTCCAAAATTAGAGCCGTTGGATCATGTCTTTTTCTTGCGAGAAATTGGGCATGATCTAATCTGAATGGGTTTTAGTGATAGGCGCTGTCTAATTCCAAGTTTTAGAATAGTGATATACATAATAGTTTATTGATTATCAGTAAATTGAATCTGTTGCTCATCCCATGGATTATCCGTACCAACTTCCTCTAATGTCTTCTGATTATGTAACTGTTTTTATTCCCCTCCTTACCAAATATTCCACACAGCTGCTTTAAGTGCTATTCTTGCCAGATACTTGTCATACCGGCCTCTTTGAATCTTCTTTGCATCTCAATAATTTCCTCTTTGATATTACATGTCATATTTGGTGGGGTTTTTAGTTTCTGTCTTCATACTTTCCATATATAGCTGTATAAGAAGAGCATGTAAAGAATATATGGTCCGATTTTTCTGGTTCATTTTCACAAAGTACATAATCACAGTCTACATTCATCCCAAAATTGATTAGTCTATCTTTAGTATCCTTTCCGATGCAATTTTGTAAAGATAAAGGCTCATCTTTATACAGTTTCCTCTAAACCCAACCATATCGCTCCAATCAACATCATGATAGCCGTTCTCTAGTCCATCTTGTAGACTGATCGTACAGTGAACTTTCCACAGAGTAGACCGTGTCTAGGTTGAAACGTCCTGATTATGGAATATGGATATTGATGGCCAATAATATCCTTAGTCTATTGGTTACTTGTAGCTTCTTTGGCCTCTATGGGTCATTTTCTATGATATAACCTTAGAAGCATGTATACTCCAAAATTCATGCTGTGTCCGTGTCGTGTTGGACACACCTATCGGACGTGTCATGGCCCCTCCAAAATACACTAGGACACACCAAAATAGGTGCAGAGTCCGTGTCACCATGTCTGAATCGTGTCATGTTGAGTCCGTAAAACATAGGATATGACTACCTTGCTCATTGCCTTCCATGCCGAAGATACTGTCCCATCCCAGTCTCTTTATATTTTGCTCTAATATTGTTCTCTTAATTACTGAAGTTTCTTCTCATCTCATATCAATTTTCTTATTGTGACCTTGCAACCCGAGATAACAATGGATTCCTTGGTATTGTCTTCTGTGTATGTTGTGTTCAGTAGCGGCCATGGTTATATAGAATGTATAAAAAGAAACTATAGATCTATCATTGTGGCTAGGGAACTTAAACAGGGACAAATAAAACAATTATATATCAATCATAATGTGGCAAATAGGTTTTGACCGACCTCTCGAGTATGAAGCTTAGTACTTAACCAATTGAATAACCATGTTGTTGATGAATAACTAAAGAAAATGAACTAAACTATACGACAATAAAAAACTATACAAGGAAACCAAACTCGAGGGGAGTGGTCGCTCCGTCTCAGCCTACAGTAGGTCCGCCCCTGGCCCTGGTCCCTTTGTTGTGCTTAAAGATGTATTAAGTTTAGGCTAAATTACAACTTGATACTCTCAACTATTCGAGTTTTTCAACTTGATAACCTCAACTTTAATAGATACTAACTTAATATCCTCCCTCCATTCTTGTCATAACAGTGTTAATTGAGAAAGTAAAAAGACAAAAATGCCCCTCCCCCCTCTCCCCCCTCTCTCCGGCAGCCCCCCCTCTCCGGCGCCGGCGACCGGAGGGGGGGGGGGCGCAGCAGTAGCAGCGAGCAACAGCAGCAGCAGTGAGCGGCACGGGCGCGGACGGGCGACACGGTGGTGAGCAGCGTCGGCGGGGGGTGCGCGGAGTTTGCCAGGGGTGCGGGTGCGTGTTTGTGTGTGTGGGGGGGTGTCGCGGGGTTCGCCGGGGGGTGGTGGGCATGGGCGGCGTGGCCGCGATGGCGAGCAGCAGCAGTCGGCGGGCGGGCTACGCGGTGGCGAGCAACGGCTGGCGCGGGCTAGCGCAATGGCGGAGGGAATGTGGGGGGGGGGGGGGGTGGCGGGCTTTGCCGGGGATGCAGGGGAGGGGGCGGGTGTGTGGGGTGGGTCGCCGGGGGCGGGGGCAAGGGTTTGGGGTGGGTAGGCGCCTGGTGGGATGGGGAGGGGGGTTGAGGAGTTGTCTGTAGAGGAAGGGGGCATTTTAGTCCCAAAAAAATTAATAGAAAAGTTAACATTCGAACTGACAGAGGGTATTAAGATAAAAAATTTCAATAGTTGATGGTATTAAGTTAGTACCTATCAAAGTTTAGGGTATCAAGTTGAAAAATCTTGAATAAGGGTATCAAGTTGCAATTTAGCCTTAAATTTGTGTTTCTGATCTTCTCATCTTTTCTCCAGATTTTGCTCTTTCCTGGTCTAGGTGATTTCCCTTGGTTATCTCCAGTTTCTTGTAGTTGTCATGCTAATTCAAATTAGGTTGGTGTCCTTACCTGCCAAATGCACTTCTAGTCTCTCTGTCAGGGCCTTATCTTTATCCATGAATTCCTTTAAGGTATATGACGCCGAATTCTAGAGAGTTTATGCCATGATGTGGACAGTCATAGAAGCTACTACCTACTCATATCTTTTTGTGCTCCACCCACACAAGCACGCACTCCCCTACCTACCTTTGATATGTCTAACTAATCTTTAGTTCAGGTTGTCTTGGACCTTGTGGTACCTTCGAAGGTCTTAAATGAAATCAAGGGTACACTTGTATCAGCTCTTGCATCAAATGGACAGATTTTAGATGCATTGGATATGTATGATCAAATGAAGCAGGAAAATTGCAACATCGAGCCCAAGGCTGTGATACACCTCATTGTGAGTATTGCCTTCCTCTTATAATTGAAATTTTTTGAACTCCTTATTCAAAATATAATAATATATTTTATTCACTTTATGTATATGATGTATTTTCTTTACAGGAGCATATCGAATCTGATGGAGAATCAAAGAAATTGTTTCTACTTCTCGAAGAGCTGAATGGATCGCGTTTTTGGTTTGACGGCTGCAGTAGGGTACTCAAATATTGTGTCCGATACAATATTACAAAGTATGCTTGATAAGTGACATTTCTGATTACTAAATTTTTCTTTACCCTTTTATACACTTTTTCATTTGTTTATTTTCTTTTATCAGTTCTGCAATTGAATTATTGAAGCAACTCAAGGAGAAAGATGAATCAAGTACATATATTGTTATCGATATGGTACGGATTTCGTTTGATCATCTTTATATTGATTTATTATCCACTGTAGTTTGATTTTATGTTTTTTAGGCTGGTTTTCATTTAGTATTTTGAAATATAGCTTGTACCCAAGTAAATCTTATGGATACATATGTGCTATGTAGACTACTTTTTATGACCTAAACTTATCTGTAATTATGCTTGAGTTATTATTTTACTTTCTTCCTATATGACAAAAGGTATCTTATTTTGTAGACCATGAAAGGATTTCTCTTCTGCCTTGATCACTAACAACCATCTTTTAAAAGTTGGAGCTTGCCCCTAAGGGGCCGTTTGGTTCAAGTTTTTGAGGCTTGGGAATGGGTTTTGAATTCCTTACCCGTGTTTGGTATGTTTAGGATTGGGAATGAGGAGGCAATAGGAGGGGGTTATGTGGGAAAGCTATTCCCATTGATGTGGGAAAGCTATTCCCAAGCCCCCCCCCCCCCCCCCCCCCCCCCCACCCCCCCCACCCCACACACCCCGGGAATAGATTTGCTTTCCTAGGAATGATGTTTGGCTATTTTGTTTGGACGGTTATACCCTCTCTTTATTTTAAATTATCATGAAATTAATGAAAGGGTATTCAAGTAAAACTAAATAAATTAAGATTCCTATCCTTATGTGAACCAAACATGGGAATGGAAAATTTTAAAATTTTGAACTACCTATTCCCAACCTAACCAAACATGGGTATGAGAATGTTGAATTCCTTTCCCATGGGAAAGGAATTGAAAATCTATTCCTAGGAATACAAAAACTTGATCCAAACAAGCCCTAAAGGGAAACTAAGTTCTATATTATGATCAGAATAATCATACGTTACTAGCATGAGATTGTTGCTTTACTTATGTGAAAGGATTTATTCTCATTTATAAGCCTATACTAGGACCGTATATCATGCTTTGGAGACTTGAGGATTTTGTTTTTAAGAATTAAATTTGATTCTTGAAGTTTTTGAGCACTATGTAACCATAGAGAACCTATGAATTTGAAAGAAAATTTTATATAATATAATGATTCCAAGACCAGGCTTTAGTTATGGGTCATGTGTTGGGCGATGAACAAATAATGTGCTCAGCCAAATATAAATAGCTGAAATGAGAAAGTTGGGATGAAATAACAGCAATACTATAAGAGAGTGGAAATAAATGAGGCTCAAGGGGTGGTTGGGGGGGGGGGGGGGTGTACTTTGAAGAGGGTTCTAATGAGGATAAAGTGAGGTGATATTATTTTAGATGGTTTGGAGTCTTTGGAGCTGTGAAACTCACAAGTGAACTGGTTTGGGTGATATGATATCTCGTTGAAGGCGTGGCTAGGACTTAGGTAGACCAAAATATACACGGACAAGGTTTCTTAATGTTCCAAAAGGTTGAAATCTTAAAACATCTGAATGTAAGAAAAAGGTATGGTATAAACACACACACACACACACACACACACACACGACACAAACACAGTCCACCATCACCACTCTTTTTTAGCATTTAGAGAATAATTTTGATTTTGTTTGGAGCGTAAATGCAATAAATGGAGCAACTGGCAGTCTACTTGATAGTGGCTTCCACTTATGTGAACTGCTTCTTTATCCTGGCAGTGTGCTTGGTGGCGACTTTCAGATCTGCAGAATGTTGGCAGATTAGTACTGTAAAAAATGGGCATAGTTATTTGTGCACTGCTTTACTTCTTTCTATACAAAGCTGGGCTTACTACACCTTATCTGGACTGCTTTTTTTTTTTTGAAAAGCAGGAGTATACCTTTAGGTAAGACCAGTTTCTGCTTATCTTTTTGATAATCTAGTTCATTTTAGGAAGCTTTTGTAAGCAGGGGGAAAACTGCTTCTGATTTTTGAAAAGCAGCAGCAATACCAAACCCAGCAACAGTATACCTTAGGAAGGGTAAGTTTATTAGTCTACTAATATCTAGAAGGTCCAAA
The DNA here is from genome assembly GCA_029216955.1 of Iris pallida. Taxonomy (NCBI): domain Eukaryota; kingdom Viridiplantae; phylum Streptophyta; class Magnoliopsida; order Asparagales; family Iridaceae; genus Iris; species Iris pallida. Next base: position 5,632,258 of record JANAVB010007198.1, read on the forward strand.
GTGTCACACTTCTTAAAAACACATGAATTTATGCCCATTTCCTTGATATGTAAGGTGATAAATAACTTATTAGTTTCCTGGAGGGAGTTGTTGAGAGATTCTAATATCTTGGCTCGTGTTTTTCCACTAATGATACAGATATATAGCAGTATATGGAAAGCAGGTTCAACCAATTTAAAAATTGGATTCGAATTACTCCATGCTATCAAAGAAGAGCTTCATCTCCATCCATCTCGGACAACTCTTGATTTTCTCCTGAGTTCTTGTGTAAAAGCAAAAGATGCAAATCGTGCTTGGATGGTATGGTCAGAGTATGAAGATGCTGGTCTTCCTTATAACGTTGTGACTTTCTTGAGGTTCGTAAATAGCCGGTTTCTTGATATCGCTGTTAATGTTACCTTCTTATTTATGGTGTTGATGAAGTTCATGTTTGAACTTTAAACTTTCAAAACAAGGGAATAGTTTGTCAGTTTTGTTTAGCATTGAAACATGATTGAAGTTGCAGTTCACGTGGTTCAGTAACTTGATTGTGATAATAATGTTTTAGCTAACAAGAAAGACACGGGTTCATTTTGTGAGAATGAATCATCTTCTTGGTTGCCTTTATTGGGTCTATTTAGCGGATAATAATGTGACAGATAACAAGAGAGGTGTAGATTTTTGTTATGATTATGATGAATCATTTTTCTTACTTGCCTTTCTTGGCCTTTATTTTAGCGGATGCTATTATGTGTTTTTTCCTTCTTCTGTAGAACCTTTATTATCTATTTTTAGCTGTTCTTTACCCTCGGAGCTGGTTTTAAATTTGATACAATGGAGTCAATTAAACATTTACACTTTATTTTTTTCCTCAATAAATTGATTGATAAAAAGGTATTGTAACAGGAGAAGAAATATGACAATATTTACCAGCACTTGCATTTTGTGCTGGTTTCTATTTGCCAGTAGTAAGTTTGCTCGAAGGGTTTGTACTTGTGAATGAAAGAGAAATAAATCATGAAATGGCGGAATTAAATTGTCCGTCTATGTGAAGTCTGCAAGATTTCCTCCCTCCATTAACACCTACTACTATGATCACAGGTCTCCTTGCAGAAATCGACAAAACCATAAGTTTCAATAAGTTACAGGAGCGTAGATCAGCCCCATGCTTTGAACGTAGATCAAAAGGATCTTCCAATTGAAATATTTAGTCTGGTTCCCTTTGAACCCTGAAACATTTAGTTATAACCATGATATATTTAGTCTAATCCCCTTTCAAGAACATTACTTTAAAGGTTTGCTTAATGTAAATGGTTCATCTATTCTTGTTGCTGGAAATCACGTAGCCTTTCATCCTAATACCAAACTATTTCATGTAATTCCACATATAATCTGATCGTTAAGTTCTCGTGCAGAATGTATCAGGCTCTTCTGGCATCAGGGAAGAGCAAAGCTGCATCAAAAATGTTGAAGAAAATGCCAAAAGATGATCCCCACATTAGCTTGATCATCAATTCCTGTAAAATGGCCAATAGTACTCGAGAGTCTCCCTGAACTTGACCTCTCATCTGTGGAAGATGTGTGCCCATTGTTCTCGACTTTGCTGTCTGCAAGTGAGCTTATCAGAAAGCGCAACTGTTCTCTTCTGCTGGTGGTTCTCTATTAGGTGTTAACCGTTGTCCGACTAACAGCTGGGATTCAATTGTTTGCAAAATAACGCCCGTCTAATTTATCCAAGTGAATATGTGGCAAACATGAGGATATCTGCTCATCAGTGGGAGAAGATTCGTGTGCCCTTTCCATTCTATATATAGTTTTATGCTCTTTCTTTTCTTGTATTTTGGGTGTAGTTAGAGTTTTGTATCACTGAGTGCTAGTTTTTGTGAACTCGTGAATGCTGATGTTGGTGACCTTGTGTTTGGAGAATAGAATGGGGGAGTTTCTCTCACTTCCCATCTCGAGAATTTTTACTTTCAGAATGTAGGAGCTCATTTTGTAGAATAGTTAATTGAGCATATTATTATTCTACAATGCATGTGGCTGGGACGACGGGACTATTATGGTTTTTCGATTGAGACTTATTATTCTACAAGTAAGAGTTCCTATATTATGAATCTAGAATCTAAAATTTGGATGTCTTTTGATGCTCCAAGTGAGAACATATTGTAAGTTTTTCGATTTTGTCAACGAAGTTTTATTATTTCAATCTTATATATTAAAAAAAAAAAAATCAAATTTGTTTTTAATATTTGCTCATGATTATATTCGTGGATATTAGTCTAACAATGTTAGAATTTTATCTAATTGAAGTTGGAATCTTCCTTATGAAAGCATGTCTAGAAGGTTTTGTATGTTCGAATAGATTATTTTCTTGGGCTAGATTTGGTAGAAATTATTTGAATTACTTGTGTATTTCTTTCTACAGCTTATTTGTAAATTATTTCTGTGTATTTTTTTTTTCCCAAGGAGCAGCAAAAACTTTTTGGTAGATTTTGCCTTTTTTTTGTTGATAAGCGGATTGGAAGTTCAAGATATCAGAGCAAGTTTACTTGAAGGGTAGTTCTTCTATGTATACATTAGAAGTCGGAAGAGGGAGCGGAGACGAGAGCGGTGGCAGAAGTGGACAACGCGATTATTTAGAAGAGTAAATGAAAACGTACATTAATAATATTTTATATGTTTATTAATTATTGTTATAAAAATGTATAAATATATTAATATTTATTAGAATTTATAAAGTTCAGTTTAAAGTTAGAGAGACATAATTCCCATGATGATTTAAATGGTGTCAAGGTAAGTAGTCATTTTTTTTTGTTACTTTGATGAATGTGCATAAAATTTTTTCTAGTTTTTCTCTCAAAATTTATGTCATTTTTAAAAAATATAATCATGTTATGGAAAACGGTTTGTCCCCGAAAAAATTCGTTCTTGTTATCGGCAAAATGCACTCACATTCCAAAAAAGACGAGCTTCCAATTCGCTTTTAAGTAGGAACTGTCGAATCAGAGTTCTTACTGATATTCGTTAGCATCCTACGAGATTCTGACTCCTATGGCCTATGCTGTGAGACACATCACTTTTTATTTAATCTCTCATGAAAGCGGCTATAGAGTTTAAGGCAATTATAAAATTAGTGTTACAAACTGCAAATACCAAAAATTTGTGAACATTTAGTTGTAAATTAGAACGTCTAGCTGATTAGCTCCTGAGACAAATTACTATTTGCATCAACTCTCCATTTTAGACGAATAAACATAACAAAAATTTTTCCAGGGTTGTTATCGACTAAATAAATCTTTTTTTTTATTCAGACATATTTGACGAGCATTTTGTCCATGGAAACAAAAAAAATCCCCAATTCGAAAATTCTAGGGTTCTTTTACTTCTCGATTCTCCGATCTCTCCTCCTCGGGCCATGGCAGATCCCGCCAATGAGGAGTTCTCCGACCTGATCCAGCGCTTCTTCGAATCCCTCGCCGGCTTCTCCGATCGCCTCCCGTTCGATCTCGATCGCCAGGTCCGTCTCTCTCTCTCTCTTTCTTTTCGATTCAATCCGTGGTTTTTGAGGAAACTTTATGTGTCAAGTTGTTATTTTGATGAATTTACGATGCCGCTCGTCGCGATCTGTTGGTTGATTTTGTCCGTGGCTGATCAAATCATGGAATATACGAGAAATTGCACCTCAAAAATTTCAAACTTTTAGGGATTCGGACAATCTATCGCGTACTTGATCGAGTGACTCGTGTAGTTTCTTGGTTTCTCGATTTGAACCCTCGAAAGGCACTATTTTGGGACACCAAGGGATTGGAATTCCATGATTCCTGTCAAGATTCGTGATTCGGGGGCGAAGGTGGAATAAAGGAATTGGAGCTCATTGCTCCCTAGATAGGAATTAGTTGAGGAATGCAAAAACTCTGGAATTGGATCCAAGTCCAATGTGGGATTAAGTTGTCGTCTTCGTAATGGCGCCATTTTGACCAGGGATAACTTACTTAGAAATGGGTTGACCATCTTTTGGTTCACCATCAAAATCTCGGGCCATTTGCCGCCACTTCTTCCAGAAAGAGGGCATAAGGGGATACTGGGGATCATTTAAAGCATTACGGGAAGATTGGAGACCGCCTATAATTAAGCCTTCCACCAAGAAAATCTGGGCTATTAGTTGGCACATATGGTTGGAACGCAACAACATCATCTTCAACAGAGCCAAGCCTAAAAGCAACATACAAATGATTAATTGGATTAGTGCTAACATCCTTTTTCTGAAAAGGGTCATCAGACGTCAACACACCCAAGGTTTTGGGGGGGGGGGATTTTTTTTTCCGTTCTTTTTCTCTATATACTTCTTAGGGTCTGCTTGTTAAAGGTGTTTTCACAGATTTTGGAGTATTTTTGAACCGACTGTTTATGAAAACTTCTGCTTGTTAATTTTTTTGAGGCACCGGTTTTAGTCGGCTCAAAAAACCACCAAAACCGGTGTAATGTTAATTTGGGTGGCTTTTTAAACACCCTAAATCAGGGGGTAACTTTTGAGGGATTTTATTATTTTATTCCATTTATATAGGGGTGCAACTCGGGCGGGCTAAACCCGAACCCGATCGAGTAAACCCGTTAATGGGTTGGGTTAGGGTTGAAGATATTCGGGTTCGGGCTTGGGCTCGGGTTAAAATATTTGAACCCGATCAAAAATCGGGTTGGGCTTGGGTTCATGTGTTGGGTAACCCGAAGAACCCGAAACCCGACATATATATAATTTATATATATATTGTTTCATACTACTTAAATAAAAAGTTTAAAATATAATTTTTTTTCCACCCAAACTCTTCAATTCCTTGTCCTAAATCTCATTTCAGATTTATTTTGTAATGATTGAGGTTTGATTGCTATTTGATTATGCATTTAATATTACTCTTGTTTAAAATTATTTCAAATATCATATTAGAGTTCGATAAACCCGATGGACCCGACCCAACCCGAGTCCAACCCGATCCTCCGGGCTTGGTCTTGGGCTTCATATGTTGAACCCGAAGTCGGGTCGGGCTTGGGCTTGGGCTAGGGCTAGGCTTATGATCTATCGGGTTGGGCTCGGGTTGACCTCAAACCCGACCCAACCCGCCCGAGTTACACCCCTACATTTATATCTTCACCAAAAATATATAATTATAACTACTAATACCCTTCCCTATTTAATTTTATTCGTGTAAAAAAATTTCATAACAGCTCGTTAGTGAATTACCAAGCATGGATTGGACCGGTTTAAAGCTACTACTTAAAAACCACCCAAAACCGGACCCCTCATAACCGCTCATAACCGGTACTCTAAAAATACCTCATAACCGCTACCCCTACAATTGGCAATCAGACCCTAAGGGAACTGGAGAATCTATATACTTATTGAGAAACTCATACATCCTTTGGGTTTTTTTTTAAAAAAAAAAAAAAATCCGCAAAACACTATTTGACACACCCAGTAACTATAATTCCTCAATCTCGGTCAAGCTTCACAGTTCCTTATCACTTTGAAATATCCATTGTAATCTAATGCTCTAATCATGACGCGTACTCTATTAGAGAAAGTCTGTCATGTGCTAATTTAAGGTGAAGCTTTTTGTTAATAATTTCACTTTTCAGAGACTTCGTTCTATCACCACTTTCGCTGCTCTTTCCGTGGCAATTGTCTTTGCTTGGAAGCTTTTGAGATCTCCTCCAGAACATCAAAGAAGGCAATACAGACGCCGAAATTCAGCGTCAGGTCCTTCTAACGCCAGACTGCGTTCAGATACAGGTTTCCCATCCTCCGAAGCTTGCTCACCATTGGGGGATTTAAGAGTTCAAGATGCAGTTGATGATTTCTTCCGGCCAGTGAATGTAATGACTTTTTCATGCTTTTACATCTAAGATGAAGATCCCTAGATAGAAATTCTGAATTTGTGTTTCCTGTGTTTTCTCAGCTAACTTTGGAACAACTAGTGAGGCATCAATTGAATGAAGGACGGAAGGTAGGTAGTTCTTCCAAAGTTGTAAACTATAATTTCAGTTCTTAAACTTCAAATCCATGCAATGGACAATCGTTTCTTTCACATTTGATAATATAACTTGGTTTGACAGGTTCACTTTGTTCTTCTTATCTTAGTTCAGTTCAAACTGTCAAAGTCGTGGTTAGAACTCTTGTCTTGGAGATTTTAAAACTAGAAGACTCGGTCTTTAGTAACTGGTAGAGATTCTATATTTTTTCTCTTTTTAGTGTCTCACTAAATCCAAACCTTCATCTCTCTTTGCTAATACAGCAAATAACAAATACCTCTATGTTGTTTTTGGCCCTTTGTAGCTTACATATATCATAAACTGAGGCTCAAGGCTATCTTCCTGTTTCCTTCAGCACCTTCTCAAATTTATATGCATCTTCCATCGTCAGTCATTCGGCTTATGATTTGGTTCTTGAATATTGTAGCTAATAATGGATTCTCTCTGGATGCACTATATTACTGTCAATAATTTTTACAGATGGCTCATTTCTCGCTTCTTTTAGCCCTGTCTCAATGAATAGGTAGTTATGTTGTGGCTAATATATCTGAATATTCATTTAGTTTACGCATACAATATTCTTCTTTTTTTATCCGTTCATACTGTTCTCACAAGTTCATCATCTTAATAGAAAGATAGCATTTTCAAATTCTTAAATAAGAGGAACTTTAATCCTCAGAGTTGAATTCCCAGTTGTGCTATGCTGTTAAGATATTAAAGCTCGATTTACTTGTAAACTTACTCTAGATAACAATTATGTATGTAAAGGATCATGTAATTATCTTTTTCCTGTGATTGCTTGTACTTCCCTTAATCTTGTAATATTTATCATAGGTTACATGCCAATTGCTTGGGGTAATCCTTGAGGAAAGTAGCCCAGAGGACCTCCAGGTGGGCAACTGATTCCTCGTTGACTTCTCATTTCAGTTACTAGAAGTAATTGAAATAATAATATTGTAGCATGTAATGACAGAAACATGCAACTGTGAGATCCTCTGTGCGGGAAGTGCTTCTGGAGATCACAAAAATTTGTGATCTTTATCTCATGGAAAGAGTTCTTGATGATGACAGTGAGGTAGGGACTTCTATATATCCTCAATGAATGATGAAGTTTTTTTTTTTAATTCTTTCATAAATTTTGATTGTATTAGTGTAAAGCACTTCTTTTCCATATTATTCTGCTAGTGCCATGCATAAATTTGGACAATCGAGAATTTATTTTTATTCCTGTTGTAACATAGAAGCAGCTAAATAAAAGAGAAATTTTGAGTGGCACCCCACTTTATTTTACCATATTTAAGGTGCACCCCACAAGTTTGCACAAATGTAAGTTACCTCCCACTTTGGACGGTAACCGTTAAAAAAAAAATTCTTAGACCAAAATGCGCCGCCCCCCTCCCAAATGTAAGTTACCTCCCACTTTGGACAGTTACTGCTACTTCCGGGTCCACGGCATCGAGGCGCAGGACCTCGTCCCGGCCTCCTCCGACGACCCGCGCCCCCCTCCCCCCCGACGCCTACATCAAGGTCCAGCTCGGCGGCCAGATGCGCCGCACCCGCCCGGCCATGCTGCGCTCGTCCAACCTGGTCTGGAACGAGGAGGTCGTGCTGGTCGTTGCGGATCCGCTCGACGAGCCGCTGGTTCTTTCATTGATCCTTCCAACCTCCTTGCATACCTGATCAAGAGTAGACAAGAAATCCCTGACCACCATGAAAATCCTAAAAGGATGAGCTTCTTCCTTTGCTGAATTCCCATGGAAGTACTCAGTTATTTCCTTGACTAAAGATAGTGCAACACTCTCTTGAGCTTGGACTTTAATAATCTCGTCCTCAGTCCGGATGATTTCTTGGACAACAAAATGGAGGAGAGTGGTCGTGCCATCAGTGCCCTCGCCATCAACAAGTTTTAGGAGGGTGTCGAGCTTGAAGGCATGAGCATCACCACGATTGGTGCCAATGTTCATGCGGTTTCCCGTCTTGAGGACAGCCTCTAGAAGCTTGAGGAATAACCTGCTGTTTCTCAGTTCCTCACAGGCTGCCTGAAAAAAAATGGAGAGACCAGATGTTCAGTTGAATTGGGGGCATGAAGAATGGGAACCAAAAGAAAAAAGAAAAATAGTGCAAAGCACCATGGACTTTCTATATTATAGAACCTCCGCAAGCCCAGCATCGGCATCCTCGGGGTCGGCATCCTCAGCGCGAGGAACCTCGTCGCGATGAAGGCAAAGGATGGCCGGGGGAGGTGGAGGGGGGCGCGGGGGTGGGCCGGGGCGTGGGCGGCAGCCGGCGGAGGCATGCGCACAGCAAAAATGTCATGGAGAGGGGGCTCGGGGTAGAGAAGAGGGCATTTTCGTCAAAAAAAATGGGTCAAAGGAGTTGACCGTTAAAGAAGGACGGAATCCGTCAAAAGTGGGGGGTAACTTACATTTGTGCAAACTTGTGGGGTGCACCTTAAATATAGTAAAATAAAATGGGGTGCCACTCAAAATTTCTCTAAATAAAATTGGTCGCTGCTTTTGATCTGGATTTTGGCTGCACATTTTTTCAATAGTTTCTAGCAAGGTTCACAGTATCGGTATCGGGATCAGTATCGGACAATTTCTATGAGTATTGGTATCGGCGATATCGGTAGTATCGGCGGTTTCGGATCGGAGTATCGAATTTTTTGGTATCAGAAAACAAATAATTATTCATAAATTATTTACATTTAAAAACATATATTTTATACATTTAGACATAATTTTAAGTATTTTCAGTGTTATTTCTTAGTGGTTTTGAAATTAAATGAAATAGTAGTCACCCTTACCGATTGATTTACATGCAATAGATCATTTTTCTTCTTTTATGTGCTTTTACAACCTTATTATGCTTCAAACCCTTGTTGATTTGTCTTTTTCGTTCAAATTTTTTTTTTCTGCCAAATTGATCGGAAATGAGACCCCCAATGTCGGTATCGGTCAGTATCGGGTATCGGTCGGTATCGGATCGGGACATGCCAAACCGTATTGGTATCGGCCGTATCGGATCGGTATCGGCCGATACTTTAAACTATGGTTTCTAGATGTTCTGTTACTTGTTAGGTTTCTCAAATAACTTGATATAGAAACCTGTCAAGGCGAAATTATATGTTTATGGTTGTTAGTTCCCCATTGAAGACTATTTAACATTTATCATTCATGTCGAAAATATTGGAGTTTCCTAGCAACCGGTTACTCATTTTGTGATAAATTGCCTGGAATGCATTTTGGAACCTAGGTTTTGTACTGTCTATGAGAGTAGGATACCCACATTTCTAGTACTGTACAGTTTCTTAAAAAAATTGCATAATTCAGGACAATTACTAGTGCATCGTCTTTGAAATTGCAGTTCTTAGGTTTGCTCTTCAAAATGTGCAATATTTGTTTATTCTTTTTTCCGTTAGTAAAAATGTCAGTATCAAGGTTCAATTATGATGCATTTATTTATAATGAATGCCATTTGTACTAAAAGTCTAAAACAAAGAACGTGCAGGATCTGATCACCATATACTAACTTGTAAGCCCTTGAGATATCAGTGTACGAACTACCAGTTCTAGGTGGTTCCTTGGTCTCATTTAACTCCTCTATGACTGTGGTTCAAAGCTGTTTCATGTAAACTAACTTTGAGTTTTCGGATTAATTATTTCAAACTCTTTATATCCATCTAGTATCACTGAACTTAGAATGTCTAGATGCTTACTAGGGAAAATTGATATTGTTGTTGATAGTAAGGCAAATTGGTTCTTACCAGACAATACGTACTGATGCAGGAAAGGGTCCTTTCGGCTTTGAATGATGCTGGTCTCTTCACAACTGGTGGTTTAACTAGAGAGAAGGTAGGTGCTCTTGTTTGCACTCTTATACTTGAAGTTACAATAAACTGGTGCCAGAAATGTTAGTACCTTACTTTCTCAAATACTTCTGTGCAATTAAAAGGTCATCGTTTCACATTTGAAATCTCAAGCTGCTGACAAGTGATTCAAACTGTTATCCACTGGGGTCTGCTTATTGTTGCTAAATACGATGCCTTTTGCATATTACTTTTTTTATCCTTGCATATGCTATAAAGATTTCTTGTTTTCTAAAAAATAGTATATTTTTGTTGGTCCTTTTGATTGAGTTAATGACTGCTTTTTTGATTCATAATGTTATTTTCCCCAAGACAATAATTTTCTGAGGAACTGTAAAATTTCCTCGTCTCTTTGTTGATTGAAAAGGTGCCTAAGCACGAGTTTCCTTTACTAGTTCTTAGACTAATTAGAAATCAATTTATTTTGTTTTACAATGACTGGATTATTTTTGTGAACCCTTTTAGTTCCCATGCATGAACCTTCTACTCTGCTAGAAGCTTGTGTCAGTAATAAACCACGAGAGTGGTTTAGGAGATTCCGACGAGTGGACTGCAGGAAGCAGTGAAATGGTTAGAAGGTGAGGTTAGGAAGAGCTGGTAAGGAACTCGGCCCTTCACCAGCATCTCAGTCCATCTCTTACTAAAAACCTTCTGAGAGCACCAGATATGAAGCCTATAGCAGTCATTTGAACAAATGCCCAGATAACGACAAATTCTGAGAGAACAAAAGTTTTAATGTAATGTATACGTTCACGAATGGTTCCAGTGTTATTAGGGATATCATAAATTTAATTTGTAATGGGTTTATATGTATGAGATACGGTCCATCCAAACTTTTTAAGAACTTTCTGTCCCATTTGCAGGTCCTCTTTTGTAGCACGGAGAACGGGCGCACATCCTTCGTGCGACAGCTGGAACCAGATTGGCACATTGATTCAAATTCTGAGATTATTCACCAATTATCTGTTAAGTTTCTGTTACCTCACCAAACTTTGCCTCGTTGAACTTGGATTCCGTATTATCAGTACTAGTATATGTGCACGTGCGTTGCACGTATTTTGTGCTACTTGGAAAAAGCAAATAATAGTAGTATATTATTATTAGGAAGACTAAAAGTCATCAATATTAATTATTCTAAACTTATTATTATATTACTATTATTATATTATTTTATACATGCATGTAAGATTATTTGGAAAGACCAAAAGATATCTCTCGTGATTACCTAGTTACCCCTATTAACTTTAAATAATCTTTTTAATTAGTAAATATAAGTAAGGGTATTTTTGGACAGAAAACTTCCACGGTGAAGCCTAACTTTGGGCATTATATAATAGTATAGATTATTGCAACATACATTTCAAGGCTTTCTCAACAATTTTCTTCCGCATTGTCGTCTGGTGGTGCATTTCTATTAGGCTGATGTTTTCTTTCTTACCTTGTTTAGAGATTCATCAAATATCTGCTTCACATTTCGCCGAAGGCTTCAGAGCAGTCCGGTACTCCGAACGTATACTTATCTACAAGCTTGGAGCAGTTCTTTGGAGTTCCTGGTTCAGAACGGAGCTAACATGTAGGTGTCTATAATCAATTGTACTTGTTGGTGTTTAACCTTGATACAACTTGCTCCTTTTTCCTGTTGCAGCTAATGGTAGCTACTGAGATCCACATCAATCTCTGTTATGGAAGGGTGTATTTGCAGCAGCATTGTGTTCAATGATCCTTAGATCACTTGTACTTTTTGTCCTCTCGAAAACTTGTGAGTCATGCATTGCCTACAATGTGCTCCCGAGATGACTGCACTATACATTGTCATTGTACGATTTTATACGCTAATAGTAATGAAGCTATGGAGAGTCTGGATTTTGAGCAGAGTATTTGATTCTTAACCATTAGGTGGTACTACACCCAGTGAGTGTCTACTCTAAATGATAACATAGCCTAATTGTTGTAGTGAAAATGGTGGTGGCGTTCTTCGGGAACTCTGGGAGAAGAAAGAGATGGAGAAGAGATACAAGTCTTTGTTATTCACGCTACCCTTACCCAAGAATGGTATGTATGTTACAAGAGACAATAGGTTGGTTACAGTAGATAACAATCGTATCTCCAAGAGAGAAACGTATCCTTAATTAGTTTGCACGATCACATTAATTAGTTTGCACGATCACATCAAGTAGTTAGTTAAATAGTAACTACAACATTCCTTGTAGTTAGTTAAATAGTAACAACAACATTCCTTCTTGTGTGTGTATAACTCAATCATAAATTGTATCATTTTTCAGGAATGATTATCATCAGTCTTTAGGGATGTTTGACATCGGTCTTTAGATAGCAAATTAATGCGTTTATAGAGATGTACAAATGTATATAGGTTTTACCAAATGATGCCGTTATTAACGCTCCTAAAATGTTATCCTGCACTCTTATTTAATGTTTCAGCATTCAAATTCCAAATATGTTTATGCATTAACATTATTGGTATTCCTAAACCTCGCCAAGAGATTCACAACAAATGGTATGTCCGGTCTAGTGCATTGAACTAAGTTACAATAATGCGCCTATTGTACTTAGATATCGGGTGTCAATACATCTTTATCGTCTTTCTTAGGACGGAATAAGTCTCGTTTAGCATCTAGGAATTGTACGATTATCCCTAACTTGCCAAAAAAAATTAGTATTCAACATTTTAAACAAAATTTAAAAACTCAAGTAATACGAGTAATACAATATCAAGTATGGTTAAATTAACTTGCAAGATCTTATTATATGCGAATATTTGGTTCAAAAAAAAAATCATGATTGTTTTTAAATGGATTGTTGGTGCAAATGGATTGTTGGTGTTTTTAAACTCGCTTGGCTCGAAAGACTAGCTCGCCGCCATATAACCCATCGAGCGTTTGTTGATAGGAATATTGTTGCTCATGCAGTACAGGGCCGGTCCTGGATTAGGACAGTCAGGTTGACCGTCCAAGCAGGACACAAAATTATATATATATATATATATATATATATATATATATATATATATATATATATATATAATTTTTTTTTTTTTGAAAAAAGGTAAATTTATTAGAGTACTCACTATCAGACTGTCTTACAAAAACACCACCCGACTATCAACTATACACTGCTACTTATTTAGCAAACACTCCATATCTCTCTTGATATTGTTTATAATTCCCGCGGTAGAGATGGCAACTCCTTCAAATATTCTCCTATTCCGTTCTCGCCATACATGCCACACCACAGACAACAACCATGACCGAGCTAGGTAGAAGCGCTCCTTCTCCTGATTCTTCATTGCTAATATCTTGTCCACAATCCCCATCAAATTCATATCCGCACCATTTATAATTCTAGCCCTGCAGTGGTTGTCCATACGTGTCCAGACACGGAACATTGAAAGAACAAGTGATCACGCGACTCTTCCTCCTCGCCGCATAGAACGCACAAGGAACTATCTATCTGGACGCCGAATCTCAACAGCCGGTCCCTCGTCAATAGTCTATTCCGTATAGCTTTATAAGCACATAGCTTCATTTTCATGGCGCACTCTTTGGCCCACACCACTTCCGCCCATTCAACCTTCGGGTGCTGTGGCCGGATCTTATCATAGACTCTCCTGCTGTCGAACACCCCGGACCGAGTATCCGCCCACTCCCAGTAGTCACACATGGCTACGTGATCCAGCTGCACCGAAGGAAATTCATCCGCTAAAGCTCTGATGGCCGGCCGGGCATCCAGTTGCCATTTCCCATTCATTAGAATTGCACAAACCTGCTCGTCCCGTCCCACCAGTTCGAATACGTGCCATCCCAGTCTCTCTACTAAGCTCTGTCCATTTAGCCATGGATCGAACCAGAGGTTCGTCTGTTCCCCTTTGTATATAACCCGTCTAATATTGGACTTCAGAAGCGGCCGAACCCGCAATATATTCTTCATTGTAACAGAAAAGTTATTGTCAATTTGTAGGGTCCAGAAATTCGAACCCCTCAGATATCTATTCTTCATCCATCGAGACCACAACGAGTCTCCAACCAATATTTTCCATGCCATCTTTACAACTGCAACTTCCCGCATCACTTGGATGGACCGCACACCGATTCCTCCTTCCTTCTTGCTTCGACACAACTCGCTCCATGAAATGATATGCATGCCACCTCGCCACACAAAGTTAGCACAAAGTGTCTCAATCCGCTGGATCGTCTTATCTGGAATGTGTATAGCCTGTAGCCAGTAAGAAGTAATAGCCAGTATTACCGATCCTACTAGTTCAATTCTCCCGCCAAACGACAATATCTGGGATTGCCAACCCTCAAGCCTGCTTTGGATATACTGAATAAGGCCTTGGCAATCAGCGTCCCGAGCATATGACACTGATAGCGGAAGACCAAGATATTTGACCGGTAATAGGCCTTTCTCGATTTGAAGGAGATTCGACCACAGCTCAGTCTTTTTGCAAGTTTTGCTGAAATAAACTTGACTCTTATCCCTGTTAAGTTGAAGTCCCGACAGCTGCCCGAACTCATATATAACCCTGTTCAGAGTCTCAATCGACCTGTTGGCTGGCTGGATGAATACAAGCAGGTCATCTGCATAGATTAGATGAGAAATTACCGGATCTACTCGATGTAAGAGAGGTGTAAGCTGTCCTCTATGCACTGCAATATCCATCAAGCACGTGTAATATTCCATAACGATAGTGAAAAGGTACGGAGATAATGGGTCGCCCTGACGCAAACCCCGGTTACTCCCGAAAAATCCATGCGGTTGCCCGCGTATCAGTATCGAGAACGAAGGCGAAGATATGCACTCCCTGACACGATCCACCCACCAACTGGAAAATCCCATGTTGCTGAGCATACTGTACACAAACTCTCTACTGACCGTATCATACGCCTTCCGCAAATCGAGCTTTATGCACCCTTTTCCTCCGCCAACTTTATTGAAATCTCTGATAAGCTCGTGAGCTAACATGCAATTGTCTGCAATGGAGCGACCCTTTATGAAAGCCGCTTGGTTGTGAGAAATCAATTCCTGCATAATATCCTGCATGCGATTACACATAATATGCGTAATAATTTTGTAAATAAAATTGCAACATGATATGGGACGGAAGTCTCCCAGAGAGTGAGCACCCTCCTTCTTCGGGATCAGGCACAAGAATGTATGATTCAATTGTTTAAGCAACTTCCCTGTCCTGAAAAATTCCTGAACCACCGGCATCACATGCTGGCGCAATACGCCCCAGTGCTTTTTATAAAAAACAGCGTTAAACCCATCGGGTCCCGGAGCCTTATTTGGATCAGCATTAAGAACGATGGCTTCCACTTCTTCGACTGAGATGGCCTTCTGTAATCTGGCATTGCCCGCTTCCGTAACCACCCTCTTACAAATAAGTTCAGGGAATTGTTGCCGAACCTGCCCATGGTTATATAGCTCAGTATAATATCGAATAGCCTCCTCAGCAATTTCCTTCTCCTCCTTCATAGTAGAGCCATCAGCGCCAATAATTTGCCCAATCGTATTTCGATTCTGACGGGCACGAATAGTGGCGTGAAAGAATTTCAAACATCTGTCCCCGTCCTTTAGCCACGAGCATTTGGCTCTTTGTTGTAACTGCACTTCTTCATGAAACCGACATCGACGTGCTTCCTCTTGTAAATCTACCTCCCTGGCCGCTAAAGTAGCATCCATTGGATGCTCCTGCAATTTCTTTTGTACCCGCTTCAACTCAGACTCGATTTCCTCAACCCGTGGCTTAGGCCGATGTTTATTCCAGGATTTCAAAGCAGACTTAATAGATTTAAGCAAAGACACAAATTTAAATTGAGCTGTACCTGCCATTGCTATGTTGCTGCCGAGTGCTACTGCCTCATTGTATCCATCCTGGAGAGGCCAGGCGTTGCAATACCGGAAGGGGATACTGTGTCTTCGATTTTCTGGAACCAGACGAACCAGCATTGGAGAATGATCGCTCGAGCCCCTGTGAAGGCCCTCCGCTCTCTGGTATTCCCATCAAAATACTAGTCATAACCCGTACCTATAGGACATGGTTCATTTAAGGTATTCCCCCTCAAAATCTTGGACTCCCAATTTTAAACGAACAATAATAATTATGAGGCCCCCATCAAAATATTTAAGGTATTTCCAACCACTGCTGGATGTGAATTTTCTTTGGATTTTCCATAAAACTCCACTCCCAATAATGCTCATCCACAACCATTATGAGTGCAAACCCCACTCTTTGGATTCCCCATAAAATTTCACAACCGTTGATTCACCAAGATTAAATCCCAACCACTCTTTATCTTGGCACAGTCAGCCCTAGGATTCAAAAACCTTTGTGTTTTGTATAATATATATATATATATATAGCAAATGACCTCTAGCCTAGTGGTGTGGTTAAGAGAGATGCATGTGGCCCAAGTGGTATATATATATATATATATATATATATATATATATATATATATATATATATATATATATATATATACCACTTGGGCCACATGCATCTCTCTTAACCACACCACTAGGCTAGAGGTCATTTGCTATATATATATATATATATATATATATATATATATATATATAGCAAATGACCTCTAGCCTAGTGGTTAAGAGAGATGCACGTGGCCCAAGTGGTAGGGAGTTCGAGCCCCGGTGGAGACGAATTCGCCACAATTATCCATTGCTTCAAAATATATATATATATATATTTGGGTTATCCTAGCCGGAGAGTTGGACCTAGGCAGGCGGAGGCACCCGGGTCCTACCCCAAGGCCCCTAACAGACCGGTTCAAGTCTTAGTAAACTTGAGCATGAATGCTACTAGGTTTATACAGCTTACAAAGGAAACACTAAATATATCATTTTGTGACTTCATAGAATCATATATTGTTGACGCAAAATATCAAATACTTATCAAACTTTAATTTAGGATCTAGTGCATATAACAAAGATGTCTTTGTTTTTAATGGTAGTTAATCAAAGAAATTAAGATCTTTTGGATTTGGTCATAGATGTTAAACATCACACAAACATCCAGAAACCAAAAGGTTCCATTTTTTTTTTTCACAGACATTTAATCTTTATAGCAAAACTAAGCTCCCGGACACAAAAACTAAGAATTTAAGCATAAAAAGAGAGCTTTATTTAGCACTAGAAGAAGAACACTAACACAACTTCAAAATGGGTTCTTCCTCCCTTGTCAACATAGATGTTCAACATCAAAGCAATCTTCATAAACCAAAGTTCCAATTTTTTTTCCCTTAAAAAACAGATCAAACACCTGTTTATGTAGCAAAGATGCAAACTTTTCTCAAAAAAAAAAGAAAGAGAGATTATTTATAAGGGTACATCAAAAGTTGATTAGGGCCATCCCATTCATAACTTTCATTTATTTACAAGTTTGTCACTGAAAAATTACTCAGGACTATCCCATTTTTAGGTATAAAAGACAATTTTTTTTTCTTCTTTTGTCTTCTTCCTCAACCCCGACTCTCTCCCCCTTTCTCCAAACCTTAGTTGTCTCCACTTGTGGTCCCCAACTTCTTACTCAACCACACCTTTCTCCCACCTTTTTCCAAGCCCTAGAATATTCCCCAAGGAACATTCCTAGTATATTCGGTACGGTTTCGACAACTAAATGCCAAATTTTGTTAAATAATTGGTTCTGCCCAAATATTCTTATATTTTGTCACAATGTAGGAAGTATGGAAGAAATGAGACATCACATCTACTAATCGAATAGCCCGGACCTTCCGAAGAACACGACACTCCCTCAGAAGAACTCTCGGTAAGTCCCCGACCGACAAATACGTAGTCGACACAAGGACTTCGACACAAGGACTGCCATATTTTTTTGGCTGTCCCGAAGTTAATATTCTGTACAACTGGACTGTCACAAAATCTGGCAGTCCTTCAAGTAATTAGGACTGCCATAAAATGTGGCAGTACTAGTGTAGAAATGTTGTACAACAGGACTGCCACGTTTTCTGGTAGTCCTTCAAGTACTTAGGACTGCTAAAAAATGTGGCAGTCCTGTTGTTCAGCAGTTCATCCTCATTACTGCCACATTTTCTGACAGTCCCAAGTATTAATAGGACTGCCAATTTTTTTGACAGTCCTGAACAAATTTGTATTGTATTTGTTTTTGTAGTTGACTGACATTTTCTTTGAAAATTTACTGTAGGGCATACCATCTTCTATTTCCATTGACTTAAGTAATTTATTCTCAACGGATATCGCCTTTGAATCTTATGAAGAAGCATTAGAATGGTGCAGACAAGTTGGAAGGCAATCAAACACAGTCCTTGTCATGTCAAGGTCATTAAGATCTCGGCCGAGTCGTAAAACTGTGGATCTTGGATGCGAAAGAGGTGTGGAGTTTAGGGTTCATCGCAAAAAAGAAGAACGTGCCCGAAGAAAAGTCCCGGAGAATGCGGTAGGGACTAGGAAATGTGGTTGTCCTTTCAAGATAGTGCTTGTATCCAAAAATGATGGAAAGTGGACAGTTGACGTCAGAAATGGGATGTACAATCATACTCTGGCGGAGACACTTACTGGTCATCCGTATGCCTAAAGATTGAATGAAGATGAGAGAAAGTTAGTTGAAGAATTGTCTAGTTTCAGAGTTGGTCCCAAACAAATTTATTCCACGGTGTGTCAGAAGAATGATAAGAACAAGTCTACTATGAGGACAATCTATAATGCACTATCGAGATCGAGAACAAATACTCTAAGAGGAAGAATGGCGATGCAGCAAGTGTTGAAATTACTTGCCGATAATCACTATGTGGAGTACCATAGAAGACATCCGCAGTCTAATGAAGTCACTTCTATGTTTTGGGCCCATCCTGATTGTACACATTTGGCATGGTCCTTCGTCGATGTGCTGGTTGTTGATTGCACGTACAAGACTAACAAATTCAAGATGCCAATTTTTCACATTGTCGGCTTCACGTCTACGAGTAAATCATTTTCAGTTGCATTTTCTATCTTGAAGAATGAAACAGTAGAGGACTATACATGGTCTTTGAACAAATTGAAGACACTTTACACTGGACACAAAGAGCCGTCTGTTTTTGTCACCGACCGAGAATATGTAGAACCCTAGAGGGGAGTGAATAGGAAAATAAAATAAATCTAAACACAAGAAGCAATATTACTGAAATAAAAAAGAGAGAGAGAGAAAATCAAACACGCGATGTATCCTGGTCTCCTACCTAGAGGCAATCCAGTCCCGAAACTCTCTCCGGCTTAAATCCACTATTTAGTAAAATAGTACACACGAGTTTGGATCCGAAGAACTCGCCAACTTCAACACGAGTTTGGATCCGAAGAACTCGCCAACTTCTTACACACGAGTTTTCTTACGAAGGCTCGCCAACTTCAAAAAGGAAAAAAAGAGAACTGTTGATCTTCTAACACTTGAAGATCAAAAAGTACAACTCTTGAATACTCTAGCACTTTTGGAATGGATGACAATTAAAAGCTTGGGTAGAGTAGTAATGGTGGAGCTCTTGGTTGTTGAGAAAATTTATGGCTTAAGTAGATGACCTTCAAGAGAGAGATGGAATCCATTTATATAGAAAACCATGAGTAGGTAGCATTTAATGCTCCTGAATATAACCCAGACGGTATACCGTCGGTGTGGACCGGTATGCCGTCGGCATACCATTCTGAACAGTAACAGTAATAATTATATCCGTTGGGGAGCATTTAATGCTAGCAATTAATGCTAGTATTCGTCCATTCAAAAATCAAATCTGATAAACCGGTATACCGTCGGTATGCCGCGGTATGCCGTCGGTATACCGATGTTCGTCACAAAATATTTTGTGGCTAACAAAACGGTATACCGTCGGTATACTGTTGTATGCCGTCGGTATGCCGAAGTTCGTCATAGAACATTTTTGTGGCTAACAAAACGGTATACCGTCTGTATGCCGTAGTATACCGTCGGTACGCCGATGTTTGTCACAGAACATTCTGTGGCTCACAAAACGGTATACTGTCGGTATGCCGTAGTATACTGTTGGTACGTCGATGTTTGTCACAGAACGTTTTGTGGCTCACAGAACGGTATACCGTCGGTATACAGCGGTATACCGTCGGTATGCCGTTCTTGTAGACATTGATTTTTTACTGAAAAGAATAGAAGAGCTTTTCGTTTTGTCATCCAACCTTAGGTGTTTACAGAAAGACCTAGACCTTGTACAGACTCGATATCTTGAATCTGTTGAGAGCCATCTTTAAGGATCGCTGGTCTTTTCTTCAGTCTTCTTTTAGGAATATCCATAAGGCTTTGATGACTCGACTTGAATGGACAGACTTTATGTAGTAGAGCTTTTGAAAGAATATCAATCTGAAATACAGAAAAAACTAGACTACGAAGATGCTGTTAATGTTATCAAAATAAACCGTGCCAACAATCTCCCCCATTTTGATAATTGACAAAACAGATAGATAGCATCTTCAGGGAGTGACTCCCCTGTAGGTAGACAATTCCCCCTCAAATACGTTTTCTTCCCCTTTGTCACTTAGTCAAAGATGGAAAATAAGTAAACAAATTTAGCGATAAATAGTAAAAACAATATGATAGACAAAAGCATGCATATATTAGAAATGGAAATAGGGTTCATGCTTGAGACTACATAAAACAAAGATAAAACTCTCCTCCATGAGAGTGATCAAGACAACATCAAAACATAATAAACAGTCCCCATAGGACTACACACAACAGAAAAATAAACTACTGGTCCCCGAAGGACCTCAAAGGACACACACTAAATCGACACCAAGTTATTCTAGCATCATCAATAGGAGGCCGCCACTACTCATCCGTCGGATCACCGTCATCTCCACCATGAGCACCGTGAAATGCACTGAAAGGATCCACGTCGTCCGGGTACATGAATCCGTAGGCGTTGGGGTCAGAGAAGCGGGAGCCTTGGTACATGGGATCCTGAAGGTTGAGATCCAGATAGGCATTCCGGTCCTGGAGAGTGCGCTGGATGAAATAGGCCTGATCATGGAAGCGACTTTGGAAAAGGTTCCTAAGGCCGCGAGTGTTGGCCCTCATCTGCTCCTTCGACTGAGCCATGTGCATGTCAAAATGCTACTGGGTCAGCGGCATGAAACATCCGGATGGAGGAGGGGTAGAAGAGGGCGCAGCAGGAGTAGCGGCCGGCGGTTCTTGGGAGAAAGACGCACAAAATGCTGATGCACCAAGGATGGAACGGGAGACAACAAGAAAGGATGGTACGCCGTCCGACTGGCAGAGTGAGAGATCCACGTTTTTCGCCTCCAGGATAAGGGTGATGAAGGCGCCATAATAAAGGGATTGCTTTCCCGCGGGCAGGACAGAGAAGAAGGCATTAAGAAGGGTCTAGAGAAACGACCAAGTCTTATTGGAGTAGAGGAAATACATGCAGACGAGTGCGTCAGTGGTGATCGTATCGTAGTTGCCGCCCTTGGGGCAGATGGTGTGGCAGACGATTCGATGGAGCTCGTAATAGAACGGCTCCAACTGCTTGGAAAGGGCCGGAATGGCCGGAGGATTGGGTCCCTTGCAAATGATGGCGCATAACTCGTCAAAGGAGACTTCGGCAGAAGGATAGAGAGCGGCCAAGGTCGGCAGCGCATCTCCTTTGTTAGGGACTTCGAGAATCTCGACGATGTCCCGAGCCGTCAGACAAAAGTGGCGGTCATTCACCATAGTCTCGACGACGTTGTTCTGGAGATCGGAAACGATATTGCAGAAGAATAGGCGCACCGCCGCCGTGTAGACGGGCACCTGACGCTGCAGAAGAGATGAGAGGCCGGCCGACTCAAAGAGGGAGAGATGGCCGAAAAAAAGATTCCAGTTGATGGCCTTGCCCCTGTAGACATTGTGGTTAGCAAAATGCTGGAACCAAGCGTCGACAGCCATGGCGGAGGTAAAGATTTTCGGATCATAGCCATGAGGGAGAGGCACGGGAGTGAACGGGTTTGCAGCGGTGGAGGAGGATCGAGGGCGTTTGTGGGTTGCCATGGGTGGATAGAGAGGTATGAAGGAGAAGAGATGAAGAATGAAGAGGAGGAAGAAGAAGAATGATGAGGTTATAAAGGAAGAGTAGGAATTGGAAAGGGTTTTTGGAAAAGGAAGATAATTTATGGAGGGAGTAAATGGGGGGGGGGGAGTTTTGAAAAGTGTGATGATGAATGTAATTAAATAAAGAAGTGGAAGGGGTGGGATGGGATGGGAAGTTATGAGGGAGAGGATGAGATTAGATGGGTAGTTACTGAGAGATAGAAAGTGATTTGATGGGTAGTTAATAAAGGAAGTAGAAAAAGATAGTGGAAGAGATGGTGGGGCCCGATGCAGATTTGACAGCCAGTGTCCGCCTCAAACGACATATCGTCGGTATACCGGTGTATGCTGCCGGTATACCGATTTTGTGCACAGAACATAGTTCTGAACGCAAATCGGTACACCGTCGGTATGCCGCCGTATACCGTCGGTGTGCCGTTGGAGATGAACTAAGTGTCAAAATGAATGATGCCTAATTCTTGGCAGAGAAAAACAAAATGATCCTCCGGGAGTGGTTTGGTGAAAATGTCGGCCAATTGATAAGTAGTGTCAATAAAATCAAGGCGGATATCCCCTTTTTGTTGATGGTCACGAAGAAAATGGTGTCTAATCTCAATGTGCTTCGTATGGGAGTGACAAATCGAGTTTTTCGTAATATTTATCGAGCTAGTATTATCACATTTAATAGAGGTACAAGTAGAAGAAATGTCATATTCTACAAGTGTTTGTGACATCCAAAGAATTTGTGCACAACAGCATCCGGCCGCTATATACTCGGCCTCAGTAGTTGAAAGAGCAACAGAGTTTTGTTTCTTACTAAACCACGATACCAAGGATTTCCCAAGGAATTGACATGTGCCGCTAGTGCTTTTTCGATCAATTTTGCATCCGACAAAATCTGCATCCGAAAAGTCGTAAAGCTCAAAGGATGAAGATTTCGGATACCAAAGTCCCATATTAATGGTGCCTTTGAGATATCGAAAAATACGCTTTACAGCACATAAGTGCAACTCCTTTGGATTTTCTTGGTATCGTGCACAAAGACATACACTAAACATGATATCAGGTCGGCTAGCAGTTAGATAGAGTAAGCTACCGATCATACCTCGATACTTACGAATGTCGACCGAAGTACCATCTTCATCATTGTCAAGATTTGTCGTTGTTGCCATAGGAGTCCTCATTGATTTGGATGAGTCAAGTTCGAAGCGTTTGAGGAGATCCTTTGTATATTTGGTTTGATTAATGAAGGTTCCTTTGGGTCCTTATTTGATTTGCAAGCCCAAAAAGAATGATAGTTCGCCCATCATGCTCATTTTAAATTCATCCTGCATTACTTTAGCAAATTCTACACAAAGTGCACTGTTAGTAGAACCAAAGATAATGTCATCGACATAAATTTGTACTAATAAAAGTGTGCCATTAAGGGATTTGATGAAAAGTGTGGTGTCGATTTTGTCCTTAGAAAAATTGTATGAAATAAGAAAGGAACTAAGGCGCTCATACCAAGCATGAGGAGCTTGTTTGAGGCCATAAAGGGCTTTGTGTAGTTTGAAGGCGTGATGAGGAAATTGAAAATCTTCAAAGCCAGGAGGTTGCTTAACATAAACTTCCTCTTTAATAATACCATTTAGAAAAGCACGTTTAACATCCATTTGAAAGAGTTTGAAATCATTAAAGCAAGCAAAAGCACACAACATGCGAATAGATTCAAGACGAGCAACCGGAGCATAGGTTTCATCGCAGTCAATGCATTCCTTTTGGTTATAGCCTTGAGCAACCAATCGAACTTTGTTACGAGTCACTAACCCATCTTCATTAAGTTTATTGCGAAACACCCATTTAGTTCCAATAATGGGATGGTTGTTAGGTTTAGGGACAAGTTCCCAAACCTTGTTTCGCTCAAACTGATTTAGCTCTTCTTGTATCGCTATCATCCAAAATTCATCATGAAAAGCATCATTAATATTTGTAGGCTCTATTTGAGAAATAAAAGCCACGTTTGCACAAAGATCACGAGTGGAGGATCTAGTACTTACACGGGATGAAGGATTACCATTGATAAGCTCCTTAGGATGATTAGGGACAAATCTCCATTCTTTTGGGAGATCCTCTTGAGGAGGCTCGAGTGGTGGAGAATCTTTTGTTGGAGGGGTCACAATTTCATTGTTAGATGAAGAAGGACGAGGATCTCCAATAGAAGAGTTCTCCTGTCACGACCCGCACCCGGATATACGGATACGAATACGTGGGCCACGCCCAGCCAACGTCGCAGTATCGGCGGTAGAACGCTGTCTAGTATCCAATAAATATACACTACATCTAGAAGGTCCATGAACTACAAATGTACTCAATTACAACCCAACATCTAAAGAAGATAAGACATGAAAGATAACTAAGGCACAAGAACAATTAGAAACTGCTAGAAGGAATCATAAGACATGAAAATAAAGAAAGAAAAATAAGACAAACTAAGGATAACTACCAGGCAACTCACATAGAAGAATAGTGAGATCCACCTTAGCTAGCAACATCATAAAGTCCAATAATGGCATAACAACTCCTAAAATATTATTAACATATCCAGTCAGGATGGGAATGAGTACATAAACTAACAACAGTTTCGTAGTATTAACAAATGTTGTAAGAGACAATCATAATGGAATACAAGATGATATATCAAGACTGTAAGTAAAACATGATATATAAACTGAAAATCATGTCAAGGTGAATCACGCAGAGAAAGTAAGCTGAACTATAATATGTAACTGATGTAATAAATGTAAAATGTGCCTCAAATATTATAGCATAATGTGATCGGTAAGGGTCAAGATCAGGCTTCCAGCCGATCGGCTATAAGTACGTAGACTCGGCCCGGCCGGGATGGCAAGCTATGGAACAAGTAGTAGCACAGGTCAGGCTATACCCATCGTGAGGTGAGGGTATAGCTATGATACAAGTAGTAACTCAAGATGGGCATTGATCACACTATCTATAAAATTTCCCATTCCCCGAATAGTATACGGATCCGGACATATCACGTCATGGCACGAGATTCCTTAAGAAGGTAGCTACTCCTTCTCAGGAATCGGTGTTAATACAAGTACAAGAACAAGATCGAGCAACTACCAGTATCCAAAGAAAATCCAAGAATGACATCTCATGACAGGAATCCGGTATATACTAGTCCGTGTACCATCGTGACGAGAATCAAGTA
This sequence comes from Iris pallida, assembly GCA_029216955.1. Taxonomy (NCBI): domain Eukaryota; kingdom Viridiplantae; phylum Streptophyta; class Magnoliopsida; order Asparagales; family Iridaceae; genus Iris; species Iris pallida. The sequence continues at coordinate 5,657,428 of JANAVB010007198.1, forward strand.
AAATACTATAACTGAATCGGATACAGAAAATATTAAGACAAGGAACTACTCTCAGAGAATGTACTCGCCTGCGTTCCTGAGCTGTTAAATGGGGTTGATGCTCAGAGTGATGCCACAGACCTAAAGATAAGATATATATAAGCTAATTAGGGTTCAACAGTGTTAGGCATGATTAATCTAGGTCAATCTCAGTCCACTAAGTCAAACTAGGTCACACCGAGTCACACTAGGTCAAACTAGGTCACAGGAAGTCAAACCAAGTTAAACTTGATCAAAGGTTGACTTACAGTTGACTTTTGATCAACTGGTCAACTCTAGGTTAAACTAGGTCAAATGTTGACTCTACTTCGACGTTCAGTCAAAGCAGTCAACCATGGTCAAACAGGGTCAAGGCTAGTCTCTATAAACATCTACAGGGTCAACACATTCAATTTCAGTGGTTGTGAAATCACTGGAATCGATGGATCTCAAATCCGATACAAGGATCTAAAAATACGAATAAAAAGAGAATGATTATAATAATAAGGTGAAAACCTACAGGTGTTGTGGAATGGTGAAACAACCATCACCAACATGTCCAGAATGGTCAAATTAGCTAGGATAGCCTATCCATAAGTCCAATATGGACACATGGGCAAAAAGGTAATTTTGGGTCAAAATGATGTCCGTGTCGGACCCAATTTGTACCGAAAAATGTGCCAAAATAAAAATACACTAAACTTAACAAATTATATGTCCACGAATCCAGAATGACGATACGAACTCAACGGTATATCCGAAATTGGATTCCGATAACCCGATCTCAGATTGGTCCGTTGACCCGGATATTGGAATCTGATTTGCACGGAAAAGCGTGTCGGAGCCAATGTCCTCAAAACTTAGAAAATTATATGTCAATGAGTCCAGAATGACGATACGAACTCAACGGTATATTCAAAATTGGATTCCGATGAGCCGATCTCAAAATGACCTGTTGACCCGGATATTAGTATCCGACTTGCACCGAAATACGTGTCAGAACCAAGGTCGACTAAAACCTAGCAAATTATATGTCAACGAGTCCAGAATGATGATACGAACTTAACGGTATATCCGGAATTGAATTCCGATGAGCCGACGTCAAAAAGTCCCGTTGACCCGGACCGTGGGGTCCGCTTTGCACCGAAATGCGTGCCAGGGTCCACGTCCTCCAAATCTAACAAACTTTATATGAAAAAGTGCTAGAATGATGCCACGAGTCTATTGGTGGTGTCAGAAATTGAATTCGAAGTCCCGAGTTCAAAAATAGAATTTAACAAGTTGAAAATTACGAATTCGGACTGCCAACTTTAACGTCGAATTCAACCAATCAAACTTGCTCACAATGAAACAAAACTTAAAGGATAGGAAGAGGGTTATACCAACTACGCATAGGAACCAGTGGCACGCCAGACGGAGCTACGATGGAGGAGATACGAACTGACGAAGTTGGCTCCACAAAACTGTCCAAAAATAACACAATTTAAAGCGTCAACTTGGTGGCCGGTTTTGATGTATCAAACGATAAAATTAATGGACAAAAATTAAGAAGAGTGAAGATGGATATACCGAGATTGTGACGGAGTAAAGAGTTCACCGATCCAACGGTCGAATTTCTCGAAAAATGTGCGTGAAGTTGCTGCTTCGAAATGAACTTCTGACTTCGTTTCCGAGCACGCGCCGACGGGATCCCGTGCCAAACGCACGAATCGACTCCGATACACGTTGGAGAGGCGGGCGGACAGCGAGAGAAGGATCGCCGGAGGGGCGTTGGGCCAGGGGTGGCCGGCTACGGCGACGACGGCCGGCGGCAGCGGCTGCGCATGCTGCTCGCTGCAGCTGCTGCTGCTGCTGCTCGCTGCAGCTGCTGCTGCTGCTGCTGCTGCGCGTGCGATGGCGGCGACGGCCCAGCGGGGGAATAAAGAGGAGGAGAGGAGTAAGGGTGGTGGTGGAGGTGATGGTGGTTTGATGTTGGTGAGGGTGGTGATGGTGGTTTGATGTTAAAGATGAAGGAGAAGGAGAGATAAAGAAGAACTTGAAGAAGAAGATGAAGAAGAAGAGTGAAGAAAAAAAATAATGGGAGAGGGGGGCTGCTCGTGTACAGCAAGGGGGTTGTGTAATAATGGAAGAGAGAGAGTGATGGGAGAGGAGAGAGAGAGAGAGAGATTATATATAATATATATATGTGTGTGTATATATTATATAAAGAGGGAGAGAGAGAGATATTAAGAGAAAAAAATAGAAAGAGGGAGGGGTGTTCGGCCACATGAGGGGGGGGGGGGGGGGGTGTTGATGTGAGAGGGTGAGTTGGTGTGGTGAGAGAGAGATATTTATATATATATATATATATATATTATATGTATATATGTGTATATATATACAGTGAGAGAGAAAGTAGATATTTTGAGTAGAAAAGAAGGCAAATACAATAGTGAGATGTATGGGTAGTCATGACAGGGGTTACACCAAATTGGGTTGGGTGTTGGGTCAAGTTTGGGCAAGCTTGGGGCCAAGATTTAATTAAAATAACAATTTTAAACCAAATTAAATCATGGATGAAATTAGAGCACAATGGAGATCAATTTGGTGGCACGCAAGTGGCACGTGCATAGTAGACTCAAAACAGGCCAGGGTCATATATTGGGTCGACTGGATTGGACCGATGTCGGGCCCGAAAATTAAGTTGGAAGTTAAGTCACGAATTACGACAGACGATAAATTGGTCTAAATTGATCCGAAAGTTGTACGAAGCAATTGGAGCACAAGGGAACAAGTTCGAGTGGGATACGATATATCAACATGAAGATAATCTCGTCTACTACAAACTTTAAGAAGAAAGTTTCTAGGGACTGGCATCCCTGATGCTCTAGAAATCCAAGTCACGGTAAAGAGCATTTAATGATCAAAATTAATTAAATAAAATGAATTATCGAGAATAAATTATTTAGAAAATTCGAAAATAAATCCCAAAAATTCAAAGGGCTTACATCCTACCCACCTTATAAAAATTTCGTCCTCGAAATTAAAGGTTGGTAGTGGGTTTAAAACATGATAGAGGGTTTAGGCAATATTTTAGGCAAGATCAAAGAATGACGAGTTTTGCACGATCAAAAAAATCAATTCAAAATTGTTCAAACACAATGAGGGATTTTGGCACGATAGAATCATGATATGAACAAAACCATATGTGCATGATTTCAGAAATAAGTCAAGTCATTGGGGTACGATTTTAGAGACGATTAGGAGAATCGAAAATATAAATGAAGTTCAAGTACGGGATGATCTGTAGGACTTAGGTTGATGGAAATCAACCCGAAAGTCGCACAGGTCCGATCAAGATGAAAAGCTAACCATGACCAAGTCAAGGTTTGGCATGGTTGACATAAAATTTCAGACACAACAACATCGAAGTCAAGGTCTTATAGACCCGATCAAGGATTAAGGAGTATGATTAATAAAATCATGAAATACGATCCAAGTTCGAACGCGATTAAAATTGGAAATAGTCTAAGTTTACTCACTACTAAAATTTGCTCATTTGGCGACATAAATTTAGCGACGTTCGATTAACGTCGCTAAATTGTGTACATTAGCGACATTTTAGTGAAGCGTCGCTAATCGTCGCTACTACCGATGAAATAAGCGACGAAATAACGACATATATTAATTACATGAGCTAGTCGTCGCGAAACGTCTCTAATAGCGATTAATTTAGCGACGGTCGTTTGAACGTCGCTAAATTCTAATTATATCCCCCCTCAACGATTCATTTCCCCCCATTTTACTCTCTCACTCTCTCTCCTCCCCCCCTCCGGCGCTCTCACTCCCTCCGACGCTCTCACTCTCTCCGGCGACTCTCACTCTCTCCGGCGACTCTCCTCCCTCTCCGGTACGTGACTCTCCCCCTTCCTCTCTCTCTCTCTCCGGCTGTTTTGGTTGTTGGTGGTTGGAGGGGGTGCGGATGGCTTGGAGGGAGGCACATGGGGGGATGCGGGTGGTTGGGGGGTGTCACGCCCCGCTCCCGTAGGAGCGATCGTCCTCGCTAAGGCGTGATGCCGCACGAGCCTAGATTGCGCTCGTGCAAGGCGGGTTCTATAACGGCCGATTTCAGCGGCTACGACGGTGTCGTCGTACAGAAGTCCCATACAGAGATATTAAACATGCAGCAGAAATTTAGAACAAACACAAGTTATTGCAAAATACTCTTTTATTGATACTGAAACAAAGGTTACAATGGGGCACAAGGCAAAGATTACAAGTCTCTCAAGCTCACTCAAGCTCACATTACAAGTCACTCAGCTCTCTCTCATCTCTCAAATACAAGTCTTGATCCAGCGGAAGCTTTGGAAGGCGACGTCCATACATTATGTCCTGTATAAGTCTTTACTCCATGCGACCGCGCGCTTCGAATCGCCAAGGAACTCCGTGCCTCGACGCATCCAAGTAAGCTCCGCGCCACGAGCTTCTACCTGTGCCTGTACATGTAAACTATGTGGTTGTTAGTACTCAACTGTACTGGTGGAATGAGCTCCTCGCCCACTCATACAAAACCAACACGTTTGATTTACTTTGTGCAACATAGTCCCTTCTTGTCAATTGTCTTTCTAGTCTCGTCTTAGGATCGATTTTAGTACAGACGCCTTGCCTATTTTGTGTCTTTAGGCCATCCCGTGCTTGCAACAATGGTGTTAACTCATACCTTGCCTCTAGACCCTTCTCGTGCCAACAACGTTAACATATCAAGTCGTGTTTACCTTACGGCCCAAAATCAGAGACGCAACTACGCGATGGGGCTCCATTCCCGTGTGACCGTGCTTCAAACCCTTGCTGAGGCCGTGCCCCGCAACTCAAATCATGAGACTCAATCATATTGCCGCCTCGCGGCCCTTTGCTACTAAATCACCAACTGACCAAATCAAGACTTGTGTGCTAAGTGCCACTCGTCCGACTTTGCCTTACGGCATTCCTGACTTAAACTCAAGACAACTTAAACCATAACTTATGCAACTTATATGCCAACAACTTAAGACCGACGCCGCATCTCGCGCCGAAGCACGTCGCCTATGTTGTAGCCCTTCTTAGGCCCAAACACTTGTGTTCCAACCATACTCACATTCAACTAGACTAAATCCAAAGGCACACACGCGGATTGCCGCTCGTGCCGACCCATCTATATGAATTGGTCACTAACACCACAAGCTATCGTGGACTTATAGCCTTGTTATTCGAAGACCCTTTCATCGCAAGTAGCTAGCCCCGAAGAAAGTTCCCGAATAACCCGAGCGGTTCGTCCAGCTACGGCTATACCGTGTTTCCCTCCGGAACGACGTGGTCCCTCGGCGCCCAGGGTTGTCGCGCATGGAAACTCTACCTTGTCGACAAGTTGTCCAATGACCATGCAAGACTCGACACAAACTGACGTCTCACACAGTCATTTCTCTTCCATTGTTACCATCTCTTTCAAATCGATATCAAGACTTCTATCCTTGAGATCCCTCGACGACCCATGGTCGCGAGCCTTCTCCGTTGATGCTCCTTGAGATCCCTCGACGACCCACGGTCGCAAGCCTTCTCCGTTGATACTCCTTGAGATCCCTCGACGACCCACGGCCGCGAGCCTTCTCCCTGTTACCATATCATTTCATTCAACTCAATGCCTATTCGATAGTCCTTCCTCCAAAACTCATTAAATCAACCGTGGTTCATGCCTTAAACACTAAGTCCGTGCATCGTGCCTTAAGCCAATCGTGCTCTACGCGACACTCCTGCCCAAGTCGACGGACCTTGAGACCATAAGACTATTCGGTTATACCCAACCGTAGAACTCGTAGGACCGTGCTTGCTACCACTCTGATAGCCTAACATAACTCGCCTGACTTAAGCGTACAACGACTCGACGAGCAAAGACTGCATCAAGCCTAGCATTGCGAAAACGTGCCGCACATGCGTTCGACTTCTGAACAACCAAGTCATTTGGGCGCCTAGACTTACGCCAGCAGCCGTGCGACGCAACTTAACTCATAGGACAAGCCAAGGCTATGCCAAGCCTTGGACGACAGGACCGTGCATGCTTTATGAAGCATTTATGCGGGCGATACCTATGACTTAGGCTACGTTCATACTTCGCCTACTCAACCAACTTTCCTTCTTCCAAGCCACGGGACGAAGGATCGAGTGTCATTTTCAAAGCACGCTGTGCACCAGCTCAAAGCCGACCATTGGACCTTTCCATATTCTAACTCAATTCGACCCGTCGAGATTATTCCCTTTAGCTATATGAATTCGTCTCTTTTATTATCAAGCCTACTTGTGCAAGTTGAAAACATACAATTTATTATGTAAAGGCTAAGATGAGACAAGTTAACCGAAACTACCCCACCTGAGCGAGCCGTCGCCTTAACCGAGCAATGTCTCGAGCAGCCGTTGCAAGGCTAATTCCGAACGCCGTCGGCGTTTCGATCCCTCCGATTGACTGAGCGGGACGGGGCACTACATGGCATGAGTGGGGGTGGCTGGGGTGGTGGTGGGGCAGGGGGACGAGGGCGGCTGGAGGAGGGGAGCTAGGGTTAGGGTTCGGCTTAGGGTTCATTTTCTCCCATTTTACTCTCTCACTCTCTCCGGCGCTCTCACTCTCTCCGGCGACTCTCCTCTCTCTCCGGTACATGGTACTCTTCCCCTCCCTCTCTCTCTCTCTCCGGCTGTTTTGGTTGTTAGTGGTTAGGGGGTGCGCGTGGCTCGGGAGGAGGGGCAGGGGGGATGCGGGTGGTTCGGGGGTGAGTGGAGGGTGGCTTGGGAGGGTGGGGCAGGGGGGACGAGGGCGGCTGGAGGAGGGGAGCTAGGGTTAGGGTTCGGGTTAGGGGTGGGTATGTGTGGGCGGCTGGGGGAGGGGAGCAGGGGGGTAGGGGCGGCTGGGGGAGGGGAGGGTTAGGGTTCGGGTTATGGGTGGTGTAGGGTGGGGGGGCTTGGTCAGGGGCACCGATGGTGCCGAAAAATCTGATAATTTAGTAATAATTATTTGTTTTTCGACGCCAAAAAATGTGATACTCCGATTCGAACGCACCAATAGTGCCGATATTTGTAACAAGTAGTTTTGTTGGTTGGTTAATTGGTAACATGGGATCGGGACATATAGTCCCTGCAGCCATTCGACTGGCGAGGCAGAAACTATGGTACGGCATGGTGATCAGGACATAGTCTCTGCAGCCATTCGACTGGCGAGGTAGAAACTATGTAGCCGTAGATAAAGTTGACTGTCCTCCGACCCTCATCCCTCGGCAATGATGATATGACAACCTATCACTATATCTTATATAGTAGTAGATGATGTCTTAGTATTACATTATGTGAGTTCATCTTGATTCTGTTACATTCTTCAGATACTAGATACGATAAGAACATATACTACACCATATGTATAGAACATAGATGATTCACACTAATGTATGCTAGAATGAATTTTGGGTTGTGTTCTGAGCCATCCGTTCTCACACTTGGCAAAAAATTGAAATTTTTGTACTTTATATGCTTTCGAAAATGTACTCAAATTACATGATGGTTCCTTTAGTTAGCTTGCTTATGTTATAATTATATTATTTGTGAATATCGATCTTACCAGATGGCACCCATGACCCGAGGAGCGGTACGTCGTTTGAGGGAAACAGTGATCATGCTGAGGTGGCTCCTCCTACTGTTAAGGAGGAAGTGGCACCGGTAGCTAGTGAGATCGGGAGTTCTATTCATCCAGCACCGGTAGCTAGTGAGACCGGGAGTTCTATTCATGCAGAACTTGCAATCGACTACATCTCTCCTGCCGTCGTCGATCCCACTTATTCGAGGTGGTTGCGTGATCGTATCACTGAGCGTTTGCGTGAGGTGCGTGGTTCTCATTAGCTATTAGTACTTATTTGTATTGGACTATTTGTATTGGGTTGTTTTTGTATTAGACTATTTGTATTGGACTACATATATAAATTAGTACTGTGTCAATCTCTGGATTATATTGGACTACGACATGGTGATCAGGACATAGTCCCTGCAGCCGTTCGACTAGCGAGGCAAAAACTATGTAGCCGTAGATGAAGTTGACTGTCCTCCGACCCTCATCCCTCGGCAATGATGATACGACAACCTATCACTATATCTTATATAGTAGTAGATGATATTTTAGTATTACATTATGTGAGTTCATATTGATTATGTTATATTCTTCATATACTAGATACTAGATTCGATAAGAACGTATACTACACCATACGTACAGAACATAGATGATTCATACTAATGTATGCTAGAATAAATTTTGGGTTGTGTTCTGAGCCATCCGTTCTTACACTTAAAACACATATGAATTAGAACTGTGTCTCAATCTTTGTTTTTGTATTTTCGGTGAATCCAGGGAATGGATTCTGTATTTTGTATTTTGGATTCTGTATTTTGGCTCCAGCTCCAGCTCTATTTGCATTAATCTACGGTACGACATGGTGATCAGGACATAGTCCTTGCAGCCATTCGACTGACGAGGCAGAAACTATGTAGCCGTAGATAAAGTTAACTGTCCTTCGACCCTCATCCCTCGGCAATGATGATACGACAACCTATCACTATATCTTATATAGTAGTAGATGATGGTTTAGTATTACATTATATGAGTTCATCTTGATTCTGTTACATTCTTCAGATACTAGATACGATAAGAACATATACTACACCATATGTACAGAACATAATGATCCACACTAATGTATGCTAGAATGAATTTTGGGTTGTGTTCTGAGCCATCCGTTCTCACACTTAAATAGATATGAATTAGTACTGTGAGACCGCCGGAGAGAGTGAGAGCGCCGGAGGGGGGGAGGAGAGAGAGAGAGTGAGAGAGTAAAATGGGGGAAAATGAATTGGTGGGGGAATATAATTAGAATTTAGCGACGTGTCACGACCCGCACCCGGGTATACGGGTACGAATACGTGGGCCACGCCCAGCCTACGCCGCGGTATCGGCGGTAGAACGCTGTCAAGTATACTATACTAACTACAACTTCTAAAGATCCATAACTAGAAATGTACTCATGTCACATCACGAAACTAAGGAAGATAAGACAAGAAATAATAACAATATCACTAGAACAACTAGAATCTATACTGATCATAAGACAGGAAAATAAAGAAGGAACAACAAGACTAACTAAGGAATAACTACCAGGCAACTCACATAGAGGAACAGTGTGAACCACCTCAGCTAGAATCATCCTGCAGTCCAACAAATGTGGCACAACTACTCCTAAAATTTTGTCAACATATCCAGTCAGGATGGAACGAGCACAAATCTCAAATAACAGTTCTAATTATACGATATTGAACATGTAGCAGTAAATAGAGAGAATATACAAGAAATCATGAAATGTACATGTGAGTATCATGGCAAGGTAAGCTGTAAATCTAGAGCTAGAACAAGACAAGTAAAACTGATCATGGCATGTACAAGAATCAAGAATCATCTAAGTGTGTGAGTACTAGTTTCAACATGTGGCCGGCTTGGGGCTTGCACAAGGTCTACTGGCCTGGTTAATCATACGTGGGGTGTATGATTAACACTCACAAGATCTACAAGAACAACAAGGTGGCTAATGACCACACATCTACACTAATACTCCCCATCCCCCGACTAGTATAGTGGATCCAACCATGACACATCATGACACGCGATTCTCCGAGAGGGTAGCTAGCCTTCGCAGGAATCGTGTCTATATAATGCACAAGGAACAAGAAAGACTTGCACAAGATATACCAAGGAGAGCGAGGAACAATATCTCATGACGGGATCCAGGAAAATACCAATCCGTGTGAACAATGTGTCAAGAGAACAAGGGTATCTACACTAAATACAAGAAACATAGACGATATCATAAAACAGAAATATTATCAGAGAATGTACTCGCCTGGGGTCCTGCTGTCAATATGAATCAGGGTTCAGAGTAAAACCACAGACCTAAAGATGAAATAATACAAGAGCTGATCAGGGTCAAAAGACATACTAAACATCTAGGTCAAACTAAGTCAAACTAAGACAAACTGTGTCAAGGTTGACGTACAGTTGACTTTGGGTCAACTGGTCAACTCTGGTTCAGTTCTAGTCAATCCTAGGCTATGGTTGACTTCCGGTTGACTTTGGTCAAAATAGTCAACTGTGGTCAACCAGGGTCAAAACTAGTCTAACCTAGGTCAAATGTTGACTCTATTTCGACGTTCAGTCAAAGTAGTCAACCAAGGTCAACAAGGTAAAAGCTAGTCTCTATAAACATCTACAGGGTCAACACATTCAATTTAGTGATTGTGAAATCACCGGAATCGATGGAACTCAAAATACCACAAAAGGAGAAGGATTATAATAATAGGGTATAAACCTACAGATGTTGTCGGATGATAAAATAAATATCACCAACGTGTCCAGAATGGTCAAATAAGCTAGGATAGCCTGTCCAAAAGTCCAATTTGGACACAGGGGCAAAACGATAATTTCGGGCCAAAATGATGTCCGCCGTTGGAGACACTTTGTACCGAAAAACGTGTCGAAATAAAAGTGCACAAAACCTAACAAATTATATGTCCACGGATCCAGAATGACGATACGAACCCAACGGTATATCCAGAATTGGATTCCGTTGACCCGATCTCAAATTGGTCCGTTGACCCGGACATTGGAAACCGATTTGCACGGAAAAGCGTGTCGGAGCCAATGTCCTCAAAACTCAGCAAATTATATGTCAACGAGTCCAGAATGACGATACGAACTCAACGGTATATCCGGAATTGGATTTCCGATGAGCCGAACTCAAAATGACACGTTGACCCGGATATTGGTATCCGACTTGCACCGAAATGCGTGCCGGAACCAATGTCCACTAAAACCTAGCAAATTATATGTCAACGAGTCCAGAATGACGATACGAACTCAACGGTATATCCAAAATTAGATTCCGATGAGCCGGCGTCAAAAAGTCCCGTTGACTCAGAAAGTGGGACCCGCTTTGCACCGAAATACGTGCCAGGGCCCACGTTCTCCAAATCAAGCAAACTTTATATGAAAACATACCAGAACGACGCCACGAGTCTACTGGTGGTGTCAGAAATTGAATCCAGAGTTCCGGGTTCAAAAATAGAATTTTACAAGTGCAACACTAAGAATTCGAACGACCAACTTTGGCGTCGAATTCGACAGACCTAACAAGCTCAAACTGAAATGAAATCTAAAGGGGACAGGAAGAGGGTTATACCAGCTATGCACCGGAACTGGTAGCGCGCAAAACGGAGCTGCGACGACGAAGATACGATCCCGCGAAGTTGGCGTCGCAAAACTGTCCAAAAATAGTACAAATTAAAACGTCAACTTGGTGGCCGGTTTTGATGTATCAAACGACGAAATTAACGGTTCTAATTTGACAGGGATGAAGGGATATATACGAGATTGAGACGGAGCGAAGAAATCGCCGATCCAACGGTCGGATTGTCCAGAAAATCAGTGCGAAGTTGCTGCCCCGAGACGCGAATTCTGAAATTTTTCCCGCGCGCGCGTCGACGGAGTTTCGTTCAAAACGCACGAATCGTGTGTTTTGCACATCGGGGAGGACGGTGCTGGACAGGGGGTGTTTGCCGGGGGTTCGCGCGCGGCCTGGGGGCTCGCCGGCGACGGCTGCTGGCCGCGGCGACGCGTGGTGGCGCGGCCACACGCGGCTGCCACTGCAGCTGCTGCCGCTGTACAGCAAGCTGCTGTGCGCGAGCGTGCGCTGCGACGCTGCGGCGGCGGCTGCCCGGCGGTGGTGGCCGTAGCGACGCGCGACGGGGAGTCGGGGAGGCTCGCCGGCCACGTGGTGGCGCACGGCGGAGCTCGAGGGAGGAGAAGGAAAGAAAGGTGGGTGGTGAAGTTGGTGAAGGTGGAGAATGGTGATGGTGTTAAAAAAATAATAAGAAGAAGAACATGAAGAAGAAGATGAAGAAGTTGGTAAAGGAAAAAAAAATGAATGGGAGAGGGGGGGTGTTTGCTTGTCGGCTGAGAGGGAGAGAGGGTGAGGGGGTGTGTGGGTTGATGGGAGTGTGAGAGAGAGAGTTGTATATGTGTGTATATCATATGTAAAGAGGGAGAGAGAGATTATTGAGAGAGAATAGAGAAAAAGTAGAGAGAGGGAGTGGGTAGTCGGCTGCTAGGGAGGGGGTGTGTGATAGTGATGGGTGAGATATTTGTGTAAAGAGAGAGAGAGAAAGATATTTGCTTATATATATATATATATATATATATATATATATATATATATATATATATATATATACATGAGGTATTTGTAAAATAGAGAGGAAGAGATATTTTCAAAATATGAGAAATAGGAAAATTATGTAGGGTATTTGGGCAGTCATGAAAGAACAATATGGAGCTTGGGCTCGGGTCCGGTCGAGCCGGGTTGGGCCAAAATCGGACATGAGGCAATATTCGAATTAAAAATAGGGATTTCTAATCATGGGTAAATAAATAATATACGTCGACTCCAATAAATGGGACAGAAGTTTCATGTGGGTAGTAGGCTTCATGGGGGTCCTGTCCATATTTGGGGTCAACTAGGTTGGGTCAATGTCGGACCCGGAAATTAAATTGGAAGTTAAATCACGAATTACGGCAGACGATAAATTGGTCTAAATTGAACCGAAAGTTGTGCGAAGGAAATGGAGCACAAAATGGAGTGTCTGAGTGGGACACGAAGGTCAGGGGTAAAGAGCGTCTCGAGTAGATCAGGCATGATAAGTTGGTTTCGAGAGAATGACTAGTTTGGTGCTCCTAAATTAAAAGCCACGGTAACGTGCTTATGGGGATCAAGAAAAAGAGTGGGAAATCAATTAATAATTTAAATGGTCTAATTTGACCCGAACTTGCGCGAAGCAAAAAGAGTACAAGGGAACAAGTTCGAGTGGGACAGGATATATCAAAATGAAGATAATCTCGCCTACTACAAACTCCAAGAAGGAAGTTTCCATAGACTGGCATCCCTGATGCTCTAGAATTCCAAGTCACGGTAAAGAGCATTAAATCAAATAATAATCAAATAATAATATTCTAATTAATTGATTATTAAAATTAAAAAAAATAAGCCCTAAATTCAGGGGCTTACACGACGTTCATACTAACGTCGCTAAATTAGTCACTATTAGCGACGTTATAGCGACGTTTCGCGACGACTAGCTCATGTAACTATGTAGCCGTAGATGAAGTTGACTGTCCTCCGACCATCATCCTTCGGCAATGATGATACGACAACCTATCACTATATCTTATATAGTAGTAGATGATATTTTATTATTACATTATATGGGTTCATCTTGATTCTGTTACATTCTTCAGATACTAGATACTAGATTCGATAAGAACGTATACTACACCATATGTACAAAACATAGATGATTCACACTAATATATGCTAGAATGGATTTTGGGTTGTGTTCTGAGCCATCCGTTCTCACACTTAAAACACATATGAATTAGTACTGTGTGTCAATCTTTGTTTTTATATTTTCAGTGAACCCAGGTATTGGATTCTATATTTTGTATTTTGGATTCTGTATTTTGGCTCCAGCTCCAGCTCCATTTGCATAAATCTACGGTACGACATGGTGATCAGGACATAGTCCCTGCAGCCATTCGACTGGTGAGGCAGAAACTATGTAGCCATAGATAAAGTTGACTGTCCTTCGACTCTCATCCCTCGGCAATGATGATACGACAACCTATCACTATATCTGATATAGTAGTAGATGATGTTTTAGTATTACATTATGTGAGTTCATCTTGATTCTGTTATATCCTTCAGATACTAGATTGGATAAAAACATATAGTACACCATATGTACATAACATAGATGATTCATACTAATGTATGCTAGAATAAATTTTGGGTTGTGTTCTGAGCCATCCGTTCTCACACTTGGAGAAAAATCGAATTTTCTGTATTTTATCTGCTTTTGAAAATATACTCAAATGAGATGGCACCCGTTCTCACAGATGGCACCTAAGACCCGAGGATCTCGCTTGAGGGAGGCATAGATGGCTGTGAAAGAGGAGGTGGCTCCAGCTCCAGAGGGCAGTCCCACCGAGAGAAGTTTATCGAAATTGTAATCGGAGTAATGAAACGACATTGGAAATGGCGTGTCGTAGTGGTCGAACGGGAGGGGGGGTGACGCGCCACCACCCATGGCGCGCTAGGGGGACGCCTACAAATAACAGGGACACTGACGCACAAATACCGCTCGAGTGAGCCAAAGGCATGCAGCCACTTCCCTCCCTCTATTCCCCCTCTCCCTCTCTCATGCTATCAACGTCACAACTTTTCCAGTGCTGCTCCCTCTAATGATGATGAACGCAAAAATCAAAGACCCCCCTCTCCCTTTAAGGAGGAGCCACCGTCTTTGATTGTGTATGTTGGAATTGCTTGGGATTATTTGTGTGTTTTATATATTGGAATTGTGTATATTGGGAATGCCCAGTTTTATGCTATTTTTTTTAAAAATTTTCCAGCTACCGACGGACTGGCGACGTATTGAGTGTATTGTGCGGACCGGTGTTGAGTGTTCCACCGAAGGGGTCGGCGAACCCAGGGATTAGATTCTGTATTTTGGATTGTACATTTGCATTCTGGATTCTTTTTTTTAATTTTTTTTTCAATTTAGCGACATTTTTTGCGACGTTACTATTCGTCGCTAAATAGTAGCGACGTTAATAAATGTCGCTAAAAGCGTCGCTAAATGCTGACGTGGCAACACGTGGCACCAAATTTGATGTCAGCACGTCGTCGCCAAAACGTCGCAACAGTGTTGCTAAACGGCGACCACACGATAACGTCGCCTTTTACGTCGCTAATTAGCGTCAACGTTAAAACGTCGCAAATAACGTTGCTAACTAGCGACATTAATAACGTCGCTAAATTACGTCGTCCTAGCGACGTTTTCTCGTTTAGCGACACATTTTTTTCCGTCGTTTCCAAAACGTCGCTAACTTCACTTAGCGACATTTTTACCGAGGTTAGCGACGTTTTTGAACGTCGCTAATCTGACAAATTTTTGTAGTGACTTGGCACGATTTAGATATGACAACGAAATCAAAACTTGAGCTTCGTCCGGTTACAATCGAGTCAAAACATTGATTAAAAGGATTTCAGCTCGATGAAATTAGATTTAGGGTTATACATAGGCACGATCAAGACGAAAAATGATATGGTTAGGTATTGTTAGGAATAAACAATACTTAGCACAAACAGTGATCGAAAATTTAACCACCTGGTCATGAGTGAAATCAAGACCCAGAGCGTTCAAATTTTTTGGAATGATTAACCACTTAGGCACGAAGTAGAGTAGAGCGACGTAAATCACAAATCTAGTCATGATCAGGAATGAAACCTGAGCACGAGTGACTAGAGAATCAAAATTCAAGTACGAAGGAGATCTATTTCGACACAGTCGATTAGGGTTCAAGATTTTTAGCACGATTTGAGGGTTAAGATTATCACGATCATAAAAATCAAAATTGGATAGTCATGATCTAAAACAGGGCTAAGAGAAGCAAATGGAGAGAAAAATTTGAGTATAGCACGAATGAGAGATAGATTTGATAGAAATCAGATTATTGGTCACATAAGCACGATCAAGATCCAAGTTCAGTTGTGAATGACGAATAAATCATGAATTCAAAATCAAGGTCTTAAAGCACAATTTAGGAAGGAACCCAAGTCAATTAGGCACGGTAGAAGTCAAGCATGTTTAATTCTAACACGACTAATTTCGTAGTCACACTAGTTAGTCGTGATTGAAAGTCAAAAATTTTAGGCACGAGTTTGAGGCAAGATAAAATGTATAATTATGATCATTAAAATCACGATCAAGAAAATCCCAAGTTGTCTTAGTCATGCCAAGTCATCTAGGCACGACTAATCACAAGAAATTTGGATATAATCAGGAAATGAAATCAAGGTCGAAAAGAGTTTAGACACGAGTGTCCAAAATCCAAACATAATCAAAATCGGAAGTCAATGAACGAGGGCTAATAGCATTAAAATCCAACCACGATAAAGAAATTTGTGTCACTTTCCGTTCCTAGAATACGTATTTTAAATGCATGAACTACTTAAATGTATTTATTTAATATTTATCATATATTGTTCTGTATTTAAATTCTTTTAATTTCACGCTAATTATTTTTTCTGTATTTTACTTTCTGCTTTTACTTTGCTTTTGGGTTCGGCCTGAGTTGGTTTATTTTCCAGCCTTGGATGGTTCAACATGAACTTACCTACCACCACCCCTATTTAAAGCCCCAAACCCTTTCTCTCTCTCTTCATTACTTCTCCTTCTCCATTACTCTTCTTTTTCATCCTCCATAACTCTCTCCACCTACCCAGCCGCATAGGCAAGTGCCAACTTGCTTCATGATGGAACCCCAGTATTATTGTTACATCATCTTCCTTACTTGATCTTAAGTCTCTTTAGTATTTAGCGTTTACAATTTTTATGGCTCACTTCATGTAGATCTAAGTTTAATGTATTTTTGGATTTTTTAGGTTTTGATCTAGCTGACTTTGTTATTCTTCAAGTTTTGATGGTTCCATGTTGTAGAGAATTTCGTTATACCCCGTTTTGACCTATGGAAGTCCAAATTTGGGCTTGGAATGAAGGATTTAGAGAGCTTGGAAACAATGGCTTCCATGGTTCTGTTCTCGAAAATAGAGAAGAAGAACAGTACTTGGCCGCATGAGTTTTCATGCGGCAAGTCTCCTGGCCGCATGTCCTCTCAGCCGCATAGGCTTTGTGATTCTCAGCCGCATATACATTTAGTCATTCTCAGCCGCATATGCACTTAGTCATTCTCAGCCGCATATGTATTCAGTCATTCCTCAGCCGCATAAGGACATGATCTCTCTGCCGCATAAGCTTGTGTTATTTTAGCCGCATGAGACTTTATAGTTTTCAGCCGCATGTACTTTCATTGGCCGCAGCCGCATGGACTTATTAGTTCCCGGCCGCATAGACTTATCTTTCTTAGCCGCATAAGACCGGGTGAACCCCAGCCGCATAGGGCATAACATTCCCAGCCGCATAAGGATAAAGTTCCTTCGGCCACATAGACCTGATGTTTCTCAGCCGTATGGCCGTATGTCATTTCCAGCCGCATGAAGCTCATTGGCCGTATGTCATTTTCAGCCGCATGAAGCTCATTAGCCGCATGAGAACATGATCTTCTCAGCCGCATAAGGCTTTGTTAATCCTGGCCGCATGACTTGTTAGTTTCTTAGCCGCATAGGCATCCAGTCCATTCAGCAGCATAGGCTTGTCTTTCTGAGCCACATGTGACTTGTCATCCTCAGCCGCATGAGACTCGAATCCCAGCCGCATGAGTTCGAGACCCGAGCCGCATTGGGTCCCTATCTCCAGCTGCATAGACTTGTTATTTCTTGGCCGCATATGCATGTTTTAATCAGCCGCATGAACCAATAATTTTTCGGCCGCATGAACTCTAGCCCATAATGCTTTTTGGCTGACCCTGTCCCGAATTGATATTAATTAACATGGATTGTTATCTTGATGAATAATTGATCATGCGTTCCTAGTTGGAACTAAGAGACTGGCTAGTCGTCTTATTGAATTGAATGAATGAGACACGTTCATATGAATTATGAACTATTGCAATCGACTGGCTGATCCCGAACACTTACATATGGACACATGCAGGCCTCGATTTATTTTTCTACAAAAGCAGCATGTGTACTTTATGGTCAAGGCATGATTATTCTGTGGCTAGTTTTGATTGTTGTATTACGCTATGTAAGACCTATAACCTAACCGCACGGGTATCGTTGTAGAGTTGGGCATATCGTACTTTGTACAGAAGTACTCATTCTGAATGACCATGATCCACGACATAGGATTTCACGTAACATAGAGGCTACTAAGTTAAATAAAATAATGATTGCATGGAGGGAATGGATTCTCGAGTTCTTACATGGCAGCCTTCTTTGGGACTATTAGTGCCCGACAGGCCGACTGGTTCCCACAGATACTGCAAATCTGCCACACGGGCAGGGAACGGTATCTGCTTATATTATTTATTGTATATTGATGACGGACGTCCCGCTGGAACTCGTCTAATTCATGATTAGCGCAATTGATTGATTGGGTAGACTAGCCTTGCTTGTACATAGTAAGAATTGAGGAATCCTTATTGCATATTTTCTAAGGTAACTTGGAACTCACAGTAGCAAGCCGTAATAGTTGCATGGCCGTTTAAATTAATTTGTTTATGTATTGTACCTACTCTGTTGACTACTGAGACGATAAGAGTATCAGGACATGACGGGTCAACTTCTGTCCTTGTTTGGTTGGGAAGTTGGTTCGAAGTGTCGTGATGTTACGTGAATCCTAGTAGCAAGCAGAGGTCTATATATCATATTCTCTTATTACTGGTTTTAATTCCTCATATCGTGCTTCCTTGCGGTACTTGCTATTAGAGGTCTAACCTCTCTGGTTTTGCATGACCAGATTTAGAGCCGGTCCCCGAGGACTCAGCTTACTTCCACCTCTAAGATGGTTAATACTAGATGAATGATCGCAGGAGGACTCGAGTGGGTCCCTTACTTCTCTGTTCGTTTTGTTATTTACTTTATACTTGTCGTTAGGCACCGACATGTTAGTCGGATCGTCTTGTACTTACTTTTGCATAATTGTAACTAAGTCAGACTGCAACTGATAACAATTGTGTATAATTTGCTACATCATCTGGCTATATTTTGTAAAGCCAGATATCAAGAACATTTTGACTAAGCGTCTGGGATGCCTTACTTCTTTATCTTACATGTTCTATATTACTGTTTCTTGTTTGAATGATTAAGACAATAGATGCAAAGTGACCATA
Source organism: Iris pallida (assembly GCA_029216955.1). Taxonomy (NCBI): domain Eukaryota; kingdom Viridiplantae; phylum Streptophyta; class Magnoliopsida; order Asparagales; family Iridaceae; genus Iris; species Iris pallida. The sequence goes on from JANAVB010007198.1 coordinate 5,676,380, forward strand.
GTGAGACTTTCATGTAGTATGCACCCCTTGTCTTTTAGACAGCATTGATCGTATTATACGGTATTCCTTTACTCGAAATACGTAGTTGGCTGAGTTATTCCTCCGCTCTCCAGTATTCTGGTTCTGGGGCGTGACAATTTGTCTCAACACGATCTAAGTTGATCAACTTTCGAGTAAATCAGAATTTGGACAAGATGGAGAATAAGATCAACGAAGGCTGGACACGAGAATCCAAAGATGAAAATCCAAGTCACAAAGAAATTTGAAGTCATCTAGAGTCTAGTCAGCAACCAAGACTCTTTGGCACGATAAACAAGCCGACCAAAATTAATTGGTCATGGACAGAAGGGAATCAAAATCTTAACAGTATCGAAATTTAAGAAACAATTGAGATATGAAAATTTTAAAATCTTTAGAGTTTTTAAGTGTAGATGACAAATGTAGATATGAGATAGATGATTGGTGTAATCAAGACATAGCTAAACAAGGCAAAGAAAATGACGGTAAGATGAGAAAATCATCATGCGATGGAAGAGAAAATAATGATAAACAAGAAATAATGGTAGAAATTATCTTGCTCAATTGGTAAAAGAAGTGAATCAACTTAAGATATGACCTGATAACCGTACACGTCTATCCAAAATCATGTTGCCAGAATTTATGTCACGCCAGTAAACATAGCTACAATAAACGATAGAGTCCATAACTAAGGTATACACCCTATAATCATGTCATCTAGATTCCTTACCACGCCAACCGGTATGGCTGCAAGAGAATCTAAATGCCATAACTAGGATAGTATATCCAAAATCAGGCTCTATGTCCTTGTCAGGCTAGCTAATATGACTGCGATAAATTTTAAACGCCATAAATAAAGTAGACATTTATCGTTCTCATCGTCCTCATCAAATATGTTTATCAGAATATCTTAACTCAATCCAGAGAAACTTATCTTCAAACAGAATCAAAATCGAAGTCAACAACGAACATCAAGATTCAAAATTTTCAACAACGAATCAAGGATAAGTAGATGGAAACTAGCGGAAACAGATCCCGAGACAGGATTTAGGAAAAGTTCTCAGGAGAAGTCCCAAAGGTACTATCTAGGTCAAGATTGAAAGTTCTGGAATATAATCTAAAATAGTCTCAACCTTGATATAAGATTGGAAAATCATATTCTCTCCTCAACCTAGAGGATATATTAGTTCAACTTCTAGTTCCCTATGGGGTCCACAACTCATCCCAAGAAAGAATAAAGTTTGATACAGACAAATATTTCAAAAATTAAGACGAATAGAAACAAGTGGGAAAAGATTTGAAAAGCTTTCGAAACAAGATTCCCAGGGGTCATCTCTGGAATCTACCAAGAGTTCCTAATATGTGACTGAGTACCAAAAGCGTAAAATATTCCATGACTCAACCTTAATCCTATGGCAGGCTCGTAGTAGTACAGATAAGCTCAAGCACTACCACGACTTCGTATTAACTGCAAAGACTGACCTGCATGGGCCACCACAAAAACGTGTCACGACCCGCACCCGGATATACGGATACGAATACGTGGGCCACGCCCAGCCTACGTCGCAGTATCGACGGTAGAACGTTGTCTAGTATCCAATAAATATACACTATATCTAGAAGGTCCATGAACTACAAATGTACTCAATCACAGCCCAACATCTAAAGAAGATAAGACAGGAAAGATAACTAAGACACAAGAACAATTAGAAACTACTAGAAGGAATCATAAGACAGGAAAATAAAGAAAGAAAAATAAGACAAACTAAGGATAACTACCAGGCAACTCACATAGAAGAATAGTGAGATCCACCTCAGCTAGCAACATCATGAAGTCCAATAATGGCATAACAACTCCTAAAATATTATCAACGTATCCAGTCAGGATGGGAACAAGTACATAAACTAACAACAGTTTCATAGTATTGACAAATGCTGTAAGAGACAATCATAATGGAATACAAGATGATATATCAAGACTGTAAGTAAAACATGATATATAAACTGGAAATCATGTCAAGGTGAATCACGCAGGAAAAGTAAGCTGAACTGTAATATGTAACTGATGTAATAAATGTAAAATGTGCCTCGAATATTATAGCATAATGTGATCGGTAAGGGTCAAGGTCACGCTTCCAGTCGACCGGCTACAAGTACGTGGACTCGGCCCGGCCGGGATGGCAAGCTATGGAACAAGTAGTAGCACAGGTCAGGCTATACCCATTGTGAGGTGAGCGTATAGCTACGATACAAGTAGTAACTCAAGATGGGCATTGATCACATTATCTATAAAATTTCCCATTCCCCGAATAGTATACGGATCCGGACATAGCACGTCATGGCACGAGATTCCCTAAGAAGGTAGCTAATCCTTCTCAGGAATCGGTGTCAATACAAGTACAAGAACAAGATCGAGCAAGTACCAGTATCCCAAGAAAATCCAAGAATGGCATCTCATGACAGGAATCCGATATATACTAGTCCGTGTACCATCGTGACAAGAATCAAGTAAAACACTATAACTGAATCGGATACAGAAAATATCAAGACAAGGAACTACTCTCAGAGAATGTACTCGCCTGCGGTCCTGAGCTGTCAAATGGGGTCGATGCTCAGAGTGATGCCACAGACCTAAAGATAAGATATATATATATAAGCTAATTAGGGTTCAACAGTATTAGGCATGATTAATCTAGGTCAATCTCAGTCCACTAAGTCAAACTAGGTCACACAGAGTCACATTAGGTCAAACTAGGTCTCAGGAAGTCAAACAAAGTTAAACAAGGTCAAACTGGGTCAAAGGTTGACTTACAGTTGACTTTTGGTCAACTGGTCAACTCTAGGTTAAACTAGGTCAAATTTTGACTCTACTTCGACGTTCAGTCAAAGCAGTCAACCATGGTCAAACAGGGTCAAGGCTAGTCTCTATAAACATCTACATGGTCAACACATTCAATTTCAGTGGTTGTGAAATCACTGGAATCGATGGATCTCAAATCCGATACAAGGATCTAAAAATACGAATAAAAATAGAAGGATTATAATAATAGGGTGAAAACCTACAGGTGTTGTCGGATGGTGAAACAATCATCACCAACATGTCCATAATGGTCAAATTAGCTAGGATAGCCTATCCATAATTCCAATATGGACACAGGGGCAAAAAGATAATTTCGGGTCAAAATGGTGTCCGTGTCAGACCCACTTTGTACCGAAAAATAAGCCAAAATAAAAGTGCACTAAACTTAACAAATTATATGTTCACGAATCCAGAATGACGATACGAACTCAACGGTATATCCGAAATTGGATTTCGATGACCCGATCTCAGATTGGTCCGTTGACCCGGATATTAGAATCTGATTTGCACAGAAAAGCGTGTCGGAGCCAATGTCCTCAACACTCAGCAAACTATTTGTCAATGAGTCCAAAATGATGATACGAACTCAACGGTATATCAAAAATTGGATTCTGATGAACCGATCTCAAAATGACCCGTTGACCCGAATATTAGTATCCGACTTGCACCGAAATGCGTGTCGGAACCAATGTCCACTAAAACCTAGTAAAATTATATGTCAACGAGTCCAGAATGATGATACAAACTCAACGGTACATTCAAAATTAGATTTCGATGAGACGGCATCAAAAAGTCCCATTGACCCGGACTGTGGGACCCGCTTTGCACCGAAATACGTGCCAGGGCCAACGTCCTCCAAATCTAACAAACTTTATATGAAAACGTGCTATAATGATGCCACGAGTCTACTGGTGGTGTCAAAAATTTAATTCGGAGTCCCGAGTTCAAAAATAGAATTTAACAAGTTAAAAATTATGAATTCAGAAGGCCAACTTTGGCGTCGAATTCAACCAATCAAACGTGCTCACAATGAAACAAAATTTAAAGGATAGGAAGAGGGTTATACCAGCTGTATATAGGAACTAGTGGCACGCCAGAAGGAGCTGCGATAGAGGAGATACGAACCGACGAAGTTGGCTCCACAAAACTGTCCAAAAATAATCGAGATTGTGACGGGGCAAAGAGTTCTCCGATGCAATGGTCAAATTTCCCGAAAAACGTGCGTGAAGTTGCTGCTACGAAACGAACTTTTGACTTCGTTTCTGAGCACGCGCCGACGGGATCCCATGCCAAACGCATGAATCGACTCCGATACACGTTGGAGAGGCGGGCGAACAGCTAGGGGAGGCTCGTCGGAGGGGCACCGGGCCAGGGGTGGCCGGCCACGGCGGCGGCGGCCGACGGCTGCGTCGTGCGGCCGCGGCTGCTGCTGCGCGTACTGCTCACTGCAGCTGCTGCTACGCATGCTGCTCGCTGCAGCTGCTACTGCTGTTGTAGCTCGCTGCTGCTGCTGCTGCGCATGCGATGGCGGCGACGGCGGCCCAGCGGGGGAAGGAGAAGGAGAAGAGGAGTAAGGGTGGTGGTGGAGGTGATGGTGTTGGTGATGGTAGTTTGATGTTGGTAAGGGTGGTGATGGTGGTTTGATGTTAAAGAAGAAGGAAAAGGAGAGATGAAGAAGAACATGAAGAAGAAGATGATGAAGAAGAGTGAAGAAAAGAAAAAAAATGGGAGAGGGGGCTGCTCGTGTACAACAAGGGAGGGTTGTGTAATAATGGGAGAGAGAGAGTGATGGGAGAGGAGAGAGAGAGATTATATATAATATATATATATATGTGTGTATATGTTATATAAATAGGGAGAGAGAGAGATATTAAGAGAAAAAATAGAAAGAGGGAGGGGTGTTCGGCCACATGAGGGGGGTGTGCTGATGTGAGAGGGTGAGTTGGTGTGGTGAGAGAGAGATATTTAAATATATATATATGTATATATATATTATATGTATATATATATGTATATATATACAAGGATAGAGAAAGTAGATATTTTGAGTAGGGACGAAGGCAAATACAATAGTGAGATGTATGGGTAGTCATGACAGGGGTTACACCAAATTGGGTTGGGTGTTGGGTCAAGTTTGGACAAGCTTGGGGCCAAGATTTAATTAAAATAACAATTTTAAACCAAATTAAATCATGGATAAAATTGGAGCACAAGGAAGCTCAATTTGGTGGCACGCAAGTGGCACGTGTAGAGTAGACTCAAAACAGGCCAGGGCCATATATTGGGTCGACTGGATTAGACCGATGTCGGGTCCGAAAATTTAGGAGGCTTACATCTCCAAACCCAAAGAGATGTCATCAATATCATCGGATGAGGAGGATGAAGAAGAGTTAAGTTCATCAAAAGAGACATTAATTGACTCTTCGACAACAAGACTTCTTTTATTAAAGACACGAAAACCTTTACTATGTATTGAGTACCCAAGGAAAATACCTTCATAAGCTTTTTCTTCAAACTTGCCTAGGTTGTCCTTGATATTCAAAATAAAACATTTGCATCCAAAAACTTTAAAATACTCAATAGAGGGAGTTTTGTCAAACCAAAGCTCATAAGGAGTCTTTTAGAAATAGGTCTAATCAAGACCTTATTTATAACATGACATGCCGTGTTTGTCAACCCCTTGACCAATTTTTTTTTATTAATTTGAAAAATCCCTTTAATGTCTCATTATTGTTATGACTTATATTTTTGTTTTATCAATAGAGGACTAATGGGTAATAAAATGTTCTGCCAGGGACTAAAGTGAAAATTTTCACTTAGTTTAAATTCCCTGGCCGTTGAGAACTCGGCTAATAAGGATAGCATCAACCAAATTTTAAATTGATTCTTCTCAAATCTATTCGGATTTGAGATGAATTTCAACTCTATAGATATGTGGGTAGCCGCCTGGCTCTGGAGGAACCCTAACGACCATCTGATCGGTTCAACAGAGGAAAAGGGAAGAGAAAGGGGAGATCCTCGAAGACAGCCGTTCGACAGGAACCGGGCCCTCGACACTTCATGCGAATTGGTAAACCTTGCAATAAATTTCATGATTATTGTTATTGGTAGCATAGGTATTTGAATTAAGTCCAAGGTAAAACTAGATGGAGAGGCATTTTGATTCCAAGGCTAAGAAATATAGGATTCGGAGTATCAGGTTGAGTAGTATCAGAGGTACATACTCAAGTATCATACGTTGAAAAGAGGAGGGGGGATCATGCGTACATATGGGTCAAAGGGGTGTCTTGCATTCCTTTCATCTGTGTGCATAAGGGGTCTCATAAACCCAGAAAAGTATACTTAGTATACATTGAATATAGTACTCTTTTCAGTCCTTCTTTTAGAAACAATTTCTATTTGAAATAATTTTGTTTCCTTAAGGACTTCAATGTTAACTTGGGTCATTCATTTTACTGCTAGTCACATGCATTTCCCTTGATAATTAAACAGGGGATATCAAGGGTAGTATGTGTATTTTGTATCAGCTTCATAGGGAAACTGGGGGACCATACCAATATACCTGGGAATTCATACTTGGTATCGAATTTGATAGATGATATTTAGTTGCACTATGTCTTGACATATCTGTCCACATGGGTTTAATGATCAGTGTGATTCACTCTGAAACTACTGGAAACTTGAGCATGGGTATTACAAATGCCCTGTACCTAGAACAAGGGGACAGTAGGTAACGATGGACCCTGGCTAGCTTAGGCCTCACTCTCCATGTCTATACTCTGCACATAGGCAGGACATGGTTCATCCTACAGTTCTGAAAGTACATTACAGAATTGGTGGGAAGCTTATAGCTTAACCAGTAACAGTAGACTGGTAAGATGTGATTTGGTACCCAGGTTACTGTTCAAATCTCTCTCTCAAATATGACCTTGTTGCTTGCCTGTCAACATTAAATAAGAGCAATCTTTTACAGCCTCTTTATAATATTGGATGAACTTGCAAATTCAGATCAACCCTCATAGTGAAGGGATTGTAATTTGTTCATTATTATGATCATGTTTTCCTGTAGCACTCATCAGGTATTGTCTCGCTTCCTTAGAACGTCAATTTGTTTCAGCCCCCATATATATTGTTTTGTCCATTTGATGTAATACAACCCCCTCCTCAAATTGTTCAGTCCAGGTAAACATATTCAGTCTATGTTTGCATTTTGGTCTCAGTCGTAACCTTCTAATATCAATCCAAACTTATTTTTGCATTGTATCAGTTTTTCCCTTATTTAGTATCAGTGACTGGACCATTCTCGAAGGTGGCTCGAGTAGGCAGCCATGCTATAGCAGACCTATAGCAGAGGGTTGAACATAGTTGTCATGCCCCAGAACCAGAATATTGGAGAGCGGGGGAATGACTCAGCCAGCTACGTATTACGGGTAGATGAATACCGTATAATACGATCAATGCTGTCTAAAAGACAGGGGGTGCATACTACATGAAAGTCTCGCTATGGTCATTTCACCTCTATTGTCTCAATCATTCAAATAAGAAACAGAAATAGAGAACATGTAAGATAAAGTAGTAAGGCGTCCCAAACGCTCAGTCAAAATGTTCTTGATATCTAGCTTTACAAAACATAGCCAGATAATGTAGCAAAGTATACACAATTGTTATCAGCTGCAGTCTGACTTAATTACAATTATGCAAAAGTAAGTGCAAGACAATCCGACTAACATGTCGGTGCCAAACGGCAAAATATAAAGTAAATAACAAAACAAGCGGGGAGGTAAGGAACCCACTCGAGTCCTCCTGCGATCATCCCTCTAGTATTGACCATCTTGGAGGTAGAGGTAAGTTGAGTCCTCGGGAACCGGCTCTAAATCTGGCCATACAAAACCAGAGAGGTTAGACCTCTAATAGCAAGTACCGCAAGAAAGCACGATATGAGGAGTTAAAACCAGTAATAAGAGAATATGATATATAGATCTCTGCTTGCTACTAGGATTCACATAATGTCACGACACTTCGAACCAACCTTCCAACCAAACAAGGACAGAGGTTGGCCCGTCATGTCTCGACACTCTGATCATCTTAGTTAGTTAACAGAGTAGGTACAGTACACAAACAAATCAGTTTAACCGGCCATGCAACTACTACGGCTTGCTACTGTGAGTCCCAAGTTATCCTGGAATTTATGCAATAAGGATTTCTCAGTTCTTACTATGGGCAAGCAAGGCTAGTCTATCCAATCAATCAATTGCACCAATCATGAATTAGACGAGTCCCAGCGGGACGCCCGTCATCAATATACAATACACAATAAATATTATAAGCAGATACCGCTCCCTGTTCGTGTGGCAGATTTACAGTATCTGTGGGAACCAGCCGGCCTGTCGGACACTTAATAGTCCCAAAGAGGGCTGCCATGTAAGAACTCGAAAATCCATACTCTCCATGCAATCATTATTTTATTTAACTTAGTAGCCTCTATGTTAAGTAAAATCCCATGCCGTGGATCATGGTCATTCAGAATGAGTACTTCCATACAAGGTACGATATGCTCAACTCTACAACGATACCCGTGCGGTTAGGATGTAGGTCTTACATAGCGTAATGCAACAATCAAAACTATCCACAAAATAATCATGCCTTAACTATAAAGTACACATACTGCTTTCGTAAAATAAATAAATAAATTGTAGCCTGCATGTATCTGTATGTCAATATTCGGGATTGGCCAATCGATTGTAAATATGAACGTGTCTTATTCCATTTAATTCAATAAGACGACTAGCCAGTCTCTTAGTTCCATCTAGGAACGCATGATCAATAATTAATTAAGATAACAATCAATGTTAATTAATGCCAAATTCGGGAAATAAACAATGGAAAATAAATAATGATTGGAAAATAAATAATCTCATGCGCTGTGGGAAATGGATTGGGAAATAAATAATCTCATGCGCCTGAGGAATGATTGGGAAATAAACTGTGGGAATGATTGGGAAATAAATAAATCTCATGCGCCTGAGGAATGATTGGGAAATAAATAAGTCTCATGCGCTGTGGAAAATGATTGGGAAATAAATAATCTCATGCGCCTGAGGAATTGGAAAATAAATAATCTCATGCGCTATGGAAAATAGATTGGGAAATAAATAATCTCATGCGCCTGAGGAATGATTGGGAAATAAATAATCTCATGCGCTGTGGGAATGATTGGGAAATAAATAATCTCATGCGCCTGAGGAATGATTGGGAAATAAATAATCTCATGCGCTGTGGAAAATGGATTGGAAAATAAATAATCTCATACGCCTGAGAAATGATTGGGAAATAAATAAGTCTCATGCGCTGTGGGAAATGGATTGGGAAATAAATAATCTCATGCGCCTGAGGAATGATTGGGAAATAAATAAGTCTCATGCGCTGTGGAAATGATTGGGAAATAAATAATCTCATGCGCCTGAGGAATGATTGGGAAATAAATAAGTCTCATGCGCTGTGGGAATGATTGGGAAATAAATAATCTCATGCGCTGTGGGAAGTGGATTGGGAAATAAATAATCTCATGCGCCTGAGGAATTGGAAAAAAAATAATCTCATGCGCTGTGGGAAATGGATTGGAAAATAAATAATCTCATGCGCCTGAGGAATGATTGGAAAATAAATAATCTCATGCGCTGTGGGAATGATTGGGAAATAAATAATCTCATGCGCCTGAGGAATGATTGGAAAATAAATAATCTCATGCGCTGTGGGAATGATTGGGAAATAAATAATCTCATGCGCCTGAGGAATGATTGGGAAATAAATAATCTCATGCGCTGTAGGAAATGGATTGGGAAATAAATAATTTGATGCGCCTGAGGAATGATTGGGAAATAAATAAGTCTCATGCGATGTGGGAAATGATTGGGAAATAAATAATCTCATGCGCCTGAGGAATGAGATTTCATGCGCTGCGTGCGGCTGGGACTGTTCTTCTTCTCCGAATTTTTCTGAGAACAGAACCATGGAAGCCATTGCTTCCAAGCTCCATAAATCTTTCATCCCAAGCCCAAATATGGACTTCCATAGGTCAAAATTAGGTAGAACGAAATTCTCTACAACATGGAACCATCAATACTTGAAGATAACAAAGTTTACTAGATCAAAACCTAAGAAACCTGAAAATATAACAAACTTAGATCTACAACAAATAAACCATGGAAATCGAAAATGCTAAGTACTAAAGAGACTTAGAATCAAATAAGAAAGATGATGGAACAATAATAATGGGGGTCCATCAGGAAGCAAGTTGGCACTTGCCTTGCTCTCCTAGGTTGGTGGGAGAGTTATAAGGAAGAAGAAGAGAAATGAGAAGAAGTAATGAAGAGAGAGAAAGGGTTTGGGGCTTTAAATGGGGTGGTGGTAGGTGGGAGTTTATTTCGATTCATGATGAACCAACATAATTAAACCAATCTGAGCCGAACCCATAGCAAAGCTAAAGCAGAGTATAAAAGCAGAAAGTAAAGTGCAGAAATGAAATTGCAGGAAATTAATTAACATAAAATTAAAGGGTTTTAAATACAGAGCAATACATGATAAATATAAAATATTTACATTTAAACAGTACATGTATTCTAAAAATACATATTTTGGGAATGAGAAGTGACATCTCTACCCTCCTTAGAAAATTTTATCCTCGGAATTTCAAATCCAAGCAGGATAGAAACATCAGAGCTGGACTACTCTAGGTATAAGCAATTTAAGTAAGCAATCATTCTACAATGTCAATAGTAAGTAACATATCTATGTTGAATATTTTACGACACCCAGCAATTCTATCCATAAAGTAACAAGCATGAGGAGTTAAGACCATCAAGGTATACAGAAAGAGATATACCTTGTGAGTCAAACAGATGCGGATACCGTGATCGGATATCATCCTCACATTTCCACGTTGACTCTCCTAAAGAGTGATGACCCCAAGCAACCCGGACAAGGTTAATTGTTCGGTTCTTGAGTATCTTCTCTCTTCGGTCCAAAATAGACACAGGCTGTTCCTCGTAAGACAGGTTGGTACCAACAACTAGCTCAGAATGATCAAGGATATGGCTTGGTCCGATACATACCTTCGCAACTGAGATACATGAAATACGTCATGCACCTCTCGTAACAAAGGTGGAAGGGATAAACGATAAGCAACATCGCCGATCCTCTCAAGAATAACAAATGGGCCCACGTACCGCGGACTCAACTTCCCGCGAAAGCCAAACCTAATGACCCCACGGGTAGGTGAGATCCGCAAGAACACGTGGTCCCCAACAGAAAACTCTAGCGACCTACGATGCTGGTCCGCCCAATGACGATGCCGATCCTGTGCAACTCGAAGTCGCTCTCTAATTTCCTTAACCACTTCAATGGTCTGGACAATCATTTCTGGGCCTAGTATCTTCCTCTCCCCGATATCATCCCATGCTAGTGGCGACCTATACTTCTTACCATATAGTGCTTCAAATGGCGCCATCTGGATACTGGCTTGATAACTGTTGTTGTATGAGAACTTAACTAAGTTGTCACGACCCGCGCCCTAGAGTTAGGGCACGAAAACGTAACAACGCCCAGCCTACGCCGTAGTGTCGGCGGTAGAACGCTGTCCTAGGTCTCAATGCATCTAACAGTATAAGACTAAACAGTTATACTCCCCGAATGGGGGTGACATAGCAGATACAAACTCAATCACATCTAAGGTAGAGCATGATAAGGATAGATAAAACATGAAATCCAAAAGAGATACAGGAGATAGAAGTCTAAGTGTCTAAGATACATAAACCCAGAAATACATTCAAAACTGAAATACGGATACAGTAATCCAGAAAGTAAATACAACTCCAGACAAAATAAAATAACTACCTAAACAACCCCTACTGTGTCTCCTCTAGGCTAGCAGGCAACTCCAAGCTATCTGTAAAATTTATCAACAGGTCCAGTCAGGACTAGAGCGAGTACAGTACATCTCAACAGAACATAGCAGGTTAGAAAATATAAACATGCAGTAGAGTAAAATACAGGATATGAAGAAATACAGTATGTAAACAAAGAGAGAAAACTGTAACAGAAATATCTACTATAAGTAGAGAACTAACAGTGGCTAGTGAGTCAGAGTACGAGATAGCACATGTGAATAGGACAGATTTGCACAGGATATCGAGGTTGCACAGGAATCTACACTACAATGGAATTGTTCACACGACTACTAGCACTCCCCCGTATCCCCAATCAATACACAAGGATCTAAACAGGTTATGTTATTGCACAGGATATCACATGGGGGCCCATATAGGGTGCACATGATAGTATACATGGGGGCTCCGTGAACATGAGAGTACAAGATTCACAGGAGTGCACATGTAATGAAAGCACAGGAGTACACGATGAAAGTGAAACGCACATGACACAATGTACCCGATGCTCCCGAGGGGGATAACATCGCATGAGAAGATCCATATAGTACTAATCCGTGATAATGTCGTGACAGCACCAAGTATAGTAATCTAAAGCAGGAATATAATTCTAAGCAGGATATGAAATGATCAGAGAATGTACTCGCCTCGATTGGTTGGAGTCGACGTGCGCGACACGAACGTGTCGACACGAGATAGGTACACTGCTAAACTCTACAGAGGGTCCCAGACGACGACACGGGCAGTCCCAATGAGTCCAGAGTAGTCCAAATAGCCTAGTTAGTATATAAAAGTCTAAAATCAGGGTTTGGTACACTAATCAATTCAAGAATAGAAAATGACTATCAAAATCACGACTTATGATTTTAGGAAAATGGTATAATAATAAATATTTGGAAATCCTTATAATGATAAAAATATATCTGTATTAATCAACCTTTATTAGATAATACTTCAAAACCAAAAACCAAAAATCAATTCTGTACCAATTTTCCTATTTTGTCAAAAATGAATTTAGGCCAAAAACTCAATAAACCAATACTAATTTAGAAATATAATTATATATTTTATATATTTCCAAGTAAGTGATTATGTAATATATTAATACCAATAAAAAATAATGATAATAATAATAATAATAATACCATCATTATATACTATGCATAAACTAACATACATTTGTCATAAAATTAATATACATTTTATATAACAATATACATGATAACTATTATATAACTAATAAATAAACTAATAAACTAATATAATAAACTAATATAATTAATAACTAATAACTAATACAGTAATAAACTAATATTAAAACTAACTAATATTAATAATAAACTACATTAATACATTAACAGAAGGGGGCTCTGTCCAAACTCAGGGAAAGGGGGGGTTTCATTTCGAAAGAAGGGGGGAGGAAAGGAGGCTTACAGCGGTTCTCCTCGGCTAGGCTCCGGCGGAGCAGCGCCCGGCGGGAGGCGATCCGGTGCGTAGGGTGGGCCAGATCTGGCGGAGCAGCCGCGGTGGAGTCCGGCGGAGCTTGCAGATGGGCGCGCGGCTCACAGGGAGCGGCGCTGGGGTACGGCCAGGGCGGCGGAAGATCGGCTCGTGCGGCGGCGCGAGCTCCGGTGAGGTCCATCTCTCTCTCTCCCTCTATCTCTCTATCTCTATCGATAATTTTGGGGGAAGACGTTGGGGTGGCGGCGGTGGTTTACGGTGTTGGTGGCGGTGGATCTGATGGTGTTGGTGGCCGTGGGTTTCTTTGATGGACGGTGATGAGTTTGATGGTGGCGGTGGTTGGTCGTGAACGGCGGCGGCGGGATGGATCTGGTGGCGGAACTCCGGTGAGGAGGAGGTCGGATGGATGGTGACGATGGTGGTAATGATTTGTTGTTGGCGTTGGTGTGCCGCCGGCCGTGCTCGGCCACGGCGAGCTCTGGCCAGGGGTGGCTCGGCAATGGGCTGGGTTGGATAGGGAAGGAAATGGTGGCTGCTAGGAAAATACCTAGGAATATATGTAGGGACTAGGGTTTTGGGGATTTGTGCCACTTGGAGAAGTGTGATATATATAGGAGAGTGGGAGAAACCCTAAAATGTACATGTAATAGAATAGAAAAATAGTGAAAAAGACTAACTGCTAATCCGACTAACTACTAACTGCTAATAATTAGTACTAAAATAAATATTAGTTATAAATTAGTAATTAAATTACTAGTTAATACCGATCTAATAAATGGCTAATTATAATTTAGCCGAGATTTTTAAAGGCATAAATAATAATAATTTATTCACTAGTTATTTAAATATATATAACAGTCATTTAGTTACTAACTAATATATTTGAAGTTCCGAAATTCAATAACCGTTCTTTCCATAGAGAAAAATAATTAAAACTTATTGATTCAGAAAATGACGGGGAAATTCCAATAGGGCAAAATCGTCTAAAATAGTAAACCAAAGCCAACAAGGACCGATAGCAATCACGGTCAAATCGTTTTCCCAAAAATCACAAATTGCACGTTTTTCGAGATTTAGAAAAATTCGAAGTTTTGAAAAAAAATACGAAATAAAATACAAATTTTTGAAATATCCAAGAATTCGATTTACGGAGGTTACATAAGTGCAGGTGGCTTTCCCAAGATCCTCCAAAATCCAGAGTGCAAGCTCGTAACATGTCTTCCAAAGTCTGAATTGTTCTTTCTGATTGCCCATCTGTCTGGGGATGGTAAGCCGTACTAAATCTTAACTTGGTACCTAGATTATGATGTAAGCTCTTCCAGAAATGTGATATAAAACGGGTATCTCTGTCTGACACAATACTGACAGGGACTCCATGCTGCCTGACTATCTGTTGCATATACAATTCTGCCAACCTTTCTGTAGATTATCCTACTCTGAAAGGAAGAAAGTGCGCCACCTTTGTAAGTCGATCTACTATCACCCAAATAGCATTTTTACCACTTGGTGATCTCGGTAAACCGATCACAAAGTCTATTATAATATGTTCCTATTTTCATTCTGGAATAGGAAGCGGTTGCAATAACCCAGCTGGCCTCTGCTGTTCTGCCTTCACTTGCTGACATACCAAGCAACGGGAAACAAATCTAGCTCTCTCCCTCTTCATCCCGTTCCACCAGAAGTGCTGCTTGATATCTTGGTACATCTTGGTCCCTCCAGGGTGTATGGAATACTGAGAGCTGTGAGCTTCTGCCATAACCTCCTGTCTGATATCTCCGCTAGGCACACATAGACGCGATCCAAACCTAAGTGTACCATCCTCATGGATTTGCATCTCCTTTCTGAGTCCTGACTCATATTCTGCCCTAAGCTTCTGAATCCTTGTACCTTGATCCTATCTACCAAGTCGGATTGAACTTGTAGACACGCCAGAACTCCTACATCACAAGAAAGTATAACCTCGATGCCCATCTTCTGAAGGTCTTTTAAGATGTGCTTCTGCGTTGTCAACATAAATGCGCCGCCTCTCCTGCTAAGAGCATCTGCTACCACATTAGCCTTTCCTGGATGATACTGAAGCTCCACGTCGTAGTCCTTAATCAACTCCAACCATCTTCTCTGCCTCATGTTCAGTTCCTTCTGAGTAAAAATGTACTTCAGACTTTTGTGGTCTGTGTACATGTCCACTCGGTCACCATATAAGTAATGTCTCCATAGCTTCAAAGCAAATACTACTACTGCCAACTCCAAGTCATGAGTTGGATAATTCTTTTCGTGGTCTCGAAGTTGCCTAGATGCGTATGCTATCACCTTCCCATGCTGCATGAGGACACATCCAAGTCCTTTACCTGACGCATCACAATAAACGGTAAAACCTCCGGGTCCAACTGGCAATGTAAGAATAGACGCTGATATCAACTTCTGCTTCAGATTCTCAAATGATGCCTGGCATTCTGCCGACCAGACGAATGGTACATCTTTCCGTGTCAAGCGGGTCATAGGTGCTGAAAGCCTCGCAAAGTCTGATACAAACCTTCTGTAATATCCTACAAATCCCAAGAAACTCCGCACATCAGCTACGGTCTTGGGTACTGGCCAACTCTCTACTGCTGCTACCTTCTTGGGATCCACTGCTACTCCAGCTCCTGATATGATATGACCCAAAAATGAAATATGATCCGACCAAAACTCACACTTGCTGAGCTTGGCATACAACTGGTTCTCTCTCAGAACCTGTAACACTTTTCTGAGGTGGTCTTCATGCTCCTCTTCACTGGCAGAATATACAAGAATGTCGTCAAGAAATACAACGACAAACTGATCTAAGTATGGCATAAAGATGCGGTTCATCAAATCCATAAATATTGCTGGAGCATTGGTCAAACCAAACGGCATTACTAAGAATTCATAATGCCCATACTTCGACTTGAATGCTGTCTTGGGAATATCCTCCTTCCAAACCCTTACTTGATGATACCCTGAGCGAAGATCTATCTTGGAGAAAACTCTAGCTTTGCTCAACTGATCAAATAAGTCGTCGATCCTGGGTAGTGGGTACTTGTTCTTTACTGTTGCCGCGTTAAGCTTCCTGTAATCGATGCACAATCTGGATGACCCATCCTTCTTTCCCACAAGTACCACTGGTGCTGCCCATGGTGATATGCTAGCTTGGATGAACTTCTTCTCCTTCAGTTCCTCTATGTGCTGATATACCTTGGCCTGCTCGGAATTTGCCATTCTGTAAACTTGATCTGATATCGGTTTAGTTCCAGGTGCCAATTCTATACTGAACTTAATATCTCTAACTGGTGGTAGACCTGGAAGTTCTTCAGAAAATACGTCTAGAAACTCTTCAACTACCTTCGGAACTTGAACTTCTTCCATTGCCGTCACAACGCCCTGCTCTTGTTGAGTTGCCACTGATCTGACTAAGGTGAACCGCTTCATGCCTGGAATATCGAAAGATACACTCCCTCTACGACAATCTATTGTTGCATGACTGTCTTTCAGCAAGTCCATGCCTAAGATAACGTCGAAATTTCCAACAGAAAATTCTATCAACCGGGCGGGTAAGGAATGCCCGCAAACTACAACGCTACACGCTAGAATAACTCTACTAACTCCTACGAGCCCATTGCCAGTGTGTATATTCAACCTCCCTGGCAATGCCTCGAATTCTATTCCTAGCCGTGTTACAAATTGTGCAGATATAAATGAGTGTGATGCTCCCGAATCAAATAATGCTACTGCGGGATATGAGGCGACGAGAATGTTATCTGCCACAACATCTCTTGATGCCAATGCCTCTTCCAAGGACAGAGTGAATGCCTGCCCTCGACCTCCTTGCTGGTTCCCATGCTGCGGTCTAGCCTGGTGCTGCCGCTGGCCCCTTCCTTGAAGATGCTGGGGTGGTCTATGCTGGTGTTACTACATCGACGGTCCCTGCTGCCGAAACATCTGAGCCTGTGGCATTAACGGACGCTGGGCCAATAGTCTCACTGCCACTGCGGGTCCTCGATACTGCCCTGCCCCTGGTGATGGCAGAGCATGAAACTGCTGCACTGGTCCTCCTGACCTCGAATTCATGGGACATGTGGTAACCCGATAATCTGGATTTCCACATATCAAACACAGTCCGTTCAATGCCCGACACACATCTCTAGTGTACCCCATCTTCCCACAATAAGTACAGCCCGCTGGGGGTTGCTGGTTCTTCCTCTGTTGATGTTGCTGCTGTCTGGGTGGTGATGCTGGCCCTCGTATTGCCACATCGTGAATGTGAATGCCAAGGGATGGTGCTGTTGTTCGGGGCGCTGCTCCCCCTCCTCCGTCAATCTGACTGTGGGATCTCTTCTGATCCCCAGTCCTGGCCGCAATCCTCTAAACGGTTATCTCATGCCTTCGAGTCGCCGTCAATACTTCATCAAAAGTCTGGTAATTGTGCCCCTCTATCAATTGCAAGAGCTCAAGGTGAAACCCTTGCTGGAACCTCATAGCCCTCTAGCTCTCTGTTGCTACCATCTCTGGGGCAAACCTGCTCAATCTGCAGAACTCCGCTGCATAGGCATCTACCGTCTTGCCGGCCTGCTTGAGGTTGATAAACTTCTATTGTAGCTCAAACTGCGCCACAACTCCATAGTACATCGTCTTGAATCTTGTTGTAAAATCGTCCCAAACCACAGGATGTCTGATGCCTACCTCCTCTGATTCCCACCAATTACGTACGAGATCCTGAAGTAACAACTTCACCTGATCCACACGTTCTTCCGCCGGTACCTTAGCTGCCGTCAGAATAGCCTCAATATCCTTAAGCCATGTATCTGCTGAGATGGCATCCTCCGTGCCCTCGAAACGACGGGGGTTGAACTTGCAAAATCTGGTTGATGCTCCTGAATCCGGCCTTGCCCCTCTTTCTAAAGCTGTTTGTAACCCTTGGTTGAGTAGTACGTTATGCTCTTGTAACTGAGCGTGCATGCATTGCTGGGCTAATATCTGGTGTTGCTGAGTAGCCATCATCCCTCTCATGATCTCCAGAAGAGCCGGTGTGTCCATTTCCGCAGGGGTAGGTGGAACTGTTGGTGGTGGTGGAACATCCGGATACTGCGACCCAGCTGCTGCTTCCACTATCACTTCTTCTTGGATAGTCTCTTGAGTTAGTACCGGCCCTTGTTGCTGACCAACATGGTCAGGTTGTCCGTGTTGCTCTTGTTGTTGTTGTCCAGTCCTGACAGATGCGGACGAAGTGCCCCTAAGAAAAGGGACAAAAGAACAATCAAACGATCGGACAGGAAAGATCATTGAAGTCAAAGAATACCGGAATGTCAAGCTAGAGTCGAGAGTAACGAATCATGAGATCAAGGGGGAACATGTGTGATTGAGACATCCTATAAATTAAAACACCCCACAAGTCTAAAATCAGACCTACATGGGCCACCACTAAAATCTTGTCACGCCCCAGAACCAGAATACTGGAGAGCGGGGGAATGACTCAGCCAGCTACGTATTACGGGTAGATGAATATCGTATAATACGATCAATGCTGTCTAAAAGACAGGGGGGTGCATACTACATGAAAGTCTCGCTATGGTCATTTCACCTCTATTGTCTCAATTATTCAAATAAGAAACAAAAATAGAGAACATGTAAGATAAAGCAGTAAGGCGTCCCAAACGCTCAGTCAAAATGTTCTTGATATCTAGCTTTATAAAACATAGCCAGATAATGTAGCAAAGTATACACAATTGTTATCAGCTGCAGTCTGACTTAATTACAATTATGTAAAAGTAAGTGCAAGACAATCCGACTAACATGTCGGTGCCAAACGGCAAAGTATAAAGTAAATAACAAAACGAGCGGGGAGGTAAGAAACCCACTCGAGTCCTCCTGCGATCATCCCTCTAGTATTGACCATCTTGGAGGTAGAGGTAAGTTGAGTACTCGGGAACCGGCTCTAAATCTGGCCATGCAAAACCAGAGAGGTTAGACCTCTAATAGCAAGTACCGCAAGGAAGCACGATATGAGGAGTTAAAACCAGTAATAAGAGAATAGGATATATAGATCTCTGCTTGCTACTAGGATTCACATAATGTCACGACACTTCGAACCAAACTCCCAACCAAACAAGGACAGAGGTTGGCCCGTCATGTCTCGACACTCTGACCATCTTAGTTAGTTAACAGAGTAGGTACAGTACACAAACAAATCAGTTTAACCGGCCATGCAACTACTACGGCTTGCTACTGTGAGTCCCAAGTTATCCTGGAATTTATGCAATAAGGATTTTTCAGTTCTTACTATGGACAAGCAAGGCTAGTCTATCCAATCAATCAATTGTGCCAATTATGAATTAGACGAGTCCCAGCGGGACGCTCGTCATCAATATACAATACACAATAAATATTATAAGCAGATACCGCTCCCTGTCCGTGTGGCAGATTTGCAGTATCTGTGGAAACCAGCCGGCCTGTCGGGCACTTAATAGTCCCAAAGAGGGCTGCCATGTAAGAACTCGGAAATCCATACTCTCCATGCAACAAATAAAGGTGTCCATGGAAATCATGGAAATAAGAAACCCGAAAATGTAACAAACTTAGAAACCCGAAAATGTAACAAACTTAGATCTACAACAAATAAACCATGGAAATCGAAAATGCTAAGTACTAAAGAGACTTAGAATCAAATAAGAAAGATGATGGAACAATAATAATAGGGGTCCATCAGGAAGCAAGTTGGCACTTGCCTTGCTCTCCTAGGTTGGTGGGAGAGTTATGAGGAAGAAGAAGAGAAATGAGAAGAAGTAATGAAGAGAGAGAAAGGGTTTGTGTCACGCCCCAGAACCAGAATACTGGAGAGCAGGGGCAGACATAGCCAGCTACGTATAATAAAATGGAATCCACGTCACTATACGGTCACGGCTGTCTAGATATATGAGGGTTTAACTACAATCCATCAGTCTCCTATGGTCAAGAACAAGCCTATTGTCTCAATCACAAGCAAGTAGTAACAGTCACAAGATATTAGAGCATCAATATACAATAGTAAGGCGTCCCATACCTTACATATTGGATGATCATGAAGCTAGTCGTACAAAATATCAGGACTAGCAAGAGTTTCAGTCATACATGATCAACCCTAGGATTTGTCAATCATGTTACAGCCCGTAGGCAGACAGTAAATAAAGGTGCAATACGAGCTAACACGTGCTCGCCGGCTAAACGCCTCAAAAGAATAATTTTACAAATAGAGTGGGAGGACAAAAGAAACCCACTCGTTGCCCTGGTTACGCCTGGTGGTCACCATCGGGCTGGAAGACAGGTGGATCCTCTATTGCTGCTCCGATATCTGGCCACACAAAACCAGCTGGGTCAGACCCCAGAAAGAGCAAGTGCCACAAAGGAGGCTTCACTTAGGAACTAAAACCAGCATATCACAAATAAATAGTTAAGGTAATTAAAAGATACTGATAATAACTGAGATAACAATAATATATTGAGTACGGAGAAACCATTCAAGTAGCCAGACTGCAACCCTTAAACCAAACAAGGACCGGGGTTGCAATCCTTCGCCTGAATAGAAACCCGCCTCAATTACTATTGATAAGGTAACAAGACAATAAACGAAGAGAGGACACAGAACTGCTCCGGAAGCCAGGTTACAACCCTTAAACCAAACAAGGACCGGGGTTATAACCCTTCGCCTGAACAGAACTGGACCCCTGATTTTTATTGTTAAGGCCAGTATAAATAATCATGGTATTGAAGCAAAGGTAAAACATGACGAACATGACAGGGGGTTACCATAAGACAATAAACGAAGAGAGGACACAGAACTGCTCCGAAAGCCAGGTTACAACCCTTAAACCAAACAAGGATCGGGGTTGTAACCCTTCGCCTGAACAGAACTGGACCCCTGATCTTTATTGTTAAGGCGGGCACAATAAGCAGGACGATATATGATAAGATAACCATGGAACTATTCAGATAGCCAAGTTACAACCCTTAAACCAAACAAGGACCGGGGTTGTAACCCTTCATCTGAACAGAACTTGGTATCCCATCATTTATCGATACAAGAATTCATGTCATGATACAATCTTATACAGGATCAGGATAAGACTAAGCTGGAATAAACTTCATCCAATCAATCACGGCCAATCAAGAGTACGGCTTGATACTTTTAACTAACTAGGGTTATCACATGCCTAGTTACTAGCAAGATGCAATGAGATTATCCCAACAGCCACAAGCCCTGCAGACCATCCGGTTATCCAGGTCGAATGTCCGTTTAGGAAGAATGCAACACATGACTGTGTGCTGGAAATGTGCCCTACTCGTCGGTAGGCTACAAGTCCACTGAATGCGCCCAGATAACGGGATTGCTTGTAGCTGGGAATCTCTTCATGACTACTGAATCATTCTAGTTAATTAGCCTTAGTCAATTTCAGTAGGTACCCCTGACCGTGGTACTCAGGGGTCCCCATCCTAGACATGATGCAAGACAGTACTAGTTTATTTGTACAAACACAATCGCCCACGGTGTCCAAGTCTTTCATACTTGTCATGTCAGGCTAGCTGTCGTAACAGCATGCCGAGATATATCATGTCAGTTTACTTGTCAAGAGTGTGCCACAGCGGGCCACCATCGTGTTCTATTCTTACAATATTATGAATGAGAGAAACTTGCATAAAATAACTAGTGACATATTCTTGATGCCAAGGAAATGATCTACAACTTCCACGTTGGGAGTTGGAAGAAATTCGAGCCATAATTCAGTCAATTAGGACATATAACAGTTAGAAATAGTCAAAATATGCATTATGCGGCCTATTCTGCGACACCATATGCGGCCAACTGCGACATGCGGCTTATGCGGCTCAACTGCGACATCATATGCGGCCTACTGCGACATGCGGCTCATGCGGCTCGACTGCGACATGCTATGCGGCCAACTGCGACATGCGGCTCATGCGGCTCAACTGCGACATCATATGCGGCCAACTGCGACATACGGCTCATGCGGCTCGACTGCGACATGCTTATGCGGCCAACTGCGACATGCGGCTTATGCGGCTCAACTGCGACATCATATGCGGCCAACTGCGACATGCGGCTCATGCGGCTCAACTGTGACATCATATGCGGCCAACTGCGACATGCGGCTTATGCGGCTCGACTGCGACATGCTATACGGCCAACTGCGACATGCGGCTTATGCGGCTCAACTGCGACATATGTCTCATGCTGCAGATGAATATAGAAGTTTGACCAAAATTGTTTTGGCCATAACTTCCTCATCCGAAGTCGAAATCAAGCGAAACAAAAGCCAAAACTGCATGAAATTGAATTCTCTACAACATAGAACCATTAGTTTTCGAAAATAACCAAGTTTTAGAGATCAAAACCAAGAAAACCGAAAAGTTATAAACTTAGATCTACAAGAAATTATCCATCAAAATAAAAAAGGCCAAGTTCTAAAGAGTCTTAAAATCAAGTAAGGATGAGAATGGAACAATAAAACTTGAGATCCAACATGAAGCAAGTTTACACTTGCCTAGCTCTCTTCCCTGGTAGGTAGAAGAGTAATGGTGGAGAAGAAGAAGTGAAGGAAAAGAATAAATAAAGAGAGAGAGAGAGTGTTAGGTAGAAATATAAATGAGGGTGGTGGTAGGTGGGGTTTTTCTTTTGGTTCATGGTGAACCCAAAAGCAAACCAAACCAAGCTAAGCCGAACCAAGCTAAGCCATAACCAACGACATGCCAAAATAACCATACAGGAAAATACGTAAATAACCATACAGGAAAATACGCAAATACGAGTCAAGAATACGTACACGTATACCAAGATACGTAATACAAACTATAGGCATTACAACTCTACCCACCTTAAAAGAATTTCATCCTTGGAATTTAATCAAGAGGCTAGAATTGCAAGGACAAGCTATACTAATCATAAGCTATAACAAGCAGTCTATCATGCAGTTATTTATTTAAGCAAGGAATTGAAAGCATAAGGCATAAGGAAGACATTATACCTTACGAGTCAAACAGGTCGGGATATCGTGATCGGATATCATCCTCACGCTCCCACGTCGACTCACCCAAAGAGTGATGACCCCAAGCAACTCAGACTAACTTGATAGTCTTGTTCTTGAGTGTCTTCTCTCTTCGGTCCAATATAGACACGGGCCTCTCCTCATACGAAAGGTTGGTACCAACAACCAATTTCGAATGATCCAGGATGTGGCTCGGGTCCGGAATATACCGTCGCAGTTGGGATACATGGAATACGTCATGCACCTCACGTAGCGACGGTGGAAGAGCGAGACGATAGGACACATCACCTACTCGCTCCAGAATATCGAACGGCCCTATATACCTAGGACTAAGCTTTCCTCGTACGCCGAAACGAATGACGCCACGGTTAGGCAAAATCCTCAGGAATACATGGTCGTCGACAGAAAACTCAAGAGGGCGTCGATGAGAATCGGCCCAATGACGCTGGCGATCTTGGGCAACTCGAAGACGATCTCTGACTCTCCTGACCACCTCAACGGTCTGAGCAATCATTTCCGGACCAAGCATCTGCCTCTCTCCAACATTATCCCAGGCTAGCGGGGATCGGCACTTCCTACCATACAGTGCCTCGAACGGTGCCATCTGAATACTGGCCTGGAAACTGTTGTTGTACGAGAACTCCACCAGGTGCACGTGATCTTCCTACGAACCACCGAAGTCGAGTGTACATGACCGCAACATATCTTTAATAGTCTGGATCGTACGTTCCGACTGGCCATCTGTCTGCGGGTGATAAGCTGTACTGAACTGGAGGTGAGTTCCCAAACCTTCTTGCAAGCTACGCCAAAAGTGCGACGTAAATCTTGAATCTCTATCCAAAGTGATACTGACTGGTACATCGTACAATCTGACAATCTGCCGGAGATACATCTCCGCTAGCTGAGCCGTCGACTGACCAACTCTGAACGGGAGAAAGTGAGCCACCTTCGTGAGGCTGTCTATGACAACCCAAATAGCGTCTCTGCCAGCCGGGGATCTAGGCAATCCAGTCACAAAATCCATGGTTATATGCTCCCATTTCTACTCGGGAATCGGCAATGGTTGAAGTAGTCCAGCTGGTCTCTGATGTTCAGCCTTAACTTGTTGGCAGACTAAACAACGAGAGACAAACCGGGCTATCTCCCTCTTCATGCCATTCCACCAAAAGTGCTGGCGGATATCACGGTACATCTTCGTGCCACCGGGATGAATGGAATACTGCGAACTGTGGGCCTCTGCCATGATCTCATGTCTGATATCTCCACTAGGTACACAAAGACGCTTACCATGTCGAAGCGTACCGTCTTCATGAATACATAACTCTGGTCTTCGTCCTGCCTCACACTCTGCTCTGAGTCGCTGAAGCTTGGAATCTGCTGACTGCGCCATCCGGATCCTCTCGACTATAGTGGACTGAACTTGCATGCTGGCCATCAATGCCACACTGGAAGGGAGGACAACTTCTATACCCATCTTCTGAAGATCGGCTAACAGTTCTGGTTGCGCTGTCAGGAAATAAACTCCTGCCCTCCTGCTCAATGCATCTGCAACAACGTTGGCCTTCCCTGGGTGATACTGCAGGTTGACATCATAATCCACAAGCATCTCTAGCCATCTCCTCTGACGTATGTTGAGATCCTTCTGGGTGAACACATACTTCAGACTCTTGTGGTCCGTGAAGATCTCCACCCTATCTCCGTACAAGTAGTGCCTCCACAACTTAAGTGCAAACACTACTGCTGCCAGCTCCAAGTCATGGGTTGGGTAATTTCTCTCATGGTCACGAAGTTGTCGTGACGCATAAGCTATTACCTTCCCATGCTGCATCAGAACACATCCTAAACCTCTGCCCAAAGCATCAAAATACACTGAGAATCCTCCGGTTCCATCTGGAAGCGTGAGAATAGGAGCCGTCATCAAGCCTCGCTTCAACCTCTCAAAAGAATCCTGGCACTCTGCTGTCCAAGCAAACTGCACATCCTTGCGGGTCAACTGGGTCAATGGCGCAGAAATTCGAGCAAAGTCTGAAACAAATCGCCGGTAGTAGCCGGCCAAGCCAAGAAAACTGCGAATTTCTGCCACTGTGCTAGGTACCGGCCACGTTTTAATGGCTACGATCTTCTGGGGATCCACTTTAACTCCTTCTCGGGTGATGATATGACCCAAGTACGAAATGCGATCGAGCCAGAACTCGCATTTACTAAACTTGGCATATAACTGGTGCTCTTTAAGAATCTGGAGGACAACTCGGAGATGCTGCTCATGTTCCGCTTCACTCTTGCTGTAGACCAGGATGTCGTCTAGGAACACAATCACGAACTGATCCAAATAAGGCATGAAGATGCGATTCATGAGGTCCATGAATACAGTCGGCGCATTGGTTGCTCCAAATGGCATCACAAGGAACTCCCAATGCCCATACCTAGATCTGAAAGCAGTCTTCGGGATGTCCTGCTCTCTGACTCTGATCTGATGGTATCCTGACCGCAAGTCAATCTTCGAAAATACTGACGCCCCTTTGAGTTGATCAAACAAGTCATCTATCCTCGGGAGAGGATACCTGTTCTTGATTGTCACTGAGTTCAAGATACGATAATCAACACACAATCTGGATGTACCATCCTTCATTTTCACAAAAAGCATCGGGGCTCCCCAAGGCGATCCACTAGCACGAATGAATCCCTTGGTTCTGAGTTCTTCAATCATCTTGTACAATATCTCTAACTCTGACGGCGCCATCCTGTAGACTCTCTCTGACACTGGGGCTGTCTCGGGAATCAAGTCGATGGTAAACTCGATCTCTCGCTCTGGCAGCATCCCTGGAAGCTCTTCTGGGAAAACATCTGGAAACTCTTCGACTATCCGAGGTAACTGTACTACTGCCACTGCCATCCGTAACACTGGAGGAGAAGGTTCAACTTCGCCTCGGGAGAAGGAAAACTCCGGCTCGCCTGGAATGCTAAAAATAACCCTGCCAATATGACAGTCTATCCTAGCATACTGGTCCCTCAACCAATCCATCCCTAAGACCACATCATAATCGGCCATCGGGAACTCTATCAATCTAGCGGGGAATTCTCTACCGCTAACTACGACCCGACACGAGGAAAATACTCTATCTACTCCCACAAGTCCGTTACCAGTAAGTATATTGAGCCTTACGGATAATGACTCGGGCTCCAGTCCTACCCGTGTCGCAAATCGTGCAGACATAAATGAATGCGAGGCACCAGAATCAAATAATACTGAAGCTGGAAAGGTGTTGACGAGAATAGTACCTGCCACCACCTCACCTGGTACTATTCCTTCTTCTCCCATGGTCAAAGCCAGCACTTGACCATGTCCTCTAGGTGCGGGTCCCCTCTGCTGAAAATTCCTCTGTCTGCTCTGGATCAGGGCTTGGGCTTGGGCATACTGTTGCGGTCTCTGCTGCTGGAATGCCTGGGCCTGCGTCGGCAATGGCCTCGGGAACGGGTACTGCAGCTGCTGCTGCTGGATTGGTGCTGGTCCTCTAACTGAAGGACTAGAGAAAGCGGCTGAACTCCCCCTGTTCGGGCAGTTCCCAACCCTGTGGTCCGGGGCACCACAAACTAAGCACAAACCCTGTGCTCTACGACACTCTGACACCACATGTCCTGGCTTTCCGCAGTGTGAACATCCCACTGCGGAAGACTGCTTCTGCTTCTGCTGCTGAGGGTGCGTCGGGGTGGAATGCTGAACCGACGTCACTGAGGCCGCCCGCCTCGGAGCTCCAATGGTCAAAGCCCTGGCTGCCGGAACTGGTGCTGAAGACTGATTCATCTGGCCGTGAGATCGCTTTCGACCTCCGGTCCTATCCACGATCCTCTGGGAGGTATATTCATGCCTCCGGGCTGCTCTCAACACTGCATCAAAAGTCTGATGCTCAAACTGCTCCACCGCCAATAAAATCTCTAGGTGGAGCCCCTGCTGGAACCGCTGGGCTCTATCGAACTCGATCGCCACCAAGGTGGGAGCAAACCGACTAAGCCTGGAGAACTCGACCGCATATCCATCGACCGTCCTGCCCATCTGCTTCAGATTGGTGAACCTCGTCTGTAGATCATACCGAGCTACAGCATCAAAATACTTGGTCTGGAATCTCTCCCTGAATACTGCCCATAAAATAGGGGCCACTAATCCATCGGCCTGCGCTGCCCACCAGCTGCGAGCAAGATCCAATAGCTACAGGCGCACCACGGCCACCTTCTCGTTCTCTGGAGTCCTGGCTGCTTCTAGAATTACCTCTGTGTCCTGAAGCCATGCATCTGCAGCGATCGCATCTTCACTGCCATCGAAGAAGGGAGGGTTCAAGCGCTTGAAGCTGTTGGCCGCGCTATTACCCTGATGACCTCCTTTGGTCAAAGCATCTGCCACCGCCTGGTGCAAGGCATCTCCGCGACGATCCTGGGAAGCTAATAGGGACCTGATGAGACCCACCAAAGTGCCATCATCAGGCTCTGCAGGCTGGACGGGCTGAATTGGGGGTTCTCCTTCGGTAGGTATGACTCTGGAGGCTACTCCTGAATGCTGGGCTTGATCTCCAGGTTGTTGCTGGTCCGCGGAAGGTGCACCGCCTTGCTGATCGACAGGTCCAGGAACAATGCCGCTGAAGAAGACGACATAGGGAACAATAAGGAAGGACCATGACAGATCAACGATACAAGAATGTGATCAGGTTAAGATTCTCAGGAATTTGAAGATACGAGCAGAGATCAAGGGCGATTACTGATTGAGACATCTATTCGGTAAACCCTCACATATCTTGAATTACAAGACCTGCATGGGCCACCACTAAAACCATGTCACGCCCCAGAACCAGAATACTGGAGAGCGGGGGCAGACATAGCCAGCTACGTATAATGAAATGGAATCCACGTCACTATACGGTCACGGCTGTCTAGATATATGAGGGTTTAACTACAATCCATCAGTCTCCTATGGTCAAGAACAAGCCTATTGTCTCAATCACAAGCAAGTAGTAACAGTCACAAGATATTAGAGCATCAATATACAATAGTAAGGCGTCCCATATATTACATATTGGATGATCATGAAGCTAGTCGTACAAAATGTCAGGACTAGCAAGAGTTTCAGTCATACATGATCAACCCTAGGATTTGTCAATCATGTTACAGCCCGTAGGCAGACAGTAAATAAAGGTGCAATACGAGCTAACACGTGCTCGTCGGCTAAACATCTCAAAAGAATAATTTTACAAATAGAGTGGGAGGACAAAAGAAACCCACTCGTTGCCCTGGTTACGCCTGGTGGTCACCATCGGGCTGGAAGACAGGTGGATCCTCTGTCGCTGCTCCGATATCTGGCCACACAAAACCAGCTGGGTCAGACCCCAGAAAGAGCAAGTGCCACAAAGGAGGCTTCACTTAGGAACTAAAATCAGCATATCACAAATAAATAGTTAAGGTAATTAAAAGATACTGATAATAACTGAGATAACAATAATATATTGAGTACGGAGAAACCATTCAAGTAGCCAGACTGCAACCCTTAAACCAAACAAGGACCGGAGTTGCAATCCTTCGCCTGAATAGAAACCCGCCTCAATTACTATTGATAAGGTAACAAGACAATAAACGAAGAGAGGACACAGAACTGCTCCGGAAGCCAGGTTACAACCCTTAAACCAAACAAGGACCGGGGTTGTAACCCTTCGCCTGAACAGAACTGGACCCCTGATCTTTATTGTTAAGGCCAGTATAAATAATCATGGTATTGAAGCAAAGGTAAAACATGACGAGCATGACAGGGGGTTACCATAAGACAATAAACGAAGAGAGGACACAGAACTGCTCCGGAAGCCAGGTTACAACCCTTAAACCAAATAAGGACCGGGGTTGTAACCCTTCGCCTGAACAGAACTGGACCCCTGATCTTTATTGGTAAGGCGGGCACAATAAGCAGGACGATATATGATAAGATAACCATGGAACTATTCAGATAGCCAAGTTACAACCCTTAAACCAAACAAGGACCGGGGTTGTAACCCTTCATCTGAACAGAACTTGGTATCCCATCATTTATCGATACAAGAATTCATGTCCTGATACAATCTTATACAGGATCAGGATAAGACTAAGCTGGAATAAACTTCATCCAATCAATCACGGCCAATCAAGAGTACGGCTTGATACTTTTAACTAACTAGGGTTATCACATGCCTAGTTACTAGCAAGATGCAATGAGATTATCCCAACAGCCACAAGCCCTGCAGACCATCCGGTTATCCAGGTCGAATGTCCGTTTAGGAAGAATGCAACACATGACTGTGTGCTGGAAATGTGCCCTACTCGTCGGTAGGCTACAAGTCCACTGAATGCGCCCAGATAACGGGATTGCTTGTAGCTGGGAATCTCTTCATGACTACTGAATCATTCTAGTTAATTAGCCTTAGTCAATTTCAGTAGGTACCCCTGACCGTGGTACTCAGGGGTCCCCATCCTAGACATGATGCAAGACAGTACTAGTTTATTTGTACAAACACAATCGCCCACGGTGTCCAAGTCTTTTATACTTGTCATGTCAGGCTAGCTGTCGTAACAGCATGCCGAGATATATCATGTCAGTTTACTTGTCAAGAGTGCGCCACAGCGGGCCACCATCGTGTTCTATTCTTACAATATTATGAATGAGAGAAACTTGCATAAAATAACTAGTGACATATTCTTGATGCCAAGGAAATGATCTACAACTTCCACGTTGGGAGTTGGAAGAAATTCGAGCCATAATTCAGTCAATTAGGACATATAACAGTTAGAAATAGTCAAAATATGCATTATGCGGCCTATTCTGCGACACCATATGCGGCCAACTGCGACATGCGACTTATGCGGCTCAACTGCGACATCATATGCGGCCTACTGCGACATGCGGCTCATGCGGCTCGACTGCGACATGCTATGCGGCCAACTGCGACATGCTATGCGGCCAACTGCGACATGCGGCTCATGTGGCTCAACTGCGACATCATATGCGGCCAACTGCGACATGCGGCTCATGCGGCTTGACTGCGACATGCTTATGCGGCCAACTGCGACATGCGGCTTATGCGGCTCAACTGCGACATCATATGCGGCCAACTGCGACATGCGGCTCATGCGGCTCAACTGCGACATCATATGCGGCCAACTGCGACATGCGGCTTATGCGGCTCGACTGCGACATGCTATGCGGCCAACTGCGACATGCGGCTTATGCGGCTCAACTGCGACATATGTCTCATGCTGCAGATGAACATAGAAGTTTGACCAAAATTGTTTTGGCCATAACTTCCTCATCCGAAGTCGAAATCAAGCGAAACAAAAGCCAAAACTGCATGAAATTGAATTCTCTACAACATAGAACCATTAGTTTTCGAAAATAACCAAGTTTTAGAGATCAAAACTAAGAAAACCGAAAAGTTATAAACTTAGATCTACAAGAAATTATCCATCAAAATGAAAAAGGCCAAGTTCTAAAGAGTCTTAAAATCAAGTAAGGAAGAGAATGGAACAATAAAACTTGAGATCCAACATGAAGCAAGTTTATACTTGCCTAGCTCTCTTCCCTGGTAGGTAGAAGAGTAATGGTGGAGAAGAAGAAGTGAAGGAAAAGAATAAATGAAGAGAGAGAGAGAGTGTTAGGTAGAAATATAAATGAGGGTGGTGGTAGGTGGGGTTTTTCTTTTGGTTCATGGTGACCCAAAAGCAAACCAAACCAAGCTAAGCCGAACCAAGCTAAGCCATAACCAACGACATGCCAAAATAACCATACAGGAAAATATGCAAATAACCATACAGGAAAATACACAAATATGAGTCAAGAATACGTACACGTATACCAAGATACGTAATACAAACTATAGGCATTACAGTTTGGGGCTTTAAATGGGGTGGTGGTAGGTGGGGGTTTATTTCGATTCATGATGAACCAACATAATTAAACCAATCTGAGGCGAACCCATAGCAAAGCTAAAGCAAAGTATAAAAGCAGAAAGTAAAGTGCAGAAATAAAATTATAGGAAATTAATTAACATGAAATTAAAGGGTTTTAAATACAGAGCAATACATGATAAATATAAAATATTTACATTTAAACAGTACATGTATTCTAAAAATACGTATTTTGGGAATGGAAAGTGACAATAGTTCAGCCTTTGCTTATACCTTGTTTCAGTCCCATACTAGGGATAATGTTCAACCTTTCAAACATTACATATGTTCCCTGTTCAGTTTATATTAGCCCTATACTAATATTTTATCCTTGTCCTATCTTGATTAGTGTTTCAGTCCTCAAATATCATTACTTAAATCAAGAGGACATTTGTTCAGTCCACATATTACATCTGTTCAGTCCATGTATTACAGTAGATCATTCACAGGTTGAATGCTCACATTATGATGACCCTGTATTTCTAAATAGGTTCAGCTCTCACTCCTTGGCCATCCAATACACTTCATGTGTTATCCTAACCCATTAATGTCCAGATATTACCTACAATTTCAGACTCTAATTGCTATGACAAGCAAGGTTAGTAAGTTGAGTCCAATCCCAATCTCTTAGTATCTTGTCCTACAAACCAAAGGCATTTCAGTCACTTGCATTCATCCATATATGATAATGTCAGATATTATGTACCTAGGATCACATCTAATTGATGTTTCACTACACTAACTATCCAGCCCATAGAGCACCAATCCTTGCATCATGAAGCCTTGGCATTTTGAGTGTGGTTCAGTCTTCACATTCAATATTCTGACCATTCGAATTAGGGTCCAGGTTTTTATCAACTCTTTCTACTGCATATCCACTCATGTTCAGACCCTTTTAATCGAGTATCAGTAGATGGACCAGTCCATTTCAGAGATGGCTCAACTCCCATGCTTGTTTGTCCACTTTCTTCATCTTGATATCAGTCTCCATTCATGAGTGTTCAGTCCTCACAACATGAAACTACTTGGTTTGATTCTGTTTTCCAAAATAGTCATGTTATGCCCAAACAATTGGTTATATTGTATCAGTCCAGATTACCTCCTCTAATTCAACCATCCATGAGTTCAATTCATACAGTGAACAAATCCTCACTATTCAGTCTCTAATCGAGCCCACATCTTTCTTACATATTCAATCCATCTGAGATTCTCCCCTGTATCAGTAAATGAATACAGGGGATAGCTCGAGATTGGAGTAATATTTTAGTCCCTTCATCTTGTTCAGATATTTCACAGGTCCAGTTTTAGTTCAGTCCTTGCACTACCAAAATTTTTCGATTTAGCGACGGCCAGATCCGTCGCCCGTCCGATGGGAATTCCGGTTAGCGACCGATCAATGATGGGTTTTGGCCAAAAAAATCTGTCGGCAATCAGCTCGTCGCTAATAAAGGTCCGTCGCTACGTAGTCGTCAAGCGACGGAATAGCGACAACATTTTGACTTCACAATACGAAGCATTAGCGACTACTTTCCGACGGACTTTCGTCCATTTCAAGTATTAAATACTGAACTGTGTAGACAATAGCGACGTAATGGTCCGTCGGTAAACCGTCGTAATAGCGTATCAGAGTGTATCGTTCCGTCGCTATTCCGTCGATCGCCGTCGATAACAAAGGACGGATTAGCGACGGCAAACTGACGGATTATCCGTCGACCATGTTCTGGAAATGCTTGGCATTTCCAGAACCATGGCGACGGATTAGCCATCGCTACTCCGCCGCTACGCCGTCAACAGTGCGACTGATTAGTGGCTGATTATCCGTCGCCATGATTCTGGAAATGTCCCACATTTCCAGAACCTTGTCGACGGAGTGTCCGTCGCTACGCCGTCGAGAGAGCGACTGATTAGTGGCTGATTATCCGTCGCCTTGGTGATGGATTTGCCGTCGCTATACCGTCGAACTATATACCACCAGAACCATGCCGACGGATATTCCGTCGACTACCCGTCGGTACCTGGAAACAGTTTCAAATCTCCAGTTGGCGACGGAATTTCTATCGCAAATTAGTCGAAAACTTTAAATATCCGTCGCTAACCGGTCACTAGTCCGTCGCTAACTGAGATTTTTTGGAAAAAAAATTGTAGCACTTTCCCTGTTCACAAAAATATGCATAAACCAAACCAATGTATAATGCACACCAATTATCCAACAATCACATAGACCAAATATATAATGCACACCAATTATCCAAGAATCACATAGACCAAATATGCACATACGAATTTAATGCACACCAATTATCCAAGAATCACATAGACCAAACCAAATTAATAGAAAATAGACATCAATTATCCTGAAGAGTAACCTAATATCCGTCGTTATAATCCGATAATAGCACAAATAATCCAAAATTGCCACAAATATTCTAAATTTTCTTAATTATAATATTTTAAGGAGGAGGTGGAGTTCAATTGCCCGGTGGTGGTAATCCCTGCTGCGATCGACGAATATACGCCTCTACTAGGTACGGCGGCAAGCCGTCGTAGACACAGCTCGAAAGTCAGCGTAGCTGCTCTGGCAACATGAGATCCAGGAGTGCCGTCACAGTCGGCGGCGGTACAATAGGGGCATCAGGGTTGAAATAAAGATGACCCACGGAAGAAGGACCGACACCAGCAGTCGACGGACCAGTAGAAGACGGACCGACACCATCAGCAGACGGACCGGCAGCAGCAGACGGAGGTGGAAAGTACGTAGCAAATTGCTCCCACAAAGACGACACTGCCTCGTACAGCTGCGTAAGCTGCGACCTAACATCATCGTCTGCCGGGGCCACGGGAGGAGGCGGTGTCGGTGGAAATCTCTGTGTCGCCATGTGCAACGGCCCTAGGGAGCCGACTCCGTACATGAGCCCTTTTTTTTAAAGCCGCCGACGGTATCTACGAACAAGTCGTTGCGAGCGGCCAAAGAAGAGGGCGCCCGGACGGGCGTCGTTTCACCGACATCCTCGGTGTCAATTAACTGATCCCGACTAAGGGCCTCACGATACGCAGCCTATCAAATGAATGTGTTTATATTATTAGATTTACCTAAGTTGTAATCTAAATCCTATGTTTCACTAAGTTAAGTGTGAATCCTAAGTTTACCTAAGTTATAGTCCGAATACTTTTAATTCTAACATAAATCTCATAAACATAAGTACTTACATCAGTCTCCTTGGCCCTCTCGTCGACGAAGCTCCCGTCCTTCCGTCTTTTGTGCGTATGCTGGAACACGTCGTGCATGGTGACCGATTCTGGCGCCCTTTCCTCCTTCATCGCCCGTTGGGCCTGCATACGAAATTTTCGTAGAACTTAATTAACTCCGTATATTAATAATACCTAATTCGATAGTAAAATAAATTTATGGTATCTTACCAGATCTGCAAGCGTCGCTGCGTGGGGCCTTGATCCCCCCGTATGAAGACCCGCGGCCTGTCGATTCGCCTTCGCCTTATCTGATTTCTCCTTGTACGTAGGAGTATCCATCATACCTAAGAGGTCCTCATAATACTTCCGTCGGATCCAATTCGGCCTCGTATGCCCCATTTTCAGGTCATGAATCATATCCTGTATCATCTTCGAGGCATCGCTTCTGTAGGTCCTGCGGATCACATCCTCGCGATGGGGGGCCCACCAGTACGTCGTCTAACATAGAAATTCAATTATCACATGATTTAAAAAATGGTTGATTAAAGAGTAACTAATAATTAACCATAAGATATAGATATATACCCTCAACTCGTCGAGCCAGACGTACTTCACGTTTGGGGGCACCGACGAAAAGTTGAGGTAGGGACCATGGAAGTTAGCCCTGATAATTTCTCTAAGAGCCCTGGCAACATTAAACGGAAAAAACCTACAAAGAAGAAACGACTGGATTATTAACTTGAATAAATAAAAGAAATTTAATAAATTATCTTAAATTTACTTACGAGGTCCCCGCGGGCCATAGCTCTCATCGGAACTCGCCTCTCGGCCTCTCTGGTGCCGTCGGAGGATCCGCGGGTCCGCGCATGTACTCTCCAGTAACCAGATGGAACCGAATATGGGGGTACTCCGAGGCCCACTGTGTAGTAACTGGGGAATCCACTGGTGGATCCGCTGCTGGTGGTTCCGATAGCGGAACGGATCCGCTAGCAGATTCGGACTCATGCCTCGATGAAGTGGTCGATCGACGGTGGAATACGTCTGTGCCCGGGGTACTCTCCGGGTCGGGGTCGCTCGATGGGGTCACATCCCAAGAATTTTGAATACGACCACGACCACCAGCACCACTACGACCACGACCACCACCACCACCACCACCACCACCACCACCACGACCACGGCCATCCATCATGACCTGTAAATAGAACACACAAACATAATTAACAATATAAAAGTATAAATAAATATAAAATTCTAAACTAAAATATACATACCACCAGTAGGGAGACGAGTGCCGCCGTGACGAAAAAGACTAGGAGTGTCATCTGCAATAAGTAAATAATCGAATGAAAAAATATGAATTCACGTAATTGCTTTTATGAGGTCAAACTTAATTCACGTAATTGGAAGTGTTTTTAATATACAACAATATTTAACCTAATCATCGTCTTCGTTCTCATCCTCGGCCTCGTCTTCATCATCATCCTCCTCATCCTCATCCTCATCCTTATCTTCATCGTCAATTTCATCTGTATCCTCATCCCCATCAAATTCTTCTTCTTCTTCTTCTTCTTCTTCTTCTTCTTCTTCTTCTTCTTCTGCCTCAATATTTGGGACAAGACGCCTCTTTCTCCCCTGATTGACAGCTAAATCTTGTGTATCAACCTCTTCCTCCCCTCTATTTTCCTTAACAATATCTTCAACATCCATTGTATTTGAGTGTTGTCCCAAGTATTGGGACTTTTCGATCTGGTCCTCTTGGTATGTTGGGTCTCCAACGTTGAATGTATTTCTAGATTTAATCTTGCATACTGTCTACCAGTCAAATCGATCTCTACGACACCTTGGGTAGCTTGTATAGTAGACTTGAACAGCCTGATTTGCTATCACAAATGTATCGGACCCTCTATACCTCCTACGATGATTTATATCGACAAATCCAAATTATTTATCGATTCTCCAACCGATATTTGGTGTCGTATCGAACCACTCACATTTGAATATCACAATATGCATATCATATGGGCCAGTATATTGTAAATCTACAATATCCCGAAGCACTCCATAATAGTCAAAGTCCGGCTTGTCGTCATAGATGGTGCCTCTTATACAAACATCGAAATCCTTGGTACTGATGCGGTCATTGATAAATTCGACATTTATAGCATTCTGAGTTGACTTAAACCTGAAGCCATTAACGACATAGCCTGGCAAAGTCTTTATTTGCTTCTTCGGTCCCAATGCCAGATAACGAACACTCTCATGAGTGAGTGTTGTTTCAGGTAATAAAACCTGTAAACAAATATTTATAATTTAAATGTTTTAGATTATATATTTATAATCTCAATTATAATCACAGTTACTTACGTATTTGCGAAACTATGACAGAAATGTACAATCAACCTCTCTTTGAAGTCCCCCATCGGTAATATCGGGTGTCAACGTTTTGACTTCATCTCTAAATACACTATTAGAGAAAATAAGAATATATAAGTGTAGTCACTTACTTCATCAAATTCAAGATTATAACGAGTGCAAGTGTACTAACTTACTTCTTCAAATCTCTCACTTCTTGTATGTCACAGTTTAACAAGACATATCGGTGAGCAGCATCATACTCGTCGTCTATCAACCACCGTCTTTTACTAGCCCCAACAGGCTTACCCCTTACATTGAATATTCCTCCATCCTCAACGTCCTCGTCATTCCTTTGAGGTCTATTTCGATTTGTCTTAACATGAGTATCGAAATAAATGGAGCAGAAGTTTGACACCTCTTCGATAAGATATACTTCGCATATCGAAGCCTCTATATGAGCCTTGTTGCCAACTTTCTTCTTTAGATGGTGTAGGTATCTAGAGAGATAAATTATCTTGAGAATTAAGATAGAATTTTAAAACCCACTGAAATTAAACTTAAATTATATCGATTTTTATGTACCTTTCAAATGGGTACATCCATCGATAATGAACAGATGCACCGACACGGGCTTCGTATGCTAGATGAATCGGTAGATGCTCCATGCTGTCGAAGAAGCCAGGAGGAAATATTTTCTCCAACTTTCAAATGGTTAAGATAATCTTCTCCTCAAGTTCAACCATGTGTTGCACAGTCAACTTAGTTGAACAAATATCCCTAAAGAATATTGATAGTTCGGCCAACGGAACCCATACAGCAGAAGGCAACAACTCTTTCAAAGCAATGGGCAGTAATCTTTCCATAAACACGTCGCAGTCATGACTCTTCATTCCCGTTAGCTTGCGTTCATTGAGATCAACGCATCTAGACAAATTCAACACATAGCCGTCGAAAAATCTTAAAGTAGATACCCACTTGCAGATTATTAATCTATCTTCCTTGCTCATTGTGTATTGTGCTATCGGCTTACTTAATTCTCTAGCTGCTCCCCTTTGTATCAAGTTCAGATAAGGACGCTTGCATATCTCGGCAATGTCTTGTCTTGTTTTTGGATTGTCCTTCGTCTTTCCTTTAATGTCCATGACGGTATTGAAGATATTATCGAACACATTCTTTTCGATATGCATAACATCAAGATTATGCCTTATAAGATTATCTTTCCAGTAAGGCAAGTCCCAGAAGATACTCCGTTTGGTCCAGTTATGGGTTTGTCCGAACTCATCGACACGATTGTTCGATGGATCTTCCATTACAGTTGACAAGTCCTTTACATCTTTCCAAATATCGTATCCCGATAATCTGGCAGGCGGATGAGAAAATTCTTGTTTTTTAGCTCTGAACGCGTCCTTGTTCTTTCTCCAATGATGACTTGCGGGCAGAAATTGACGATGACATTCAAAGAAAAAAGTTTTTTCTCCATGCTTAAGGCGAAACGCCTTACTATTTTGCATGCATATCGGACAAGACAGGGTGCCGTGAGTACTCCATCCCGACAGCATACCGTATGCGGAAAAATTATTAATTGTCCACATCAGTGAAGCTCTCATCTGAAAGTTCTGTTTCCTGGAAATATCATAGGCCGTGACGCCGATCTTCCACAGCTGTTTTAGCTCATCCACCAACGGCTGTAAATATATATCGATATTCTTTGTCGGATTTTTAGGACCCGGTATGATAGCTGTCAAGAACATATAAGGAGTCTTCATACACATCCATGGTGGCAGATTGTAAGGGGTCAGAATGACCGGCCAGTAGGAGTATTGAGATCCCGACTGCCCGAAAGGGGCGAAGCCATCAGAACATAGCCCCATGCGTACATTTCTAGGCTCTACAGCAAAATCTGGATGGCGAAAATCGAAATATTTCCACGCCTCTCCATCCGAAGGATGTGACAATTCTCCATCTTCTTTTGTGCGTTCTTCGTTGTGCCACGTCATATGTTCTGCTGTATTATGAGACATACATCCTCTGCAAGCGCTTCGTGATCGACAAGTAATGCATATACTTGTAAGGACGTTGTTTTCTAGTTGACTTTTTTTTCCCTGACTGGCTTGTAACGATCCGCATTACAGAAGCTGCAACTTTCTACATCCTCGTTCTTCTTGTAGTACAACATGCATCCGTTGCGACAACAATCTATCTTTTCGTACCCCAGTCCCAGTTGTCGGACCATCATCTTCGACTTGTAGAAGTTTTTTGGAAGCTTTTTTGATTCCTTCGGTAATACCTCCTTCATTAGTTGTGTAATCCGATCATAGCAAGTTTGTGGCAAGTTAAAATTGGACTTTATGTTCAACAACTGCATCGTCACTGACAGTACGGAATGTGGCTCACAACCAGGATATAAAGAAGTTTCAGCATCCTAAAACATATCATAGAACTCCTTCGCCTCGGGATTAGGATCCTCCGGATCAAAATTAGGCCCTGCCGCGTCGTATACCATATCTCGTGAAAGGTTCTGCACGTCTCCATAATCAACAGAGCATTCGTCGTCATCGACGACAAAATCCGCTGCAGCATTATCATCAAAAGCATAAGTAGCAGCATTCGCAACCTGTCTTTCCGTATATAGTTTACCTTGCAATGACCACAGGCCGTAATCACGTACGAAACCCTTACGGGTCAAACAATCTCTCACACTCACCACTTCTTCGTAACGTCTATTGCGACAATTACGACATGTACACTTGATTTTGTTACCGTCCATAAACTGAGCTTTGCTCATGGCATACTTAAGAAACACTTCCACGCTTGCCTGAAAATCGTCACTCACACATATTCTTCTCTCGTATTGTCGTTTGTACATCCATGTACGATCAACGAAACAACGATCCATCACAGATTGGATGTAAAAATCTGTATAGTAAGACAAACTAAACAGAATTAGTATATAATCATGTAACTGGTGGATCCGCTGGTATTCTAGCTCGAGAAGAGAAAAATCTAAGTACAATTGTTACTAATAGTTCGATACCGATAGTTCGATACCATTACCAATACCGATAGTGCGATACCGATAGTGCGATACCGATAGTTCGATACCGATACCGATAGTCCGATAGTCTGATAGTCCGCTAGCGATACCGATAGTTCGATACCGATACCGATAGTCTGATAGTTCGATACCGATACCGATACCGATACCGATAGTCCGATACCGATTCTTCGATAGTCCACTAAGTCGAAATGATTCCTCTTAAGCGTCGAGCATGTTATACACGGTTCAACTTGATGAGTCAGTAAATATTTTTGTGGTATTGTATGCTTGCAGCAGCAAATCAAGTTTTAGAGTCATTGTAGGTCAATTAATCAAACTGAGTCAATCTATCTATTTCTAAATTGCAAGAGTCCAGTTCTAGGATATGGGAGCTATATCCTAAATATCTAGGCTAAAATTAACTTGGTTAGGATACTAGAGTGTCCTTACTATCTAGCAAGCACTACCTTAGTCTAGTTACACAAGCATTAATTACCTATAATTTCTACCATGTCTACACTCACACATTAT
Source organism: Iris pallida (assembly GCA_029216955.1). Classification (NCBI taxonomy): domain Eukaryota; kingdom Viridiplantae; phylum Streptophyta; class Magnoliopsida; order Asparagales; family Iridaceae; genus Iris; species Iris pallida. The sequence goes on from JANAVB010007198.1 coordinate 5,716,778, forward strand.
ACCCCAAGCCGTCCTGTATGCTAATAGGCATGGTAGGCCTGTCTTCATTCCTCACTCTCTAAAGCACACATACACACATATATATATATGTATGTATATCACAGTTAGATATATAGATATATACATCTATATAGAAGCGCACAACTGATACACTCTAAGGGTCGGTTTTCAGGAAAAACTTCACTTATTCAGAGACTTATGCAGATGAAGAACTCGCACTGTCCATGACACAGTGAACACATATACCATGAACCCAAAATCTATATTCATATTTACTGATCCAAACACCACCAAACTAATGGACAACACCCAATATGGATAACATATTATTTAGCCAATATATAAACTCAGATGAATTTGAGAAGCAAAGCCCCCCGTCATCCCCGACCAAAGTCCGCCGCCCCAAGCCCGCCGCCCAGCCCCCGACGCTCCCACACCAAGCCAGTCGCCCAGCCCATGACGCCCCCGCCCCAAGCCCGCCGCCCAGCCCCCGTCCCAAGCCCGCCGCCCCCGCTGCCCCTACGACACCGCGCGAGAGAGAAAGAGAGAGAGAGAGAGAGAGAGAGAGGGGGGATTACCTTCGGAAGAGAGAGAGGAGAGGACGCCGACGCCGATCACCGAAGTCGCGGGAGAGAGAGAGAGAGAAGAGAGAGTAAATTTGGGGGGAATGTGAAAAGTTCCCCCCGCCGTTTCAATTTAAGTCTGGAATGTATATTTAGCGACGGACTAGCGACGAATTCAAATCCGTCGCCCGTTAGTCGCTAAATTTGATACTTGCCGACTGAATATCCGTAGCTACGTAGTCGAAGAATTGTGCCGCCAATTCTCAACACAATTCCCGCCAAATAATCGACTGAATAGCGACGGCTGACTATCCGTCGCTATATCTCCGATGCCCTAGCGACGGATGTGCGACCTTTTCTCCCCCTAAAAATAAAATAAAAAATGTAACGGCTTGTCGTCGGTAATCCGTCGGCTAGTTGCCACAAAGCCGTCGCGAATGCCGACGAAAAATTTTCGTCGCTAATTTTCGGTCGCTAATTTACTGTATTTTGGTAGTGTTGCTATATATTCAAGATGTAGCATTTTGGTACTGTCCATACCTCACCTTGTTTTGATAAAACTTGATACACAGGATAGTTGGCCATGTACCCGTAACTGGATATAAGGCCTGTAATTTATCACGATCTCTGAAAGAATTGGAAAATCAAGGATCAAACGAGACCCTGGACTTCGAGTATTAGTTGACATTGTAGTATATTTTCTGTGGGAAAAACTGAGTATCCTGAGATAATGCTAGGTAGAGTCACCAAGTTGTGTGACTGTCAAGTATAGGGAGTTCCAGTAGGGACTCAGGTCATACTGGTATCGGGTTGGCACTCAGTTTGAACAGAAACTCTAAGGATGCAGTATACTTTGACACTACTTTCCTGTATGTCTTCTTGAAAGGCCAAATATGAGGTATTGTAAGGAAGTACTTAGTAAACTCCAAGGGATTATCCCTTGAGCAAATGCACCAGTGTGGCACTCCTTAAATCAGTTAGAGTTAGACCTGTTTTCCAGGGTCAGCAGGTCTCGAATCAATAAGAACATCATGTACTATACATGAGTCATGGATGGACTAGAACCAGCCAGGCACTTGTGCAGTTTTAGGAATTAATTCTTGAGAGCACAGGAAGGATAGATTGGGGGATTGTGTAGTGCGTGTGTGTGTTTGAAGGGTACAGTTGACAAAATAGAAGAGTGTGGTGTCTTGTGGTTCTAGGTAATTAGTAGTAGATGCCAGTACATAGGGAATTGTGTAACCTTATGAATTAAATAGTTAAGCTAGTTTGTACTCTTAAACATCGTGTATTGATTCCATGAAATTCATAAACAGGTAATTTGGATCTCCATACGGGTTGAAATCCGTGACAGCAGCTCAGGACCAAAGGCAAGTATACCTTGCCTTTCTACACAGCTTTATTTATATGCACTGTCTTTTTATTATTATGTAATTTTTCTCATACTGTTGGCATGTATCTTTTCATATCCTGCTTGTATATTTGAACATTGTTATATAGACTGTGTTTACAATTAGCTATGCTTATTGGATGTATTCATTTGAGCCTTGATTGAGTCGTATCGTGGGTCATGAAGTCATGAACTGAACTGCTATTCCTCCTTGTCTTGAAATCTTGAAGCTAACCTGTAAGTCCACAATAGGGACGAGGGTTAGTAGTTATCTGTGTCTTAAGCTAACCTGCGAGTCCATAATAGGGACGAGGGTTAGTAGTTAATGGTCCACACCTACGAGCCCACAGTAGGAACGAGGGTGATGCTAGCCTGCGAGTCCACACGAGGGAGGACGGTTAGTAGTATATATTTCACACCTGCGAGTCCATACTAGGGGTGAGGGTGATGCTAGCCTACGAGTCCACACTAGGGACGAGGGTTAGTAGTTTGTTCAAACCTGCGAGTCCACACTAGGGACGAGGGTTTGAGTATCGATTTGGTTATCCGTTGACATCTTGACATGAGTTCTCTCGTCCTCGTTCAGCAGTTCATTTATGTGTAGAAAGTATACAGATTCGTGTTTATTCATTGCTCAGTTTTATTGTTTATTCTGTATTTTTCTCCATGCATAATAAACTGTTAGAAAGGCTCATTTTTATGTATCTTGCTAGTCCTCTGAGGACCTGATGATCTCTTCAGGTTAGCCGAGTTTAAGTCAGGAGCAGACGAGAGGGCTTGAGCCAGCATCAGATCGTATTGCTTGCAGTTGAGGTGGTCTAGATTAGCAGTTTTTATTCAGTTAGTTACTCCATATATTTCTCTTTTTTCCGTTTATTGGTAGTAGATTTGTGTCCACCGGACGTGGCAGTGATTTCCTGATATTCAGTTATATTCATTATTGTTCAGTTCATATCTTTTTTATTGATCTTGATTGTGACATGATTATTCTGTGGATGAAATATAGTTTAACATGAGATTCTAGTTTGCCGTGACTTGTGTATAGCTAGCGTACTACCGCCGACACTGCGGCGTAGGCTGGGCTTGGACACGCTTCGTATCCGAAAAGCGGGTGCAGGTCGTGACAGTGTTTACGGCTTCCGCCCAAAATTATTGGGGGAGCTTATATTGGTTTAACATAACATGGGCCATATCGCCAAGGGTTCTATTCTTTCTCTCCACAACACCATTTTGTTGAGAAGTTCGAGGGCAAGCAAAATCATGACCAAAACTATTCTTTTCACAAAATCTTTTAAAATCGGCATTGTCAAATTTTTCTCCATGATCACTTCTAATATTGTTAATAGAAATGCCTTTCTCATTTTGAACACGTTTGCAAAAAGCAACAAATTCACAAAAAGTATCACTTTTACAAGCAAGAAAAATGACCCAAGTAAATCTCGAAAAATTATCAACCAAAACAAAAGCATAAAGTTTGCCTCGTACAAGCCTCGAAAAATGACCCAAGTAAATATCGAAAAATCCATATGAATAAGTTGAAGTGGTCTAGTGGTACTCACAGAGTTGATAGATTTGAAGGATAACTTGGTCAACTTACTTTTCTCACATTCTTCACACACAATATCCTTTTTGAAGGGGATACTTGGAAGTCCTCGTACAAGCTTTTTGGTTGCAAGACGGAAAATGGTATCTATGTTGGCGTGTCCGAGCCTCATGTGCCAAAGCCAACTTTCATCGTTCTTTGCAACTAAGCACCTGTCATTGTTGGTACCTTCGACAAGATATAGAACATAGATATTGTTTTCTCTAATACCTTCATATACTGTAGATCCACTAGAGCTATCGGTAATGAAGCATTTGAGTTTAACAAACTTAATATCATAACTATTATCCGTAAGATGACTAATACTGAGAAGATTGTGTTTGAGATTTGTAACAAGACACATTCTTAATACAAGGATAAGAAGGGGAACCGATATTACCATTTCCTATGATATGGCCTTTTAGATTGTTACCAAAGGATACATGTCCTTCCTTCTTCATTGATAGCGTTATAAAAAGTGAAGCATCACCGGTCATGTGCCGTAAACAACCGCTATCGAGGATCCACTTACTTCTAGCATGAGAAGGATTCTTCACCTGCAACATAAGTTGAAGATGAACATTTTGGTACCCATGATTGTTTGGGTCCTTGATTGTTAGTCTTAGGAACCCATTTATAAACTTTTATATCAAATTGTTTCCTTGTCAGACAATAATTAGAAGTATGTCCAAGCAAGCCACAATAGTTGCACATTATAGAAGATTTAGAAAAAATGTGTGAGTGTTATGCACATATGAAGCTTTAGTGCAAGGAGTTCTATCATGAGTGTTATGATAATGATAATAGAAGGCATGGTGTGAGGTGTTCTTCTTAACAAAGGGTCCTTTTCTTGTGTTAGGATAGGACTTGTGTGTAGTGTTCTTGTTCATGTAATAGTTGTGACTAGTATGGTGATGAGTGTAGGCGTGTCTTGGAGCATGTGTGCGAGTAGTGTTCTTATTACCTAGTTTCTTACTCTGCACAAGAAGATCATTATACTTAGTAGAAGTATCATATTCTCTTCTATTTGCAGCTTGAACTTTATGCATGGCAAAATCATAAGCCCTTCTGAGGGATTGAATATCATCATCCTTTTTCTTAATGATAACTTGAGATTCTTGTAACTTGAGTCGCAAAGACTCTATCTCATCCGTGTTGGAAGCAGGAGATTTTTCTTTTACATCAATAATGATGTTAGAGAGTCTTTCTACTTCAAGTTGAAGTGCATCAACCTCTTTTAGAGATTCCTTGTACTTATTTCTAACACCTTTGTGTTCCTCGTGTAATTCAAGAATAACATTTTCCAAATCTTCATAAGTGAGAGTATTTAAAGAGAGATCATCGAGTACCTCATCGGTTGCCATGAGGCAAATATTTGTATTGTGTTTGCAATCTTTGTCTTTGTCTGAGTCACTAGCATCGCTCTTACACCAGATGCTGGTGTTGGCATATTTTTTGGAGGAAGAGCTTCCTTGCTAGACTTCTCGTACTTACTTGAGTCTTTTCTTGTCATAGGACAATCTCTCTTGATATGACCGATTCTTCTATAATGGTAGCATGTCGGATCTTCATCGTTGTCCTGTCTAAAGCGGTTGGCTTTGTTGAACTTGAGGATCTTTCGGAAATGCTTAGCTGTGAGAGCTATTTCTTCATCATCATCCGACTCGTTGTCGTCAGAGATATCCTTTGAGTAGGATTTTGAAACTTTGAGAGCCAGAGACTTCTCCTTCTCTTTGGCCTTCTCCTTCTCCTTCTCTTGCATGGATGATTCCTCTTGATCTTTCATGTCAAGTTCATGAGTCATAAGCTTCCCCATGAGGGTCTCAAGGTTTATGGTTGTCAAGTCGTTCCCTTCAATGATGGCGGTAGCTTTAGGACTCCATCCTTTAGTCAATCCTCTGAGAATTTTTTTGATCTTTTCATGAGCAGGATATTCCTTACCAAGAGAAGAAAGAGGGTTAATGATATCACCGAAATGAGTAAACATGCAAGTAATAGACTCATCTTGTTTCATCTTAAAAGATTCATATTCTTGTGTGAGTCTACTAATGTTTGATTCTTTTACTTGTGATGTTCCTTCGTGTGTGACTTCTAGCAACTTCCAAATCTCATTAGAAGCCTTGCAAGTAGAGATCCTATTGAATTTACTGCTATCGAGATCACAGTAAAGAGCGTTCATAGCCTTAGCGTCTCGACTAGCAAGCTTCTTGACATTCTCAATGAGTTTGTCCCTAAGGGTGTCAGATACAATATCCTCAATAACTCCGGAAGGAGTAGGGAGACCATTTATCACACAATCCCATAAATCAAAATCTATGGACTTCAGATAGATGCTCATCCTAATCTTCCAATAGTTATAGTTGGTTCCATCAAATAGAGGAGGTCTATTTGTGGAGTGTCCCTCATTGTAAAATCGGGTGTAAATCCAAATCAAGAGAATAAAGTTCTGATACCAATTATAGAACCCTAGGGGGAGTGGATAGGGAAATAAAATAAATCTAAACACAAGAAGCAATATTACTAAAATAAAAAGAGAGAGAGAGAAAATCAAGCACGCGATGTATCCTGGTCTTCTCCCTAGAGGCAATCCAGTTTCGAAACTCTCTCTGTTTTAAATTTACTATTTAGTAAAATAGTACACACGAATTTGGATCCGAAGAACTCGCCAACTTCAACACGAGTTTGGATTCGAAGAACTCGCCAACTTCTTACACACGAGTTTTCTTACGAAGACTCGCCAACTTCAAAAAGGAAAGGAAGAGAACTGTTGATCTTCTAACACTTGAAGATCGAAAAGTACAACCCTTGCATACTCTAGCACTTTTGGAATGAATGACAATTAAAAGCTTGGGTAGAGTAGTAATGGTGGAGCTCTTGGTTGTTGAGAAAATTTATGGCTTAAGTGGATGACCTTCAAGAGAGAGAAGGAATCCATTTATATAGAAAACCAAGAGTAGGTAGCATTTAATGCTCCTGAATATAACCCAGACGGCATACCGTCGGTATTGATCGGCATGTCATCGGTATACCATTTTGAACAGTAACGGTAATAATTATATCCGTTGGGGAGCATTTAATGCTAACAATTAATGCTAGTATTCGTCCATTCAAAAATTAAATATGATAAACCGATATACCGTCAGTATGCCGCGGTATGCCGTCGGTATACCGATGTTCGTCACAGAATATTTTTTGGCTAACAAAACGGTATACCGTCGGTATACTGTTGTATGCCGTCGGTATGCCAAAGTTCGTCACAGAACATTTTTGTGGCTAACAAAATGGTATACCGTCGGTATGCCGTAGTATACCGTCGGTACGCCGATGTTTGTCACAGAATATTATGTGGCTCACAAAACGGTATACCGTCGGTATACCATAGTATACCGTCGGTACGCCGATGTTTGTCACAGAACGTTTTATGGCTCACAGAATGGTATACCGTCGGTATACAGCAGTATACCGTCGGTATGTCGTTCTTGTAGACATTGATTTTTGACTGAAAAAATAGAAGAGCTTTTCGTTTTGTCGTCCAACCTTAGGTGTTTACAGACAGACCTAGACCTTGTATAGACTCGATATCTTGAATATGTTGAGAGCCGTCTTTAAGGATCGCTGGTCTTTTCTTCAGTCTTCTTTTAGGAATATCCATAAGGCTTTGATGACTCAGCTTGAATGGACAGACTTTATGTAGTAGAGCTTTTGAAAGAATATCAATCTGAAATACAGAGAAAACTAGACTATGAAGATGCTGTTAATGTTATCAAAATAAACTGTGTCACGCCCCGAGTCAACAAACCGTTCGTCTCCAGTGTTACTTTGCCGATTCGATCGTCCTCGGTAAGGCATGATGTCGTACGAGTCTGGAATTGTACTCGTACAAGGTAAGAACGTTACGTTGCTTTTTATATTAATACGCCAAATTGAAACTTCACAAATCACATCAGAATATAAGACGCAGTATAGGAAGATAGAAATACTTTTCATTTATAGCTTGCAACGAATTAGTCCGAGGCATCATAACCCACGATCGACGTTTCATATTATTTTGCAGCACGTGAAATAGTCTATCTTTTTACTAGAACCTTAAACTTTATGATTTATATGATAGACTTGTATTTTCAGAGTGAATTACTCTAAATCGATACGTTTTTCCCGAGTTCTTGAACTTAGTGGATTGGCATGCAATTAACTTGGCATCGTTCAATTTGAATGATTTTGAGGCAAGGAATTAGTTTACGGGATATAGTAGAAAAGAAGGGGCCGAATCACCCACAAATTACTTTGCTTCGTGCCGATCGTCGAAGCGCTTCGCAACGTCAAGCTTTAATTACGCGAGTTCCTACAATGGCACCAACACTTTGTTAGAATTCCTTTTTTCCCCTTGCTTCGAAATTTGTAATTGTATCCATGAAAACGACGCGAAAGCACTTCATTAAAATCCAGCGGCAAAAGCTCCAAGAAAATCATACAGCGGTCCGGTCCCGTCGAAGGGACTCTTATAGAGAGCTCACTCGCCGAGACGCAGTCCGCTGCATCTAGGACTTATTCTAACAGAAGTCTTTCCATTAGTTGGATCGATTCTCGTAACTTCCGTCCAAATCGATTTGAATCGATGCCGCAAGGCATTATCGTTTACCAAGCTTAGCGATCGAGTCAGATGGCCATCTAAGTTCCCGGCCGATCTGACTCGGTGCAAGCATATTATGAAGTTCCGTCGCCTATCGAAAGCGGGGCGCTACATAATATACCACTAAGAAAAAGTTTCGTCCCGAAACTTAAGAACAAGGGTCTGACCTTAATTTAGACAAACAATGTAGGGTATTTCTTTTTCATCTCCGCCTCCATCTCTCACGTCGACTCCTCAATTAAATGGTTCCGCTAAAGCACGCGGACCAAGGACATCGATCAATTTCGTAGCACCTTCTCCTTGTGGTCCAAAATTTGAATAGGCTCCTCCGAGTAAGACAAGTCAATACGTAGCTCCAACTGATCAAAGTTAACCATATGACTTGGATCGTGCACGTATTTTCGAAGTTGTGAAACGTGGAAGACATCGTGCACATCAGCCAAGGCAGAAGGTAGTATGATCCGATAAGCAACCTTTGCAACTCGCTCGATGATCTCGAAGGAGCCTATAAATCTCGGGCTCAACTTGCCTTTAATGCCGAACCGCATCACATCGCGCATGGGCATTTCTTTTAGAAACACATGGTCCCCGACCAAGAACTCTAGCGGTCGTCGACGAAGATCTATGTAGCTCTTTTATCGACTTTGTGCGATACGGAGTCTATCTCGAATCAAGCGGACCTTTTCAACGGCCTGCTCTACCAGTTCCGATCCAAGCACTTGTCGCTCTCCGACTTCATCCCAGCATATCGGCGAATGACACTTCCTTCCGTAGAGCACTTTGTATGGAGCCATCTGAATGCTAGACTGAAAACTGTTGTTATACGCAAACACCGCAAGCGACAATTGTGTTTCCCAACTAGTCTTTAGGTCGATCGCACACAGACGCAACATATCCTCTAAAATTTGATTTATCCTCTTCGTCTGACCGTCTGTTTGGGGATGATACGCAGAACTAAAGTTTAATTTGGTCCCCATCGCCGTCTGTAGGCTCGTCCAAAAATGTGATAGGAATCGCCCGTCTCTGTCCGAAATTATTGAGGTCGGTACCCCGTGCAGTCGAACAATCTCGTCGACGTAAATTTGTGCTAACCGATCGATGCTCCATCCTACTTTAATTACGATGAAGTGAGCCGACTCGGTCAATCTATCAACAATGACCAAAATTGCATCATTTTCCCGCGACGTCTTCGAAAATCCCACAATAAAATCCATCGAGATGTTGTCCCACTTCCACTCGGGAACGTCGAGGTTCTGCAGCTCTCCGCCTGGCCTTTGGTGTTTCGCCTTTACTTGCTGACACGCCATGCACTGCGATACGAATATAGCCACGTCTTTCTTCATGCCGTGCCACCAGAAGTTTGTGCGCAAGTCCTTGTACATCTTGGTGCTTCCAGGATGTAACAAGTACTTCACATAATGTGCCTCTGTCAGAATTTCTTTTCTGAGTTCGGCAGTTTCAGGAATACAGAGCCTTCCCTTTAGTCGCATCGTCCCGTCTCCGTTTTCCGTACAGTCAGCCGCCCTTCCTGTTGGAATCAGCTCGCGCATCTTCTTCAGGAATGAGTCATCCTTCTGTGCGGTCTTTGTCTTGCTAAGCAGGCTCGATCCTAACTTCAGCTGAGCTAGGTGCAGGTGTCGATACTCTATTCCGAGTTCGATACCCATACTACAACCAAATAGGTTAATAGCGACACTTTCTAAATAAGTGTCATTAATTTTTTATAGTGATGACACTCTATTAAAACATGTCATTGTAATTAAGTATTTATCATAATCTACGACACCTATTTAAAAATGTCGTAAATATAAATTTAACAACACTTTTAAGACAATCTTGAAATGTCGTATAATATTATGTACTATATACAACACTTTAAAAGTGTCATATAATATTATATACAATATACACTACATAAAAAGTATTGTCTAAGAATTTTATTTCAACCGATATTTTTTTCACTTCGAAAAATTGGCTACAGTCGCTGGCTTCTGCCAAATATTTGGCGGTCAAAGCAGCCAAAAAATTGGCTCCTAAAGAAAAAAAAATGGGGATGAATTTTTTTCTTTTGGCGGTCAAAGCACCCTTCTTATTCTTCCATTTCTCTCTCTCTCTCTCTCTCTCTCTCGTTCTTCCATTTTTCTCTCTTTTTACTCTATCTCTCTCTCTCTCTCTCTCTCTCTCTCTCTCTCTCTTTGAGGGGCGATAAAGTGGACGTTCTCTCTGAGGGGCGACAAAGGTCGAGCTCAAGCTCTTCCTCGAAATCTTGAAGAAAGCCACTCGGTCATACTCCATCTCCACATCTCCCTTTTTCTGAGTTTTTCTAGGGTTTTGTTATCTAGATTTAACAATTAGAGATTTTGCAAGCTGCAGAACAGATCAATCACTGTCTAGGGTTTTGTTTCTTAAATAGGGTTTAGAGGAAGAAATCAACATCTAGGGTTTCTCTTACTTTAGGTTTAATTTTCTCTCAATCCTCCATGACCATTTAAATGTTCAAGCATTTTGCTTCTGAATTGACTTCTTTCTAAAATTTACAAAACTGCAAAATTTTCTCTACAAAATAATTGTTTTTTTCTTTTGGAATTGAATATTTATCTTATAGTGCATTGTGGCAGGGTTATACACCAGGAATCGCGGGGTCTCGGGGTCTGGTTCTCAATTCTGTAGCTTCTCGGCTACTGGTGAGATTATACTGACACAACCTTTTAGAAAGCTTTGGTACAGTAAGATGTGGTGGACATGACATTGACACTCCAAAAAAAAATCATTTTCTAAAATGTACTATGTTGTTTCATATTTTGTCCATACAAATGGGAATATCCACTTTTTGGGGAAAACTATACCACTTTTAACTTTGTTGCCCTTTACATTCATATCCTTCCCTAACCTCTTCTCTGTGTAATTTATTTTTCGAAGCACTGATGATTTAAAATGGCAACATGGTTCTTTGTTCCATTGTGTGTTTACAACATTAAGAGATTTACTATGATTATAAGCTTTTCTTGTGTTATTAGAATGAGTACATTGCAGCATGATTTGAAATGGTAATTGTTAAGATAATTCTATGTTCAATTGTGTTTTTCATAGCATTATAAGATTTTCTTATGTTATTCTATTATCTTTTGTTTTATAAATTACTGTGTTGTGTCATAACATATTTTGGATTGACCGGGTTGTGCCAACACATTTTCGACATGACATGACCCACATTTTGCATTGACAACTCTTATCTCCCTAGAGCACTAGTGCATCCTACAGTATTAGAACATGCCAGATTGATTTTTATTTCACTATAAGTATTAGAACATTTGCCAATAATACCAAAACCATATATAGTGCATATTTTGGCCCAGTTTTGTCGGTAACTGCCAAAATTTTAGTATAATGTTGGTCATTGCACAAGCTTTGGCAACTTTTGGAAAGAGTTTGAGCTTGTTCCCTCCAGTTTTGGATAAATAATACCCTAATCTGGCAAAGTGTACAAAACAATTTTCTTCAGTTATAAACAAATAAAAGGTTGGCCGGTTATAGAGATGTTTTTGCTTGTTTCGGGAAAGTTTTAGCCTTTTCAGATAATTCCTCCCTATTTGGGCCTTAACAAATACATAGCTTCCCAAAACATTTGGAATTTTGGTCGATTCACCTGATTTCCAACCGATACTGATTTTTTTAACAGTTAATATCGGGTATGCTTAAACCTGATCCCATATGGTTAGTTAGTCTGAGACATACTTTTTGGAAGGAAAAAAAAGGACACTCGTAGAGACTATTAGGTTATACTTTTCATATAAATTAACACTCTTAGGAAACAGTACGAGAATTACAGAAAACCATATCCCGACATGACATCCAAAAATATACCAAATGCTTTCTAATGTGTTAAAAAAACTTCTGAAAAAAATTGGTGCACTTTGTAGGATCCTATTATTTACCAAACAAGTTGCCAACATACTGCAGAAATGGTATTTTTATGAAGTAAATAGGAAGTTTCTATAACGAACTTCTCTAACACCAAAAATATTGCTTGTCTATATTAGTTGAAAAAGTTCTGCAGTATAAATCTGAATTCTAAAAGAGGTCTAAATCGTTGGAAATAAAAATGTAGCATTTATTTGTCAGTGTAATATTTTTGTAGTTGTCAAAGTCAATATTTTATTACATCTGTGAAACCCGTAATCTTGATTAATTAGAATAATTAATTTAAATGCATTTTTATTTTAATCTTGATTGTCCTTGAAAAATTAATTTGATAAAACTTTGGTTAAATAAATTATAAGTATTAATATTGTTATTATTAGTAAGGTTATAATTATTAATATTATTATTATTGGGCTGAAACTATTTTAAATAATAAAATTGGGCTTTTGGTTGCTGACCCAGACCCGAGTCCGAACCCAGACCCAGGCCTGAACCCGAACCCAATCCATTTCCTCTCTTTCTTAAAATCTGATTTGGCTAATAGTTGTTTTTAAAAAAAAAAAAAAAGAAAATATTTTTGAGCTGTCCCGTTGGATCAGCACAACCCTTTCTCTTCTTTTACTCGTAACTCCCCAACTCTCCATCTCCCTCTATTTACTCACCCCACTCCCTTAATAATCTAACCCCACGTTCCCATATTCAGCAAAACCCACCCTTCTCTCTCACAGCACTCAAGCTCTCAAAATCTCCCATTCTCAAATCTCTCTCCCACTCTCTGTTTCTCTTCCTGGAGAAACAAAGTCTCTCACTCTCCCTCAATCTCTCAACAGAGCTCTCCCTCTCTCTCTCTGTTCTCTTGGAGTGCTCCTCCCGAGCAAACCCCGACCTCAAAACCCGAGCCCTTCTCCAGCGCGTGCGACCCGAGGCCGACGACCCCCGACGAGCGCCGCTCCTCCCGCGGCCATCCGCCGAGCCTTCGCGCCGGACCCCCCGCGCCCTAGCCGGCGCTGACCCGATTTCCCCAGCCGGCAGCCCTCCGGCGCCGCCCGCGCCGCCATCGCCTCGCGGCCAGAGCCCCCTTTGCCCCGCGCTCCTCTCCGTTCAGCCGAGCCCCAGCGCCGCCCATCTTCGCTGCCCCGTCGCTGTCCGCCTCCCGCGGCCAGCACCCGAGTCGCTGTCCGCGGTTCTTCGCTGTCCGTGTGCGTCTCCCTTCTGTGCGTGGCTGGATCTGGGATTCGCGACGTCGCTGTTCGGGATCTTCGACCTGCTGCCGAACTTAGTTTCGGATTTTTCCCGAGATTTTTCCCGCGGCTCCCCGCCAACGGAATTTGGTAATTTCTTGGTAATCACAGTAGTTCGTCCCTCCCGTAGAGTCGGTGATGATATCGGTCCCCCGGTTCCTTCTCGGGAACTCGGTTTAGCTACGTATAGCTCGGTATTCTTTAGGCGATGTTCTGTGAGATTTGTGCTGTGTTGGTTTTGGATATTTTGGGTTTTTCGAGTTGGTTTCGGAATTAGTTCTGCGATCATTTCGGGTTTCCGATTTCAATTCGGGTTCTCCGAATTTTCTTCGGAAACGTTCTGTGTATTGGATTTTAAGATATTTGTGGATGGAATTTATTTCTATGGGTTTTCCCTGGTTTGGGACATTTGCAGGTTTTCTGTGGCGCATTTTCCAGTTTTGGGTTTGTTCCGAAATAGAGGAAGTGCTGCCCTAATTTTTACAAAAACTATATTTAATTGATTTCAAAATTGGTTTTCGGAAATGAATTTTTAAAACTGATTTTCGGGCGACGACCGTACCGGTCTGTGGGCCCGGCGAAATGCAAACGCACCGGTCCGACCGGACGTTGTGGTATTAGCCGAATTTTGAGGAATGGACCGAGTCTGAGACTTTTAGCTTTCTTTTTATTTATTTTAATTAATATCTAGGCTATTTATTATAGTTATTTAATTTCTGCACTTTATTTATTAATTAAGACATTTTCTCTTATTTGATGTAAAAGAAAATTGTACCGGGCATAAGCCCACCCTAGGACCATTAGCTGTGCCACTATATTGTGTAGCATAGTTTATTTTATTTTTCTTTTTCTGGTGGATATGATTTGGGTGGTTTTGTTTAGTCGCGTAATCGTAGATTAGAACGTAATTTATTGGTTAATTACGAATTTAATTAAAATGGATAAAATGTTATTAAATAACTCGTTCACGGTTTATCACTAAAAGAAATTGTATTTTTATAAATATATTACAAAACACAAAGTTTTCCAAATTGTAATCGATTCCCGTGTATTTTCAAATAAATCAATTAACCGGCTTAATCAACGCACGTAGTTGCGACGTAACCGTTAGCTGTAGTTTAATACAACCTAAAACCTGACTAGGACATGACTCTAGAGATTGCAACTAGCACACTTAGCTTGGTTATACAACGGATCTGAGTCAAATTCTCAATTGTAGGGTTTCGAGGACTGTACTAGCATCACCCCGGAATCAACAAACGAATCCAGTCAATAAAACAAAGGCAAGTACAGTTATGTCTATTTGGTAATTTATCTAATAATTGTTTTATTGCAATTTTAAACCACATTGCTACACGAAACTCTCTCCTAGAGTATTGATTGTGGAACTCTTTACTAGAGTTCGAATATTGACTCATTGATTGAATCTGATTGACTCGGGATATTGGGGGAGTAGTGTAGCGTCTATGACCAATACCCCTATATTGCATTATTGATTGTGCGAGCTGATTCCTCCTATACACGAGGATAGGCCGGACCGTATTATTAGGATATAATTGAATCATCCCAAGCCGGTCATAGTTCGTTACCTACTCAAATCACATTGCTTTCAATTGTAGAATTGTTGAAAAATATTGTTAAAGTATTTCAAATTGTTTAACATTGCAAATTTCAAATTATTATTTGAATTATTGGATATTCGTAATTGTACTTTGCTCCCTCCTGACTGGAGACCCAACATTTTAGGTATCACTGATGAGGCTTTGTTCCGTGATCCCAACTAGAGGACGATGATCTCGAGACTGATGAGCTGGTTGCCTAGATTTTTCTTCTTCTTTATAATTCATGATGTTTGTGGAAAGCAATGTACTTCAGATATATTTTTCATTTTATTGTAAAATGTTTTAAACTATTCGAATTATTAAAGTTGTGGCAATTAGACTGTGTTGTTTTATTTACCTGCATGAGTGATACAGCTTACTGCCGCCGTCTCAACAACGGTGCAGGCTGGGCATGATCCGATTCGACCCAAGAAATTGGGACCGGGTCGTGACAACATCGTACTCTAGAAGTTTCTCAACATCATATTCTAATAACATTATACTAGTATTTTATAAAGTATCTTAAATTTTCCTCAAAATTCTTCTTAACATTATATAGATGTATCATCTTTCCCATAGTTTTTGGAGACAGCATATCCCTGTTCATTATGCTGTTGGGTCCCCTAATTCCATGTTCATTTCATAACTACATGGCTAACAAGTGTCAAAAGACCGTCCCAGTTCTAAATGTATAATTAACACGAGAACAAGCCTGAAAAATAATATACACAGTGCTATGAAGCACCAACACTCCAAATATATAGATTGTGTCATGTCAGACATATGTCGGACACATATTGCACGTGACCCAAATACTAAAATACATTATAACACTAAAATATTTGTTTGTCCGTGTCTTAGTACAATGATAAAACAAATTAATTATTATCTCATTATGACCCAGATACTAAAATATTTGTTTGTTCGCGTGTTAGTGATGCGACTAAGAAGCTATCTAGGTACGACATAATTTTTTACCTCCTTATATTGTTATGCAATTTGCATAATCTTATATATCGCTCACCTATAATGAACTTCCTAAATTGTTTTGAAGCATTTTCCCACTGTACTACTTGAAATGCAAAAACATCTATATGTAAACTACTTGCATAAAAGCAGCAGCTATAACCAAGAAATGTATAGCTTGATAACTTATTAAGCTACATCAAGAGCAGATAACTACATGGCTAACAAGTGTCAAAGGACCCAGATACTAAAATATTTGTTAATATAGTAGGATTAGCAGCTGGTAACAAAATGTATTCAGTATGTTGCACTTTTTATTTCTACAACTTTTTGCACTGTTCTCCTACGTTACTTATAGTAGTCATATGGTTTCAATAAAATTATATACATGTTAATACAAGTTTCCTACCCTGAGGACAAGCAATTCTTAGTTTAAAGTGAACAATTATTTTTGTTCTGACTTTTTGGGTATAAGAATAGTCAAGCTCTACAAATATCTCGATATTCTCTGCAATACTTGGTGTAACTTATTCTGTATCCTTTGCTCCATAGAAGTGACTTATTAAGGTTTTAGTTCAGGATAATACACACATTTGGTAGTCCCAAAAGAGCAAAAGACTTCAGAACAAATGCAGCAGAGATGTGATAACTATGTCTTTCATTGTTCTTTTGTGATTTGTGCTGGAATTTGTTCGAGAATTTGTTCTACCATAGGAGAGAGTCAAAGACTTGTGCTGGAATTTGTTCTAACACACAAGTTATAAAATTTGTGCTGGAATTTGTTCTAGCACGGGTTATATAATATGCATAAAGTCCCGTTGAACATGTATTTTGGATCATTTGCTCTATTAGCATGATAAATGTTTGTCCTTATTTTTGTAAATAACTTTGCATATACTCCAAACAAGTGTATCAGTCTTCTTCTACCTTTAGCTTGTTTATTTTCAGAATAATATGGTATCAAGAATGAGTTAGGGACAAATGGCTCCACAACAACGGCATCGTCAATAGATATTTGTATAACAAAGCTTGCTAGTAGCATTTTTATTCTATCTTTGTACCATATGATGGTTCTCATTTCATACTAGCTTGCTTACCATAAATGCATTATTTTGTATGGTCAATTTGAAAGCCAAAATATTAATTTTAATGCTTGTTTTGCAATAGCATTTGCATGGTCAGTTTGAAAGTTAAAATATTAATTCTCATCTTTTTGTGTGCAGATCGATTGATGAGTTCGGATTAGGTTTGAGATTGATGCTGGAAAGAGTTGGACGCTAAGTAGTAGTAGACTTTGTTATGTAATAGACTTTGTTGTTGTTCTCAATATTACTTTCTATTGAGACTTTGTATGGACTTTTGTTGAGACTTTGTATGGATTTGAGATATTTTAATATATGATAATGTTGGTACATTAAGTTTTATTATCTGGGAAATTAGTTTTCTTTAATTATATGAAAATAAATATATAAATGAAATCAATTTTTATTTCATATATTATGATGATATTTTGAAGACATTTAATATGTGTCGTCCATTTGAATTAGATAACACATATAAGGTGTCGTGGCATTAATAATATTTATGATTTTTATGTTTAGACTGCACATAAAAAGTGATGTAAAAAATAATCATAACATTAAGATGACACCTACAGATTGTCGTGAAATGAACATTAAACGACATTGAAAAAGTGTCATCATAAAGTGATTATATGGCATTTTTGTCGTGTCGTTGAAAGTCCACAAAAATTTAGGATAACACTTTTCAAATGTCATTGAATTACGTTAAGATGACACCAGTATCATGCCATGAAATTTCTTTACACGACATTCGAAAAATGTCGTAATAAATTTATTACATGGCACTTTGGAAGTGTCGTTGAAAATAAAAAACTTTCTACGACACCCCTCTACTCAGCACTTAAAAAGTGCCATGGAAAGTTAATAACGACACTTTTTGAGTGTCGTTAAAACACTTTTTTGTTGTAGTGGCGGCCATCGCTTCAAGGTCTCGCCGTATCGCCTTATTTATGGCTAGTGTTCCCATAAACATTCTGCTAAGCGCGTCGGCTACCACGTTTTCCTTGCCCGGCGTATACTCGATCGTTAGCTCGTAATCTTTCATGAGTTCGAGCCAACGTCGCTGTCGTAGGTTGAGCTCTCGTTGCGTAAATAAGTATTTCAGGCTTTAATGATCTGTGTAGATTCTGTAAGCTACACCATAAAGATAGTACCGCTAGAGTTTCAACGCAAACATGATCGCCACCAATTCTAGGTCGTACATCGGGTAGTTTTTCTCATGCTGCTTTAACTGTCGTGAAGCGTAGGAGATGATTTTGTCTCTCTGTATGAGTACGCACCCGAGGCCAGTTCCCGATGCGTCGCTGAATATCTGAAAGCCTTCTGGACCGTCTAGAAGTGCAAGGATTGGAGCTGAGACGAGCCGTTGCTTCAACTCTTGAAAGCTGGATTCACGGTCGTCACTCCATTCAAATACTACTCCCTTCTGGGTGAGGCGAGTCAGAGGCGACGCTAGTTTTGAAAAGCTTCACACGAATCTTCGGTAGTAGCCCGTTAAGCCCAGAAAACTCCGAATGTCGCTAGTCGAGGTAGGTCGTTTCCAATCTACCACTGCTTCAATCTTCTTTGGGTCCACCGCGACCCCTTCGACAGAGATTACATGTCCGAGGAATGTCACGCTACTCATCCAGAACTCGCACTTACTCTGCTTGGCATATAATTTGTTTTCACGCAGCGTCTACAATATCGTCTTCAAGTGCTTTGCATGCTCTTCTCGATTCTTTGAGTAGATAAGGATATCATCGATGAACACGACTACAAATTTATCGATTTAAGGTCGGAAGACTCGGTTCATCAGATCCGTGAAAGTGGCTGGAGCATTCGTCAAACCGAACGACATGACTAGGAATTCGTAATGACCATATCGAGTGCGAAATGCAGACTTTGATACGTCGTCGGACTTGATCTTCAATTGATGATAGCCTGAACGAAGATCGATTTTTAAAAATACTGACATGCCTTGCAGTTGGTCAAACAAGTCGTCGATTCGTGGCAAAGGATACTTGTTCCGTACGGTCGCCTTGTTGAGTTCTCGATAGTCGATGCATAGCCGCATCGATCCATCCTTCTTCTTCACGAACAATACGGGAGCTCCCCACGGAGAGACGCTAGGGCAAATAAATCTACGGTCTAGCAACTCTTGTAATTGTACCTTTAGTTCCTTTAGTTCTGCTGGAACCTTTCGGTAAGGCACCTTTAATATCGGCCGTTTATCCGGAAAGGTATCGATGCTGAATTCTATCTCTTGATCCGGCGATATCCTGGGCATCTCGTCAGAAAAAACGTCAAAAAAATCTGCCACAATATCAGTCTGCATTGCATTTGTATTATCCTTCCGCGTGTCTCGAACTGATGCCAAGTATCCCGTACAGCCGGAACGTAGCATACGCCTCGCCGATTTTGCCGATACCATCATTGCCGTCTTCGAGACCATACCGCACGAATATGAGAACTCTGTCTCGCCAGGAAGACAAAACACCACTCTCTTCTCCGCGCACTCGATCGTTGCATGACAAGCGCCCAACCAATCCATGCCCAGAATTATGTCGTACTCTTTGATGTCTAGTACAACGGCATCCAAGGATAGATTTCTTCCTCCGATGCAAATATGGCCATCCCTACAAATAAAGTTCGCAGGCATATCGACTCCCGACGGAGTGCTAACGCTAATATTGCATGGTTATTTTATTTTCTTTCGCATAATCAGCAAATATAAAGCTATGCGTCGTACCCGAATTGAATAGTACTCGAGCAGGTATATTTTTGTAGAGTAATATACCTGTTACAACAGTATCAGACGTAAATACCTCGTCCCGAATTAAGCCATAAACTCGGCCTTGAGCTCCGTGGCGTTGGTTCTGCTGGTTGACGGGCACCGCATTTGCGCCTTGCAGTATCGACGCTTTATGCGGATTCAGAACATTCCTTGGTGGGTTGGGTTGATTCAGAACTTTTTGCGGGCAATATGTAACTATATGGCCTACCTCGCCACACTTGTAGCAAGATCTCGTGACGCAATCGATGGTTCGGTGCCCACGCCTACCGTACCTGGTGCAGTGTTGACTGCCATGGCCTCGATCATCAAATCTGTTCGGACGTTTTGTTATTCCCGATCCCCCAGCGTCGTTAGGACGCTTGTTAAAGTGGTTACGGATGCCTCTACTCGACATACGGCCAAAGATACGCTTACTATCAAGAGCGGCATTATAGGATTCACGGTATGTTCGACACCTTTGATTCATGACGTCCCTTCGCAGTTCGTCATTTAGGCCTTGTTGGAAGCGTTCATACCATGCTTCTTTGTTGGACAGAAAGATGCTAGCAAACTTCGCCAGCTTTGAGAAGCTCGAATCATAATCGTCGACAGACACATTTCCCTATCGCAGCGTCATGAACTCATCTTCTTTTTGTTGACGGACGGCGCGAGGAACGTACTGTTCGAGGAAAGCTTCCTTGAATATTTTCTAAAAAATTGTGGCGTCTGTATCGGCTTCATAAATTTTCTGCTTCTTAGCTGCCCACCAGTCGTACGCCCTCAGTTACAACTGTAATGCCGCACAATTACCCTCTGGGTCCCTTCAATGCTAAGCATATTAAATAAGTCCTCCATCTCCCCGAGCAATCCTACGATCACATCAGGCTCTGCTCGGCCGTTGAATTTTGGTGGGTTCATCTTGTGGAACTCCTTTGCCTTGAACAAGGAAGAAGAATTTATCATTTGTGGTTGAGCTTCTTCTTCCTCGCTTTCTTCTTGATCACCTTGCTTCTCCTCGGGTACTTCGTCCATTTGTCTTGGTATTGCCCGCCATTCTGCTCACTATCTGAGTCAGGGCATTCATCTGCTTCTGTTGCGTATCAAATTGGACTTTAAATTGTATCTGAAGTTGTTGCTGCAGTTCCATCAACTGTAGCATCTTCTCCATAGTCGTCTCACTAGGGCCATTGCTTTTTGTGCTCGACGTACTATCTACGGTTTGGGTTGTTGTGCCGGAATTGTTTCTTTTCTTAGTCATTCCTATGAAACAGAGTAAACCCGTTAGTATTTTTCAAAAATATCTACGGGCTTACCTGTATGGAACTTTTATTTCACGCAGCATGTCGACAAGCATTCAATCGAGCCATCGCAACGGACATTCCAAAAATGAAACATCTTTCGAAAATTCGAGAAAATATAACTGTGCTCTGATACCAATTTGTCATGCCCCGAGTCAACAAACCGTTCGTCCCTGGTGTTACTTTTCCGATTCGATCATCCTCGCTAAGGCGTGATGTCGTACGAGTCTAAAATTGCACTCATACAAGGCAAGAACGTTACGTTGCTTTTTATATTAATACGCCAAGTTAAAACTTTACAAATCACATCAGAATATAAGACGCAGTATAGAAAGATAGAAATGCTTTTCATTCATAGCTTTCAACAAAGTGCAAGTCGTAATTACATTGGATGCCGTTGCAGCTACATTAATTGAAAACAGAAAGAAACACACTCGACAAGTTGCCTGAACTAACGCTTGTCGTTCCATACATTTGCCCCATTATACATAAGCTGTCGGTTGAAATGGCTTCAAAATACTTCAGCATAGGAAGAGCTTCAAAACGCCTCTCCGCACTTCAGCTTCAGTTTAGTTGAGAGCGCCCGCCGAACCTTGGGAAATTGGGAGAATGGGATTAGCACACTTGCTAAGTGGACGAGACGAACCCACTCGTCTAAACCGACTCTGATTGTTAGGGTAGGCATGCTTTAGAGTTGTCTTTCTATTAGAACTAAATGAATTCAGTTCATATTTGATAGCCATCTTTGAGTAATAAAGCATACAGTGAAACATATCAGTTTATCATATTTTTTACCACGGCCGTGCTCGTCCCTGCATAAAAACAGAGATAATATTTACACATACATAAGACAATAGGTGAGCATGCTACTATCTTATATGCGGTCATTGATGTTACACATCACGTGGGACTATCTCAACGACATTTTGACCCGTTCAGTCTAGGTTGCAAGCCTGACTGACGGTCCCGCAATGCATCAATGCCGAAGCACGATTATTCATTCCTCCTAGGTCAATTCGATTCCGATGCCCCGGATACCGATTCGAGGAAAAATCAACTTGTGCACAAGCTGTCCATGACCATGCCAATGCGTGAACAGTTTAACATATATAACAGTTTTGTATAGCACGGACAGTATTGAACGGCATTATCATTTCCTGCAACTCATGCAACGATTTATTTTTCCCAAGTCGTACTCCCGATTTAGCATCCCGTAGGCACCAAATTGTCCGAGGCATCATAATCCACGATCGACGTTTCATATTATTTTGCAGCACGTGAAATAGTCTATCTTTTTACTAGAACCTTAAACTTTCTGGTTTATGTGATAGACTTGTATTTTCAGAGTGAATTACTCTAAATCGATACATTTTTTCCGAGTTCTTGAACTTAGTGGATTGGCATGCAATTAACTTGGCATCGTTCGATTTGAATGAATTCGAGGCAAGGAATTAGTTTGCAGGACAGAGTAGAAAAGAAGGAGCCGAATCACCCACCAATTACTTTGCTTCATGCCGATCGTCGAAGCGCTTCGCAACGTCAAGCTTTAGTTACGCGAGCTCCTGCAATGGCACCAACACTTTGTTAGAATTCTTCTTTTTCCCTTGCTTCAAAATTTGTAATTGCATCCATGAAAACGACGAGAAAGCACTTCATCAAAACCCAGCGACAAAAGCTCTAAGAAAACCATACAGCAGCCCGGTCCCGTCGAAGGGACTCTTATAGAGAGCTCACTCGTCGAGACGTAACCCGATGCATCTAGGACTTATTCCAACAGAAGTCGTTCCATTAGTTGGATCGATTCTTGTAACTTTCGTCCAAATCGATTTGAATCGATACCGCAAGGCGTTATCGTTTACCAAGCTTAGCGATCGAGTCAGATGGCCATCTAAGTTCCCGGTCGATCTGACTCGGTGCAAGCATATTATGAAGTTTTGTCGCCTATCAAAAGCGGGACGCTACAAACTGTGCCAACAGAATATGCATTGATAAATACTATAGACATCGTATTTCCTCATGCTCGTAGACTATTATGTACTTGGCATGTAAATCGAAATATTTAAGCACAATACAAGAGCAAGTTCGAAAAAGTAGACGACAAACTTGATATGGGCCGCTTCGTAGAATTCTACAATGATTGGACCCTTGTATGGCGAGCAAGTACTAAAGACGCTTTTGACAAAGTATGGTTCGTATTTAAAGATAAGTAGAAAAATAGCAACAAGTCATGTATATCTTATATCAAAGACACATGGCTTGATCCGCATAAATAAGATTTCGTCTTAGCATGGACAAATATGGTGAAGCATTACAGCACGACCACTACCAACCGTGTCGAAGGTTCACACTCAAGACTGAAAAAATATCTACGTTCATCGGTCGGTAGTTTTGTGTCAGTTTGGCAGACAATAAATCTAATGACCAATTTGACGGTGAACGAGATAATGGCTTCATTTGAGATGAGCTTCAATATTGTAAAGCATGAACATAAGAAAGAAGAGCTCTTGTCTGATTTAATCCATGTATTGTCCCACCATGTATTGGCATTACTATTTGATAAGATTGGTTGGTCGAATTCAGTCGATTTTGATCCCGAAGTATGTGTTGTACACATCGACATTCTCTCGACCTCCCTTGTGCACATGAGATCAACGAATATCGACGTCAATGTAGACCTATTCCAATAGTGGTCGTTGATCAACGTTGGAGACAGTTGTCAATCATGCCTGTGGTGGACAGTTACGATGATTTTTTTTCCTTGCCACAAGTTAAACTCCTCCATGAAAGATGGTGTGTCATACTAGAACCTAAGAGGAAGTCGATTGAGCTTAAAATTTAAGAACTTGCCCACCCGGCAAGTAGTCATTTGTATGAGCCATCTATTGTCATTGCTACGAATGGTAGACCACCAACAAGACTTACCAGAACACAGAAGAAGAAGCTCGAGTCTACTAATAGAGAACTATCATTATTTGAGCATATTAAAAGAAGCGTGGAAATGGCCGTCTGTTCGTAGAGGAAGAACAAGCTCCCTGTTCAAAGAAAGAAACAGAAAACAAGCGTTGCAAACACGTTTGACGTGTACATTGATGCATTTTTGCCTGCGATACGGGAATACATTTGGTCGATTGAAGATGTGCCTAAAGATGGACATTGTGGGTTCCATATTCTTGGAAGACATCTAGGCTATTTCGTTAAAGACGGATGGAGACAGGTTAGAACAGAGCTATACGAGGAGTTGGAGTCTCGTCTTCCCTTCTACAACAAATTACTAAGCCAAGATACAGTTGGAGAATTGTTGACAAGCATTCTGTGCGCTGATCATACTACTGGAGAGGAATATTACATGGATGTACCTTCTGTTGCATATCTATTCACTAACAAGTACAAGATACCAATTATCATTCTTTCAAAAAATATTAACAATACATTCTTCCCAATGTGCAAAGTTTGTTAAATAATTCTATTGCATATCTATTCGCTTACAGGTACAAGATACCAATTATTATTCTTTCAAAGAACATTAACAATACATTCTTCCCAATCTGTGCTCCTCCGGTCGACTACAGTATATCCACTCTATATGCAATTGGACTTGACAAAAATTACTTTATCATCCCGCGGTTGATCGGGCACTCTCCTATTCCCCCCTGCTCCAGTCTGGTATAAACATGCTCCGAAAGAATCGATCGCTTGGACGACACCCTACACCGATACAATCAATGTCTACAAGAAGATAATGAATATGGTGGATCCTATACCGAGGCCAAAAGACCACTACGATGTATTGATTGACTGATGAGTCGATGTACAAAAGAATGGAAGAAACATTATATCTTTTGGCTAATTTTGTAAACAGAAGAATGGAAGAAATTTTACATCTTTTGGCACATTTTGTAAACAAAAGAATGGAAGAAATTTTATACCAATAATTTTGGGACATTGCTATGCTTCGTATTTGTCAAGTTATACTTTTTGTTTCATATTTGTATCATATTCCTGGCACATTGCTTTGCTTCGTATCAAACTCGTATCATATTTTGTCAATGATTTTCTCAATGATTTTGACAACTTAATGGAAGAGTACTTGCTGTGAAGTAGGACTGCCTGGAAACTGGACAGTCCTACTTCACAGTGTCACCCTCATTTTTCGTATTTCTCGTATTTCGTATTTATACTCGTATCTGGATTTTTGGCATGTTTTTATTTTCCTCAACTTGTGGAATTTTGGTATTCTCGTATTTTGGGTTTTGTCATGGCTCGGTTTAATTGGTTTGGATTGGTTTGGTTTGGTTTAATGTGTATTGGAACACCTTAGCCTATGCTCCACCCTCAACACACCACATCCCACCCTCATTAAAAACCCTACCAACACTCTCTCTCTTCATTACTTCCTCCATTAATTTCTTCTTCTTCTTCCTCCACCCAACTCTCCACACCCATAGGCAAGTGCAACTTGCTTCTACAAGCGAGCCCATTTTATTGTTCCATTAGCTTCTCCTCATATTTCTAAGACACATTAGAACTTGTCAATTTCCATTTTGAGGCCTTAAATCTTGTAGATCTAGAAATTTGTTATTTTCGGATTTGGTGGTTTTGATCTATCAAACTTCTTTGTTTTCAAGTTTTGATGGTTCCAAGTTGTAGGAAATTTTCTTCTACCCAATTTTGACCTTTGAAAAGTTGGATTTGGACTTGTTTTGACCAAGTTATGAACTTTTGAAGCTTTGGGTTCCACCATGGAGTTTTTGCTGGTTTGGAGAAGACAGTGAGCAGTGTGCCGAGTTTTTTAGCTTACGCCACTGAGCTGCGTGCGCTCTTTAGCGCAGCGTACGCAGACTTGGGTACGCTTCCTGTTGGAAGCGTGTCTCTTGCGTACGCAGACTTGGGTACGCTTTCTGTTGGAAGCGTGTCTCTTGCGTACGCAGACTTGAGTACGCTTTCTGTTGGAAGCGTGTCTCTTGCGTACGCAGACTTGAGCATGCCCTGACTTGGGCGTACGCAGACTTGAGCGTGCCCTGACTTGAACGTACGCAGACTTGAGCGTGCCCTGGCCTGAGCGTACGCAGACTTGAGCGTGCCCTATCCTGAGCGTACGCAGACTTGAGCGTGCCCTGGCCTGAGCGTACGCTGACTTGAGCGTGCCCTGCCCCTTGCGTACGCTGTCCTGAGCGTACGCATGACCCTTGCGTACGCTGTCCTGAGCGTACGCTACCCCTTGCTCCCCCCCTTGGGTGCCTTATGTCCCCATATTCCCCTTTTATGAATTTGTAGCCATTTTATATCCTTACACCTTTGATGTAAACTTGACATGAACCTGATATGATCATGACAATATTTATGAATATTAATCGAAACAAGGCTTACTGATGGAATTGCATGATTAGTGACCCGCCGTGGTGCACTCTTGACAAGTAATTTGACATGATAATTTTTGATGGTGGTCCGTCGTGACGCACCCTTGCCTTGATAAGTAATCTTGATAAGTAACATGACATGATGGTGACCCGTCGTAGTGCACCCTTGACAAGTAATCTTGACAAGTAATCTTGACACGATAACCTTGATACGCTGTTGCGACGGCTAACTTGTCATGCTAAGTGAATTCTTGACACCGTGGGTGTTGTATTGAATGTGCTTGTGTAAGCAACCAGTCTTGTCTCGCATCATATCTAGGACATGTATCCCTGGTTACCACGGTCAGGGATTCATACCGAATCTGACTAGGTTAATGACTAGATTGATCAAGTAGAGCATATAGAGAGGTATTCCGACTACAAGCAATCCCGTTATCTGGGCGCCTTCCTTGATGGACTTGTAGCCTGCCGACGAGTAGGGCACATTTCCAGCTCACTGTTATGTAGGGCACTACATGAAACGATTATTATGCACACTATCATGTGTTGCATCCAAGTCACCTTACCAGGCATGATAACTCTAAGCTTGAACCTTGCGTCTGGATAACCTGGATAATCTGCAGGGCTTGTGGCCGTAGGCGTACCTCATTGCATCTTGCTAGTAACTAAGCTTGTGATAACCCTAGTTAGTTAAGTATCAAGCCGTACTCTTTGCTTGGCCATGAATGATGGATGGAGTCCTATCTTGTCTAGTCTTGCCCAGATTCGGTACCTGGATATCTCCGGACATGCTTGTTTATGCTTTACTTTATCGATAATTGGTTCGAGGCTAAGTTCTGTTCAGGTGAAGGGTTACAACCCCGGTCCTTGTTTGGTTTACGGGTTGTAACTTGGTTACCGGAATAGTCCTTTAGTTATCTTATCGTTTATCATCATGTTTTCTTTAACTCATGTCTTATGTTAATTCATCTATGATTTATGTGCTAACATGCTGGTTTTAGTTCTTAAGTGAAGCCTCCTTTGTGGTACTTGCTCTTTCTGGGGTCTGACCCAGCTGGTTTTGTATGGCCAGATTTCGGAGCAGCTACCGAAGATCTCCCAACCTTCCTGCCAGATGGTGAACACTAGAAGGAATCCCGGCAACGAGTGGGTTTTTATTTTGCTCTCCTTCTCCCTTGTAAAAATATTCTTTTGAGGTGTTTAGCCGCCGAGCAAGTGTTAGCTCGTTTGCAACTTTATTTACTGTCTGCCTACGGGCTGTAGCATGATTGACAAATCCTAGGGTTGATCATGTATGACTTAAACTCTTGCTAGTCTTCGTATTTTGTATGACTAGCTTCATGATCATCTGAATATGTAATGTATGGGACGCCTTACCTTGTATGTCTGATGATCTACCATCTTGTTATATCTACTTGTTGCTTGAGATTGAGACACTAGGCTTGTTATTGACCTTAAGAGACTGATGGCTTGTAGTAAACCCTCATGCATCTAGACAGCCGTGACCGTATTACGATGTGAGATTCACCTCAATGTTCGTAGCTGGCTGTGTCTGTCCCCCGCTCTCCAGTATTCTGGTTCTGGGGCGTGACACACAGCAAGTATGAAGCAGGACTGCCCAATTTTCTGACAATCCAATTTTCTTGCAGTCCTACTTCACAGCAAGTATGAAGCCAAAGTATGTGGATGTTTGCTATCTATCTTAGCTGGATTCCACTTACACATTTTAGGCAGCTGCTCATCGTAATCTTTATTAAGAGTATCTTTTTTAGCATCGAAAAATGCTCGTATATCCATGCCTGTACATGCAATGTAGAACAAAGACATATTAATCGACATAATTTTATATTACCTATAAACAAAGTACAATTTTATTTGCTTACATGGAGTAGAGTTGACAACCAGCTATAGTCTTTGATCCGACTCGAGATGCAGCCCCAAGTTCACAGTAGAGATATGCTAGTATACCGCTTCTAAAGGATATTTCATCCATAGTGTCTAAGTTCACAAAATTGTTTAGATATTTGGCGTGTATCGAGTTTCTGGACTTGTCCGGAATGCCGACGGCCCCCAAGATGAAATGCATGTATCATCGGGCCACTACATCGTCACCATCATCGTCGACGCCGTCATCGTCGTCGTCATCATCATCATCATCAATGAGCGTATTCCTCAAAAAACTCGAAGGAACTCTGTACGACTTCTTAAAATCGGGGAGGGTGACAAAAGTCTCTGCGTTAACCCTGAGAGAATTGGTGAGATGGTGGAATTGGCGACCAATTCCACCATCTCATCATACATCTCAAAGTCGCCCTCAGAATAATGTATCATCATTAGACGACCATCAACTCTAAGTCCCAAAATGTGGTGGACGTCATCGAGGGTGATCGTCATCT
Source organism: Iris pallida (assembly GCA_029216955.1). Taxonomy (NCBI): domain Eukaryota; kingdom Viridiplantae; phylum Streptophyta; class Magnoliopsida; order Asparagales; family Iridaceae; genus Iris; species Iris pallida. The sequence goes on from JANAVB010007198.1 coordinate 5,745,560, forward strand.
CTCCGGATGCAAAATAGAAATTGTTGATTTCTGGATGCCATCGCTCCACAAACGCAGAAATCAGTGCGTGGTCCTAGATCTTATACGAGTGTTTCGCCAAATTTTGTAACCCGATGGAGATGATTTTGGCCTTTACATCTTCTTTCAAATTATCAAATTCCCATGTACTGCATATCTTCGCGTGGTTAATGACCCTCAAAATACGCGAGCTTTTCTGAAAATAAAACAAAATAAAGAATGTATAAATATAAAATATAACTACTATTTTCAAAAGTCAATTTATATTTAAGGTAATAAACTTGTCGGATCCTTCCATATTTGGTAAGAAATGTGGTTAGGGATCAACGTCAATAGAGAGCAACCGATTGGGCTCACTTCCGGGTCGGATCTATGAGAAGGTCTGGAACCATCATCACCTCCTCTTTGAACAATGGGTACATCATCATCAGATGAAGAAGAATCAGGACGAGTCTTCTGTTGCTTCACTTTAGTTGCAACGTGTTTGGTTCCCCATGTTCTAATATGAGAGGGTGCCTCCGGTTCTCTGATAGTTATTGGTTTCTCAAGAACTCTTCCAGCTTGACGTGCCTTGCGCTCCGATGCGATAGGATATTTTCTTTTAGGCTCGACGTCAACATTCTCCTCCTTCGGATTAGGCTTGCGACTATGAATATTGAATATTAATTAAAGAATATTAAGTAAACAGCAAACAACAAGTACAATCCAGGACTGTCCAACTTTCTAGCAGTCCTAGAAACTGATATGACTGCCAGAATTTGTGGCAGTCATGTGTACAACAAGTACAATCTAGGACTGCCAGAATTTCTGGCAGTCCTAAATGTATCTAGGACTGCCAAATTTTTTGACAATCCTGGATTGTACTTGTTGTACATAGGACTGCCATAAATTCTGGCAGTCCTATCAGTTTCTAGGACTACCAGAAAGTTGGACAGTCCTAGTCGATTCGGAGTTTTCTACAATCGTGACATTGGCAAGATGTATCTAGGAAATTCGTGATTTTCTAGACCGACTGTTCGTGATCTTAACTATCATTCCATTACAATATATTAGGATTTTAGTAAGAAATAGAGAAAGTATTAAGTATTAGCGTTTTAGGAAGAAAGAGAGAAAGTATTAGAGTTTTTACCTTGATTGAGAGGAGCGTTTGAGTGCCATCGAAGGAATAGAGTTGGAAAATGGTGGAGAAGAAGATGAAGATGAAGAAGATAAGAGGAAATAGGGTTTTGGAAGAGAGAGTGAAAATTGCAAATGAAAATCAAATTTGGGGTTTTGGGGGGATGTGGGGTTGTGACAGCCTAATGAGTAAGAAAATGGAATATCCTGAGTAATTTTTCCTCAAACCTGGGTTAGTCCCAATCCTGGCTAGCCCTGATCAACTTTTGATGTGCCCTTATAATAAATAAAAAATGATCTTTTTTTTTATCAAACTAAGCTACAATTACAAAATCTCACCAATTTAAATCCAATAAGAAACTTTTTTAGCACATAAGAAAAGCTCCGGCGCACCTTCAAAATAGGTTCTTCCTCCGTTCTCACGTGAAAGCTTCACTTCATAAGTGTTCTTCTTTCTTTCTCTCCTCTTAATTTTTGTGGAGAAACAAGTAAGCATATAGTCGGCTAGGTTTAAGTTGGGTTTGGGACGTCCTAATAAGAAGTAGGGTTGTCCAAGTCCAAAATCATATTTGACATACCCCAGGGCCAACCTGCGTACCATCCAATCATATTCCTTACAAATATGTAAAAAAAAGCATCTACTCAATTTTTTTTGGTTTCTCGAAATTGCGTACATCAATAGTAATTAAAGCACGCATAAAATGGTACGACTCCATGAGACTTCTTATATGCTCCTTATCTTTTTCTGCAACAAAAATGTTATTTGGCTCCCAAAATTTTTGGATGTGTAACGTCCCAGTCCCAAAATACGTAGGACTAGGAACGTAGACATGCCAGCCGTATAATAAATATACGTAAGCTGTAAAATGCTGTAGAACCATAACTAATCTCATCCACACAAAATAAATGAATAAAAGATATCATATAATAATAATGAATTGTCTTGATACAATATGTTGGGCGGAGACAAATTCACTACCAACAAATAAGGAAAAAAGACATGGAAAATGAAATGAGTTTGGCGAGTGAACCGAAGACGATCCAAATGCAATCATCCTCGAAGAAATAACGATGATCACGGCTAGAGCTAGAATACCTGCGAAAGACAAGAGCACACACTTGGAGAGATAACCAGGTCCTCAGAGGGACGTAACAAGACACATAATATCATGCCATATAAACTGAATAAATATTGCTCAAATAAATAAGTCAATTGAATTATAACATGGTCCAATACACACCTATTGAACTAGCTTACCATTCCTCCAACCAAACAAGGACATGAAATGGTAAACTAATTCACGGTGACGTATCTTTCCATGCTATGAATCCAATATGGTATTCGGACCCCAACAAGGTTCAATACCTTCTCATCGGAGTAGTAAGTCACACCTACAACCAAACAAGGACAAGATGTGACTAACTAATTTGCGACAAGTTATTGTTCGAAGCCACGGTCAGATACAAGCACCCAAACTAAAAGTACTCGTACCTAACGGATAAAGGTGCCTAACCATTCTAAGTAAAATGTAGTTAAGAACAATCCTTCCTACGCATGGACCCTGGCTAAATAGGATCGGCATGGTCCCCCCTTGGGGCACCAGAGGCCCAATCAGTAAGAGCATAACGTTCCGCAGAACGTCAGTGGCCGTCAGTAATCATGGATAATCTGACCCGCGTCTCCGGCGGAGCTCACGGGTTACAAAAGGGAAAGTGCATCGAAGCTCATACGCTAAGGAATTGTCCTTCCCGCCCAATGCCTACTATGTTGTATCCACAACACAAAACCTCTATTGACCGCTAAGTCAAACTAAGCATGCAACCTCTATTAGCGGTTATTCCTATCGCACGGCTTATACGTACCGGTGGCCAGCCAGTCACGCATGTCCGTGTTCTACATGCGACACACAACTTCGTGGTACAACGTGTCAAGGCCAATAAATGCAACACACAAAGGTGGTCCCTTAAAACTAGGTTTAATGTGTAAGAAAAATAATACATAGCAGAAATATAAATGAACAGTAAGTTCTAATAGGTTATGCCATGTATCACAGTTTATTTTGCATAAAGAAAATAGTGAATCATGCATGAAATATGAGCTAAAATAAATAAACAGCAAATGGCAAGATGTCTTGCCTGGTAGGACGCCTGGTGTACTGCAATGATCAATGTGGCACGAACTGCAACTTTGGTAACAACTATACAAGGTGACCTCTGTTGATGGCACGGACAGTTCCATTGGGTTCAGAACGGTCAACTTAGTTAGGGTGGATATAAGGTAATCTAGAATTGGTGAGGGATTGGGAGTAATGGGCTTAGTCGCGGACAAAAGAATAATCGAAAGGAAATTTTGATAAATAAAATATACAAATTTTAGAAAAATATTTATAATACCTTTAAAAATATATTACACTAGTCGAAATAAGTTTTAGGTAAATACTTTTAAAATAGAAATAATTTTAGGCTAAAATCCTAAGTTTTGTCCAAATATGATTTCTAGTTAGATAAACAATACTTTTAAATATACTTTTAGATAAATACTTGGAAAAAATTTATTAAAGTCGTTTTTGGGCAAAACCCCTAAATTTTAGAAAATTTAAACTTTTGGCAAAAAGCTAGGCTTTTGTTAACTATTTGAAATCGGAAAATATTTATAAAATATAAAAAAAATTATTTTTACTAGTCAAGATATTTTTATATAAAAATACCAAAGATAATTTAGGTCAAGAACTCATTATATTCTAGGAATATATAATCATATATTTTAGATTTAAAACTAACCAGATTTTGCAAATATTAATTTTGATGTTGGTAACCCAATATGAAAATAATTATATCAATAATATTAGGCCAACTATAACAGTGGTAATACTAATTACTACTACTCCGAATAATAATTATGTTTAATAATCTAACTTCTGTAATAATAATACATATAATAATAACTTACTTTATATTACTGTAATAGTAAAAATAATAATAATAATAATGATAATAAATTTAAAAACCATAGCAGTAGATGAGTCTAGTAAATAATAATAATAATAATAATAATAATAATATTAAAAACCATAGCAGTAGATGAGTCTAGTAAAAATAATAATAATAATAATAATAAACAGAAAGAAAAGAAAAAAAAAAGTAATAGCAGCAGCTCTTTATTGTTTATTAACAAAACGAGGAGGAGAAAGAGAATAGAGGGACGAGGAAGTGGGGAGAGAGAGAGGGCGAGAGAGAAAAAAGAAGGAAAGGGAAATTAAGGGGAACAGGAGAGCGGGAGATCGGGGCTTCGAGCGGAAGGAAAGAGGAAAGGGCGGAGGCGAGCTCGGCGGCAGGGGTGTCGACAAGAGGGGAGAAGGGGGCGCAGGTCTCGGCCGCAAGGGCGACGTCGACGGAGGGGTGCGCGGGCGTCGATGGTCCGGTGGAGAAGCGGTGAGGAACTGAGGGGGAGGAGGAAGAGCGGGGGCCGGCGGTGATGGATCGGTCGCCGGGCGAGAGGAAGGCTGAGGAGAGGGTTGAGCGCGCGCGGCTTGCGTGTGGCGGCACAGCGCCGGAAGTGGGCGGCGAGGGGCTGAGGAAGAAGGAGAGGGGCGGCGGAGCTGCGGTCGGAAGAGGGGAGAGCCGGAGGAAGGGAAGAGCAGAGAGCGGTGGCGTGCGGCTGATGGCTCGCGCGGGGGCTCGCCGGCGGGCGCGCGACGGTGGTTGGGCGGCCTGGGGAGGTCCAGGCACAGCGGCGAGGGAGCGCTCGGAGCGGTAGAAAAATCGGGGTGCACGCGCACGTAGAGAAGACGCGGCGGCGGCAAGGGTCGGCGGCGGACGCAGGCGGCTAGGACGGAGGTGAGTACGGTGGTGGCGATGGATTTTATTTGGATTTTCTTCATGATTTCTTTTTGGGGGGTTTTCGGCTGTGTGGTTTTGGTCGAGGGTGGTGGGTGTGTTCATGGGGTCGGAGAGTGGTGGTGGTGTAGGCGAGGATTCGTCAAGGAGTGGTGGCGACGGCCAGCGGCGCTGGGACGCCGCTGCGGCAGAGGATAGCAGGGTGATCGATTGCTGGTGATGGTCGGGTGGCTGTGCGGAGGGGGGTCTGACATGGTACGGCGTGGCGACGGTGGCCGGGATGTCGAGGGTCGTGGTGGCTGGTAGGGGTGTGTGGCCGGGCTGTGGTGATGATGGTGGTTGTGTAATGGCAGGGGTAGTTTTTGTGGACGGGGTCGGAACGGTCGGCAGGACGTGGTGATAATTGCAGGGGTTGGTCGGGAAGGAGATGGCGGAGATACGATCGGGGAGTCACGGCATCGGGAAGCTGCTGTTAGGACGAGGGATTAGTTTAGAAGTAGGGTTAGGATTTGATTTGTGTCGGGGTTGTCGACACGAAAGAATAATTGTACTTGTACAAGAATTGGAATAAGAGAGTCATCTGGGGTCGGACCCGAGGCCGTCACGGCTGACACGGAGGAAAAAGGCCACAGACACGATTCACGTACTTCGCTGGAAAAATTTTGTGGAGTAAATTGTGGATGTGAGAAATTTATGGAGGAGTACCTGCCTATTTATAGGACGTGAGAATTCCCAGTTGGATAATGATTACGAAGATTTAAAACCCAATTAGATAATTCATCTATTAATTTAAATCAATCCAAATCGAAATCAATTTAAATCTAATTAATTTACATCCTTTAATTTAAAAAAAATAAGATAATTCAAATCCCAAATATAGATATTAATTTAAATAAATCCAAAATTCAAATCAAGATTTAAATTGTCACAATAATTTCAAAATATGTTTTCCAAAAATACTATTAATAATAATTTCGAAAATTATATTATTATTTAAAAATAAACTAATAATTAATTACGAAATATATATGTATGCACAAATAATATTTACAATTATACACTTTTCTAGTATGCCATTTTATAAGAATATTATTTATTATTATAACTGTCTAAATAAAAGGCTTTTCATAAATAAGATCATAAATTTAGAAATTTTGATAGCTAAAAATAATTATTATATATATTATCTTGAAACTATAAGAATAGGATAAATATTTTTCTAAAAATGTGTACGCTCGCACATATTCGCACTCGTCGAGCAATTACGAAAAATAAAATTTTGTGCGCGACGTACAATACAAAATTTTAAATCAGTACCAAAAATTTAAAAAAAAAAGAGTTGAAATTTAGGGGTTTTACAGGGTGATACTCTCTCTCATTATGTAGCATATGATATGGCTGATGACATAACAGCTGACATGACAAAATTAAACATTAAGCATTAAAGTTAATATTAAAACTAATATTAATATTAAAATTAATATTAATATCAAATTATTATGAATATTAATATTAAATTAACATTAGCATTAATATTAACTTTAACTTTAACACTAAAATTAATATTAACATTAGATTAAAATTAGCATCCACATTAACATTAAAATTAGTATTAAAATGAATATTAATATCAAATTAACATGAATATTAATATTAACATTAACATTAATCTTAACATTAACATTAAAATTAATATTAACATTAAATTAATTAATTTTTTGGGTTAAAATGTCATATCAGCTGTCATGTCAGTTGTCATATCAGGTGCCACATAATGGAAGATACCATCACCCAAAAATTTTGGAAGCCAAATAGCATAATTGTAGATCAACAACAAAAATATTGAAAAACTGCATTTAATTGTGCACCATGCATGCATGAAGCTAGTCCTACTCAACCCAAAGGTTGGTATAAACTAGAGCCAACTGATCCTCCGAGTCTTCTCCTTCTCCTTCTCCAGCTCCACCCCACAGTAGCTGCTCATCAATAATCCTCTCCAGGTCCGCAACCTGTGAATTCTCCAGCTCCCGCATCATTTCCTTCCAGGCATCGCCGCCCTCTGCTCCTCCGCGGCCCGAAGGAGACGGCTCTTCCCCCCTCGACGCCCAGACCCAGCCCTTGGGAATGACCCATGGCTTCGGCTTGGTCGCGACGTCCCTCTGCGCTTCTTCTTGCCGTGGAGGAACAGGAGCAGCATCTGCAGCTGTTGGTGTGTGCTCGATGGTGGCTATGGCATCAATATCACTCCTCCTTCTTCTTCCTCGCTGCGTGTGGCCATGATTGGTCTGGAGATTCTTGCTCAAATACGAATTCCAGTAGTTCTTGACGTCGTTGGCAGTTCGTCCAGGAAGTCGGCCTGCAATTAGCAACCATCTGAAGCAAAAAAGGAAAATTATTACATAAAGCCTCAATGTTTGGATCAACAGTCAGAAGAAGACGTCGTGGATAATATAGAGACGTTGAAGCTATTGTCAAAGAAAATAGAGGTAAGGAAGAGGTTGATATATAAGACTTAGCTCGCAACCGGATCAAGAAGAAAATAATGTTGTTGTTGTTGAGGATGATGATGACGACGACGATGACGATGACAATCAAGATGATAATTAGGGTCCCTATGTTGTTTGGAAATGTACCTAGAGATGGGGGTTTAATTTTGTAGCTCAGTCGCCATAGATGTTTTGGATATACTTTTATTTCATAGACGTTTTGGATATACTTTTATATCTTAACTGCTCAGTCTATGATAACATACTGTTTTGGATGGTTAATTTTGTTGTTTACTCTTCATAATTGTTTTGGATATACTTCTATTTTTTAGATGCTTAATCTACACATACTTAGATTCATAATATACTTCTATTTCTTAGTTGTTTTTGTAGTTATAGAAGGTATTTCTTAGATGCTCAATCTATTAAATATATGAAAATTATATATGTCTAGTCGTTTTATTTGTTTATTCAATTAGGTAATTGGTTAATTCATAATTTTATAGGGTTTTTTTCCGCTTCGCTTGGTGCCTGGAGATGGTATGTTGGCGAACTATCATTTGGATTTAGGTTTATTTCAGAGGATTTTTCAGAGATATGTTCGATCGAGGCAGAGTGTTTCTTCAGGTGGGTGGTTTCGATAAACCTTCTTTCATTTGCCTTCACACTATGTTTTTATGCTATAAGATAGTAATGCTAGTAATAAAAAAGAATAACCCAAATAGATAAAGAGATTAATCACATTTTTGTATACTTGCCGCTATAGGACATGGAATGATTAAACTAATGAGTTAGACATGTATAAAGTATAGCTGCTTTTATCTTATCACATAAATATTCTGACTTAGTTGCTAACGATGTGCTTTTTGTACTGTTGCAATACCTTATCATATGGATTATCACATTGTTGTAGAGTCATTACATAAAATGTTCTTTTATCGCTTTGGATTGGTTGACGATTATACAGTTGTTCAGAAACAATAGCAACATGGAAATATGGGGACCGTTAGGTTGCCAAGGTAGTATCCCTGGACTAGGAACTGTGTAAGTATAAATGAGTTTTAAATTTTAGGCTTACATGAGTCTTATGCAGTAGAGTTTGTCAAGTTGATGCGATTTTGAAAGCCTCTTATTGTATTTGGTTCGGATGATCGGGAATGGAAAATCAGAATTTTAGGCTTAAATGAGCGTCACCTAGTTATTATGGCGCTTATATGATTTCGAATTTGACACTTACATGATTCACTAAGAGATTAAATTTTCAAAGCTGAGGGGCACAATTGAAAACGAGAATTTTAGGGTTTTTTTTGTTAATTTAGATAGATTAATTTATCTTTTATCCATTAGAAATTTAAGTTGATTTGATAAGTTTAACATGCTTTGTATCCATCTGTAAATATAGTTTTAAAATGACATATATAGGTCATGTACTCTTGTTATTTAATTGAAGAATCGAATAATGGAAAATCTATTTCGGATTTGTATGGTGCGATGTCAAAATCCTAAATTGGATCTCTCTATCCCATCTTCTTCTCTGCTTCTGCCTCCGACGTATTTGCGAATCTGTCTCGAGTACAAAAGTCGCATAATCGAGATCCAACGCAACATGTATGTTCCCAAAATCGGGTATTCCTAATAATTATTTTTTGTCTTTATACTAAAATTATTTGTAATAAATCTAAATTTATATAGTTGATTGCACACGTTTCATTTAAAACTTGCATGCCTGAACTTTCATAAATTTCTAGTTTCATACAAATCATATTTCCTCTAGATCGTAATAGCGCCACCTTTCTTTTATGGTGCATGCCAATTTTTGCTAGGTACAAAGTTGACAGAGTTATGCATACAAAGCAACAGATATGAATTCATAGTTTGGATCTATTGGAAGATGTATATGTCTTTGTACCCAAATAAAGATGTATGGTATATATTCATACTAAGTGCTTGCCTATTGCCCAAGAGACCATGAAGCCTGATGATCAGTTCCGTCTCGTCGTCTCCAAAGTCGCCGTGCTTGATGTTCGGTTCGAGATAGTTCAGCCACCTCAGCCTGCAGCTCTTCCGGCACCGGTTCAATCCTCGACAAATTAACACAAAGTATCTCATAACTCAGATCAGGTAAATATTAGTTCGGTATGAAGAGCAAGTATCTCATAACTCACATTAGGTAAATATTGGTAAATTCTAAACACACTCCACATTTTATTCCATGACAGTCCAGTCCTAAAGAATTTGAATATTAAGATAGACTGCCAATTGGTAGTCCTAGTGGAGTGCCTTTAGAATTTACCTAAATATTAGTTCAGTATGAAGAGTTCATGTGAACAAAAAAAAGAACAAGCAACAAACATATATAACTTTTACCTGCCCCTTTAGGAACATCACACCATTTCCCTACCCCGAAGTTCATGATGTATGTCCTTAGTAATTCATCCTCCTCCCTACTCCAGGCGCCTTTCTTGTGCCCGAGGCTCATCGCACTCCTCGATCGATAAATATTTCGATGATCCTTGGGCTCTGTAACTAGATCCTGCAGTTTATCAAGGCACAGGTATCAGAATGTTGAAGTGTTGGGTCAGGTCTAGTTCTCTCCAGGTTTCATTCTTAAATACTAAAGTGAGAATGCCACATGCTGACAATAATGGATCTTGAAGATCAAGTGTACATACACACCTTGTTGAAGAATTGTGGACCATATCTCAGGTTGGATCTTGCATGTTCAGGACCACCCGAGAATTATGATACAAATTAGAAACATATGTGAGGAGAGAAGTGGACGATTCTATGATCATACATGTATGATGGTCTCTAAAAACGAGCAGTTATGAGGGGTCCGGTTTTGGATGGTTTTTAAGTATCAACTTTTAAACCAGTCCAATCCATGCTTGGTAATTCACTAACAAGCGGCTCTGAAAGTTTTTTACATGAATAAAATTAGATAGAAAAGGGTATCAGTAGTTACAATTATATATTTTTGGTGAGGATATAAATGGAATAAAATAATAAAACCGTTCAGAATCCCGCCGATTTGGGGTGTTTATAAAGCCACCCAAAATTGCATTACACCGATTTTGGAGGGTTTTTCAGCCGATCAAAACCAGTGCCTCAAAAAAAATAAACAAGCCAAGCAGGAGTTTTCATAAACGGCCGGTTCAGAAACACCCCTGAACCTAGGGGTGAGCATTCGGTTTATTCGGTTCCAACCGAACCGAATAACCGAAAACCGAATTGGACCGAAACCGAATAAGCAAAACCGAAACCGAACCGAATTGGTCAATAACCGAACCGAACCGAATTAGATCGGTTTGGTTTTCGGTTTATTCGGTTTTGGATTTATTTGTGCTTTTTTATATAATAACTAAATATACCTAGATATATTTAGTATATACCTATAGTATATACCTATGTATATTTAGTATATATATATATATAAACTAAATTTTCTTATTCGGTTTTCGGTTTTGGACCGAAATCGAACCGAATTTTTTTAAAACCGAATCGAATCTCTTATTCGGTTCGGTTCGATTTTCAGTCCAAAACCGAATAATGCTCACCCCTACCTGAACCGGTGAAATCACCGTTACCAAGCAGACCCTAAAACATGTATAAGATGGCTGAAGAAGGTTAGGTGCAAGACTATACATATGCTACCAGCAGGGAAGATGGGTGTTCCTATGGCCTCTACTTCTGCTTCTTCTTCTTCTTCTAAGCTTCTGCTTCTTTGAATGAGGGGTTGATGGAAGGAAAGTACCAATGTTCATCACAAAAAGTATGTATGTCCTTGCATGCAGTCTCATATTTGCAAATGTACATCCCAGCAGTCTGTAAAGGTGGGACGTACCTGATTGGTTTTGCACACACAACCCATTCAGTTTGGCTCAGTATAGTAAAGAACCCAATCAATTCAAAAAAGGTTCGATACATCTCAGCCCAATATTCGCGGCTCCACGAGATAATCTCATACATGACACATCATATTCAATGTTATGTAATAAAGTCCTAACTGTAGTCTAAACGGACTAAAAATGTGTACATTTCTCTTCCTCCATACATGTCACACTGCAGCAGCTAGACCGATTCGCTTCGTACTGACTATACTCCGCACCACCTCCGAGATATCGTAGTCCACGCCTGCAGGAAGATGAAGTCGTCATTCTTGCATCTGCCAAATTTGTTTAGTTACCTTGCAGGGGCGGCCCTGGCCCAGGACAGGCCGGACGACGGCTCAGGACCCCCTAACAAAAGGGGGACACCAACATGGAACTATATACAATATAACTAGTATGTATCATGTGTCATTTTTAACAAAAATCATTGTGGTCTAGTGGTTATAAAGTTAGATTTGTATTTAAGAGGTCTTTGATTTAAATTTTGACTACCACAAATTTTGGTTTTATTTATACTCTTTTTTTTACATTATGTATGAAAATTCATGCATTTTGGAAGTTTCGTCTCGGGCCCCCATCAGCTCAAGGCCGGCCTTGTTACCTTGCAATTGAAGAATACATGCTTCATAGATTCCGGATCTTGCCCACACATAACGCAAGTATCAGGCCCTGATCTAAGAACACCAAATCGCCTCAACCGATCCCGTGTCGACATCCGACCTAGAAGAAGTTTGTACAAACGTAATTGCATTTTACGGGGGCTGCCCTTACTCGGTCCGTCGACAGCAAATGTATGTGATTGAAGCATTTCGAAATCTTCATATTGCTTCAGTCAAAGTGGCATCTAACTCCTTTGCGAATTATGGGAATAGATTTACTATCCTAAATTTACCGGAAATAAAATTTTAAAAAATAATTATTACACACCCCGTAAAGGCTATCCATGTCTTGATGGAATGCAAGAGATCTTAGGTTTCGAGATGATTCTGGAATCAAAGAACTATTTACGATGAGCTGTAATAGTTCTCGCAATTAGTCTACTACTTTCAACGGATCCAATACATTCTCGTAAATAATAATATCCTTTTTCGAAAAAGAATTATTCTGGTCGGAAAAAGAATTGGCGCTGATAACTTAATTCGCAAATAATTGAGCAGTTACGACCAAAATATAGCTCTTTTTCGAGGACGCATTTTACATCGGAGTTAGTATGGACTTTCATGAGATACTTCCGATGGAACAATTTTTTTTTGTCGCAACTACTACTTTTTTCAAGAACCCTCGTAAATGTTTGTCGATCACAAATAAGAATTTTTTTTTAGTGAACCTAGCTCCAACCAAGTTGAGTTGTACAATACATGAAATATCGAAGGAAAAGCTCATTGTGTCTGGGTTTAGGGTCGGCCCTCGGGTAAGCCTGACAAGCCATCGGGTTAGGATAATCCCTAGGCCCGTAAGTCCTTACCTCTCAGCACCAATAGAGCCTTCGCGGTCCATCCTAACTCCTCCATGTCAATTGAGCTAGCAATCCCCCATGTCCATATTTTGAGTTCCCACTGGAAAGGCTTCGGCTTGATGACTATTAAGGTTGTCAAGTGGGCCAGGTCGAGCTTGTCCGACACAAAATTTTGGTGGGACGGACCGGGTCCTAGTCGGACCTCTCGGGCCCATGTATTATAGCGAATCGGATCGAACATGACCTAAGGGTGAAAAATCTCAGCCTATTCCGACACGTGGCCCACGGCACGATGGAATTCGGGTCATGAATATATGTTTAGGCGGTTTGGAGGAGCCATAAGATAACATCAAAAATTTAATTGTAGTTATCTTTTAAAAAATACAATAAATAAATATAAGAGTAAATATGGACATGTTTAGGATGATATAATGATGGACGATGCTATTTTGTCCGTCGTTGGGGGGTGTCCTTGCCGCCCACGGCCACGTGGCACGTCGCCATTGGCCCTCTGACCAGGGGTGAGGCCCGTGCTAGGCGCGGAGGGGGGAGGGGGGGGGGGAGGGGGTTGCAATGGCTGGCCGCCACGTGGACGCGGGCCAGCACAGTCACCTCCAACGGTGGACCAAATATCATTTTCGTATAATAATTTAGGGTGCATTTGGTACCAAAAACTTTTATTTTATTTATGGAGATATTTAGAACGAGAAATCAATTGCCATGTTTGATTTGGGCTATAAATTTTATTTTTCAAAATTTTTGAATCCCGACAAATAAATAGTGCGTTGGCGCGTACTTGAGTTGGGTCTTAGATCACTCGGGTTCATTCGAATCGTGTCGGGGTCGAGTCCGGTCAGGTCCAGGTTGAGTCTGGTTCTGTTCGGATCATATCCAATAGATTCAGATATGCATTGGGGTCATTCAACTCTTGTAAGTATCTGCAAAATAATTAAACAATATATTAAGGGAACTGTAATTGCCAAAAAAGCTTAACAATGTCTATTAATTTTCAAAATAGATTATCAAAATTATCCATAATTTATGAGTAAGCTATAATTCAAAATTCAGAAATAATGTAAAAGCCTCTTGGCAATTATAATTTTCTATCTCTACTAATATAATGCGGCTTGGAACCGTTAGCCGTCTAAGTCGTATGTATCATCCATTAATTAATAAAAAATAAAAAATCTTTCCAACTAGTGCCTATGTATAGTTAAGAAAAAAATAAAAATTCTAAAATTCTTCTAACTACATGAACATATAACAAATTCTAAAATATATTTAATATTTAAATTCTATGTAAAATAAGTACATGATATTATCTAACTAAACACATATCTAAATTCTAAAAAAAAACATATCTATAACAAAATCTAATTAAAATATATTCATATCATAATTAAAATATTTTTAATATTTTAATTTTTTATTTATTTTTTGTTAACAATGTCACATATTTTTTTGTACGTGCATTGATATTAAATAACATCATTGAACATAAGTTGATAGAAATTAAAAAAATAAAAACCTAATCTCAACTTGATGCCCTCATAATATCCTAAACTTTATTATCGTACCAATCACTGCCCTCCTTGAATATTTTCAAGTCATTTCAACAAAAATAAAATAATAATTTTTTTTTGACTAAATTAACCATATTCTCTCCTCTTTGTGGTATTTAAAGTGATCACGAATAAGAAAAATATTTTTATTATTTTGGATTTTTCAGATTATTAAGCTGTCTATTATTAAAATTTAGGATATCGAGTTGAAAAACTTGAATATCTAAAATTATCATGTTAAAAATTAGTCTAACAAAATATTATTATGGACGATGCTACGTTGTCCGCGGGTTTGGACCGCAGTTCTGACCCGCGGGCCATGTGTCATCCTTTAATTGGGTGGAGGGCGGGTGGGCCCTAAAGGCAGCATGGAAGGCATGTGGGGTGGTGACACGCAGCGTGCGGCGCGGTCACCCCCTGCGGGTCATTTAACATTTTCGTGTTATTATACATAAATTATATATAGAAATATAGTCTGTGGATTGTGGCATAGTGATAGCAATGGGAGCCTCGACGTGGAAGGTGCAGGTTCAAATCCTTCCTTAACATTTGCCGAGCCGAAAAAAAAAAAAAAAAAAAAAATGAAGGTCACATAATTTTTTTTATAGAAATATAGAATTCTTAAATGAAGGTCACCTAAATTTTTTTATCAAATCATGCATGACCCCACCACCTCCAAAGTACTTTTTGTGGTCATTGCGTCCTCCTCGCCCCAAGAAAGAACAAAACAATGACCCACCTCCTCCTCCACCGCCACAAATCCCGAAGACCACCCAAAACTACCAAAATGCCATCCTCCAAAACCCTAGCTTTCCTCCTCCTCCTCCCCGCCGTCGCCCTCCTCTACCTCCTCCTCTCCTTCCCCACCAACCCCTTCCGGACCACCGCCGCCGCCGTCGGCGATGTCTCCGGCGGCGGCGAAGCCACCGGGGTCCGGCATCTGCTCTTCGGCGTCGCCTCCTCCTCGAGGACCTTCCCGAAGCGGAAGGGCTACCTCCGGCTGTGGTGGCGGCCGGGGGCCACCAAAGGCGCGGTCTTTCTCGACTCACCGCTGGAGTCGTCGGCCGACGGTGGCCGAGAGGCGGAGGGGGGCCTCCCGCCGGCCGTTGTGTCGGCCGATACGTCCCGGTTCCCCTACGCGTTCAAGTCCGGGTCCCGCTCCGCCGTCCGCGTCGCCCGGATCGTCAAGGAACTCGTCGACTCTCTCAATCAAAGTAAAGATTTCGTCTTTCGTTGAGAGATTGCTTTTTTTTAGTCTGTGAAGTCCCTTAAATTTACCTAAATTTTGTACAAGTCCCCATGTAGTAGTGTTATTTTGTTTGCCTATATCGAGGACTTGTAGAGTTGTAAATAAGAAGATTTGATGGTACTTGCATGCCAAAATAAGCAAACATATTTTTTTTGATCCTGATAAGTAAAGATTGAATTTTGAGTCTTCAATGAAAATGGGAGGAAGAAAAAAAAAAAAAAAAACCTTTTTGGGGTTATACCATTGGATTTTATGATTATTTGTGGAAATGAATAATCAAAATCATTATAAAGAGGTTAATTTTGCTTACATATATATTATTTCTCATTTACAATTGGGTTATACCTTTGTTTGGTTGCAATCTAGGTGGGGGATTGGAAAAAGTGACTTCACGAAAGTCCACTTTTTGAAGTGTGTTTTTGACATGTCTCGTTTGGTTACAAAAAAAGGAAAAAAAAATGCCCCCCTTGGAATTGTTAATTCTCACTTAATATATTTGGTAGCATACAAGTGGAATGGCATAAATTGTGAATTTGTACACTTATCACATAAAGAGAATATAAAATTTTATTATAATCCACTTTCATCCCACGTCCTCTTTGAAAGGGTGGACGCGAGATCCAAATATTGGAGGGGACAAAGCCTACTTTATGTCATCAAAAAGTGACAATCAAGCTTCACTTCTTTATTACCAAATAAGAAAAGTCGTAAAAGTGTGTTTTTATCGCTTCCACTTCACTTGGTTGCAACCAAGCACACCCTTAATTGCACTTAAATACCATGAACTAAGAGCAGATCAATTAATGAAATATGAGTACTTAATTATTTTTTAGTTTTTTTTTCCATATAAAACTCTGAACTATCCAATTTTTCATTAATTAATTATGTTCTTATTTTTCATGTAATTTCTGTAAATATATATACATAGTTTGTTTTTGTAATCTCTTTGTAGCTTACCTTTCTTGTTTGACAATTTGATATTCTCACCGCCCATAGGCTTGCCGCACGGTGATGTGAGGTGGATTGTGCTAGGGGACGACGACACGGTGTTCTTCCCGGAGAACCTCGCCGGAACCCTTGCGAAGTACGATTGGGAACAGTGGCACTACATCGGAGGGATATCGGAGAGCGTGGAGCAGAATGTTAAGAACTCGTTCAATATGGCCTTTGGTGGTGGAGGGTTTGCAATAAGTTATCCCTTGGCCAGGGTTTTGTCTAGGGTTCTTGATTCATGCTTGATGAGGTACGGGCATTTGTATGGGAGCGACGCTAGGGTTTTTGCTTGCTTAGCGGAGCTGGGGGTGGGAATGACTCACGAGCCAGGGTTCCATCAAGTAAGATTCTTTCTTCATATGTGTTTCCTCGAACTACTAAATTTACTTGTTATAATTATGGAAATAACTGTTGCAGTTGTTAAGAAAATGAGTGTATTAGTGGAAAATTGGAGCTGATTAGGTGCGATAATCTATTCGTTACTTAAAGGAGCTGCTAGAACTTGGGGTAGGCCTAAAGTAACTCAGATTGAGGTTGTATAGAAGGATATGGTTTCTGTTACTGCTCAGCCCTTAACATAACTGAATGGAGGAAAATGTTTCAAATAGCCGACTCCAAAATTTGGGATAAAAGCACTGTTGTTGTATCTTGATAAGGTAGCTGTGTTAGCAGTGTAATGATTTTGGAGATGAGAGAGTTACCAAAATCATTGTGGATTTTAGGATCTATAAGATGACCATACCTCTCGGATAGTTGGATGAATATTGGAAATGAAGATCCCATGTGTTGTTCCTATTATCCTCGACTTAATTCCCCTTTTTTGTATGTTGTCCAAAATTTGATGGAAACTGATCTTGACGCTGCTCATGCAGATGTCTTTTGGCAGTGGCGATATCATTCCAAGATGAATTTGATAACTTCCTCTGAATTGAGAACCTGATTCTTGTGCTTGTTCTAGGCCTCTTGGAAAAATCAGATGGTTAAATCCAAACTTTCAAGTTGGCAATCGTGAAAGACGAGCTCAAACTAAGCAAGAGGGTACCAACTATCAGATCTGAATCCGAGTTTACATATTAGGGTTCTCACTTGGTTTAGATTCATTTTCTGTTTCAGTTATTAAGAGTCCATAGTTCCTATACTGAACGTGATTAATATTTATAGTTGATGGTCGCTGAGGTGAGTGCCAATATATTCTATTTGGAAACTAAGCAAGAGGGTGCCAAGTATAGAAATTATCCTCTTGAAGCTATTTGTAGTGCAAGTGGAGAGCCCCTTCCCATGTTTGTTGCATATTCTAGAGCCAAAGTTAAGAATAACATAGTCCACACATGCCTCAGGAATTTTTCTCTTCTTTTCCAAACATATCTGTAGCACGTAAGCAACTTCTGCGATCCAGTGATCCACTCCGATCTCATCAATTTTGCCACTTCCAGTGTGTGACAGAGCAGGTTTCTGTGCCTCACCCACAAGGTTAATGAATCTTTGAAATGTTAATGGTTCTTTCCTCAGAGCATATATGTTTCCATCTTATGCAAAATTTTGGGCCGACCTAGAAGAATTTGATGACATCCTGGTACAATGGCAACTATTTTTTTCTCCCTTCTAGCTGATAAGCTACTTTTGAGATCTTGTCAAGTTACTTACTGAAGCAAAAGCATTGCAGCTAATAAGTCAGTTTATACAGACGATGCTGTAGCAATTCAGTCTAGTGGAAAGGCGGAAGTGTAGTCTATATCCATTTCATATAGCTTCAACTAAGCAAAGTAAATAGTAGCTTGAAAGAGTGGGCTACGAGGGCATGATCCACTTTAGGTGCATTGTATAAAACTTTGCATAAAAATAATTGTTAGATACAAAACAAGGGAAACCTTGTGCATCTAATCTTGTGCCAAAAGGACTCTGTTGATTGAGCAGATTCATGCTTTTAACAGACCATGTTGAGAAGTTCAGTTTTGTTTATTCTGCAAGTTTATCGGAGAAGTCAACTGTTAAACTTCCCTTCATGTATCAGATTGACCTCCGCGGAGATCTACTTGGAATGTTGTCTGCACATCCGTTGGCACCTGTGGTATCACTTCATCATTTGGATTACGTGGATCCATTGTTTCCTGGCATGAATCGTACATCGGCCTTGAAGCATTTATTTGAAGCCGTAGCTATTGATCCAGGCAGGATTTTCCAGCAAACTGTTTGTTACGACCCCTTGAAGTTACGTACGGTTTCAATTTCCTGGGGTTATGTTATTCAGATATACGAAGGCAAACTACTCCTCCCGGACTTGCTGTCCTTGCAACCGACATTTACTTCATGGAGGAGGAGAAGTGGTGTTTCTCCAAATTTATTTATGTTTGATACAAGGGAATTCCCCAAAGATCTATGTAAAAGACCGGCAACTTTCTTTCTTGGAAGTGTGTTCTACTCCAAGGGTAAGATAGAGAGCACTTATAAAAGACGAGTCTCTGGAGATTGTCAGCAGAGCATGGATTCCACAAAGGATCTGCATCAGATTAAAGTGTCCTCAGAAAAATTTGAGATGGGGCAGGTATGGAAATTACACTCGTCATTTTTCTCTGATTTCTGGTAGATAGATCTTTCATATAAATAATGCGGTGGGTTCTCATTTACACGTTTTGTTATATAGTCGAGACGGCATTGCTGCGACATTTTAGCTTCCGAGGAAATGACCATGGAGATAGATATTAGAAGATGTAAAGATGATGAGCTGATTGCCATGAATCCATAGCTGTAGTTGGGTTAACAGTTTTACTGGGGGAAAGTTGTGTCAAGAAAGGGGCGCGGGAAGTCCCTTGTTTGACACAGGTAATTCTTACACTTGAGCTTATACTAACCTTTAAAATGTGATGTTATGTTAATTTCGAGCTTGTTAAATATTCGTTATAAGGGCGCTTTCTATTTTGCTGATTTTAAGAGAGCAAAGAGGATGATACTAATGAAGGAAGATATGTTTCTGCTTATTTAGGTTGGATCTCTTGGAAATTAAGCTGAACCTTTTCAATATCAATGCTGTATAATTCAGGCCTCCCCCTTGTTATTGGCGGTTGGCCGCCACGGATGAAGAAATGAGGCTTGTGTTAATCTGCATCCTGAAGGGCTGATTCGTGCCGAATCTTGTTCCTCCCTTTGTTAATACTGAGAGAATTTCATGGCTATGGATCTTCTGCTTTCGCGAATTTCTGGAGCTTATGGAAGGAGACAATATATATCTGGAATCCTTATAGTGCACAGAAGTCTTTGTTTCTTGCCAAGATATCTTTCTTTTTCTTAGCAGTACGGATATACTTTCAACTTTTCTTACTGTACACTATCTTTGACATTAGCAATGTGAGATATTTTGACAGATGAGGATGAATTACCTCAGTTTTCAGAAAAAGAGTGCATCATGCTTAAATTCCTGGGTTACAAGTTCTGGTAAATTCTAAAAACTTCTTCTGGAAAGGCTACTTTCCTCGTTCATTAGTTCAACCACTGGATTAATGTAAGTGGTCAGAGTTCAATTCCTTTTGGACACTTTTATTTTTACATAGATATTCATTTACAGCCGGTTTTTAAAAAAACAATGGGTCAACGCTGATCTGACTCGGAAAAGCTACTGGTTCATAGGTCAACCGGTTGAACCAGTAGGTCTGATCCGATTTTTAAAATACTGGTTAATATGTTTGCTTCTTGACTAATTTTAGTACGGTAAACTACTAAATATGCAAAACTTCTAAGTAGTATATATGTAGTTTTCTACTATATAATATATAGGCTAAATTACAACTTATCATCAACTATTTGAGTTTTTTAACTTGATATCCTAAATTTTGATAGGTACTAACTTAATACCTTCTCTCAACTAATATTTTTAACTTGGTACCTTCCGTCACCCTAACCATTAGTTTCAATGCAAATAATAATAATAATAATAATAATAATAATAAAAAAAAATTTCTAAACTATCCTTTCCCCACCCTACCCTCTTCTCCACCCCCGCCACACCCCTCCTCCTCCACCGCACGTCGGCCACCCCCCTCCCCCACCACGAGTAGCACCCCCTCCCCTGTCGTGCGCAGTCGCCCCCCTCCCACGTCGCGTGCAGCCCCCCCCCCCCCCCCCCCCCCCCCCCCCCCCCCCCCACCCCACTTCTCACGCACGCTCACGCCTCCACCGTGCGGCTGCTCGAGGCTGTGCATCCTCCCCTCCGGCTGCCCGCGCCGGAGAAAGGGCGGCTGCTGGAGGGAGGGGGTTTTGGGAAGGGTATTTTGGTCATTTGCTAACTCGGTTAACACTGTTTGGGGAGAGAGAGAGAGAGAGAGAGAGAGAGAGAGAGAGAGAGAGTATCAAGTTGATGTCTATCAAAGTTTAGGGTATTAAGTTGAAAAATTCAAATAGTTGAGGATATCAAGTTTAATTCAATGTAAGATTGTAAGTATATATAATTGGTTCAATCCCGCGGTTGGATTGATCTCCGGTTCGATTTTTAATTTTAAAACATTAATTGGGCTAAGTTAGGTAAACCCTTGGGGATGGTCTAACGGCCCTCAAAATCCAAACACAAAAAGGAGTTCCATTCTTAGACAAATGAGAAGAAGAAAGAAGAATAAAATCCCCAACTTTTCTTCTTCCTCTCCATAGATTCCACTCCAACCTCTCTCTCCAATGGAAGCCAACTTCACCACTCTCTTCGCCATGCACTCAGCTCCAAAACCCCACAGAAACCCTTCTCTCTCCGCTACTCCCAACCCCCCAAAACCCATAAAAATCCCAACTTTCCCCTTCCCGAAGAGAAAAGCGCCGTCTTTTATAGTCCACTGCACGTCCCTGAAGCCAAGACCGAAGCACGTCGCCGCCGAAACCGTCAAACCCGTCACTGCACCACCCCCCTCCTCCTCCCTCTCCGCCCAGCTTGAGAGGCTGGCATTCTTCGGAAAGTCCAGAGAGGCACTCGAGCTCTTCGAGATCTTGCAGTGCGGCGGGGGCGACGAGGAAAGCCTTTCTTCCGCCACCTACGACGCGTTGGCCAACGCCTGCATCGGCCTCCGGTCGCCCGGCGCCGCCAGGTCGGTGTTCCGGCACATGGTCGACACCGGGTTCCAGTTCGACCAGTACGCCAGGAACCGGGTCCTCCTTATGTACTTGAAGTGCGGGCTGGTCTCCGATGCCCGGAGGCTGTTCGAAGAAATGCCCGAAAGGAACGCCGTTTCTTGGAACACCATGATTTCGGGCCTCCTGGGAGAGAGGTCGTTCGAGGAGGCGTTCCGCTTATTTCTGCTGATGTTGGAGGAGATTCCGGAAGCTGTCGGATCCCGGTCGCTGGTGTTCGGGGTCCAGGCTTGTACCGGCTTGGGCTCTGTGTTTCTCGGTAGCCAGTTGCACTCCGCAGGGTTCAAATTGGGTTTGTGCGATAATATTTTCGTGTCTAGCGCTTTGATTGATATGTACAGCAACTGTGGCTGCATTGACGAAGCTCGGTGGGTCTTTGACGAGATGCCGGAAAAGAACGTGGTCGCGTGGAATACGATTGTAGCCGGGTACGCCCTTCACGGCTACAGCGAGGACGCTCTTGGCCTGTACTACGAGATGCAGAAGTCGGGTGTCAGGACGGATCAGTTCACCTACTCTACGGTTATCCGAATCTGTGCTCGGTTGGGTTCTTTGGAGCACGCCAAGCAAGCCCATGCCGGCATGGTCCGGAACGGGTATGGGGCAGATCTAGTGGCAAACACTGCGCTGATTGATCTGTATCGCAAGTGGGGTAGGATGGAGGATGCGAGGAACGTCTTCGATAGGATGCCTCGCAGGAATTTGCGTTCGTGGAACGCTTTAATTGGTGGGTATGGCGCCCATGGCATGGGCGAAGAAGCCGTTGCCTTGTTTGATAGATTGACGGAGAAGAAGGGATTAGTCCCGAACCAGGTGACTTTTCTTGCCGTTCTAAATGCATGCAGTTCTTCCGGGCTGTCGGGCAAAGGTCTGGAGATCTTCAAATCCATGGCAGAGGATCCTAGAACGAAGCCGAGAGCTATGCATTTCGCTTCCATGGTCGATTTGTTGGGACGAGAGGGGCGTTTGGACGAAGCTCTCGATCTGATCAAGAACGCACCGTTCCCCCCGACGGAAAACATGTGGGCCGCGCTACTCACGGCTTGTAGGGTCAACGAGAACCTCGAGCTCGGAAAATTCGCAGCCGAGAAACTGTTCTGGATGGAGCCCGAGAAGCTGAGCAACTACATTGTTCTTCTAAACATCTACAATGGTTCAGGGAGAGTGTCTGATGCTGCTAATGTCTTAGAAGTAATGAAGAGAAGGGGCCTGCGATTGCTTCCGGCATGTAGTTGGATTGAAGTGAAGAAGCAACCCCATGAATTCGCTTTCGGGGACACATCTCATCCGAAGAGCTCCGAAATCTACAAGAAATTGGGTGAGGTGATGGAGGAGATTGGTACATTGGGCTATGCCCACGGTGGAGGAGAATGCTTCCTCCCAGATGTGGGGGTGGAAGAACAGAGGGGTTCAGAGTGTCACAGTGAGAAGTTAGCCATAGCCTTTGGTCTCATCAGTACTTCGAGCTCGAGTCCCCTGCAAGTCGTGCAGGGCCACCGGGTTTGCGACGATTGCCACGGAGCAATAAAGATGGTGACGGTGGTGACGAAGAGGGCGATCGTCGTGAGAGACGCAAGTCGGTTTCACCATTTTAGACATGGAGCTTGTTCTTGTGGAGATTATTGGTGAGGTCCTTCATAGTTTATATCTTAAAAATTCAATTTTGGTAGTTATGTTACATTTTTGTCTTTATTCTTTGAAAATACAGTATGGATAAAGCCCTGTAAATAATTTTCCTTTATGGGCTTAAGTTAGTTTTAGATTTCTGTCTGGCATTTTGAAGTAAATATTGTTTCTCAAGTAGTGACTATCTACTGCATAACCTCTATGTGTTCTTGATCATTTCTTCTCAAGTATTCATAGCCATACAAGTGAGCTGTTACTTTAAAAACATTATAGTTATCTGTCACCGAAGGCGACTTCTCATTTTCAGAATATTTTCAGATTATTAACAAAAATTATATTCCTTAGACTATGCCAGATGACTGCCATGATATTATCTGTACAAGGTAAAACTGCATAGGATATGTGAACCCGCATATATATATATATATATATATATATATATATATATATATATATATATATATATATAGTCGGATATTAGTATATTACAATTTGAACTGACCCTAGCTTTGAGAGGAAAGCATGGGAGTTTTTGTTGAGTTCCTCCTTTTACCACTTCCTGGGTAGTTTGTCTTTTACTTAACTTATGTAAGGCCAACTATGCTTTATGGTTCAGAGTGTTGGACAATTAAGAAACAACATATCCAAAAATTAGTGTAGAAGAAATGAAAATGCTAAGATGGACGAGTGACAATACATTAAAAGAAAGGATAAGCAATGAGTGTATTTGTGAGAAGTTAGAAGTGACACCAATTAAGCACAAGACGAGAGAAAATTGTTTTAGATGGTTTGGAGTCTTTGGACATATGCTTGGGTGAGGAGTGATAAAATAGTAGTGAAAGGAGCAAGTAGGACTAGAGGTAGGACAAATCGAACATGGATTGAAGTTCTAAAGACGAATATGATTTTTGTCGCGGTTACAGAGGACATAGAGGACATGGCCCTTAAGAGAACTGACCCAAAAAAATTGGAATATGGGCTTTGTTGTTGTTGTAATGTTTAGAGTTTAGTATAAAGATGGACATAGCCTATCCTCTGTTAATAAGTAATACAAAGTGCATAAGCAAAAGATTCAGATTTTATGTTCGTTTTTTTCTTTTAAACAAGGAACAGCTGAGTCCTTCCAACTTATAAAAATGCATTGCATTACCTGACCAAAAGAGTTGTTAAATCATAGCCTTTCATTTGAGAACTCTAAAAAGCAATCTATACTGGAAAGAGGTAATGCAATATCATGATAACAAGGCTCAGCTCTCAATCAACTTTCTCGGAAAAAATCGTTGACCAGGAGTCATGATATGCAGAGGATCAAACTTCTCCTTTAATTTCTTGAACCTTTCCCATGCGCCGCCAAAATGGATCTTCCATTCTTCTTCATTCTTCCAGTAGGCCAAGTATTGTTTCGCTCCCATTCCAGTCTCAGGATTCAATGTGGCAATGTCTATAACCTTTTGGTTCTTGCTGAGGAGTGTGTCTAGACATTGAGAACCGGATTTACAAGAAGGAGGTGCCGATTGAAGCACACTGACAGCATAAATAATATCGTCTTCTTGATTAATTTAGGGCAGCATAGTCGACATATTCGAGTTCCGTCTGAGAGAAAAAAGACTTGTTAGGATCTTGATCATAGAAAGGTTTCCAGTAACTAATGGATTTGTGAGATGTTTCTCCACACTGGATCCAAACGCAGACAAATGGCTGTTTTGTAAAAATAACCTGTCGTTTGACATGGGAATTGGGCCTAAGCATGGGCGGATTTACTGGTGGGCTGGGGTGGGCTCCAGCCCACCCAACCCCAAAAATTTTTTTTTTTTTTTTTTTTTTAGTATGTAAGCTTCTGCCAGCCCACCCATTAACCTTTACTAACCCACCCGGCGCAAACCCATTAATTTAGGGCACGCCGCACGCGCGATACATGCAATAGCAGGCTAGCAGCTTATTTCTATAATTCTATACATATACATAATACCAGCATCCTCCAGAGGAGGTCGGCGCGTGCTTCACCTTGAAGCGGTTGGCAACTTGGCACGGAAATCTTCCCGCGCCTTCTCGACGGCGGCGATCTCCTCGGGAGTGCCGACGTTCGGATCAGACGTTCGGATCAAACGGCCCTGACGCCGCACGCCGCTGACGTCGCACGCCGCTGACGCCGCACGCCGCACAGGTTTTTTTTTCTTCTTCAAGAAATTAATTGCTTAATATTTTTTTTTTCCAAGTAATTGCTTAATATGTCAAATTTTTTTCTTCTTTTGTTATGTCTGTTCAAAATTGTTGCTAGTATTGTTAATTGTTGCTAGTATTGTTAATTGTTAAGTTTATGAAATTGTTGCTAGTATTTTTTTTTTTTTTGCAAAATTGTTGCTAGTATTGTTAATTGTTAAGTTTATGAAATTGATAACTGATAATAGCTTTTCTTGTGAAATTGGTAACTACTAACTGATACTTGTGAAATTGATTCTTGGATTTATTGTTAGTTTTCAAATTGTTATGAAATCGATAACTGATACAGTTTTACTTCAAATTGTTGTAAGGGACAAATTTTCGGACCATGATACCTCTTTTGATAACATAACTGATACAATCTTTCTATTTATTAGGATGGAAAATCAAGAACCAAAAAAAACGAAAACTATTTTTTCGTTTTTCAAAAAAGAAACTTGGAGAAGAAACATCAACAATTGGAGCATCTTCCGGCTCCAAATCTACTCGTGAGCCTACGACTCAAGTAGAAACATCAACGAGGGTCGATGTTCCTATAATTATTATAGAATCTCAACATCCTGCGAAGATTCCACGGATTGCATTTGATGAGAATGAACTTGAACGAGATCCTGCACTACGTATTCCAATATGGAAGCATCCGGTTTATAATCAAGATGAAGTAAGACGTGCTTATATAAAATGGGGACCAAATCAACCTATCTTGGCTGAGTATCCGAGGACTAAAACCGGAGTTCAAAACCGCCGATTTCAACAAAGTTGGTTTATAAAATTTCCTTGGTTAGAGTACTCTATTTCAAAGGATGCGGCATTTTGCTTTCCCTGCTTTGTTTTTCAAGATCGTGAACCTCTACATCCTACATTTACCGTTGAAGGTTTCAATAGCTGGAAACGAGTAAATAATGGAGCCAAATGTGTATTCTTGGCACATATAGGATGTCCAACTTCTCCACACAACAATGCTGTGAGAAATGTTGAGGCATTGAAGAATACATCTCGGCACATCGACAAAGTCATGAATGCTCAAAGTTCGGAAAATATTGAGAAAAATAGATTGTGTCTTAAGACTACCATCGATAGTATTCGTTGGCTTACTTTACAAGGATGTGCTTTGAGAGGCCATGATGAATCTTTAAAGTCAAAGAACCGTGGTAACCTAATTGAGATGATTAGTTTGATGGCAAAGTTGAATGTTGAGGTTGATAATGTTGTCTTAGAGAAAGCTCCGGGAAATGCAACTTATACGTCTCCTATGATCCAAAAAGATGTTTTGCATATTCTTGCTACGAAAGTGAGAAACAAAATTCGTGAGGAAGTTGGAGATGCGAGGTTTTGTATCTTGGTTGATGAAGCAAAGGATGCGTCTAATAAAGAACAAATGGCGATTGTTCTTAGATTTGTAGATATTCACGGAAACTTGCAAGAGCGGTTCTTTGAGATTGTACATGTTAAAGATACTAGTGCTTTAACTCTCAAGAAGAAAATCTCAAAAGTTCTCACTCGGCACAATTTGCACATCCGAGATTTACGAGGTCAGGGATATGATGGTGCCAGCAATATGCGTGGTGCCTGGAATGGACTGCAAGCTTTATTTCGTAGTGATTGTGAGTATGCATACTATGTTCATTGTTTTGCTCATCGTTTACAACTTGCATTAGTTGCAGCTGCCGGGAATCAAATGTCAGTTTGGCTATTCTTTTCAAAATTGACATGTATTGTCAATTTGATTAGTGCATCTCCTAAGCGGCTTACCGAGCTACGATCTGCGCAAGCTATTGAGATTGAATGTGACATAGCTAGTGGTGAACGTGAGACAGGTAGAGGGGCTAATCAAATGGGTAGTTTGCATCGAGCTGGTACTACTCGTTGGAGTTCACATTTTGACTCTATTTGTAGTTTGATAGATATGTATGGTGCGACTATCATTGTGCTGAAATCCTTGGTTAAAGAAGGATCTACAAATACAATTCGAGGGGAAGCTTGTGGTTCTATAATGGCAATGAGATCCTTTGATTTTATATTCATATTGCATCTTATGCAGAAGATTATGGGGATTACAGATATGCTTTGTCGAACGTTGCAACATAAATCTTTAGATATTTTGAATGCAGTGAATTTAGTCTCATCGACAAAAGTATTACTTCAAACACTACGAGAAGAAGGTTTTGATTATCTCCTTGGCCATGTTAAATCAATTTGTGCCAAGTTTGATGTAGATATACCTGATATGAGCAGTCGGCACAAAGAAGCTACCGGACGTTCTTGCCAACAGAATGATCACATCACAGTTGAGCATCACTACCGCATTGACATATTTAATGCTACGATTGATTATCAGTTGGATGAGTTGCATTCTAGATTCAATGAAGAGTCGATGGAACTGCTTATGCTTAGCTCTGCTTTGGATCCTAGGGACAACTTTAAAGCTTTCGACCCTGATCGTATTCTTTTACTTGCTGAGAAGTTTTATCCAGGTGATTTTAGCGGGCAAGACATGCATCATTTGAAGTATCAGTTAGATCATTATCGACTTGATGTGGTTCACCACGAGAACTTTCAGAATATGTCGACAATTTCAGAATTGTGTCGTGGGTTAATTGAGACAAATAAGGCGGAGACTTATAATTTGATCGATAGGTTGATTCGTCTTGTTTTGACTCTTCCTGTTTCTACGGCAACTACGGAACGTGCTTTTTCAGCTATGAAACACATCAAAAGTACTCTTCGTAACAAGATGGAAGATGAGTACTTGAGCGATTCAATGGTTGTCTACATCGAAAGAGAAATAACAGAAATGATCGATACAGATTCGATAATAGATGCTTTTGCTTCCTGGAAGGATCGACGAGTCCAATTTCGCTAGTAAGTGTTGTATTTATTACTATATTGTTCTCTTTCATTCTCTTTATTTGTTTGTGATTGAAATTTATTTTGTGGTAGATTTTTTTCATGGATATAAGAAGTTGGAGGAGAGTTTTGGAAGGCAGAAGCAAAGAAAGCAGATAATTAGCTCTTATCTTTATTCTAAGAGTTTTTTTTTTTAATTTCTCATCTTATGTATGACAAGGATGTTTTGACTTTTTGTAATTGTCTTAAGCTACATGTTCACTTATGGAATTCAGACATTTGGATTATGATGGCATTATAAGAAATATTTTATGTGTAAATTTTTTTTAGTGTATTTTATCTTCAGCCCGGGGTAAACTTAAATCCTGGCTCCGCCCTTGGGCCTAAGGGTTTATATCTCCCTCGGCCTCTCCAATATAATAAAGAAGATAGGTGTTTTCCGCAAAAAAGATAAAGACAAAAGCACGGCCAAGATTAAAACAACTAAGCACATC
Source organism: Iris pallida (assembly GCA_029216955.1). Lineage (NCBI taxonomy): Eukaryota > Viridiplantae > Streptophyta > Magnoliopsida > Asparagales > Iridaceae > Iris > Iris pallida. The sequence continues at coordinate 5,774,457 of JANAVB010007198.1, forward strand.
CAATGGTTTAGAACTCTCTCTATATATACTTATCTCTCTCTCTCTCTCTCTCTCTCTCTCTCTCCTCTCTCTCTCTCTCTCTCTCTCTCTCTCTCTCTGTGTGTGTGTGTGTGTGTGTGTGTGTGTTATTCTACCAATTAATTAATAGTTGACCTCCCCCGCCCCCTCTACTTAATTAACTCTCCCTCCCTCCCTCCCTGTTTAATTATTCTGGCAATTAATTAATAGTTGGTCCCACAATTTTGTAGATAAATCCATTCTTAAGTTGATTAATTGATTGACTCTCTATTTTTCAACTTTGTATTCTTAAATTTTTTAAATCATATCGAAACCATACTAAACTCCTAATGTTTCATTGAATTGTATATGTTCCTTTTTCTTATTATCATCTATAGATTTAATTCATTTGGAATGTATTTTACTTTGACATTTTGTTTATTGTTATTTATCGGATAAAATAAAATATACAAGGGAGTGTCGAGAGGCACGGGTTGCAGTGCCAACGGCACGGATCACCAACTAGTCACATATAATTAAGTCGGGCATTTTGGCTGCAAATGCATCTAAGCTCATCCTTCATAGTGAATTAATGGTACTTGCATTTAAAGATTAAGTTCCAGGGAGGAGTGGTAGTTGTATTAGAACTTACACATTTTTTACTTGGTAGCCTGAATTTGTTTTTCAGGACCAGTGGTACTACTAATGAGATACATAAATTTAATTGACAACTAATCACATATTATTATATAATTGTCATATAAGGTAGATTAATTTTTCTTATGTAATCTTTGAACTATGAAGTATCTAAAAATATGTTTAAGACAAAATTGATGACAATGATTCATTTGGTTGTATAGTGATATTCTCATTAAAGGTATCTTGTATTTTCTCTGTTTATCATAGTATAAAAAACACTTTTGCCAGTAAGATAGTTTATTCGACTTAGGATAGCTATCCTTCACTAGAATAACAAGTTGTTCAGTTGAAACACAAACATTTCTCTCGAAAGTGCGATTGACATGTACAGTTCCATGATCCTTTCTGATACAGATTAAGCTCCTTGAGCTTTATAGGATTCCAGATTAGATTCTTTCAGCAGGTAGATTAACTTCCTCTAGTTACCTGATTATCCTAGGGTTCATCATACTCCCAATACCTGGGGAATGATCAACTACTCATTGGTAGATATTGATCATTATTCTTGTAGTATTTACCAAAGAGTGCTAAATGTGTGTAAAAATAATGATAATTGCATGACTAATCCTCTAGTTTTTCTAGTAAGTACACCTACCAAAATGTTAAAGTATTCACGTATATCCTATCACACTATCTATTAAATCCATAACTACAATGTTATGGCCATTGTAGATTGATTGCTCATCTTTTTAGTGAAATGATCGTCTCTTCCTCTTCATTGTGGTTGAATAGATCTTATAGGTTTCGTGACGAATATACAAAGTGACGAATATTTGTATATTATGTCTAAGGTTGCCATTACTACTTCTGGTGATAAAGGTAAACCAGAGAGGCAAAAGTCCCACAAATTCTAGACGTCTACAGTTTAGCAGTGTTATGTTAAAATAAATATCATGCAAATTCTAGACGTCTACGCTTTTAGAGGTGTCATTTCAAATAAACATCTTGTGCTAGTAAATGCATAGGAACTAAATTTAGTGAATTTATTTGAAAAGGTTTTGCAGATATGCGAGAGTGCTTACTTGTTCCGTAGAATTGGATATATTTTTATGAGGCCAGCGGTAAAGCTATCTGAGATGGTTGCAACAAGCAGGTCTGTAAACCTCTCCATCTGAACCCTTGGCACGAAGAAGTTGAGCCATGGGTGAGCCACCTCCCACAACCCTCTCCTCCTTAGCTCCAATTCCTCTGCCCTCACCCGGTTAAGAAAGTCAAAGTACAGCATGCTAGTCACGGTCAGCGTCGATCTCACGAATTTTAACTGCGACAATACCTGAATTAAAGTCTGAAAAAAAATCATAAAGTTAAATTATGCTCCAACGTAACACAAAAAATTAGGTTTTTAACATTGAAAGAATTAGAAATTAAGAAAACTATTTGAAACTTGAACTTATATGATATCAAGAGTCGTTACCTCCTGAACAGTACCCTCTTCATTGTAATATATCGCGATCTCAATGGAATAAATTGGCTGTGTTTCTTTTCCTGCGAAATCTCTACCTTTCTTATGTTGGAACTCTAGAAAACCTTCAAGATAGTCCACCTTCCCATTGGAGATGAGAAGTTCTTGATCTCTTCTTAACTGACCGAAATCATGGTAGGATGCTACAATCGATTTCACCTTCAATTTTGACAAACAATATAAGAATCGTCATTCAAATACACTTCTTCATTGAACAAAACAATAAGTTAATGTACCATCTTAGGAGCAGGATGTACTGTAATTCTGGCTCTTGTTATGATACCAAACTGCCCCAAGCCTCCTAAGGCTCCATAAAAGAGATCTGAATTTTTCTCCTTGGAACAAGTAACATGATGTCCTTTGCCTGGTCGAGTGAAGAGTTGGAATGATGGGATTAATTATCAAATAATTAAGCATTGAAAAGCACCCTAGAAGGTGGGGTGGATAGGGTTTAACGAATAATTAAGCACAATTAAAAAAGTTAAAAAGCAATTTAAAAACAAGTGCTAGAAATGAGACAAGACTACAAGCACCCGATATATCATGGTATCCTCCGTGGGGAACTCCAGTCCCGGAATTCTCTTCGGTTGTAATCAACTATTACGAAAATAGTTACAAAAGGCTCGTCAACTTCTACATAAGCTTTGAAATGAAGGCTTGCGGACTTCAACCAATTACAAGAAAGATTTTGTTCTTACAACAATTAAAGATCTAATTTACAACTCACTTTAAAACTCTTATCTCAAATAGATTTGGCAAATGAAAGTTCTTGTATATGGAGAAGTTTGGAGTGGTTTTCAATTATATGGTCCAAGAATTTTAGACTCCAAGAAATTGTAATGAATGGGGCCAACTTTGGTTTATATAGGGGACAAAACAAACTCTCAAAATAGAGTTGCTAATGTCTAGGCGGTATACCGCCAGCAGAGTAACGACTATATTTCTGACCGTAAAATTTTCGACTAGACGACATACCGTCAGTATACTGTCAAGGCAAAATCATAAAGGGGCTGCTCTCTGGGAACTTTCTAGAAATAGAAATTGGGTCTAACATTATATCGTTGGTATACTGGCGGTATATTGACAATATATTGTCTGTGCAAATCGGTATATTGTTTCTCAAGGCAGAAAGTTGCTGGAAATGAATTTGACCAAAATTGGGTCTAACAGTCAAGGTTCTAGATGGCAGTAGGCGGGTGCGTGGCGGAGAGAGTCTGCCTAGGTCGCCTAGGCGGTTGATACATTTTAAACATTTTTTTATCACTGTTTTTTTTTGCATAATATGCATATTTTAAGGGTGTTTCATGCATAACTAAATTGTAGAACGAAGATTTATAAAGTTTTAGTTTATTAAAAGTGAACTATAGGCTCATAATGCTTACAAAAAAAATTTGGCTGAAATATCTTGTTAGGTATTGTTCCGCCTAGGCGTCCGCCTCACCTATTGTTCCGTCTAGCCGTCCGCCTATGCCGCCAACATCCGTTGGCCGCCTACTCCACCGCCTACCGAAAAGCGGTGCGGAGAGAGACCGCCTACCGCCTAGGCGGGCTAAGCGGACTAGGCGGCCGCCATTTAGAACGCTGCTAACAGTATACTAATGGTATACTGTCGGTACTCCAACAGTACACTGCCATGTTGAAAACGTGGCACAAATAGTTAGGTTTTGGAGCTTTCGTTTGTCTTTACCTTTTAAGTTATAATCTTTCCTAGAGAATAATTATAAAGAATGATTACACTGGACTCCAAAGCTTGATTCTTCCTTTGGTAGAGGTTTGGCTTCTTGTGGTTGTTCATCCTGATGTCAATTGTCCTAAGAAAACCAGATCTGAAAATCTGATTAGCTTTCGGGGGCTTCGTCCCGGAACTCCTACGAGAGGCGTTACTCCTCGACCTCCGTTCATTGACCAGGTAGCGGAACCCCCAAAATCCTGCTGCATACTCGGAGATATCGTAGAGTGTTCACATAAATCTTTGGGCTAATAGTGTCTTTGGCCCATTATGATTTCTTCATTTGCATAAGTCCTTTAATCTTGTTTATTTTTTTTCTGCTAAATAAATGTTAGGCGAACAAACTAATATACATAGTAGCAAGGATGCACATTGGGAAGATGCTAAGTTTAAGTATTAACAATATAGTGATTGTATGAACACAGCTAGTGAATCGATACTACTAAACTTAATTGATTAACCATAATGAAAAACTCAAATTAATCATTGGTCTAACAAGTATAACCTAATATTCAGAAATATTACTTTAGGTTGTGTTGGGACTTGGGAGTTTTGGAACAATTTAGATAACTAGTATTTTTTTTTTTTTTGATATTTGAATCCTTGATCCATTGTGTTCTAGGCAAAATAGTACTTCCAGTTATTGAACTTTTCTTCTTACAGCCAAATGATAAAGTGTGAATAAGTATGTTTTATGGCTTGTAGAAAATTTATTAGAGAACATAAATGGCTTTTCATTCTTTTGCTTCATTCTTACAATGAATTTTATAGACACACATGACATGGATAAGAACCGCGTAGAATTACATGACCATAGTCCCTCTGTAAGCCAGTATGATTATCAACCATATATCGCGGTGATCTAGTATGGACTCCTGAATTTTACAATATAAACATTCTTTCAATATATGAATATTTTGTACATTTTCCAATCATGGCACGTAGTTATCTCAATGATGAATTGACTAATACGTACCCATCTTGACACATACTTCATTATTGTTACGAATTGCCGGAAATCTAATGTTATTACATATTTGATTCGAATATTAGCCATCTACATTATCAAGCTTAGAATATGTTCAGATCTGTGCTGCATGGACATGGATAGGACACGAAACAGAACATATTTTGGTGTATCCTAGTGTATTTTGGAGTCTCCAGGTTTTGTCAGGTACGTGTCTAAAGTGTGTCCGACACGACATGACACAGCACGGCAAACATTTTTGGAAGATCCGTGCTTCCTAGATTCATTATAACAGACAGAAGGATAGCTGATTAGGTAATGTCTAGGAGTTACCTGTCACAACGTCCAGTTTGATGACATTTGCTATCTGTGGCCCATATCTGAACGTTTGGCCGCCGACGCCACCAACGGATAGTGTCCCTCCCACAGCTAGATACAAGTAGTCCGTCCATGACCTCGGAGTGAGCCCATGTTTCAAGGTCTCGTTGAGTATGTCGATCCATAGAGCTCCTGCTCCAGCGTCAACATGCATCTTCTTTACTTGAATGGAGCTCGGAAGGCTCCGCATGTTGACAACGATGCCACCGAGGGCTTGGGCCTGGCCATACGTGGAATGGCCTGCGCCTCTCGGAGCTATAGTTGTGTTGTTGCCTGCAGAGGAGGTGGCGATGGACCTTAGTAGAGTAGAGATGTCTTGTGCGGTCGTTGGCTTAAGAACTGATTTCGGTTCTTCATAGAAGATTCTTCCGTAGTCGAGAGTGAAGTTTGCTGCTGTCGAGTTGTTTAGGTCGATGGGTATCGGAGACGAGGTGAGGGGTGAAGGGAAGCAGAAGAGAACGAGGAGGAAAGCCTTGTGCAGATGGAAACAGAGACTGGACTCCATAGTTGGCTGCTGGAGGAATAGTATAGGAACATGGAAGTTACACAAAATTGATCAGGTTAAATAGGAACACTTGTCAGCACATGATAGTTGCGAATTCAAATTCGATGAATTGATAGGATTATTGAACTGAGAATCATGAAAGTTACGATTCCAAATCCGCGTGTTTGGTTGGCACACTATAGTTCATGAGTTCGAACGATTCGATGAATCGCTAGGAATAGTTGGGTAACACAATACAATTAGATGATTCAAACATTAAGGTCCAAATATTAGAAAGTAGAGAAAATTTTGTTGGAACTAGTTATCTATGTACCTCTCGCACTCCTTGGTAATTCGGTTTTTGAAATTGCTTCCCATTTATATCATTTAATAATATTTTTATTAGTTTTAAGGTTTTTCATTGACATATTCGTAGCCATTTGATCTCTCTCTTATCTTTTAATCGTGACCCTTCTTTAGCATTTCATGTTTTGGTGTGAAACACCATTTCACTTTATTATGTAGATGATATCCTTTTAAATTTGGGAGGCAAAGTTACCAACAATAGTTTGACATGAATGGTAAATACAATCTTCCTTTTTTTAAAATCTTGATAGGTAATATTACCTTCCAAATATTAACGAGTAATAAACTTTTATTGGAATAATTACTTCTTTTAAATTTGGGAGTTAAGGCTACCAATTGGAAAACAATACTAATAATTCTGAATTCAAATTCGCTTGTAAAATGAGTGAATCCCAAATCGTCACAAAGAAAAGTGTGAAGTGAAGTGGAGTTTGGGTATTTTTGCCGCGGCGAAAGTCGTCTTGCATATTTAGTTATTGCAACTCATGGTGCACAAGTTGGCCCAGTACTCGGCAGGTGCGATGGATCTCTCTCCTTTGAGGAGGATCTCTCCCAACATTCTTAATTTGTTTGACCCCCTCACAAAATGGCTTTGGAAAATATCCTGAGAACTTTATATAATTTGCATCATACTCAAGGAGAGGGGGAAAGAGCAAGTATGAAGCATCTATTTAAGCTTGACACAGATCATTACTTGCTATTGGGGACTCCATTTATGCCATTGCCAACAGTAGGAGTTTTACTTAACCTGTTAGCTGTATATTAAAATAAAAAGTAGTAATATTTTAAATTGATTAAAAGTCATGGATTTCAAATTCCAAAATTCATGTTTACCCAAAGACTAATTAGACAAATCCCTGGCTTCATGCAATTCCAGTTGAATGCAAATAGAATTACTTTTCCACTTGGACATGAAGCATTACACTTCACTGACTCAATCGTAGAAGGTGCATTCCAGTTTCTCTTCTTTTTTGTACACAGAAGTGGGAATTGAGATTACCTAGTGATTTCTGATCTTCACATTCGCGTTTGCCAAATGTTATGTATTGGACCGGTTAACAAAAAGGTTTACAGAAGACGGAACGACTCGAAACAGTATGCATCAGTGTACCTGTCAGCACTAACAAAAGTTTGTTGCAACTTATTTTGGCAGTGGATGCTACTGTCTAATCCTGGAACTTTGTTGAGTTTGCGTACAATACCTTTTCGTTCTATAGTAATGTTACACCATGTGAGTAGTTTAAACCTTTTGTACCAAAATAGTTAGTACTTTCTCTTTCTAAGTGTTATTAGATAGCTTTTATGACTTTGAGCATCATTTTTCTATAAATAATGCATCTTCTTCCTTTTGGAGTTTTTCCTTTTCCCTTATTTGGTTGAATGTAGAATTGAACTCACAAACTGGCAATAAAATTTTATTTATGGGAAGATTCTCAGGCGATGGGCTCATTCTTTAATAAGGTGATCTGATCTTGATCATCACTGATGCTTTTGACAAAGAAGTATTGCAACCAAGGTTCACACTTTCGGTATCAGACCCTTCCTATGAGCATCGTGATCGACGGTATCGGCAATATCAACAGTTTCGGAGCAGAGTATCTGATATTTTGGTATAGGAAAACAAATAAAATTAATACATTACTAAAATTTTAGGGAAAAAATATATATAGGCATAATTTTATGCATTTTGTGTTGTTTCTTAGTAATTTTGTAACTAAATGAAATAATACTCACCCTTGTCAATTGGTTTACTTGCGATACATATGTTTTTTTTTTCTTACATGCTTTTACAATCTTATGCTTTTACACCCTTCGTGATTCGTCTTTCCAATCAATTTTTTTTACCGAATTGGCTGAAAAAGCGGCCCCCGATGCCGGTATCCGTATTGGTCGGTATAGGATCGGGATGTGCCAAACCGTATCGATATCGGCCGTATCGGATCAGTATCGGCCGATCTGCAAACTATGATTGCAACATACCTCTTTCTTATCGTGTCAGGTTTGAAGGTTATATCCCCGCTTTATATTTGATTTGTAGTTATTTTGATATGGATGCGTCGTTAATATTGGTAAATTCACTTGTTGACCTGTTTATCTGTAATTTTCTTTATGAACTAGTTTCCAGTCATGTATGTCTTGGTTTTATTAGGAGGTTTTTCAATATGGAAGACCTGCTGCTGTTTGTTTACTAAAGAGTAAAAACAACTGATTTGATAGTTCCAGAAATGTTATTGATTGACCAGCACTGCCACACTGTTTCTAGTTACAGATGGATCTACAGCACAAACATAACCAGAATTTTCGAGCTCAAGAACATTTGTACCAAGTCGAGTTAAATGCATATTGGTTTCATTTCTCTGCAGATGCCACAAATTTCACGGGCAGGTTATTGGTAGAGAATGTGCCTTTTGTCTCTGGGATTAAACTTGCTGGTGGTTCTCCAATCTTTTCTTTTTTCATTTTGGGCATCAAATAAGTTTTTTCTTCTTCTTCTTTGCACGAAAGATTCAAGTTTCTCTCGTTTTTGTTGTTACGAAGTGGAATACTTTGCTATTGATGAACACTCTTTACTGAAGAGGGAAGGAAATAAAGTTACCAACTTCAATCGCAAATTTGCTTGTTCATCATCTCCTAAATTTGAGTTTCAACCCTTGTTAGCAATTCGGCAAACGGAAAAAATTCGGGACGACAAAAGTACGAGTATAAATCGGCACAATATAAGTAAAATATGGTAAAAAATTCAGTCAAAAAATCGTCTAACGAAAAACATTCGGATTAGATTTAATTCGTATTTAGTACGTTTCATATGAACAAATTCGGCACTAAAAAATCGGCATATATATATGGTCCATCCACCTCTACTCATTCATAAACAAGGGTTCAATGTGAGAATAAGATGAGGTTGGGGAACATTATATAAAGAAAAGAAAATGAAAGTAGAATAGAAAACCAAAAGGTTTTTCTTTGATTGTTGCAAACAATATGTGCAAAGATTCTTAGGTTTCTTTTTTTTGTTACAGCTGTGAAATTTTTTATTCTTTTCTTTTGATAATTGTGCAGTCTTAATATTTAATAGCAGCAAGAGTCAAGAAAGTGAAAACTGTTGGGTTTATCAGTCAAGTTTTTTTGGCCGAATGTTTTAAAAATTCGTACGGTACGTGTTTAAAACTCCATAGGCTTAAAATTCGCGTACAAGTTCGATTTTTTCAAACGTACATAAGTATTATACGTTTATGTAAGATACGAAAAAATTCGCATATAATACGCATTTTATTCGGGTGATTGCTAACAAGGGTTTCAACCCGTTGCTCGAATGCTAAAAGCATAGTCTATTTCATGTTGATGTAGTTGTGTGTGCACGCGCGCGCACATACACTTATATGTCCCTGGCTGCAGGTAAGGTTTGGCAGGGGTTAGCTGGACAAAGTATGAATCATCCAGGTTGCATATTTTTGTTAGTACATGTTTGTTTGATGCATATGTTTGTTAGTACATGTTTGTTTGATTCATCCAGGTTACATGCTAAATTGTTCCAATGTGTCCCTAATCAATGAAACTTTCTTCGTAGAATCGCTCCAAACATGCAGAACTCATGATCTTCTGACACCACAATGATCGCACTGCCCAGAATTATCAAAATACTTCAAGAAACATTTTCAGGCTAGTTTGGATTAAGTTGCGTTTCAACCTAAGCTTCATTTGGTGTCGAACACAATAGGGAAACCTTGCGTTCCAGGTGAGTGTTCCTGGAAATGTGTCATTCATTTCAGAACTTAAATGTACGCTCCGAAGTGTGTACCCCAGAAATTGACTTAGAACAAAAACAGGAAATTGGCTCCATTTGGTGCCCATTATAAAAGAAACACAATTAAACCAAAACAAGACCATACATACTGTAGAGGCAAGAACACACATTTTAACCCTTCAGAATATAACATGCATCAGACAAAGTTACAGCACACAAATCATACCAAGTTTGCAGTTCAATACAACCGAACTCATGTAATAAGCACATCACATCAGAAAATATGGGGAGTTCCAAACAGAGGTGTGGTCCTTCCCGAGGCTGCGGCCCCGCAGGCACTCGAGATTCATCACTTCGGAATGGTCAATGAAAAGATTCACCTGTCAAAAGCATGAGCAATCTATTAAAAGGGAGAGTAAATCATGTGCAGAATTGCATAAGAGGCTGAAACTATGGTCATCAGGGTTAGGATCAAGTCTGAGGGAAAAATTCCAAAGCAGTTCTAAATTCGAGCCAAACCTTTATTGGTTCTGTCCTGAACGTAAATTGTAATTGTAAGTCTTCCTAACGAGTTAAATTAATATTCTACTAGTTCACAGTGAGAAACAAAAACATTTAAATAAAAAGATACCTAAAACTACATATATATTAATATTTAATCCAACATAAAGATAAAACATTAGTAGGCATATAAAAGGAGGAGAGATGGAGAAGAAAGGTCACCCGTCACCATCACTTGGGGAAGAAGAGAACAAACAGGTATAATAGGTGAAATGACGACACCACCCAGGTCGATAGAGGCCAGATTGCTTCAGATAAACAAAATTATGACGCATGCCAACAGATGGTTAACTAGCCACTTTAATATGCAATATGGTCCAAACAGGTGTAATAGTTACGGCTGTTTTGGGAAATTTCCAACGTACCTTTCATTCGTTGAGATGGAGTATATGTACAACGAGAAAGATTGTAAAGCCCATTGGGCTATTGGGTTATATGCTCACACTCCCCTTCAAGCTGGAGTATATGTAAGATGGGCAATCTGGTCTTCGGACTGAGTGAATGGTGTGGATACCAAATTACTCATCACAGCATTACAAACGAAATGGTAGCCCACCTCAATGTTGTTTGGTCCTCCCATGGAAGACTAGGTTACTAGCTATGAAGATGGCACTTGGTTGTCATAGTGCATAGGGAGATAATTGGTATACCAGACATCAAGGTCGGCTAATAGTGTCTGGAGCCACATCATCTCTCACATATTGCACGAGTCATTTTGCTCTGTACTCTGCTTCTGCACTAGATATGGCTACAACTATCTGTTTTTTGTTCTTAGAATATCCCAAGCAGTGACTTGTCTGGGATCTCTGGAAAAAGGGCTCCTATACAAACATTATGGCCATCTCAAGATTGAGTTATACTTGGATGCCTAAGAACAGCATCCCAGTAACACTGCTTGGGATATTCTATGAACTGACTAATCAAGCATACTGCAAAGGAGATATCTAGAAGTCACGGTCAAATGGATCAGCTTCCCAACAAGTCTTAATGTATTAAGACATCCTCAATATCCTTGTCATTTTCGGCCCACAAGTTCAGATTGGGTTCCGTAGGAGTATCTACTGGTTTAGAACCGAGCGAACTAGTCTCATATAACCGCTAGGGGAGAACTATTCCTTCAGAACTCCTGGTTATGCCAATTCCAATAAAGTACCTCGACTGACCTAGGTCTTTAGTAACGAAATACTTGTGAAAATAGACCTTGGTTTTCTCATTGCTTGCGATGTCGAACCTTGATAGCAGAATAACGACAACATATACCAGTATATCTATTGCAGTCTTGGTGTTTCGGACTACGTTATCATAGGCGACGCCTAGACGCGCCTAGGCGTGCAGGTTGAAGACTAGTCGTCTCGACCTGAAGAAAATTTCCTTGGGCGTGGCGATGGTCGTCTAGGCGCGCACAGGGAAAATATAGGCAGGCATTTAGGTGAGTTTTTCTATTCTTAACTTTTTTTCTTAAAAAAAAATATTGTTGCTTCTTTTGTTGTTGTTTAATTCTTCTCTTGTTGTTGCTTCTTCGATTCTTTTCTTCTTATTCTACTGTTTACTTCTACTGTTGCTTCTTTGGAGAAAGATCATGGACGAATGCACGAATCCTGGCAGGCGCCTAGGCGAGGCGGTGGCATGTCGCCTCCCCTCGCCTAGCACCCAGTACAACATAGGTTCTGGATAAAGGCTCGAGTAGTTTACGCCTCAATCCAACTAAAGAGGTTGCTTGGCTAAATTTTTCAAAACAAGCACAAGGACTCTGTCTGAGTCCATAGATGGCCTTCTTAAGCTTGCAAACTACATTCTCATGGCCATCTTGAGCTTGCAAACTACATTCTCATGGCCATCTTGAGCAGAGCAACAAATCCAAGAGGTTACTCCATGTACACTTCCCCGGTAAGATTATCATACAAGAAGGCATTAGTATTCACATCCATATGAATCATCAATCACCCACAGTTGACCGCAAGAGAGGACCCGAATAGAGTTAAGTCGAGAAAAAGTTTCAAAGTATTCAAATCTATAAGTTAGAGTAAAATCCTTCTCCACAACTGTTGCCTTGTAGCGGTAAGTAAATCCATCACGCAAGAGAGAACATCACAATCAACATGAGCCTAAACTAGCTTAGATGTACCACAAGATAATAAGGCATAGATTAAGAGTGCAAGAGAAGAAGCAACAACAATACCGACACCGATGTATTCTGGTATCCTCCCAGGGGCACTCCAATCCCGAAACACTCTCCGGCTTTAATCCACTATTATGCAAATAGTACAACGTGCGTTTTCATCCGAAGGCTCACCAACTTCTTACACGAGAGCTTTTATCTGAAGGCCTCTCCGACTTCAAACCGAGAGCTTTATCCGAAGACTCTCCAACTTCAACCGAGAACTTTTATCTGAAGACTCTCCAACTTCAACCTTTTTACAAGAAGTTGTTTGATCTTCTTACAACAAGACGAAGATCTCTATTTTTCAACTCAATAACTCTAACACAATCTGTGGATGACAAATGAAATCTTTGTAGAGTTGTTTGTGGATAGACTTTGGTGGTTTAGAAATTTTTAGACTCAAAGCATCAACCTTGAATGAAGGGGTTCAAGGCTATTTATAACCAAAGTATTGAAAAGAGCATTTAATGCAACTTCCAGCAGGTGAGCGAAAAATCCGCCGAATTTTCGCAGATGTTCATCGGATCATCCGTCTGCACAGTCCAACGGCTATAAATATAGCTGTTTGGATCAATCTTCGACAAAATTCGACAGTTGGAATGCAAACGGTAACATGACGAAAAATCCGTCGAAATTTTGCGATTTTCCATCGGATAATCTGAATGATCACAAAAGGTATACTGTGGGTCCATTCGGATCTTCCATCAGATTTTCGCAGAGATCCGCCGGATCTTCTGTCAGGATATCCGAAGATTGTCATGGATTATTTTCTACCCTACCTTTCGATTTTGCCATCCATTTCTTGTGTTTACAATTATTCATAAGACTCATTACAGGCTCCAGATATACTTAGGCAGGTGCAGACTTCTTCAGAGTCTTGTAATGATGATAGCATGGCTTGACTTTTTTTCTTGATAGATGATGGCGTTTTTTCTTGATGGCAGTTGTCCGAAGATACCCTGTTTGTGAAAACTGAATACTTTCGAGGGCTTCGCCCCCGAACCCCCACGTGTCACGCCCCGATCTCGTAGGACCGATCGTCCTCGCTAACATGTGATGCCGCACGAGCCTAGGTTGTGCTCGTGCAAGATGGATTCCGTAACGGTCGATTACAACAGCTTGTGATGGGGTCATCGTAAAGAAGTCTCAAGCAGAAAAATTGAATAACAGAAAGGCAACACAAATATTCGAACAGAATCAAGTCTTTTTATTAATAATGAGAGTAAGATTACAAAGGGGCACATAGCCATGATTACAATCACTCAGTCTCACTCTTCTCACAATATAAGTCACTATGCTCTCTCTCTCTCATCTCTCAATACAATGCTTCATGACCGCAACTTACGGATGCTTCGGAAGGCGATATCCATACATTATTTTCCGTATAAGTGAAGTCTTTCATGCGACCGCACGCCTCGATACGCTAAGGAACTCCATGCCTCAGCGCGTCCAAATGAGCTCCGCCTCGAGTGAGCAAGTACCTGTTACCTGCAAATGACCACTGTGTGGGTGTCAGTACACAACCGTACTGGTGGTGTGAGCTCGTCCACCCATACAAAACCAACTCGTTCATTTACTTTGTACAACATAATCCCTTTATGATTGTTTTTCTACTCTTGTCTTAGGATCGATTTTAGGGGACAGACTCTTGGCCTATTTGTGTCTCTAGACCATCACCGTGTCATTGCACCGATAACTTGCTTATCTTATGTCTCTAGACCATTCTTGTGCCAACAACATCAACGTGTCGACTCGCGCTTGCCTTTCAACCTATACTTTGAGACGCAACAACATGACCATGCCATAAACTTTGTTCGTGCTTCAACATCGAGGTCATGCCTCACAACTCGATATGACTTAACCAACTTGCCTTAAGGTCCTTCTTGACTTTACTCGAAACGACTCAAATCACAACTTATGCAACTCTGAGTAAACGACTCAATACTCGATGCCTCATCTCGTGCCAAAGCATGTGTCTTTACTTAGCCCAAATCTTAGGCACCATAATGGTGTTGCAACCATGCATACTTTTTTGACTCAAATCGTGTCATGCTTGCACTTCCTTTGATTCGACCGACATCATGCATGCGAATTGCCGTTCAGCACACCAACTTATCTATATGAAAGGTCAATAGTAATTCAAGCCATCTTGGACATGTAGGTGGTGCAGACGAGACCCTTGCAGCCAAGGGTAGCTAGTCTTGGTCAAGTCCTTGAATCACCGCGGCGTGTTCTTGCCTAACTACCTTGCTTCTCTCCTAGGCTGATACGGTCATGTGGCCCCAGGCTACCGAATCGAGGGCGCAAAATCTTATGCACAAGTTGTCCATGACCACGACCTACGAGAACTTCTAGCCTCAACGTAAATGCATGGCCTAACCGTCACAACTTACTTCCTTTGCATTCACTTCTTTACTTTTCATACTTCTTTGCATAACCCAAACCAGGGATTGCCTCGACGACTGACCTGCAGTCTAGATATATTTTTCAGTGTTACCATATCATTTCGACTTTCAGTATTACCACTCTTTTTCTGACTTAACTCAGGAACGACAATTTTGATAGCCCTCCTGCTCAATTTGAACAAGTCGTGTTCCCTTGAAGTGCCCATAAACTGTGTCATACTCTATACGACGGGCCTTGATACCGTGGGGTCGTACATGTATTCAACTTGAACAACCGCATAAATCGTGCCATACAAATTAACTCGTGGGACGAGAAAAGGCTATGCCAAGCCTTGCACCGTGGAAGCGTGCAATGAGACTTGGACGACAATTTTGCTATATCAAGCATTCGACAGTGGGACAGTGCATGCTTTACCGAGCATTTATATCGTGCGACGCCTATGACTATGTTAAGTTCATAGTCTTGTGGCAACATAGACCAACTTTTCTTCTCCCAAGCCATGGAACGAAGGACCGAGTGTCATTTTGAAAGCATGTCGTGCACATTTCTAAGCCGACCGTGGGACCTTTCTATATTCTAACTCAATCTGACCCAAGTTGGGATTATTTTCTTAGCTATGTGGATTCGTCTCTTTTATTATCAAGCCTACTTGAGCAGTTGAAAACTTCCGTTTTATTAGTGTAAAGGCCAAGCTGAGGCAAGTTCACCGAAGCCACTCACCTGAGCGAGGAGTTACCTCGAACGAGCAGGACTTCGAGCAAGACGTTGCATGGCTAAGTCCAAACGTTGTTGGCGTTTTGATTCCTCCGATTGAACTGAGCAGAACGGGACATTACACCACGAGGGACGCTGTCCCCTCGACCCCCGTCCGCTGACCGGGCAGCGGAACCCCCGAGTGCGTGGCTCCGGAGATGTCGTCGGGTGGTTCAGAAAAATCTTGTGGAATACCGTCGTCTTTGGCCTACCATGATTTCTTCATTGCATATGTCTACGTTGATCTTGCTTATTATTTTTTGTAAATACATGTCAGACGAACAAAACAATATACATTATAGCAAGTATGATAAATTAATGCTCATTAGGACTATGCTAAGTTTAAGTATCAATACTATAGTGATAGCATAAATATTAGTGATATCATAATGTTAAACTTTAAGATAGAAGCACATATCGCTAATATGTAAAACAATAAGGATATATCACCAAAAGGTATAAGTATAAGTAGAAATGCTATAGTGATGGTATGGAGATTAGTGATAATGAAATGCTAAACTTAATCGATTAACCATATTCAAAAATATGATATAATCATTGGGCCAACATCTTCTATTACGACATGTTCCTAAGTGGGTATAGCATTCCATGCGGGTATAGCAAGTGCATCCTCTGATGTCCGATAAATAAAAACACTAGATAGTGCCACAGCAATATGGCAAAAAGAGAAACCAAGGTGAGCAAAGACACGTATTCATCCATGGGAGTCTGTGTCATTCCTAAGATCAGTCAGAAGGTCAATATCGAAAGCTGGAACATGACCTATGATAGGTAGTGGAGCATCAATAGTAGTTGTGGTTGGCTGCCAGACCGAGAATGACAAATGTAAACTTGCATTTGCAGAGGTGGAGGTGATGGAGAGGGTGTAGGTGGTAGAGGAGAGATTGTGTGTGGCAGAGGAGGTGAAGATGGATAGACTAGCAAGGGAGAAGTAAAGGAAAATGAGGGTATAGATGTGAAAGAAGATAGAGTCGACAAAGGAATAGATGAAGCTATGGAGGTAGAGGAAGAAGTAATAGTAATACTTGTGGTGGAGAAGTGTCGTGTATCCTAAAATAAGGTAACGTCAACAGATATATAGGACCAACGTGTGACGGTGTGATAGGATCAAAATAACAGTATCCTTTCTAAAGATGAGAGTACCCAACGAAGACATACTTGATGAAGCGAGGAGAGAGCTTATCAAGATTATGACTGTGGTTATGGACAAAAGCAAGAGAACCAAAGACGTGGTGTAAGACGGAATAATGGTGTGTTACGGGTAAAGACAAGAGTTGGGAATAAAATCACCAAGAAGAGAAGATAGAGTTTGATTGATTAAGTATGAGTCAATGGGAACCGCAATGCTCATGAGACATAAGAGTTCGAACAATATCAAGAAGAACATGCATTCAGCGGCTCTGTTTTTTTAAGAGGTATAAGCACACAAAAATTTGGTGGAGGATCCCATGATTCCATCAGAATCACAATAAACAAAAAGATCATCTCCAATATATTATAAAGCATTATCAGTACCAAAAATATTAACATTTCACCCAAATTAAATTTTAATTTCTTGGTTTAACAGTTGAAACATACTACAAGCATGAGATATAGACTTTTACATGAAGATCCATGTAAGTCAAAGAGTAATCATCAATGAAGGTGATAAAGTACCGATAACCAGAAAAAGAAGCAACACAACTAGGACCCGAAATATCATAAACAATATTGAACGGAGATCAGCTCCATTTCTCAACTCTAGGAGGAAAAGATGCACGATGATGCTTGCCAAGTTGACAAGCCTTATATTGAAGGGACGACAGAAGTCCTCGTAGAGTGCAGAGCCTAAATCGTCTCTCAAATCTAAGTGACGGTAGAGAGACAATGGACAAGATCTTGGGCTCCAGACTACCCAGGAACCAAGATATAGCACATAAGTCATCACGCTACCAGATAGGAAACAGCGCTAGATCAGAAGCTACAACTGGAGCATCGGTAAGATGAGAGAGCTTTCTATTAGCACCTAAAAACTCGAGCACATAAGATGTAGTTGGACCCATCCAACTTTACTAAAGTGCCGACGGTAACCTTGGGCTCATGACTCTGTCGAGTGGCCCATCAAAGAGAAATAATCACCTCGAAAGGACATAGGAGGAGGCATCGGGATTGTCATAGTAGTAGTATCGAGAGTAGTAATATCCGATGTAGAAGAGGGAGTAGAATTAGCGTCACCCAGGGTAGAAAAGTTGGCCATAGTGTAGTAAAGTTGGCCATAGTATAGTGATGGACAACTACAAGTAATAGTCCAAGAAGAGCATTAGATACAATTATCGAAGTAGAAGAGATCTCCAAAGAGTGTAGATCAAATAACCTAAACATAAGGCAACAAAGTGCAAAAGAACCCGTCAACCCAATCATAACACTCCAAGTCCACACAAACAAATAAACCCATCAACCCAATCACAAAGCTCCAATACACACAAAACATAGCAATCTCCAAAAGTCCAAGCTAAGATCATCATAACCAAATATAAAAAACACTATACATAGAAGAAATAGATCTGAAGGATCATCCTAAAAAGGTAAAGCTTCTTTTTTTTTCTTTTTTTTAAAAAGAAAGGAGAGAGAAAACTGCTATTTTACCTTTTTCTAGCTATAAAAATAGAACTTACACGACGGAGGGCGTAGCTATGGCTCATCTAGTTGGCTCGGCTAGCCAAGGGCAAACCTGGGAATTTGCAGGTATTGTAAATATCCGGTCCTCATCCCTCGAAGCGAGTCAGTTGAAGGAGCCTCGACGAGTTCCTCAATGAGCGATGGTTCCTCAATGAGCGGCAGAGGAGCGGCCATGAGGTGGTTGGGAGGATGGACCTGTTGATCTATGGGAGGGGTGTTGGAGACTCAAAATGTCAGGAGTGATGGTGGCTATGGAACCCTAGGGTTGGATCTAGGGGGATGATGACTCTAATACCATGTTTTGGAAGTTTCCAACCTACATTTCATTCATTGAGATGGAAATATAGATACAATGAGAAGGGTTGCTCTAAATCCATAGAGCTATCGGGCCATATGCTAACATATACATCAGAGCGTAATCTAACTGATCATCTGGTTGAAATCAGGGTTTTGATGGATATAGAGTAGTTCACTCCAGAAGCACCTCCGAGTGGAGGAACATAAATTTCAGTCCAATTATGTAGAGGATATGAAAAGGCAAGTAAGATAGTTACCCTGGGACCATATTGTTTGACAAACCACTCTGAAGTCTTCGAATTGGAAGCTTCAAACATGGTCTTTTCAAGTCCCAACCGGCCTGTGATCTTTGCAATTATGTCTGCACGCATTGAGTTGGCATACTTGCAAACATCATCAGCCTCGATCATGATCATATCAGCTCCAGCTTCCAAGCACCTCTCTGCCTTCCTGATTAGTAAGTCCACATCCTCCACTCTTTCTGCAAAAAAATGTGATCAAGAAAAATCGCCAGTGTGTAAGATCTTTATTTTGACATGCTGAAGAAAAGCAATTACGATTAACTTGATCATTGCCATCATTATCCAAGCATTTCCAGCATCATTACTAATGGTGCCAGTTGACTACCTAGTGTCTCTGTGTCAAGAAAAATCCAACAGAAGCTTCACAGAAAATATTGACAAGGGATTCCTCTAGCGTATCAAATAAGTATGTATGTGTTTAAGTGAGCACTTAAATTGAATTGAATGTCTATTCCTTGATGAGTTTGGCACAGCCATGAGGCAATGCTGGACCTGACACTCTACAGAGAAGACAATGCAACGGAACAGTTACTGCCTTGATGATTTGATGATTAGCGTAACAAAGGAGTGAGATGACATCTGAGGCTCGTGGAAGCCCACAATTTGACGGGACTAAGTGTCCAAGAAGCATTTTTCCTGCTTTTCAATATAATGGATACAAGCATAAAGCATAAGATGGGCTCCATAAGTCTAAGCAAAGTTAGTGGTGCATTGCAACATGGTGTACAGGTACAGGTACACAATACATTCATTAAAGCAGTAAGTGGATGCTAGGGGTAGCCTTACTATGTGCTAGGATGAGAATGTGCCCATTAAAGAAAGCTAATGGAGAGTATTATTACCAAACAGCAATGACCTTAATAGCACTAATTGTGGGACCATTTACATTCCCTCATGTGGCGAGAGAATAGGAACTCTTCCCATAAACTTTCAAAAAAGAATTCACTCAAGTTGCAGGTCTGTAGATTTTCTCTTGTTAGTGGCTGGTATTATGGTTCCGAAAATGCAGTGCGAACCCCAGTAATATGTGGATACATGGATCATTTCTGTCGAACGTGGGGTGGGGGTGGGGGTGGGGGTGGAGGTGGGGTGGGGTTGCAACATGTGACAACAACCTGCCAACACGGCAATCACCAGTCTGCAAATTGGAGCTAAATTCTAAGCCCAAACATCTTCGGAAAGAGAAGGTCACTACAACAGACGACAGGTTGATCTGCAGGTGGATAATTTTCTTGTCTGTAAAAGTGTAACCAAGTACCAAGCCTTTTTACCAACTGCTTAGCACAACCATATATAAATGGATGGACTGTGTTACACTAACGGGCAGTTTGGTTGCCCGTAAATGGACATCTCATGCAACATGTGTTGCATGTACTATTTGTTGTTGTAAGTGGTGTTGCAAAGTCATTGTATGGTTACATGTAAATGATGTTACGGTATTTACAAATTCATTGTCATGAATGATGTCATTAGCATGCATGGTTGCAATTTTTGTTGCAGTAAATGGAAATTCACTCTTTGGTTGTGACTTCATTACATTGAATGAAGAGAGAATCATTGGAAATCATGTAAATGGTGTTGCATTTGTTGTCGTAAGTGGTGTTGCGGCCATATTGGTCGCAACATAAACTACGATAGTAGGAGGAAATGCTGAAACATTTGTTGTATCAATTCCACCATTTACATCAAACCGAACATTGGAATTTGAGAAAATGGTGCAACAAATATTGCATGTATTTCCAATTACAACCAACCAAACACCCTCTAACACAACTACGACATACCACGACTTGCACACAACATGGACACAGATCTTGGGGTGTTCTAGTGCATTTTGCAGTGTTCTTGTCATGTCCATAGGGAGTCAAAGTTGTCCTACATGCATACAACACAGACACATAACTGATGGAATACCCTGAGCTTCCTAGTTTACCATGGAAAGCAAAAACTAAAGAGCACAAGAGTATTTCCTAATCTGCATGAAGAGGGGAATACTTATCTACCACGTACAGCCAAGAGAGCACATAGAAACCAGACTACCAATACCATTTACTAAACCACAAATAAATTTAAAAGAATCTTCATAGATACTGACCTTTAACTCACAAACCAATATTCTTGGAATCTTAAACCGCATAAGCTGAGCTGATTCTGCCAAGTCTTGTTACATATGTCAAAAAATAATGCTGGCTATTGGTAGCAAAACATAAATTGCCTATGATCTTCACGGCATTGTGTGGTGGCTACTGGGTAGATATACTACCTAAGTTTCAAAATACAGCTCGATACATTATGACATTATTTGCTTAGTATTATCAATCTGTAATCATGCTCGTGCTTGCGTGCGTGCGTAAGTTCATGTTGTGGTTCACAGCACCTCAGAGAATTGCCTATGATCTTCACGGCATTGTGCGGCTATTGGTAGCAAAACATAAATTGCATACGATCTTCACGGCATTGTGTGGTGGCTACTGGGTAGATATACTACCTAAGTTTCAAAATACAACTCGATACATTATGACATTATTTGCTTAGTATTATCAATCTGTAATCATGCTCGTGCTTGCGTGCGTGCTGCGTAAGTAAGTTCATGTTGTGGTTCACAGCACCTTAGAGAAATGGGATATGTATTCTTTGTACCATCACTTATATTTGATTCTCACTAGTCACCAATGAGGAACTTTGCACTCTGACTGCCTCTAATTCACCCTTTCAAACCCCAGAATCAACCCCAAAATAAGAATAATGATGATGATAAATTGTAAATAAATAGTAATAGTACTAATAATAACAAATAGAAAGAAAGAATAAATTATAAAAACTAGCAACAACATGCCTATCTTGTGAGCACTTATTCATATAGCATATCTATCTATACTACTATATAATGAGAGAAGTTCAGCTTCACTATGAAATTTTTCTTTCCAAATATACCCTTGCATATATTTACTAATTAAAACTATTCATTAAAGTTAATAGGGGTAGCTAGGTAATTACGGGAACTGTCCTTTAGTATTCCTAAATAACCTAGCAGGCAGGTATAAAATAATATAGTAATATGATAATACTAATATAATAATAATTTTAGAATAATTAAAGCAGTTGTCTTTTAGTTTTCCTAACTAGTCTTAAGATTAGAATAATTACAACAGCTGTATTTTAGTCTTCCTAATAATAACCTATGAAATATGTTTAACGTACGTGCACACACACACACACACATACATATATATAGTGGTTGTAAACTTATAATAAAACTACAGAAATTTTATTGCAGTAAACATAACTATCATGTATGGACATGGGAAGGGGAATTCGTACCAGAACTTGTATGGACAGGAGCTATGTAAGAACCAAATGCTCTACCACCGGCAACTGGCATATCAGCTCTATCAAACTTCACTGAAAACTGAGGCCTCACTTGAAGGCCACAGCTCTTTGCAAGGCGGATGAATCTAAACAGGGATTCTTCAGGAACTTTAAGTGATCCAGCATTTAATTCAATGGTGTCGAACCCCAATTGTTTACAATCCTGCAAGCCATCAAATGATCAAACTAATGAAACTTTCTTTCCACCTGAAAAAGTAGATGCACCAAGTGTATATTAACTTGATAAAATGCACTTTTAACAGACCTCAACGTATTGTTTGAAAGAAGAGGGCCCTTCACGAAGTAAATGTTCCGCCCAATCACCAGTACTAACATACACATCATGCCGATGGGCCAACTCAGTTATTTCTTTGATGAAGGCCTTCGGCATCAAACTATGAGAGCCACCAGAGAATTTCAATCCGTCAACAAATTGTCCCATT
Organism: Iris pallida; assembly: GCA_029216955.1. NCBI lineage: Eukaryota > Viridiplantae > Streptophyta > Magnoliopsida > Asparagales > Iridaceae > Iris > Iris pallida. The sequence goes on from JANAVB010007198.1 coordinate 5,797,255, forward strand.
GATTCTAGGATCTCCTGCAACAAGTATTGGTGCATTAGCTCTGTATCGTGTACTAAGGTTACATAATTTTGTTATTCTGCTTACTCTTCAAAATTTGAAATCCTGAATCAACAATGTGTCGCGACATACGAGAATCCCAAACAATTTCTATTTACAAGCTACAGAAAAATTACGTGTAATTTCATTGGTTTGAGAGAAATCTATTAGGCCCCTAAACATGGAATTCTTAAGTATTCAGATCGACTCAAGGTTCTCCAGAATTATTTGTTAAAGATATGAAATCCTGGGAGTAATTAAAACGGCCTGCTCAAGTCAAACTGCATTTACGACAACCTATGTTCCTCGTTCTCCTGCATTTTGTTAACTATATTAAATCTAGAAAGTACTTCAGAACCCGGATTAGCTTCCACCTTGAACTTACAATGGGTGTGTCCAATTTTTGGCTCAGACGTGGGGTTAGGTTTGGACTTGAACTTTGCAATTGATTATCAAAGTTTGATTCTTGATCACGGTTTGTCCCTTTGGGTTTGAATTTAGTTGTGACTGGTTAGACCCTTTGTGCTTGGTTGGGTTTAGACCCAAGTGTCTTTTTTAGTGGTTTCGTGATATCTTACTTAATGATTTTGCTTATTGGTCTGGATACTTTTGGATGAGACACACTTTGAGGAAGAATACCGAGTAAAAGACATTTTTATTTCAAATTCAAATACAACATGTATACTAGTTCTTATAATACATTTTCCATTTTACCCACTTTCATAACCATCCAAACACTAGAAGTATGATTTGACCACTTCCAAGTTACAAAATATTACCTATCAAATATTGAAACTAACTTTCAGCAGACAAGAACTAGCATGAAACTCAAAAGCATACGCATTTCACTTTCACCAAATGAAAAGTCACTTTCACGCTTCCTTACACTTTCAGCCAACCAAACATGCCCTTGAAGTTGGGGAGCTAGCTACATATTATAAAGGACGAAGAAAAACAAATATACAAAGAAATTGCTTGAGAAGATGTTGTAGGAGACCACTTAGTTTCATATATCCTTTACTTTCTCAGTAGTGCATTATTTTCCACCTGTCAAAGCCATCTTTTCCATTGTTGCGCTTCTCTCTCTTCTATGTTCTGCCTCATTATCCTTATTAAGCGTCCTAGACCTCCAAAAAAACCTACTACTTACTATTCAATGTATGTGTATAAATCCAATAGACACACTTATCTATGTTCCTCAAGGACCAAGCCTCTGGCGCTGCCACCGTCCTCTCGACCATCGAGATCATGATCCTCTGTTCCATCGACCATGGGCCGATCACCTACCTCGTCAGAAGGATCACCGCACGGCTCGCATCGAACTGGAACACCGTCGTGGCCGTCAAGACCCTCCTCCTGCTACACCGACTCCTCTAGGACCCTAAAGGCCCTCTAGAGGCAGACGAAAAGTACATATACGATATCCTCTTCGATATCGAACACCCCCAGGACGATCACCTACCTCGCCCGGAGGATCACCGCACGGCTCGCATCAAACCGGAACACCGCCATGACACTCGGGACCATCCTCTTGCTCCACCGACTCCTCAGGGGCCCTCTATACGCCGACAACAAGTACGTGTATGAGATCCTCTTCGTGATATCGAACGCCCCCGGGGCGGTCACCTACCTCGTCCGGAGGATCACCGCACGACTCGCATCGAAACGGAACATTGCTGTGGCCCTCAAGACCCTCCTCCTGCTCACTCCTCCGTGGCAGAGACCGCTACTTCGAACATGACCTCCATGGCTTATGGGCGTTCAAAGATCTTTGGATCAATCTAAGTAGGTGGTGGGGGAGCCTAGCCCCCTATGCTCTTTCGTACTGTGTTGTTCACGGTTCTTAGGAAAGACGATGGATTAAATCATAAACGAAGTCCGGTAAGCTAGAGCCAAATAGGAACTTGTTCGTGTCAGGATCATTGCAAGAACCTTACCAAGAGAAGAAGGCGGAGTTTGGTTTGTGTAGGATGTCCAACTGCTAGGTTTTTCATGATAATATCATAGATTGTTTGCCTACATCTTGCTACAACTTATCGATGTCGTGCGACGACGTGATTCAACGGTCTACGATGTCCAACTGCGAGGCTTTCCATGATAAGATCATGGATTGTTTGTCTACAGCTTGCTGCAACTTATCGATGTCGTGCGACGATGCGATTCAATGGTCGACACTGAGTATCATACTTAGAGAGAACTTTAGGGTTTATAGTAGCTTCTGTGAGGACCTCGAGTATGATACTGAGAGAGAACTATGGTTTATAGTAGCTTGACCTCGACATCCTATACTCGATACGATGTACAGGTCCTCACAGAATATAAACCGAAAACTCTCTCTCAGTATGATACTCATCGCCGACCGTTGAATCGCGTTGTGTGACCGTTCAATCGCGTCATCACACATTTGATAAGTTGTATCAACCTGTCGGCAAACAATCCATAATTTTATTTTCATCAAGAAAAGCTGGCACTTGAACAATCTATACAAAACAAACTCCGCCTCCTCCTCTTGGTAAGCTTCATGCAATAACCCTGACACGAAGTTAACGTTTGGCTCTACCATGTCGGTTATGATCCAGTCCATCCTATGAACTATGAATAGCACAACACCTTGGCACAGGGCCGGGCTCCCTTACCATCCAATTAAGATTGATCCGAAGCCCATAAGACATGTAGCTCGTTCTCAAAGTAGCGGTCTCCGCCGTAGAGGAGTCGATGGAACAGGAAGCCGGTCTTGAGGGCCACAACCGTGTTCCGGTTCGAGTCGTACGGTGATCCTCCGGGCGTGGTAGGTGACTGCCCCAGGGGCGTTTGTTTACGTACTTGTACGATCTTCGTAACCCTGCAATGACAGATCTCGTCAGCGACCAAACTTTGACATTATGACCACACAACCTGATACGTACTGATGTCGCAATGCAGAAATTAGCAAGAGATAGCAGCAGTTAGTAACAGAGGAGGAGATGTCAATTTGGTGGCAGTTAGTCGTTAGCAGCAGAAGAGAATGGAAGACCAGTCAGCATTAATTCCTGAGTCAGCAAACTATCCAGTCAGCTAACAAACTAGCCAGCTGGACTAACCACCGTAACAGTCAGTAACTGCCTCAACTGTACAAGAACACAGTATCAGTCTATAAATAGAGGAATGTAAGAAGAGAATGGGTGTGAAGAATGTTATGAGTTTTCTTACTGTTAGTTTTAGTTTTAAGTCTTCTTTCTTTCCTTCTTTCTTTGTAGAATGTAATAGTCTTCTTCTTCCCCAATTCTCAATAAAATCCTAATTTCCCATCGCCATTGATGGTGTTCTTCACCAATTCTTCCAATTGTAATGTCTGACACATTTAGGTCATCACCTATTTCAAGTCAATTCGGAAAAGGACCTAACAATTGGTATCAGAGCTATGATCCAGTTCTTGGAGTCGATCGATGGCAGAGCTACAACAGCTATGTTGGATCGGGATCGCGACATGGACTTTCGTCGGAACCACCGCCATGGGAGAGCCGAGCATATGAAGCGAGCTCGACCTACCATGGATCTTGGCAAGGAGCTTCCCCGGAACAGCCAGCACAACCGTTCGATTCCGTTCTTGGAGCGTATGGAGATCCGAGTTCGATCTACTATGGCTCTCGGCAAGAAGTTCCACCAGAACCACCACCACAGCCACCGATCTCGACGGAGGAGAGGCAATTTCAATCTTGTGAAGGTAAAATTCAACAACTCAATGACAAATTTGATCGATTCTTGGACCAATTGGTTAGGTCAAGGGAAGAAAGAGAGTTACAACAGTGTAGGAATGTTTCCGGTCCAAATTTTTGGGTTAATCAAAACCCTAACACCATGATTCCCACTCCAAATTATGGGGTTGATCGAAACCCTAATCCACCGAGCATTTATAATGTTCTTGATAGTAGTTTTCCACTGCCACACCCTCACCCACAGTATCCAAACCCTTACAAATCTCAGTATGTTTCTCCTTTGGATAATAGTGCAAGAAAATATCAAGAACTTCAGTTTCAAAACCATAGCCAAATGAACTTGTCAAATGTTCATGGCATGTGTTCTCCAATACCAAATTCTCCTTCCATGGTGACATGTCCCACGTCTGCAAGTTTTCCACAGTACCAGATTAGTATGCAACCCCCATTGATTGCACAACATAGTGCAGCAATGTCAACCCCTGTCCAGTTCCCTAGATCCAATTACCAGAAGAATAGCAGCAACCCTGCCTACCCAAGTTTGACACAGGGACCTGCACAGTTTGATGTAACAGCACACCCACATGCACAGTTTGGGATGGCACCACCAGTGGTTCCTCAGTATGAGGCAAGTGCCTTTGCACAGCCCTATGTTCAGCAGCAAGAGTTTGGGTCAAGTTCAGTTGATATGAGTTTTCAAGGAATGCCAAGTCATTGGTATCAGGAAATGAACCACCAAGAATTGCCAAGTTCTGGGTATCTTGGATTGAATCATCAGGGACTTACATGTTTTGTATATCCTGGCATGACTACCCAAGGAATGTCCGGCCCTATTTTCACTGAATTGAATTTTCAAGGAGTGCCCAGTTCCATATATCCTGAAGTGAATTTTCAAGGGGTATCAAGTCCTGTGTACACTGACATGAATTACCAGGGAATACAAAATCTGAGGCAGGCACAACCTTCATTAGTGACCCAACAGATACCAGAATCACTGGGGTCAATGACTATACCTGTGCATATAGCTACCAAGCATCCTCACCAAGCACAAGATGCAAACCAGGCAGATTTGGTTTCACAAGATGCAAACCATGATGATCTCCCCCACAGGACAAGATGAGGAATATAGAGAGCGATGTGGATACTGGGTTCATGCTCAAAGGTAAAGAGGTTAAAGATGAGGTTCTTCTACTACATGAAGTACCTACCTTGCAGATATCTTCGATGAATACAACTCCAGACCTTCAGGAAGGTGATACTAGGCTGAAATCAAATAATTTTGAAGATGATATAGGTATCAGCTTGAACATGCAGAACCATGAACCTAAATTTTGGTCCTTTAAAAAATTAGGCCAAGATGAGTTTGTGCACAAGGATGTCTCTTATGGATCAAGACAACATCAGTTACTCTGCTATTGCCCCGAAGGTTGAGGACGGAGTTCCTAGGCCATATGAGGAAGCGTGGAATGCCTACAAGTATGGTTGTCATCACAGGAGTGTGTTAGAAAAGTTGGTGATAACCGTATGGGATCCAGGGATTGAAACTATTCCTTCCTTGACCTTGGAACAAGGTCAATTTAAGGAGAAGGTATTGATACGTACCTAATCTGACTGATGTCGCAATGCAGAAATTAGCAAGAGATAGCAGCAGTTAGCAGTTAGTAACAGAGGAGGATATGTCAATTTGGTGGCAGTTAGTCGTTAGCAGCAGAAGAGAATGGAAGACCAGTCAGCATTAATTCCTGAGTCAGCAAGCTATCCAGTCAGCTAACAAACTAGCCAGCTGGACTAACCACCGTAACAGTCAGTAACTGCCTCAACTGTACAAGAACACAGTATCAGTCTATAAATAGAAGAATGTAAGAAGAGAATGGGTGTGAAGAATGTTACGAGTTTTCTTACTGTTAGTTTTAGTTTTAAGTCTTCTTTCTTTCCTTCTTTCTTTGTAGAATGTAATAGTCTTCTTCTTCCTCAATTCTCAATAAAACCCTAATTTCCCATCGCCATTGATGGTGTTCTTCCCCAATTCTTCCAATTGTAATGTCTGACACAGTTAAGTCATCACCTATTTCAAGTCAATTCGGAAAAGGACCTAACACAACCCCTGGATAAGTCCTTTCATGATATTATGGGAAAATTTAGGTGCATTTGATAAATAAAAAATAAACCAACATTTTCAAGAAAGCATAGTGTCAAAACACCTATAGGACACGAACACGTTCTCTTCAGTTGGTTCCGTGTCCGTGTCCATGTCCGTGTCCGCAAACAGCATCCGATAATAAAAACAGCATATTACATTTTGATCTCGTCAAAAAAAAAGGATCGGGGTCAAAACAGCAGATTACATTTCGATCTCAAAAATATATATATATAGAAACCAACATTTTCAAGAAAGCGTAGGGAACGAGAGAGAACAGCGCCATGCCTCGGGTCAAAACACCTATAGGACACGAACACGTTCGCTTCGGTTGGTGCCGTGTCCGTGTCCGTGTCCGCAAACAGCATCCAGTACTAGAAGCAGCAGATTACATTTCAATCTCGTCGACAAAAAAAGAAAAGAAAATGGGGGATTGTGGTCCCTAGCCCTAATTTTTATGGCGAAGAAATTGGACCTGGAGGGAGTTGCGGGTGAGGAGGCTATACTGCAGGCTCCGCATATCGGTGACGCCGAACCGCCGCAGCTTCTCCGGCCGGTCCTCGTCCTCGCTGAAGCTCTTCCATTCGTAGTAGTAGTTAGAAGAAGACGACAACGACATTCCTTCTCTCTCTCTCCGCGGAATTATTTATTTTCTCCCTCTCCCTCTCCCTCTCTCCTTGGAGAGGAGGTTGGGCTGCTTTATTTTCTCAAACGGATCAAGGAAGTAGAGGCTTCCAGGTGCTTCTGGAAAGCTCGCTCTCAAACAAACAACTTTATTAGTTAGGAAAAGTCTATTTTGACCGTGCGTAGGCCCGCATTCGCGTGGCGGCCGGCCATTGCCTCTGCTAACGTGGGCCCACCCCAGGCCGGGGGGTCAATGTCGACGCGCCGCGTGGCTGCGGGCCGGCGCAGGCCACTCCCGCGGCGGTCAAAATAGCATGGTTCAGATAGTTAAGAGCATTAATAAGATATTTTACTCTAGGACGTTGGCAGTCCTAACATGGATCGCCAACAAAGTTGGCAGTCCTAAAGAATTTGAATATTAAGATAGACTATCAACGAAGTTGGCAATCCTCCTTAATATTTTAGGACTGTCAACTTTGTTGACAGTCCTAATGGACTGTTCTGAAGTAAAATATGGAGTGCCTTTAGAATTTACCTAAAAGAACAAACGTAGAATGAATGAAATTCGTACGAGAATAGTAAAAAAATTAAATTTTGAGGTTCCTATGAGATACCGATCTAGATATCATTTTTTTTCAAAAAATAATATAAAATTTATAATCTAGAAATTGTTGCTCCAAATTGTGTCTTACTATTTTACAAAATAAATTATACATTTTTAATGTAAAAATTATGAAGCCCATGCTACTACTCTTGTGGCTGAAATAGACCATCATGGTACTCCAATTGAGTTTTATTATTATACAGAATGAGCTTCTTCTACATTTCTGAATGTAGAATTTAAAAATTATAATGAAGGTTAGTATTGATGCTCAGGAAAGAACCCAATTGTGAATCTGTTAATTGAAAAAAAAAAAAAAACATTAATGCTAAAACACGTGCATATTGTTTTCATAAAAATAAAATAAAACTATTATTACATGTGATATGTTATGATAAAGAATGGTCGGCAGTTCAAAACATTATTGACATTTCAAATTGTAGGATTTTTTTTTTATAGACAAAGCAATCTTTTTTTTAAATTATGTGTTCAGGATACTATGTTTGGAAATTTTTGTTTGAGTAATCCAACTCGCTAGAATGTTTGGCACAACAATGTTGTATTTATTTATTTTTATATTAAATAAACAAAATAATAAGCTTTTATTATTAAAATAATATATATTTTCAATAAATACATCAAACCATATAATATAATGCAAGCATGAATAATAACTCCATTTTCTCTCGTCTCATTTTCCTTCCCTTTTTACAAAGGGTTGTTTGGATGCATGTAACTTTTTGAAAAGTCTAAAAGTGACACTTTCAACATATTGTAGTGTAATACACTTGCAGCATGTATTGTAGTGCCCCACTCCGCAAAGGCACTATATAGACAAAGAAGTCGGTGCGGTGGCTCGAGATGAAGCATTCACGAAGACGATTGATCTGGATAAGTGGATAAGGACTTCACTTTCTGATTCTTTCACATCTAATAAAGAATGCATAAGTTCGAATGAATGCATCTTGCTAATAACAAGTTCGTAATCATTGAGAATGTTAGTACAACGACCCCGCATGCTTTAATAAGATAAACTGCATGTTGTTTAATGAAAGAACGCTTACTATGCTAAGTCAAGATAAGTATTTTGCATGCTAAAGTAGATTGTCCCCTACAAGTGAAATAACCATTGTCATGCTAAATAAGAAGATAAAAAGAATGTTTTCATGCCCCATATCGTATGCTATCAAGAGTATAGTTCATGTTTAATGTTATAGAATCCTTGTCATGCTTGTGTAAGTAAGATTGTTTACTTGTTCCTTATTATATAATGCAAAGATAAAATTGTATGGAGGCAATTGTGCAATTAAAAGAGACGACACAGCATGACCGTATATGGTAAAGAATAGAGGAGCTATTAGCTCTATGATATAAAAAAATAAGAGAAAAGATGGAATATGTTCACTTGTTAATAGACGGGTAGAAGTTGCATTCATGCATTTAGTCTGGACAACTTGTGCACAAGGATGTAATCGCTCGACCGATATTCGGGGCACCATGATTGCTCGACCTAGGAGAGAACATGATACCCTAAGACTAGAAATCCTTGCGATCACAAGGGTATTAGTCTATTAGTAAGATGGGCTTGCACGTCGCAACTGCTAATCAAGGAGAATGTGTAATGACCCGCTCCGTCCTAGCGGAACGCCGACTCAAACAGCGCAAGTGCAACGACTCGAACCCCGTCTTACTCGGCGAAATAACTCACTTAAGGCAAAGGCAATGGACTTGGCCCTTCAGAAGAATCCAGACTTAAACTTTCAAAGGCACGCTCGGAGTCTCGCTCGGCCGATGCGATCATCGCCAAGGTGGATGGCTCCGATGAACCTGTCGTTGCTTAGCCTAGACACATAATAACTTGGACAATACAGCTAGATCGCTAGGCGAAAACCCCAACATGCTAATAAAAGAACTGAACGCACCTAGCTAAGGGAATAATCCCATCTTGTATGCTTGCGTAGAACATGAAAATGAACTTGGAATATTACTTGAACCCTTGCACCGCACTCCACGCTCATGCCAAGGCACAGCTTACGATCGGTTAGATTTCCTTACGTGCTCAATAAATGCACGAATTGCTTGTCATTTAGAACGTACTACAACTTGAAGCACTAAACAATAAATGGTTCACTGAAATGAGGCAGGAAGACTATCAAATAATCGTTCTGAGCAGAGTAATAAAAACATCGAAAGGCTTCAGGACCGTTGGTCGCCAAGGCGGTTCCCGTACAGGGTGCTGCATAATGAATGAATGAATGAACGAATGAATAAGTGAATGAATGAATGTATGAATGAACGATCGAATAAGTGAATGAATGAAAGAAAAGAAAGGCATAAAAGAAGACAATAATGATTAGCGACATGTACGACTGGGACGTGCAACGGGGCTCGCTATCCGCGCTGCACGGATGCCGCCGCCAACCTAGTCGGTAATCGACTATGGCTCAAAGACAGCCTATGGCTCAAAGCCGGCCCGTTAAATTAAAAATGACAAGACAATACAAAATGGTTGCGGACAACTCATGCACGAGGGAAAGAAGTGAATAAGGATTCCAAGGAACGATCAGAGACATCGTGCCGGCATAGGCGGAGTCATGGCTTACGGGCGACTTGGGTGCAGGCTCGGGCACCCAAGAGGCGTAAGTCGGATATTGCGTGGTCTATCATGGTGTACCAGCCATCACCGGCTGATAGGGAACCACGATACCAAGTTGAATAGTCCAAATGGCTTGTGGTGCCAGCGACCGGTACATATAGATTAAGTTAGCTCGATTGCGGCAATCCGCATGCGAGACCTTGCATCGAAATAAGTAATCTGAGAAATCTGAACAACGGAGTAACTGAATGAAACTCGTCTAAACCAAACTTGAGAATAAAACATCTCGACAAAACATGAGTACTTTGTTCAACTGTGATTAAAACACGCTCATGACGCTCGTAAATGTTTATGCAATTCCGTCGAATCCTTTTATATAATATGTTGGCTAATTTGGTTTACCTTGGGCAGGGAAGATCGTATGGTAAGTTGTCAATGGTATTCATATGCGACACTTGATATCGGTAATACGGAATAGGCTTTATATTATATGCCATGAAACTGATCCTAAGGCAAGATTAAAAAGACAACAATTGATAGATGGTGCACGAAATTAAATCAAACGTGTTTGGTAATGATAGCGAGTTGGGCGAACTAGCCTCCCCACCAGTGCATAACAATGTACTGATAACCACATAGTCTGCCTACAGAGGCAGGATAACCCCATCAGGTACGAAGTCTTCTCGTGTGCGTGCTAAGGCGCGAAGCTAACTTTGAAGCCTTGGAACGTTGCAAAAGAGCTGAAGCACCATATACAGGACATAATGTATTGGAACATCGTCATGTATTATCCCATGTTGGAAGCCGCTTGACACGTCTTTTATGTTTCGAGAAAGAGCTTGAGAGATTTGTAATCTCGACCTATCACCGCTTGTAATACTTCTTGAATATCAATAAAGAGCTTGATTTTGTGTCTATTTGTGTTCATTTACTTTCTGCTGCAAATAGGGACACACTGTGCGACTATGTGGCCTATCCTTCAATCGGCCGTTTTAGAACCTGGCCTTGCGTGAGCGCAACCTAGCCTCACGCGGCATCACGCCTTAGCGAGGACGATCGGTCCTCCGGGACTGGGGCTTGACAGATTGGTATCAAAGCACGGTTTTACGTCCTTGGACTTCATATCGATTCTCTCAGTTTTGAAAGCTTGTTTGAAAGTAAAAGAAGTGTACGCTCTCTCTCGTTGTGCCTTGGGATGTTCCATACAATAAGTCTAATATTTTCAAAAGCTCGTGCAAGTATTCAAATGAACGGAATCGATATGGGAAGGCCTTTGTGCCAAACCTTGTCGAGCTTGAGTTGAAAGGAACCCATGCTATAAGATAGCAAATTGTGTGCGTGACTGAATAACCTTACGCTAATACTAGCGAACGAATGTACGAGACCAGAGTGTAGTCCGAACGGGACGGCTATGCACACAGCCTTTTGGCTAAGTTGTGTCGAGTATCGCGCACCTAAACCTTCTAGTGCGAGCGAGTTTGCGAGCGAGATTGAATATCGCTCGGACGAGAATAAGTTAAGACTTAGAGTCTATATCGATAGAGACGCTATCGGACCAACACTAAGCAAACACCGAGAATGGTATTTGGGTTTTGAAGAATAGTTCGAACGGCTAATTTGTCGAGGAGTATGAATCAAAAATTTGGTTTACATAATGGACTATCAAAAATTTGAAAAAGAGTTTCAAGAGAGATACGTAAGCAAAATTATGACATTTTGAGTCGCAAGCTTTGCACTTTGTAATCCTATCAAGTTATGAATAAAAGAAGTGTTTCCTTTTCACATCTTTATGTCCAATATTTGGTTTTCTGCAATGAAATGTGCTGCATGCGTGTGTTTTGCTTTGTCTAATTGTATTGTGCAGGTACTGACCTTATGCAAGCGCAACTTAGGCTTGCACGGCATCACGTCTTAGCGAGGACGAACGATCCTGCAGGAATCAAAGCGAGGACGAACGTGTTAGCCCAATGATCTAACTATGTTTTCGATTGTGGTTATTCGATTAAGTTTAACATTATGATATCACTAATATTATCCTCTCTCTATAGCATTGATACTTAAACTTTGCATAGTCCTAATGTGCTTTATCTTATCATACTTGCTACATGTATATTGCTTTGTTCGTCTAACATGTATTTGCAGAAAAGCAATTAGCAAGATCAAATATAGACATATGCAATGAAGAAATCATGGTGGGCCAAAGACGATGGTATTCCACAAAGATTTCTCTGAACAGTCCGACGACATCTTCGGAGCCACGCACCCGGACAGTTTTCACAAACTGGATATTTTTGGATAGCTGTCGTCAAGGAAGAAGCCACCATCTATCAAGGAAAGAAGCCATGTCATGCCATCTTCATTTCAAGACTCTGAAGAAGCCTGCACCTGCTACAGTATTTATGGAGTCTGTAATGAGTCTTAGAAATAATTGTAAACACAAAAAATGGATGGCAAAATCGAAAGCTAGGGTAGAAATTAGTCCTAGATCATTTTCGGATGAAAATCGGTATACCTACGGTATATCGGTCTATACCGACGGTATACCGATTTTTGTTCACAGAAAGTTCTGTCTACAAAATCGGCATATCGACGGAATACCGATCTATACCGACGGTATACCGATTCAGTAACGTTGAAAATCCAACGGTCGGATTTCGAACGTTTAATAATCCCAACGGCTATATTTCTAGCCGTTGCAATTCCAGACTGGTATTCCGACGGTATACCGGTTCGTACCGACGGTATACCGATCGCTGACTGAAAAGTTGCCTTTGAGCTCTTTTCAATGCTTTGGTTATAAATAGTCGTAAACCCCTCCATTCAAGGTTGATGCTTTGAGCCTAAAAATTTCTAAACCACCAAAGGCTATCCACAAACAACTCTACAAAGCTTTCTTTTGGCATCCACAAATTGTGTTAGAGTTATTGAGTTAAAAAGTAAGATCTTCATCTTGTTCTATAAGGAGATCAAAACCTATTGTGAAAGGTTGAAGTTGGAGAGTCTTCGGATCCAAACTCTCGGTTGAAGTTGGAGAGTCTTCGTATCCAAACTCTCGGTTGAAGTCAGAGAGGCCTTCAGACTAAAGCTCTCGTGTAAGAAGTTGGTGAGCCTTCGTATGAAAACTCACGTTGTACTATTTGCGATAGTGGATTAAATCCGGAGACAGTTCCGGGACTGGAGTGCCCCTTGGGAGGATACTAGGATACATCGGATGTCGGTATTGTTTTGCTTCTTCTCTTGCACTTATATGTTTAAATTGCCCATTAGCTTGTGCTAAGTGCTTGATTAGTTAGCTTGACCCTATTCACCCCCCTCTAGGGTTACTACAGAATGACCCTAGCGGGATTGGGGCGTGACAAAGTGGTATCAGAGCACGGCTTTACGTCCTTGGCCTCTTACAAATATTGTTTTCGAAAAAGTATATAAAGTATTTTGATGGCTTTCAAAAATCCCGATTGCTAGTGTAATGTTACCAACTGAGAAGGCATTTCTGGAGCAATATCTGCCTCCCACCATCAGTTAGAAGATGGAGAACGAATTCATGTCACTGAAACAAGAGAGCATGTCCGTGGAGGACTATTGAGTCTGAATTTGCCAAGCTGGTCCCGTTTGCTAGTGTAATGTTACCAACTGAGAAGGCTCGCATGAATCGGATCATACAAGCCCTGAACGATAACATTCAAGAGTGTTCTGAACCGGAAGTGTAAATCATATACCAAGGCCTTCTAGGCGACGGTACAGGTAGAGCAATTTAAGCTAAGGAGTGCACCAGTGAAAGCTCAGACTGGGCGCAATCATTCTAGAAAGAGGTACTCTGATGGTAAAAGAAAGACCGGGGGGGAAAAGAAGGCAGACAATTAACAGCACCGGGGAGGAGAGTGTACTTTCTGCGGTCGTCGCGGTCACACCAAGGAAGTATGTCATTTTGCCAATAAATCATGCTTTGGTTGTGGTAGTACATACCATATTCTCAAGAACTGTCTGAAACGAAGGAACGATACTGAGGAGCGTGGGCCGTTGAGGGACCCACCGCCGATTCGGGACAACCCGCACAATCAGCAGTTGCGGAATGCTCGTGTTTTCAATCTGTCGACCTTGCTTGATCAGGATCAGAACCGTAATGGAGGTAAGCTTATTTCTTAAGTTTTGAGGACAAAACTTTTTCTCAGTAGGTTATTATGTAGTGTCCCACTACTCACGGTCCACTATGTAATACCCAGGGGCGGATCCAGAAATTAAAACTGGGGTGGGCTACAATAGATTCGGATGGACTAGAAGTGGCTAACATATATAAAAAAATCAAAACTGAAAAAATATAAGGAAAAAAAGAGTTAAATTTTTTTTAGGGTGGGCTGGAGCCCACCCCACCCCTATGCTGGATCCGCCCCTGGTAATACCTACGGCTTGTTAGCTTAGTCTTGAACTGAGTATTTGGAAAAACCTTTGCCGGTATCGACTGATCACGAATGAAACGCAATGAACCCTTCCAATTAATGGATCGGTTTCTATTGAAATGAATTCACGAGTTTTGTTGGATGCTTTCTTTCGCTGCTTGGTTTTGATGAATGTGTTTTCGTGTTGGTTTTCGATGATTGGTTTTCATTGTTCGCTTTCATCGCATTGCGCATTCATTCCGAATCTTGAGAGAAAGAGACCGAAGTATGCTAATCAAATGTTGGTGCAAATGCAGGAGTACGCATAGGCGGCGCGTGAACGTTGCGTGAAGTCCTTCCTTCTCTCGAATAAGATTCATCTATGTTAGTTGCTTTGACCGGGCTAACATTTATCTCCACGCCCTAATAAAAATGATCTATAGTCCACTCTTTTGTTGCGTTCTTCTGATCAACGATACCGAAAACAACAAAAGATAAGAACAAGAAATGAACTGCATGCTCACTCTTATAATGCTACTTTATCTGTTTGAAATGAATGCTAACGAATGACCGAAAGATAATTGAATGCTAATGAATGACCGAATGAATAAGGCAAGAAATGAACATGTCGCTACCTGTTGCACTGCTAAGTTTTATCTGATAGAAAGAACAAGTCATGCATTGGTCTCGGACAACTTGTGCACAAGGTAATAGTCTCTCTGTTGGCCCATTGGTCATGGTCAAACCTGATTTTAATAATTGATCAAACTCTGTCTCGATATAATTACAAGTCAACTCAGATGTTTACCTACGACGTTTTGGACACTGCTCAACAATGGATCTCTACTTTGTTCAAGACTGAAGATGTTTGCCATTCAGAATGTACTTCCTATTATGCTATGTAATTTTTTATTTTATTGAGTCTAGGAATACATTGTACACCGAGTCGTACTGGCAAATAGGCTATCCTAAAACGTTTTTCAAAACCATCATATTCTTTTACAAATGACCTACGTTTTTGAAAAATATTATGTTTACAAAAAGCTTCTGAAGGATTTTTCAAAAAGCCAAAATTTATTTTCTCCAAAAATGAACTGGCAGAACCCCAGGAGAACTCGGCCAGAGTTCGGCCATTTGGAACGTTAGTGAACGTTGGGTTTTTGAACTTGGTCATCCTTCAGTTGCGGTTTGTTACAAAGAGTTCTGTCCGAATTCTGTCCGAGTTCTGTCTTTGGAAAAACTATAAATAGAGAAGTATTTCGATCATTTCAAATCACCAATTCACTTTCAATCTCTTCTCTTCCTGAGCTTACATTCATCCAAAGAGTTCTTAAAAGCTTTCATTTTCAAATCCCAAGCCAGTTACAATCCTCTAGTCGATTTGCCAGTGCGGTACGGTCTAGAAGTTTCAGAGCGATTGTAATCAGAGGCTTGATAAAAGATTCAACTCTTTACAATTGAAGTTGGTCGACTTCTTCGTATCAAAGCTCGCGTCTGTAGAAGTTGCAAGGACTTCGTATAAAAACTTGCAGATTTTCCAATAGTGGATTCAACTGGAAGCTAGAGTTCTTCCGACTGGACTAGTCCTCACAAGAGGAAAACCAGTATAAATCTCGGTGTTTGCGTTTGCCTTCTGATCACTTTTAATTTATGTCATTTACTTTTGTGATTATTATTATATCTGTGATCTAACTGCTAACAAGTTTTTAATTAGCAATATTCCGCTGTCTACTCTATTCACCCTCCCTCTAGAGTATTCTGCTTTACGATTTCGTTCCTACAATTGGTATCAGAGCAGGTTCTCTATAAGCAGGTTCTCCATCTAGAGGTATATCGAAAGCGGATTATACAGGTAAAGCAAGGTAAAATTGCAGTTATATTCAATTGTTATATAGATCACAGCATTACACATGGCAACTGTGAAATTCACAAGTGAAGGCCAAGCCACAAACAGACCTCCACTGTTTGACGGCACAAACTACACTTATTGGAAAACACGTATGAGTTTCTTTCTGAAATCTCTTGATTTTGACTTATGGTCTGTAGTTATTGATGGCTATAAAAAAGCCACCTCGTATTAATGTTGATGGTGTTTTAGTTGAAAAACCCCATGACAAATATACAGAGGAAGAAAAGAAAAAGGCCAGTCTTGACGCACGTGCTATTAACGCTTTATTTTGTGCTTTAGACATAACTGAATTCAACAGGGTGTCTACTTGCACAACATCAAACGAAGTGTGGAAACTTCTCGAAGTAACCCACGAAGGAACAACACAAGTCAAGGAGTCAAAGATCAGCAGACTTACTCAGGAGTATGAGGCGTTCAAAATGAAGCCAAGTGAATCAGTCACTCAGATGTTTACAAGATTCTTGGATATTGTAAATCCTTTGTCCTCACTAGGCAAGGATTACAGTAACCATGAGAAGATTCGCAAACTTCTACGAACCCTTACAAAGAACTGGATTCCAAAGGCTACAGCAATCATTGAAGGGAACGACCTCTCAACAATGTCTCTAGAAACACTCATGGGTAAGCTACTCACTCACGAGTTAGTACTTCAAGACTTTGAAGATGCTACACCAAAGGAGAAGTCAGAGAAGATGATCGCTCTCAAGGCTCAACATAGAAGAACCATCGAAGATGATTCCGACGACAGCGACTCCGACTCTGAAGATCAAGCTCTTCTGGTAAGAAAGTTCATGAGCTTTAACAGGAGAACAAAAGACAGCAACAACAACAACAACGAGGAAGATCATATTTGCTACGGATGCAAGAAGAAAGGACACATGAAGAAAGACTGTCCAACAGCATCATCATCAAAGAAAAATAGCAAATATGACAAAGGCTACCTGAAGAAATCTACATCAAGGAAGTACGCCAACACAAGCATATGGCATGAAAGTGAAACCAGTGACTCAGAAGATGAACAATCAGATGACGCTGCAAATGTGTGCTTGATGGCTTGCGATCAGGTAATCACTAATCCTCTATTTGACCCTTATGATGATTTCACCTTTGAGCAATTAGGAGAGGCTTTCAGTGAACTGTTAGATGATTACAGGAAACTGCGTAACAAATATGAAACCTCTAAGAAGGTACTCAAAGAGTACAAAGGTGAAATAGGAAGACTTACCGACCTACTAGATCAGGTTAGAGATAATGACTCTTCAAATGAGTCTGGTGAGCTTTCTTCTATTAAATTATTGTTACACGAGACTGTTAAGCTATCCGAAGAAAAAGATCAAACTATCGTCCTGTTAAAGGAAGACCTATCTAAGGAGAGAAAGAGTCTCCAGTGTGCACAGGTCATATTAGAATCACTCACATCTGACTATACTAGATTATATGACACTTCCAAAAAGTTGAAAATTAGTTTAGGAAAACGGCCTGAAGTTGCTGCTTCCTATTCTAACACGTGTCAATTACCGAATCATCGGAACACGTCCAACACTGTCAGACCAAACCATACCAAGACTATGCCCAAGAAGACTAATAGGCATGCATTCTTCTATACTAGAAAACCAAAACCTACCAATCATGCACCTCACACTACTTTCAACACTCAATATGCTAAATGTCATTATTGTGGCCTCATTGGTCATATATCTTCTGCATGTAGAATCAGAAAGCTAGTAGATTTAAATGTTTATGCATGGATACCGAAAACTAACCAGTCAGGACCCTACAAGAAATGGATACCAAAAGTTTCATCTGCAAATTGTTTTGTAGGTGGAACGCCCTTCACATGATAGGAGCAAATGGATCCTCGACAGCGGTTGCTCATGGCACATGACCGGTGACGCTTCATTATTTGCAACACTGTCGAAGAGGAATAAAGAATGATACGTCTCCTTCGGTAATAATTTCAGAGGGTACATAATCGGCATCGGTAACATTGGTAAGGCTCCCTATCCAGTGATTAAAGATGTTTGTCTTGTTACTGAGTTAAAACATAATCTGCTCAGCATAAGCCATTTAGTTGATCATGGTTATGACATTAACTTCGTAAAAGATAAATGTACTATTATTGATAGTTCAACAGGCAGTACTATATTTGAAGGTATTAGGGAAGACAATATATATGTATTCTATTTGTTGGAAGATACTAACAATACAGGTAGATGTTTGATGGCCAAAAGTATTGAGAGTCAACTATGGCATATGAGACTCGGTCATGCAAACATGGATACAATTTCAAGATTATCTACGAAGAAGTTGGTACGCGGCTTACCGGATATTTCTTTCAAGAAGGATACGGTATGTAATGGATGTGAAAAGAACAAAGCTACCAAATCCGCATTCAAATCCAAGAACGCTGTAAGTACTACTAGACCTTTACAATTGTTGCATATGGACTTATTTGGACCCAGCAGAATTGCTAGTCTAGGTGGTAAGTTATATGCATTTGTCATTATAGATGATTTTTCTAGATATACATGGGTTTATTTTCTTGCACGCAAGAACGATGCATTATCAGAATTCGTCACCTTTTACAAGAAAGTACAGAATGAAAAAGGGTTCATGATTACTCGCATTCGTAGTGATCATGTCGGCGAATTTGAGAATGCAGAATTCAAGCAATTTTGTGACACACACGGTTATCTGCATCAATTCTCTTGCCCTAGGACTCCACAACAAAATGGAGTTGTGGAACGTAAGAACAGAACTCTATCTGAAATGGCTAGAGTTATGTTAAACCAGTTTAGTCTACCTAGATATTTATGGGCTGAAGCTGTAAATACAGCATGCTATATTCTCAATAGGGTTCTAATTCGACCTATATCGAAGAAGACTCCCTATGAATTATGGTTTGATAGAACACCAAATGTTTCTTATTTCAAAATCTTTGGTTGTAAATGCTTTATTCTTAATATTAAAGATAATTTGAGTAAATTTGATGAAAAGGCCGATGAAGGTATATTTTTAGGTTATGTAGCAAAGAGCAAAGGATATAGTCTTCAACAAAAGAACCATGATCATTGAAGAATCTATCAACGTCAAGTTTGATGAGCTAAATCAACACTTAGACGATGATGACAATGAAGACATAATCGCACCAAGTACAGCTACTGCAAAATCTTCACACAAAGATGCAGAACCATCACATCAGGCATCAGATGAACCTCCAAGCAAAGAAGTCGGAACTAGCAATCTTGAGACTGCACCAAAAGAGATGAGATTCTTGGCTAGTCATCCAAAGGACTTGGTAATTGGTGAGATTACCAAGGGTATAAGTACTCGTTCCTCTAATAAAGATATAGCTTCTTGTGTTGTTTTTGTCTCGCAGTTTGAACCCAAAAATATTGATGAAGCATGTAGTGATAATTTTTGGTTAGATGCTATGCAAGAGGAATTAAACCAATTCGAACGGAATCAAGTTTGGGAACTTGTTCCCAAGCCTATTGATCATCCGGTCATTGGCACCCGATGGGTATTCCAAAATAAACTGAACGAGAATGGTTTAGTGACTCGTAATAAGGCTCGACTCGTAGCTCAAGAATACAATCAGGAAGAAGGTATCGACTACGATGAGACTTATGTCCCAGTTGCGAGATTAGAATCCATTCGCATGTTATGTGCATTTGCATGTTTTCATAATTTTAAGTTATTTCAAATGGATGTCAAAAGCGCATTTTTAAATGGTTTTATAAAAGAAGAGGTTTATGTAGCTCAACCACCCGGTTTTACTGATTTCAAATTTCCTGAATATGTTTTCAAGTTGAAGAAAGCTTTATACGGTTTGAAACAAGCCCCTCGTGCTTGGTACGATCGTCTAAGCACTTTTCTACTTGATAACGGTTTTTCAAAGGGAAAGGTTGACACTACTTTGTTTATAAAATCTTTGAATAATAATATTCTTTTGATTCAAGTCTATGTAGATGATATTATCTTTGGATCTACTGATGAATCTCTTTGTCAAGAATTTTCTAAGTGTATGCAGAATGAGTTTGAGATGAGCATGATGGGAGAGCTGAAATTCTTTCTCGGACTACAAATCAAACAAACCAACAATGGGACGTTCATAAATCAAGCAAAGTACACAAAGGATCTATTAAAGAAGTTCGACATGGAAGCAGCAAAACCACTTAGCACTCCAATGACGACTTCAACCAAGCTTGATATTGATGAACAAGGCAAATCCGTCGACATACGTAAGTATCGAGGTATGATCGGTAGCTTACTGTATTTAACTGCTAGTCGACCAGACATAATGTTTAGTGTTTGCTTATGTGCACGTTTTCAAGCTAATCCTAAGGAATCACATTTGTGCGCAGTTAAGCGTATCTTTCGATACCTTAAAGGCACTTCTTCTGTCGGCTTATAGTATCCCAAAACCACGTCGTTTGACCTAACCGGTTATTCCGATGCTGATTTTGCCAGATGCAAAGTAGATAGAAAAAGCACTAGCGGCACATGTCATTTCCTAGGAAAAGCTCTAGTCTCTTGGTTTAGTAAAAAGCAAAATTATGTTGCATTATCAACAACCGAGGCTGAGTATATCGCCGCAGAACGTTGTTGTGCACAAATTTTGTGGATGAAACAAACCTTAGAAGACTATGGATTGCATTTTACACACATACCCATTTTCTGTGACAACACTAGTTCTATTAATTTGACTAAGAATCAAGTATGTCATTCTCGTACTAAACATATCGAGATTCGACATCACTTTCTTAGAGATCATCAACAAAATGGAGATATAGACCTTGTATACATAGACACACAGAATCAATTAGCTGACATACTCACAAAACCTTTAGCGGAAGATCGTTTCAATTATTTACGTCGAGAATTAGGCATTTTAGATGTCAATAATATTAATTAATTTTGTTTTATTAATTAATTTATTCGATACTCAAAAACTGTTTTCGAGACAAGCCCAAAAAGAGTCTGTCTGTCACCACGACTACGGTCGAAGCGAAGCGGTACTTAAGAGTTCCCCGGTGAACCTCCGTTAGCTGAGACAGTACTCCTACAGCTAATCTGAGACAAATGCTGAGTAAAGAATATTAATTTATAAAATAATATTAATTATATTATTTTGAGATTTAAAATTACTAAACTTTGAATTAAACATTTGAAACGAATTAATAAAAAAGAATGTGACCTCATTTGAATTATTATTATTATTATTATATATATATATATATATATATATATATATATATATATATATATATATAGCCAGGCAACCCTTGGCGAATTCGGCCCGAGTTCGATCCGAATTCGGCCCGAGTTCGATCCGAATTCGGCCCGAGTTCGACTGGGTATATATATGTACCAGCACGAACCCGAGACTTCCTTCTTCTTCATTCTTCCCCACATCCTCATAACAGCAGCAGCGCGCCTCCGAAACCCTAGCTTCTTCTCCATCCTTGTTCTTCCAATCCTTGTGGAGTTTCTCGTCCAAACTTTGGATTCGTGCGGAGAACGTCATCCTCTACAACATATCCAATTCTTGGAAGGTATAATCCCTTCTCTCCACCACTTTTCAATACTTAGGGTTTCTAGAAAATTTTGGGAAAGAATGCCTAAGTTCAATCCCTTCAAGAGGAAGAAGACCAATGCCAGTGAAGAGGCATCGTCTTCAGATCCGCATACGGATTGCCTCTTTTCTCCGGTCCAATCGGACGATGGTGCGTCGGATGAATTTTACTTTAAAACTTTCGATCAAGCTTTATTGTGGTACGCCGATTTTATCATGCGTACTATTTGCACCGGATCGCCGATTAAGTGGACTGTCTTTCCGGATCACCGCCCTTATTTTGAGGCATTAGGGTTACAACATTTTGTCACCTTACAATTCCCCATTGCCACTAATGCCATTAGATTATTCTATTGTCATTTCGTGTTAGACACTTTTACCGCGAGGACACGTGTCGGAAGAATTGATATCGAATTCACTGATGAAACGTTAGCGGAAATCCTTGGTATCCCAAACGAAGGTGCCCCGCTCGATGACATCACTGATTTTGATTTTTCCGATGGCACGACACTCGTTAGTTTCAAGAATGAGCTTTGTGCGCCCGCACGCGCTCGTCCTGGAAAGTTCAAGGCTAATAACTTGAACTTGTTTAACTACGAATTACATCGCATCATCTATTCCACCTTACTTCCGAAATCCACTTCTAAAGATGATGTCACTGCACTTGAGCTTTCTGCTCTTTATCATATTCTTAAGGGGATTCCTTTTTCTGCCCCTAAGACTATCATCCAGATGATGGATAGATGTCGCGGGAGAGACCGTAACCTATCTTATGCGATGCTTATTCCTCGCATCTTTCAGAGATTTGATATTGACCTATCTACTTGTGCTGTCGACCCCGAGCCCAAGTTTCTCAAACTCTCTCGTCGCAGCATTGCCACTGTTCCTCCACCTACTGCACCTACTCCCACAGCTCCCACAGCACCTGTTCCTCCTCATTCTTACCCTATGACATTTGAGGGTATACATCAGCACTTATCAGATCTGCAGTCTTTTTATGTTAAGACCTCTAGGGAACACGAATTCCGTGATGTGACTCGGTTCCAGGCGATTGCCAACTCATTCACCGATCTGAGGTTTGCGCAGACGGGTCATTCTGCTAGCTCTCTACCTCGAGACCCTTCTCTTTCTGGCTACCGCATTGACGACGAGGCGGTCCACTCTCTGTTCCAGCCAGGGAACGTCTATGATTGGTATCGTACCACTGGTGTCACTCCTCACACTTCTGGCGCTGGTACTTCTAGAGCTGGTCCTTCTGGACATGTTGAAGCTGCAGCTGATGACGTTGATGATGATGATGATTTTTGAGATATTAGATATTGAGATTGTTACTTTTGTCTTATGTTTACTTGGAAATGCTCCGACATTCCAAGATTTTATCAGTACTCTTATTTTTATTATCAGCACTTTTCTTTGTTATGTGACTATTCATAGACATGATTTTTTATTATGCCTCAGTTTTGGCATCTTAGTCTATTTTTCAGCACTTTATTTGTTTCAGTATTATTCTCACACTTTATTAAATACTGTCTGTGACAAATACATGTCTATGTTGTTCTATAGTCTATCTGTTTCTCTTACTATATTTACCGTTTATACCATGTCTGTCATGATTATTTATTTCTATTGTGTTTCTTCACTGTATGTTACTTATGCATTGATTGCGGGGGAGCTTTCTCTTTTGCAATTATTTTGCTAAGTGACAAAGGGGGAGAAATAAGGATCTAACATTTTTTTTTCGTTCAAGTGAAATACAGGTTATGAACAATTTATTTTGATTACTATTTTGAATTGATTCCAGCTTAGATGTTATATCAGCATGGTTTGTCAATTATCAAAATGGGAGAGATTGTTGGCCCATTGGTCATGGTCAAACATGATTTTAATAATTGATCAAACTCTGTCTCGATATAATTACAAGTCAACTCAGATGTTTACCTACGACGTTTTGGACACTGCTCAACAATGGATCTCTACTTTGTTCAAGACTGAAGCTGTTTGCCATTCAGAATATACTTCATGTTATGCTATGTAATTTTTTATTTTATTGAGTCTAGGAATACATTGTACACCGAGTCGTACTGACAAATAGACTATCCTAAAATGTTTTTCAAAACCATCCTATTCTTTTACAAATGACCTACGTTTTTGAAAAATATTCTTTTTACAAAAAGCTTCCGAAGGATTTTTCAAAAAGCCAAAATTTATTTTCTCCAAAAATGAACTGGCAGAACCCCAGGAGAACTCGGCCAGAGTTCGGCCAGAGTTCGGCCATTTGGAACGTTAGTGAACGTTGGATTTTTGAACTTGGTCATCCTTCAATTGCGGTTTGTTACAAAGAGTTCTGTCCGAATTCTGCCCGAATTCTGTCAGAGTTCTGTCTTTGGAAAAACTATAAATAGAGAATTATTTCGATCATTTCAAATCACCAATTCACTTTCAATCTCTTCTCTTCCTAAGCTTACATTCTTCCAAAGAGTTCTTAAAAGCTTTCATTTTCAAATTCCAAGCCAGTTACAATCCTCTAGTCGATTTGCCAGTGCGGTACGGTCTAGAAGTTTCAGAGCGATTGTAATCATAGGCTTGATAGAAGATTCAACTCTTCACAATTGAAGTTGGTCGAGTTCTTCGTATCAAAACTCGCGTCTGTAGAAGTTGCAAGGACTTCGTATGAAAACTTGCAGAATTTTTCAATAGTGGATTCAACTGGAAGCTAGAGTTCTTCCGACTGGACTAGTCCTCACAAGAGAAAAACCAGTATAAATCTCGGTGTTTGCATTTGCCTTCTGATCACTTTTAATTTATGTCATTTACTTTTGTGATTATTATTATATCTGTGATCTAACTGCTAACAAGTTTTTAATTAGCAATATTCCGCTGCCTACTCTATTCACCCCTCCCCCCCTAGAGTATTCTGCTTTACGATTTCGTTCCTACACTCTCGACGGTACTGGGGACACCCGGAATCGATCGACCTAGAAGAAATTATAATAGCACCCTGAGGTAAATGCTACACCTCGCAGACAAGGGGTGTTATGTCTATTAACGACGAGCTGAACCATAAGTCTCAGCGGCTAATCATGAAAAATAACCCATGGACCACCATGTAGTTAGATGCATGCATATGAACAAAGTCTTTACTGCAAAACCTAACATTGGTCAATGATGGGAAAGTATGCTTCCTATATACAAATTGTGCTAACATGTTTTGTGCAAGGATAACTGTCGGCGATGGGTAAGATTATTGTGCAGATGATTTTACTGTTTATGCTTCTTATGAACTGTTAAAAAGAACCTAGACAAGTAGAACGATCACATAATAATTGTATGCTAGCTTCACATGTTGATTTAGTACAGATTTATGTGAGTTCGACCAAAAGTCACTCGCCAGTACAAGATGTGTAATGATCCACGTTGTGGGCATCCTTTTCAGCTAGCAAGAAAATAGGAGAATTTCAAATGAGGCGTTAAAGCTCGTCCAGTCCAGTAGAGCTTGTTGGTTGCCTCGAAACATTTTCATTTTCAAGTCAAGTTTGCAAGTTTTCTTTGAAGGTGTTTTTTCATTTTCGACTATGTAATAAAGGGATATAATGTATGGACATTGTGGCTATTTTGAAAAAGAGTTTCAAGAGAGATGTAAGCAAAATTATGGCATTTTGAGTCGCAAGCTTTGTACTTTGTAATCCTATCAAGTAATGAATAAAAGAAGTGTTTTATTTTCAAATCTTTATGTCCAATATTTGATTTTCTGCAATGAAATGTACTACATGCGTGTGTTTTGCTTTGTCTAGTTGTATTGTGCAGGTGCAACTTAGACTTGTGCAAGTGCAACTTAGACTTGCACGACATCACGCCTTAGCGACGACGAACGACCGCATGGATCAAAGCGAGGACGAACGACCCTAGCAGGATCGTGACGTGACAACTATTACTGGAAGTAACTCGATACGATGTCCAGGTCCTCACATAATATAAACCGAAAGCTCTCTCTCAGTATGATACTCATCGTCGACCGTTGAATCGCGTCGTCACACATTTGAGAAGTTGTATCAACCTGTAGGCAAACAATCCATAATTTTATTTTTATCAAGAAAAGCTGGCACACTCGGACAACCTATACAAACCAAACTCCACCTCCTCCTCTTGGTAACCTTCGTGCAACAATCCTGACACGAAGTTAATGTTTGGCTCTAGCTTACCAGGTCAGTTATGATCCAGTCCATCCTATGAACTATGAATAGCACAACACACTGGCACAGGGCCGGGCTCCCTTACCATCCAATTAAGATTGATCCGAAGCCCATAAGACATGTAGCTCCTGCTCGAAGTAGCGGTCTCCGCCACGGAGTCGATGGAACAGGAAGCGGGTCTTGAGGGGCCCGACCGTGTTCCGGTTCGAGCCGTACGGTGATCCTCCGGGCGTGGTAGGTGACCGCCCCGGGGGCGTTTGTTTACGTACTTGTACGATCTTTGTAACCCTGCAATAACAGATCTCGTCAGAGACCAAACTTCGACATTATGACCACACAACCCCTGGATAAGTCCTTTCATGATATTATGGGAAAATTTAGGTGCATTTGATAAATAAAAAATAAACCAACATTTTCAAGAAAGCGTAGTGTCAAAACACCTATAGGACACGAACACGTTCGCTTCGGTTGGTGCCATGTCCGTGTCCGCAAACAGCATCCGATACTAAAAACAGCAGATTACATTTCGATCTCGTCAAAAAAAAAAAAGTGGATCGGGGTCCCTAACCCTAGCCCTATTTTGATCAAAAAAGAGAAAAGAAAGAAAGAAACCAACATTTTCAAGAAAGCGTAGGGAACCAGAGAGAACAGCGCCGTGCCTCGTGTCAAAACACCTATAGGACACGAACACGTTCGCTTCGGTTGGTGCCGTGTCCGTGTCCGTGTCCGTGTCCGTGTCCGTGTCCGTGTCCGCAAACAGCATCCGGTACTAGAAGCAGCAGATTACATTCCGATCTCGTCGACAAAAAAAAGGAGAAAATGGAGGATCGGGGTCCCCTAGCCCTGATTTTTATGGCGGGGAAATTGGACCTGGAGGGAGTTGCGGGTGAGGAGGCTGTACTGCGGGCTCCGCATCTCGGTGACGCCGAACCGCCGCGGCTTCTCCGGCCGGTCCTCGTCCTCGCTGAAGCTCTTCCATTCGTAGTAGTAGTTAGAAGAAGAAGAAGACATTCCTTCTCACTCCCTCCGTGGAATTATTTTTTTCTCCCCCCTCTCTCCTTCTGGAAAGCGAGGAAGTAGAGGCTTCCAGGTGCTTCTGGAAAGCTCCCCCCGCGTCTCTACAAACAACTTTATTACACGTCCTTATTATAAAGACACTTGTAATTAAAATTTATTTATTTTTAAATGAATAAAAAATATTAAATAAATCTATTTTTCAATGTCTCATTTTTAGATATTCAATGCATTTAAGAGACGTTGTAATTAAGAATATCAAAAAACAACTTTTGTATTCATCTAGATACTCTTTATTAATTTTAATTAATAAATATAATAAATAAATTTTTGAAAAGAACTTTTTACGGTGAAGTCCACTTTTGGCATTATATGGTAGATATTCCTTATTAATTTTAATTAGTAAATATAATAAAGGGTATTTTTGGAAGACAAAATTTACGGTGAAGTCCACTTTTAGCATTATATAGTAGATAAATTATTAGATTGCGATGGAGCTTAGTACAAATTTGTAATAAAATAATAAACGTAAAATGAATTAAATTTGTACGAGAATAGTAAAAAAATTAAATTTTGTGTTTCAAATGAGATATGATATCATGTTTTTTTTTTCAAAAAAATATATAAAATTTATAATCTAGAAATTGTTGCTCCAAATTGTGTCTTACTATTTTACAAAATAAATTATAGATTTTGAATGTAAAAATTATGAAGTCCATGCTACTACTCTTGTGGCTGAACAGGCAATCATGGTACTTCAATTGACTCTTATTATTATTCAGAATGAGCTTCCTTTACATTTTTGTTTGAGTAATCCAACTCGCTAGAATGTTTGGCATAACAATGTTGTATTTATTTATTTTTATATTAAATAAACAAAATAATAAACTTTTATTATTAAAATAATATATTTTTTCAATGAATACATCCAACCATATAATATAATGCAAGCATGAATAATAAACTCCATTTTCTCTGTCTCATTTTCCTTCTCTTTTTTCACAAAGGGTTGTTTCGATGCATGTAACTTTTTGAAAAGTCTGAAAGTGACACTTTCAACATATTGTAGTGCAATGCACTTGCAGCGTGTATTATAGTCCCCACTCCGCGAAGGCACTATATAAACAGAGAAGTTGGTGCATTGGCTCGAGAGGAGGCGCTCACGAAGACGATTGATCTGGGTGAGTGGATAAGTATTCCACTTTCTGATTCTTTCACGCCTAATAAAGAATCCATAAGTTCGAATAAATGCATATTGCTAAGAACAAGTTTGTAATCATTGAGAATGTTAATACAACGACCCGGTATGCTTTAATAAGATAAATTGCATGTTGCTTAATGAAAGAACGCTTACTATGCTAAGTCAAGATAAGTATTTTGCATGCTAAAGTAGATTGCCCCTACAAGTGAAATAACCATTGTCATGTTAAATAAGAAGATAAATAGAATGTTTTCATGCCCCAGACCGTATGCTATCAAAAGTATAGTTCATGTTTAATGTTATAGAATTGTTGCCATGTAAACCCCCAATATTTTTCTAATTGTTTTAGTACTTTAAAATTTTATTTTTGCTATATTATTTAGTAATAAAGAAGTAGTTGGTATATATGTATGTAATTATATATATATATAATATGTATGATTGTGTTGCATGATATTTTAATTGCTACTAAATATAGCCTACAGTTGTTACAAAAATTTGATACTTATTTACAATTTATAGGATTTTTATGTAAGTGTGTGTGTGTGTGTGTATATATATATATATATATATATATATATATATATATATATATATATATATATATATATATATATATAGTAGTAAAGAAAAAGGTATAAAGGTGAACAGTGCCTTGGGGGCACTGTTGCTCATCCCTTCCCACCCGAGCAAAGGACTCAGCTCTGCTATGTGCGGATGCAAACCCGAAGGCCATTCCCCCCAATCCATTTGAAATCTGAAACTCAACCAAAATCCTTTCTAGATTAGTTTAAACCCAATTCTCTACTGATTAGATTAGGATTAAATAACAAACCTTAATCTAACTCAGTATTAATGTGATCGGGAATCAATTTAAACCGCCTATATATATTTAGTGTTTTTCGAAAACAAAACGAAAACTCTCGACTGCGACCCACGTTTCTAGCGCCGCTGCATAACTCTCGGCGAACTCGAAGACCCTCCCCAACCGCCTGCATAACCTGTTCGCCGTCGACGATTACCGGAGCCACGCCGCACTCGCCTGGACCGACGGCAAAACAGGGGAAACTATGTTTCGAGCACTGCCCAGGTATCAACTTCTCATCCTGATTTCTCCTCCGATACTAGATCGTTTTGAGTTTCGTAAAGTTTCATGGAAACCCAGTATGACCCTCTTGAATTCCCACCAAAGGGATTTAAACACGACGGCACGACCCTTCCGCGAATTCGACACAAAGTCGATAATTTCTGTTCAAAAAACAGAGCATAATGTTAATCCAAACCCTTACTTGAGAAGCCAGTTTTTGAACCAAATATTAGGATTTTCGAAAATATGATTGAAGACATTTAAAGACAATATATACGAGACTGAAACGCATATGTTAGATCGACTTCTTGAATTACATGCATAAAGTTATTCATTATTAAAGATTCACGAAAAACTGTATTTTTAAAACTAGAAATTCTAGAAAACTTCTCGATACGACGTGCATCCCGACAAACCGGGCGACGTGGTCGCGTGCTATACGCATCGAAAGGCGCGTATGGACGTTGCTGACGTATGAAAACTGACGGAACTCAGTTTCGTCGCGTGTGTGCGACAAAATCAGTACGTATCCGTCAAAATACTCTCGTATCGGCGCTTTGCAAACTTGGCCATAACTTTGTGCACGTTCGTCAAATCGAGACGAAACTTGCGCCAACAGGTCCGAATCGAAATTATGGTCCTGCATGCCAAGTTTGGTATAATTCTGAAAAGGTTGATTGGAATGCCAAAATTGGTGGGCCCGCGACCCGATCCAACGGGCGATTTTGTGCCCGACTCATCGAAATCCAAAATTGGACATACCGTTGAGTTTCTCTCCTCAAACTGAATTCGTAAACATGTTGTTTGATGACTTTAGAGACCATAGACTTTGGCACGTATTTCGGTACAAAGCGGGTCCAACGATGGACATTATTTTGATCCGAAATTATGATTTTGCCCATGTTCCAGAATTAGACTTTTGGACCAGCATTTTCTGGGTATATCTTTTCACCGAGAATATTTTTGATGTTTGTTTCAGCATCCGGAGTCATCTGTGAATTGTGAGTTTTGTGTTGACGCTTGCGACATTTGGATTTGCCTTCCTCGTACCGCAGGCAAGTATACCTTGCCATAGATTCTGATTGTGCTCATTTATTTTCAGTATATTTTATTATTGCATATTTCTTTCTCTTATTTGTCATATTGTTTATATTGGGCGTCCAAGTCACACTTGGGTGCGGACGACTAGATTTAGTTGTTTTCATTATTTTTATATTTTATTATACATGTCGACCTAGAGTTAGACGACTACCTTATGAGTGTGGGATATTTTCATATCTCCTATGGCCTTGACACATGTGTATCATGGGATGAGTGAGTTCATATATGACACGAACCTGCGTATTCGACTGGCCATCGATACGTATGGGTCGTGCGACGGATAGGAGGTAATTGCTACTAGTGTGTTGAGTTAGAAGCCGTAGCAGTTGTCAACTGAACAGGCTGTAGATACATCTTGGACATGAGCATTGGAGGGGAGGGGACAGCTACTAGCGTAGGGGCTATATTTATTTTTACACACTTTGTGGGCTGATAGTGACTCGTATGAGCGCTACTTTCTGCCCCTGGCCGATAGCGACTCGGATGAGCGCTACTTACTGCCACTCTTTATTACTCTGCTGGTCCTACAGCCCCTGCATAGAACGTTGTCCTCAAAGTGCATCTCACATAGACGATTAGGAGATCCTGTAGAGTCGTAGTTGCATATTTTACACATTCAGTTATTTTGGCATATTTTCTGTATCTTGTTACATCCCTCTGAGGACATGGTGATCTCTCCAGGATTAGACGAGCAGGACTATCCCAAGGAGTACGGTGCAGCGTTGGATTCTTCATACATTGGTGACGAGACATCTCCTGCTCAGACTTAGTTTTATTCTTTATTATCTGAGACCATGTATTGGACATCTTTTATCATCTTTCTTGCTGTTTGAGAAGGTTGGACTCCGTTTAGTTGAGACTATTTTTCATAGCTGTTTGGAGTGGGAATGTCCACCCGACTATCTTTTGACTTCTTTTATTATCATTGAGACATATTTATTCATTCTGTGTTGAGCTGTAGATTAGATTTAGTTATTATATTGTGGCTTATCATATATCGTTACTTACAGCTTATGTACAAATGCGAGGATACCACATATTGGTGTATTCCTCATATACGTGCAGCTGGCATGCTGACGTACTAGTCCTACGCATTATGGGACTGGAGCATTACATGTTTTTGTGGTGGCCCATGCAGGTCATCTATTAATGTTGTTGGGTTACATGACTGTGCCCAACAAGCCTGCAATTAGGAATAGGATATAGAGTCTCATCCACTTATAAATATCTCCCTTGATCTCTTCTCAACTTCTCATTTGATTGCTTGATTACATCCAGTTTGAAATTGTTCTAACCATCTCAATTCTTCGTGCCAATATAGGATGAATCTTTGTAGTGGACGCGCTACTCCCCTCGCCATTACTGATGGAAACACCACTACTCAAGAAGGACCGGTGAGTCAGCCACCCATGTCCCCTACCACTCCAGCACCATCCGGATTGCAGCCTGTGATGACACCCCCCACTACTCAGCAGCAAGCCCCGGCACCTCAAGTGGGGCAGCCAGACCCCGAAAACCCTGTAACTCAAGAGGAGTACCTACCGCCTTCGCCACCTTATCCACCCCAGCTCCTACCACAGATTCCACTCCCATGTCCACCATCATCATATCCACCACAACCGCCTCCACAATATCCACGATCATCATATCCACCACAACAGCCACCATAGTATCCACCATCTTATCCACCCCAGCAGCCCCCACCATATCCATCACCATATCCACCATCATATCCACCCCAGTATCCTTCACAGAATCCACCTCAGTATCCACCCACATACCCCCCATAATATCCCTTTACCTATCCTTCATATCCTCCGTAGTACAGGCCACAGGGTGCCCCACAGATCATGCCCCAAATGCCATACATGCCCCCACAGCAGCCCATGTCTCAGGCTGGTGGGACTACTACAGAGCAGATCCTCCAGAGCTTAGTACAGGCTCAGATGCAGCAGAGCGAGGCTATCAAGAGGAGTTTGGAGACAACATTGACCCGAGCACCCCAAGCCTCTGTGGGTTCTATCGAAGGGTTTCGCAACATGAATCCTCCACCCTTCAAAGGCACTGAAGACGTCATCGGGATCACCAATTTGCTGGTTAAGACAGAAAATCTCCTGAAGGCTTCAGAGTTATCCGCAGATCTATGAATGACGGCAGTGAAGTTACAGCTGGAAGGAAATGCTTATGATTGGTGGGCCGCAAAGGAGAGACGGCTAGGAGTTGATCAGACGTGGGAGGAATTCAAAAGATTGTTCAATAAGAATTTTTTCTCCGACACTGCCAAGGATGCTCTATATGACCAGTTTCTACACTTGGAGCAGGGGAATATGACAGTTGATGAGTACGATGCCGAGTTTAGTCGACTGAGTCGTTTTGCACTGGGGTTGGTTACGACAGAGCTGGAGAAATCCAAAAGATTTCATTGAGGCTTGAGTGTAGAGTTACAAAGGTACACCAGCTCCGAGTCGAGGGTCTCCCAA
Source organism: Iris pallida (assembly GCA_029216955.1). NCBI lineage: Eukaryota > Viridiplantae > Streptophyta > Magnoliopsida > Asparagales > Iridaceae > Iris > Iris pallida. Next base: position 5,829,877 of record JANAVB010007198.1, read on the forward strand.
GCAGCTGTTCTAGCAGAGGCTAAAACTCAGGAGGCCATAAGCAAGAAGGTAAATCGACAAGTTACATCGACTATGGGATCAGCTAAGACCACTACCGGAGGGCTAGTGAGTCGTCCTCCCACACATCAGCATCAGCAGAGGACAGGGCCATACCAGACACAGGAGAAGGCCACTTGCCATTACTGTGGCAAAGTTGGACATATTCATAGAGATTGTAGACGGCGGCTGGGACATTGTTTAGCTTATGGATCGAACCAGCACCAGACCAGAGATTGCCCATTTCATAGGAACGCTCCACAAAATCAGCAGCAGAGGCCAGCGATTGCGGGACCAGGAGCACCACGACCACCTTTACCCCCTTAGGCAGCCCAATTTCAGCAGGCTAAAGCACAGACGGGCAACCAGAGAGTTGGGAAGGCTTTTGCACTAGCTACAGAGGAGGTCGAACAGGAGGTAGACGTCATAGCAGGTATGGTTTTAGTTACATCATTTTCTGCCATCACATTTGACATTTGAGCCACCCATTCATTCATAGCCACTAGCTTTGCCACTAGACACAGTATACCCATGTCATCTTTATCTAAAAATATTAAAATCCTCACTGGAGGAGGAGTGGTACATGTTAGTGGTGTTTGTAGAGATTGTCCTGTAGTAATAAATGGTAGAGAGATGAAGGCACGACTCCTTGTATTTCCTATGCCGATGTTCGATGTGGTTCTCGGAATGGACTGGTTGAGCCAGCATTTTGCTCTCATTGACTGCCATAGGGGCAGTATCGTCTTTAGACCCCCGAGTGATGTGGAGTTCGAGTTCACCAAAGAGGAAGCCTTGAGGAGCGACACACCTGCATCGGGGACTCACATGATGATGTAGGACACCCCTTAGCACCCTATCATTACCGAGTTCGAGGATGTATTCCCCGAGGAATTGCCAGGACTGCCACCTGACCGAGACATTGAGTTTTCTATTGAGCTTATTCCGGGAGCCGAGCCTATTTCATCTCGAGTTTATCGACTAGCGCCCAAAGAGTTGGTAGAGATGAAGATGCAGATTGATGACTTATTGGAGAAGGGCTTTATTCGTGCCAGTACATCACCGTAGGGAGCATTCGTTCTTTTTGTGCCTAAGAAAGACGGGACCGTGTGCATGTGCATCGACTACAGAGCATTGAATACGGTGACAGTGAAGAACAAGTATCCATTGTCGCGTATAGACGATCTATTTGATCAACTGAGTGGAGCAAATATATTCTCCAAGATTGACTTACGATCAGGCTATCACCAATTGAAGGTTCGGAAGGAAGACATTGCAAAGACGGCTTTTCGATCAAGGTATGGACACTACGAGTTCTTGGTCATGCCTTTCGGTTTGACAAATGCTCCCGCAGTCTTCATGAATTTAATGAACAAGATCTTTCACCAGTACTTGGACAAATTTGTAGTAGTCTTTATAGATGATATCTTGATTTACTCCAAGAGTCAAGAGGAGGATGAGCAACATCTACGGATAGTTTTAGAAACATTGAGGAATGAGCGACTCTTCACGAAGCTTAGAAAGTATGATTTCTTTCTCAAGGAGGTATCATTTCTTGGTCATGTTGTTACAGGTGATGGTATATCAGTGGACCCAGAGAAGATCACAGCAATCAAATCATGGCCCGCTCCCACATCAGCTTCTGAGGTGAAAAGTTTCCTCGGACTTACGGGTTACTACCGACGGTTCGTAGAAGATTTCTCTCGAATAGCGGGGCCCATGACTCGATTAACTTGCAAGGATCAGAAGTTTGTATGGACAGACGAGTGTCAAGCCGCATTTGACAAGTTGAAGAAGCGATTAACCACAGCACCGATTTTGACATTACCATCGGGCCCGGGAGGATTTATGATCTACAGTGACGCATCCGGGCAAGGTTTAGGATGCGTATTGATGCAGCACGGTCATGTAGTAGCATATGCATCGCGACAGTTGAGGGTGCACGAGAAGAATTATCTGACCCACGACCTAGAACTTGCATCGGTTATTTTTGCTTTAAAGTTATGGAGACACTACTTGTACGACGAGAAGGTTGATATCTACACCGACCATAAGAGCCTCAAGTACGTGTTCACATAAAAGGAGTTGAATATACGACAACGACGTTGGTTGGAGTTGATGAAGGATTACGAGATTGAGCTACATTATCATCCGGGCAAGGCTAATGTCGTGGCACACGCATTAAGCCGTAAGCCCATGGCACACTTTTTGACTATGTAGAAGGAGTTGATTAGAAACTTGCAGCAGCTTGGTATTGAGGTAGTATTGCCTGGAGTAGATGGCATATTAGCCAACCTCCAAGTGCAATCATTATTGGTAGAGCGCATCAAGGCAGCATTGTCCACTGATGCTAGATTTTGACGGCTCAGAGAGAGGAATGAAGCAGGAGAGCAGACGGGATTGAGGATCCATCATGATGGGACATTACGATGTGGAGATCGTATTTATGTTCCTAATAGAGAGCTATGGCAGGAGCTGATGGCAGAGGCTCACAGTTCGACTTACTCTATTCATCCCGGAGGAACCAAGATGTACCGCGACTTACGACAGTATTATTGGTGGCACGGAATAAAGTGGGAGATAGCTCATTTCGTTGCCAAGTGCTTGGTATGTCAACAGACAGCTGGACTGTTGCAGCCGCTACCCATTCCCGAGTGGAAGTGGGAGCACATTATATGGATTTTGTCACGGGTTTTCCTCGGAGTCCTAGGAGACGCGACGCAGTGTGGATGATTGTTGATAGACATACAAAGTCAGCCCATTTCTTATCTTTTAGAGTGAGCTAGTCGACAGAGGTATTGGCAGAGATGTATATGGAGCATATTGTGAGATTACATGGTGTGCCTGTTAGTATTGTGTCGGACCATGACTCGAGATTTACCTCACACTTTTGGAGGAGCATGCAAGAGAGTTTGGGTACCCAATTGAAGTCTAGCACGACGTACCATCCGCAGATAGACGGCCAGTCGGAGCGTACCATTCAGACGCTAGAGGATATGTTGAGAGCGTGCATGCTTGACTTTGGCAGTTCATGGGAGGACCATCTTCATCTTGTTGAGTTTTCCTACATTAATTGTAGTGTCCCGTCCCGCAAAGTCAATCGGAGGAATCGAAGCGCCGACGGTGTTCGAAATTAGCCTTGCAACGGCTGCTCGAAGGCTCGCTCGGTCGAGGCGACTCCTCGCTCAGGTGGGGTAGTTTCGGTAAACTCGTCTCATCTTAGCCTTTACTTAATAACTCGTATGTTTTTAACTTGCACAAGTTAGGCTTGATAATAAAATAGACGCATCCACGTAGCTAAGAGAATAATCCCGACGGGTCGGAATGTCTTAGAACATAAAAAATGGTCCCACGGTCTGCTTAGAAGTCGGCTCAGCGTGCTTTTAAAATGACACTCGATCCTTCGTCCCGTGGCTTGGGAGAAGGAAGTTGGCCTAAGTTGCTAAGTTGCCTCGACACTCGAATTAGCCTAAGTCATAGGTGTCGTCCGCATGAATGCTTGATAAAGCATGCACGGTCCCGTTGTTTTGTCCCAACACTTGAATTAGCCTAAGTTATAGGCATCGCCTGCGTGAATGCTTGACAAAGCATACACGGTCCCATCGTCCAAGGCTTGGCATAGCCTTCGCATGTCCCGTGGGTTAAGTCGTCTTGTACGGCTTGTCGGCTTAGGTCTAGGCACCCGAGAACTTAGTTGTTCAAGTCGAACATATGCACGGCCCGTCCTCTCGATACGAAGCTCGGCGTAGCCTTTGCTCGTCGAGTCGCTTCCCGAATAAGTTAGACAAGAGTTGCGTTGGGCTATCGAAGCCATTTCTAGCACTGTTCCGCTCTATCTGCGGTTGTCAAGTCACGTAGCCCCTCGAGAACAAGGCTCGTCGTATAAAGTATATGACTTAAGCGATAGCGTCACATAGAGAAACATGCCTGTCTAAGGCACGAGTCACGGTGGATTTAGTAAAGAGTATGCCACGGACAAAGGAAGTCCACGCGACTGGTTGTCGCCGAGATCGGTCCCACTACTCGGGAGTCTCGATAAGTCCCACACACGAGATCGGTTCTGCTACTTGGGAGTCTCGATAAGTCCTGCTTAAGAGATCGGTCCCGCTACTTGGGAGTCTCGCTATGTCTTAAAAAAGAAACACACGAGATCGGTCCCGCTACTTGGGAGTCTCGATAGAAAGTTAGAAAGCATGGTCATGTTAAGGAAAGGACTTGGTAGATCGAGTTACGTCTTGCATGGTCATTGGACAACTTGTCGACAAGGTGTAGTCTTCTCAAATAATCGTCGGGGCGCCGGGATCATGTCAGCCCGGGGGAAGCGAGTTGCAGCTCAAAGTAGGATGCTGGATAACCACATGGGAGATTCGGCACCTCCGGGGCTAGTTACCCACGGAAGGACGGTCCGATATCCCCGAGCCAGTCCATGATAGCTTGACATTGCTAGTGACCACTCATGTAGATGGGTCGGCAGAATAGCGGCAAACCGCGTGTATGCCTTTGGATTGAGTCTAGAACTTGAATACATGTCTAGTCGGTAACACAATGTCTGGGCCTAAGATTGGGCTGCAGCATAGGCACCGTGCTTGGCATGATATTTGGCATCGGATGTTCATGAAATCGACACTATGTTTCACAATTCTTGTTTAAGCTGGTTTATGAGTCGAACAGGTAGGCCGCAAGGCGGTAGCATTGATAAGTCTTGATAAGTTGCGAGGCACGACCTCAATCTTGAAGCACGAACAAGTCTAAGCAAGGTCTAGAGGCACGACCTGCACGAGTCATTTCCCCCTTGACGTCGTTGGCACGAGAATTGGTCTAGAGGCACTTGAGTTTAAGTGAAAGTCATGGCACGACCGAGTTCACATAAGTTGCTCTTTGGCGAAGATAAGTCTCGAATATGTTGAAATTACGAATAGAGTATGGCACGACCATGCCGTCCGGAGTTGAAGTTCGGTCAAGTACATAAGCGATAAGGAACTACCTCGATCGAAATACACGTTGGCATTATAGCACAACCATGTTGTTGCACATCGGTTTGGTCAGGCATCGTAGTCTTAAAACTGATCCTAAGGAAAGACTAGAAAGACAATCGTAAAGGGACTTGTATTGCACAAAAGTAAATAAACGTATCGGTTATGTATGGGTGGGCGAGGAGCTCACTCCACCAGTACAGTTGAGTACTGACACCCACATAGTTTTTATGTGCATGCACAGGTAGAAGCTCATGGCGTGGAGCTCGCTTGGATGCGTCGAGGCACGGAGTTCCTTGGCGATTCGAAGCGTGCGGCCGCATGGAGTCAAGACTTATACGGGACATAATGTATGGACATTGTCTTCCGAAGCTTCCGCTGGCTCAAGCATTTATATCGAGAGATGAGAGAGAGCAGAGTGACTTGTATAATGAGAGAAAAGTGATCATGAGAGACTTGTAATCATGGCCTTGCGCCTATTGTAATCTGATTGTTCAATATCAATAAAAAAGTTCTGAATGACTTGTGTTTTGCCTTTAAATTTTTGCTGCATGTTCAATATTTCTGCTTGGGACTTCTGTACGACGACCCCGTCGCCACCGCTATAATCGGCCGTTATGGAACCTGCCTTGCACGAGCGCAATCTAGGCTCGTGTGGTATCACGCCTTAGCGAGGACGATTGCTCCTACGGGAGCGGATCGTAACATCAGTAGCTATCAAGTGAGCATTCAAATGGCTCCGTTTGAGGCGTTGTATGGTAGGAAGTGTCGGTCTCCTGTTTGTTGGAGTGACATAGGAGAGCGATAGCTATTGGGTCCCGAGTTGGTCTTGAGCAGAGTGGAGACAGTGAAGAAAATTCAGGGCCACCTGCAAGCAGCACAGGATCGTCAGAAGCAGTGGGCAAATAATCGTCGTCGACCCTTGTAGTTCAAAGAAGGCGACCATATGTTCTTGAAGATATCCTCCACTAGAGGCACGATTCGATTCGGAGGACGTGGCAAATTGAGTCAAAGGTACATCGGGCCTTTCGATGTCTTGGAACGTGTTGGAGAGGTTGCCTATAGATTGGCTTTGCCACCGTCGCTAGAGGGAGTGCATGACGTATTCCATGTATCTCAGTTGAGGAGGTACGTGACAGACGACAATCATGTGCTTGATCACTCCGAGATCACGGTTGGACTGAGTTTATCGTACGAAGAGCAACCAGTAGGTATCCTCGATCGTCGAGTGAAGGTGTTGTGGAATCAATCTATTCCATTGGTTCGCGTGGCATGGAAGCATCACTTGCCAAGGGAGTCTACTTGGGAGCACGAGGACGACATCCGAATTCGCTACCCGTATTTGTTCGAAGACGAAGGTATGTCTTGCATTTTAAGCTCTTAAATTATTATCATTTCCTTGCATTGCATTGATCCCCCGACCTTAGTTTAATTTCGAGGACGAAATTTTCTTCAAGTTGGGTAAGATGTAAACCGCCAATATTTTTCTAATTATTTTAGTACTTTAAAATTTTATTTTTGCTATATTATTTAGTAATAAAGAAGTAGTTGGTATATATGTATGTAATTATAGATATATATAATATGTATGATTTTGTTGCATGATATTTTAATTGCTACTAAATATAGCCTACAGTTGTTACAAAATTTTTGATACTTATTTACAATTTATAGGATTTTTATGTATATATATATATATATATATATATATATATATATATATATATATATATATATATATACATATATATATATATATATAGTAGTAAAAAAAAAAGTATAAAGGTGAACAGTGCCTTGGGGGCACTGTTGCTCATCCCTTCCTGTCACGACCCGTACCCTGTTTAGGGGCACGAGAACGTGGGTACATCCAGCCTACGCCACAGTGTCGGCGCGCGGTAGAACGCTGTATAGGTCATCTATAACATCTAACATCTAACAACAAGATATATAAACCTGGCATCTCCGTACGGAGGTATAATATAACATCTCAACTTTGTATCTCAATCACAAGTCTAGGGAAGATAGAACACGATATGGAATCAGATAAAAGGAAGAAACTGAATATAAATAGAGTTATCACACCACACAAAATAGATGTTCAACACGAATAAATACAAGTCCTGAATATAACTAAGTCTCAACTAACAATCGGAACAATCCGATACAAACATAAAGCTATAAATACTAGACTAAACTAGGCACCCTCTACTGAGCTAGATGCTCCTCAGACTCCTGAATGTCACCCACATGTGCCACATAGAAGGTAGGGCAGTCACCATCATCATCTGTAATATTTTCAACAGGTCCAGTAAGGACAGGAGCGAGCACAATACATCTCACGCAGTTCATAACATGTTAGAAAATATAAAGCTTGCAAAAGAGTAAGATACATGAACTGTTAGAAGATGTACATGAAAACGAGAGAGAATTTATAACTGAAAATATATACAGGATAAGTAAAACTGCAAGTACTAGTAATTTAGAGCACAATATGGTTATGTAAACATGTTAGGTTATACAATAAAAATGGTAACTCCATCATACGTGAGTGTATAATGGACATATACAATAGTTTATACAATATTTGTACAATAGGATTTGATTACATAACCATTTCCTACTCACCCTCCCCAATCAATACACAAGGATCCAATCCAGTTACGTTACCTTGTGCAATAGTTTTTCCATGAAGCTCATGTGATCATGAGAGTACAAGATGCACAATGAGTATACATGAATAGGGGTGTACAATAAATACAATATGTTCGTGAAACGCACATCACAATATGTATCTGCTGGACACAATGGGGATAACATTTCAAGAGAAGATCAATTCATGATAACAATCGTGCCAGTGTCAAGTAAAGTAATCTAGAGCAAGAATATAAGTCCTGACAAGTATGAAACGATCAGAGAATGTACTCGCCTGTCACCCTGTATGACTGATATGAATAGATGTCCGAACTGGTATCATAGAGTCCTATTTAGAGTAAAACATGTTATAAAGTACTCAAATTGTAATAATAGAAATTTGCAGTGCAAACTACATGATTCTAAGTCAGACTAGGTCAAAATCAACTCTTGGTCAACTTTGGTCAACTGTCTAGGTCAACCTAGGTCAAGAAAAGTCAAACTAGTTATACTAAGTCAAAGGTTGACCATTAGTTGACTTTTAGTCAACTGGTCAACCATAGTCAAATTATCTAGGATTTGGTCAAATTCTAGTCAACCTTAGTTCCTTTAGTCTAATTCTAGGGGTTTTGGACTAAACATTATGTTCTAGGTCATGATAGTTAGTTAAGGTATCATGGTATCCATACCATGCCTCAATACTTAATATCTAGTTACTAGGATATCCCACACCAGTACACATATACAAGTATACACTATTGCTATGTATTGACTATAGCTATAACACTCAAACTAACACTCAGTCATCAACTAGACTTCTATTCACTTGTGAACCTTTTATAAAATAGTATGTAGTTAATAGGATTAACATAAATGAACTAACATTATTAGAGTGGACTATCCCTACATATAAGGACTTGACTCAAAGCAGTGGAGGTCTGAACTTCCTATGGGTTTGAACTTCATCCTTACACATATGTATATATATATATATATATATAAATTTCAAAACACACACATGCCTATTTATCTCAAGTCCTGCTACCTACTGCATTTCCTATTCTCACAGATTTAGAAATAGGGAAGATGGAAACCCCCCTTTCACTGCACAGTCTAAGTCAAATGTCACACTGCAGTGGCTAAGCCACTGCCTACATCCTGGCCTATATGGCCTACTGCACTCCCATCTCTCCCTCATGCCTTAGCCATTCACTAATACATCAATTGTATATAACACTAATGGTCCCCTTCCTCTTATAGAAGCATGGAATTTCAGGGTGCATCTATGTGCCAGAATTCCTATGCGCTCAAATACTACTCAGAACATGCGCCAGGGAACTCAAACGAAGTACTTGGCACAGCAAGACAGCAAAAGTATAGACAGTAAAAGAAGATTTTTATTTCATATATAAAAGTCTATTACATGTCTAAAAAGGCTTTACATAGGAGAATTTCTACAAAAAGAAAGATCCTAAGACTACAGCCAGGCGCAGCAAACTGCCATGCGCCCTCCACCAGGCGCATCATCAGGCAGGCACATCACTTCAGCGTCTCAGTCAGGCGTGTCTCTTCAGCGTCTCAGTCAGGCGCAGCCTTCAGCGTTTCAGTCAGGCGCATCTCTTCAGCGTCTCAGTTATGTGCATCATAAAGTCTCAGTATATGCGCCTTACTTCGACCCGATCAAATGCTTCGACTAATGAAGCATTTATTGAGCAGAACCTGGGTGGGCGATCAACCCCACCCTAGCGGGAGGAAGAGCTCTCCTCCGAGGCTAAAGGAGCAGCTTTCAACACAACCAGAATGGGCAACACCCACTCTTGCAGGAGGAAGAGCTCTCCAAAGCCCAAGGAAGATGAGAGCACCGCAATTTCGATCTGCGACTCTTCCAGCATAATGCAGACGAGGCTCGAGCATCCCGATCTTTGGATGCAACAGGCACCTTTCGCCTGCCTCAGAAGCCCTCGACTCCGACTTTTGGATGTAACAGTCACCTTCAAGTGTATGAACGAAGACAAGTCATCGCATCTTCACCCTCGGGAGCATCTCATCAACAGAATATGCTCGAGCAAACAAGTTCATTCGAAAAGACATGAGAGAACAAGAAGCAAACTCTCTCCTTGCCACTATTTATAGGCCGGACAAATCAAACCCATGCGCCAAGTGGCGGGCTCTCCGAATCCCGTGTAATGAATTTGCATTTATGGTGATGAACCTGACGCTTCGAATTCATCCAAGTCAAAAAAGCTATTCAAAGCACTTAAAGAACACAAAAGTGTCACGACCCGCACCCGCTAAAAGGGTACGTGACGCGACAACGCCCAGCCCTCACCGAAAAAAATCGGCGTGGAACGCTGTAGATTTTTCTACTCTAAACAGTTTATATATATAACAAAAACCTGTCGAGAATATAGTCAACTCCGAACGGAGGACAAGCAATGAATATATATACGAGTACTCAATCACGACTCTAAGATAACAAAGTAAAGACTGAAAGATAAAGACAACAAGACGATAATAAAATAATAACCTGTCAAGTCCAACACAAGAATATATACAAGTCCAAGTCTCTAATACAGTCCATAGTAATAACAGTCTCAAAAGTAGTTGGAGACAAAGTCCAGTACAAAAGACCTACTCTAACTAAGCAATAGGTAGGGTCTCATCAGGCGGAGCTAAGCCCTGCTGGACCAAAGTCTCCAACTCTATACCCACTACGTCATCCGGACCGTAGTAGGTGCAGTAGTCTCCCCCATCTGCATCTGTAATATTTTCAACATATCCTGTCAGGATGGAACGAGTACAATCTACTAACAGCAGTTTACAAGATATGATAAAAGCTACAAGACTGTAAATAGATAGTATATACAAGAAAATCATAGAATGTACATGTGAATATCATGGCAAGGTAAGCTGTAAATCTAGAGCTAGAACAAGACAAGTAAACTGATCATGGCATGTACAAGAATCAAGAAACCATCATCTAGATGTGTGAATACTAGCTACGACATGTGGCCGGCTTGGGTCTTGCACAAGGTCTACTGGCCTGGTTAATCATACGTGGAGTGTATGATTAACACTCACAAGGTCTACAAAAATAACAAGGTGGATAATGACCACACATCTACACTAGTACTCCCCGTCCCCGACTGGTAGAGTGGATCCAAGCAAGACACGTTACGACACAGGATTCCACGAGAAGGGAGCAAGTCTCCTCGAGAATCGGTGTCCATATACTGCACAAGAACTACAAGGGGCTTGCACAGGATATACCAAGATAACGAGGAATAACATCTCATATCGGGATCCATGAATACTAATTCGTGTGACCAATGTGTCGAGAACAAGCATATCTACACTAATTACATGAATTATAACAGTTGTCATAAATTGAAAAAGTGTCAGAGAATGTACTCACCTGAAATATGATATGGTACGTCAACCGGAGCAAATGCAGCGTCCCGAGGACCTATAGAGAACAAGACGTATCAACACTATGTTTTAGGAAGTAAAATCAAATCAATTTAGACCCTATTAAGTCATTCTAGGTCAAGACACGTCAAACTAGGTTGTACGGGGTCAAACTAAGTCATATTAGGTCAAACTGGGTCAACACAAGTCAAACGGAATTAATCTAGGTCGATTTGAGTCAACGGTTGACTTACAGTTGACTTTTGGTCAACTGGTCAACTCTGGTCAACTTCGGTCAACTCTGGTCAACACTAGGTCAACTCTAGGTCACTGGTGACTAACAGTTGACTTTTGGTCAACTGCACAAGTCTAATGGAATTTAGAACTAAATTGGATAAAGTGTTGACCCATAGTTGACTTTTGGTCTAAAAAGTCAACCATGGTCAACCGGGGTCAAGACTAGGTCTAGACGGCTATTTCTAACTATTACCAACCTCTACAACCCATATCCAAGTCCATCTTGGACTTCGAACTCATATCTTGGCCATAGGCCAAATACCTATTTTACCCTTAAAAAGGGCAAAATTCTACCTTCGGCGATTATCTAGTTAGCCTACCTACGCTTGATATTTTGACCCGATCTCCCCAAAGTAGTATGATACTAGCCTATACATATATTACCTACCAAAATACCTAGGTAACGTGGACATCCGGTCCATGATACGGCCCGTTGCCAAAATCTTGAATATTTCAAGATACGCACTGATACGGCGCGATACCGGCGCCCTACGACCCCGATTTCAACTCGGAAGCCTACCCGCAAAAATCTAATTCACGTATCCTAGGCCTACGCAAAGTTTCATCTCATTCCGATACTCCGAGCTCCGTTTCGCCCTCTAACTCGATCCCCTCTATTTCCTATTTCTCACTTTTCTTCCTATTCTTCTAACTTCTTCTAAATCTTAAACTTCTTCTAATCTTCTCTATGTATCTATCTATATATAAACACACACACTCTCTCCAATTTCCCTTACACACGCACATAAAGCACAAACACACAAAATACTCAATTTCTCGGATTTTAGCATACTGGGACAACCTGCACACCTTTAAGGCTCTCATGCTCACCTTTAAGGCACTTCTGCTCACCTTTAAGGCTCTACTGCACAGTTTTTCATGAATAGCATTCTGCACACTTCTAAGGCATTCCTGCACAACTACAAGGCTCTCATGCACAACTCTAAGGCTCTAATGCACAACTATAAGTTCTAATGCACAACTCTAAGCATTGATACATACATATACAATATATATATATATATATATATATATATATATATATATATATATATATATATATATATATATATATATATATATATATATATATATACATACCTATATAAAACACCCAAACATGCACAAATGTATATATATATATATCTAAATATATATATAAATCTCACACATACACACAAATATACATATAGATACATATACACACACATATTTACACATGTATATATATATATATATATATATATATATATATATATATATATATATATATATATATATATATATATATATATATATATATATATATATATATATATATATACCACTCTCAAAAAGGATTAAACCATAATAAATCCTTAACCTATATTTTAAGGGAACCTACAAAGGCTATGGTCAACTTGTAGAGAATGATCCCCTCTATCATTTATGTGAAGGAATAAATGAAAAAGGAGGAATTTAAAAGGGTTTAAAAATCATACCTAAAAGTGGATTTGAAAAGGAAGAAGAAGGAGTTGTAAAGAAAGTAATGGAAAAGAAGAAGAAACTTAGTGAGGAAGTAAAAGAGGTGGAGGGGGTGGCCCTATAGGTGGCCGGCCATGGTGCCAAGGGGTAGGGGCACTTGTATTTACAAGTTTGCCCCTCCCTAAGCCTAATGAAAAATTAATCCAAAAATGGGTTTTTGAAAAATGCTAATAATAAATAAAAATCATAATTAAACTTAATTACTCATGGGGGAACTAGTCCAAACTCCTAAACCTAAAAGTTTAGTGTGGTGGGCCATGGTTAGCTAACATGCTAATTACGGCTCAAGTCGAAATTCACCGTGGTCCCGAATTAACTCGGAATGCGATGAAATTCGAACCCGACTCCTATAATAATTAAATAATAATATTCATGAAATAAAATTTCCAAAAATATTATAAAATAGAAAATTACCATTTTACCCCTAACTGGGAAAAGTGAGGGTGACAAAAAGTCGGACCAATAAAGACACGTCATGCAAAAGGATGCGCCGGTCAGACACCGCGCATCGTACAAACACGCCCGTCGGTTCCAAAGCGCCCCGTATGGACGCGCCCAACAGAGCACAAACCCATGTGTCCTAATCAACATGCGGCCATTTCAGCTCTTCACCCATCAAGCAATTAATGCTCAAGTGACAGAGTTGGCAGCACGTCCCCCGACGACTAGACAGTTAGCAGCTTTTTCAGAAGACGAAGCGTCGCTGATATCAGCATCATCATTACTTTCCTCCGACGGCTACGACCCACGTGGCCGACCAACCACTCGCATGCGCCTCAGCGACCATGCGCCTGAAGACTCGCATGCGCCTCAAAAGCCGTGCGCCCTGACCAGTTCGTGACTCCTGAAGGTTGTGAGCCAAAGTCCTCTCATGCACCTAATCCCAGGCGCATCCTACCAGATCACTCTCCACCAAATCCGAGATCCTTGAGCCACGGACCTATGACACGTGTCCTTTGACTCAATTCAGCCTATGAAGGGGTGCTAATCATCCAAGATCTCAGCAACAGAAAGATCCTATCTCCTGCTACGTGCTAGCCCACAAAAGCAGCATGAAGGATTCAACCCACAAATGATGGTGCATCATCCATGTGCCTCCCGCAACATCAACCACGTGGCGTCCCCACGTACAGGCGCATCCTACATATGCGTGCATGAGCAGCCAGTCTGCAAGCTATAAATAGAGGAGTCATTTCCTTCTTCCAGACACGAAGACACACCTACGTACAGACAGACCTTCATACATACACAGTGAGAGAGGCAGATACAGACACTCAACGTCTTCTTCCTCTCCGCAAGCTCCAGCACCCAGAGCAACTCAGATCTTCAGAGAACCGAGAACCGTCGTCAGATCGTCAACGGAGTCAATGCATTACCACTCGCTCCATCGACACAGGGACCCAGATAAACAAAAGTGTTCTCCTAGGACTACATCTAAGTCCTACATTGTAACATTGTTCTGTTTGTAATTGAAATTGCAATAAAAAGATTTTAATGGCAAACACCTCTCATTCATGTATACTGATAAATGTAAAAATGGACTGATGCATGAGTTAAATCTCAACCTTCATTTTCCTTTACATGTCATTAATTAATTGGTATATTTATATGGCTTCTAAGTACTGGTATATGTATGCATCACACACACTAACTGATCATCAAATGGATATGGGACTGTTAAGCAATATAGAATTCAGAAATCAAAAATTTAAATGAACTTCACATTCAAAAATCCACACTACAAACCCAATCATGCACATATATGAACCTATCTATGTAAACTCAATATCTCAGACATGTGTGTATGTATTAATGTTATAATTAGCATTTAATTATCAATTTATTTCGTAATTTAAAACTCAGAATACTGAAATTGTTGCACAGTATCAGAAATCACCCCTAAACCTAAAATTACCATTCGAAATGTAATTACACATCAAATTTGTGGTTGGTAATGATTCGTGTATATGATCTCGTGTCACACGAGTTATTTCGTGTCCACATAATGGGACACGAAGTATCCAACAGAGAGAACACACACAGACACGTGTTGTACAACGCAGAGTCGTACAGTCGTGTCACAGAGTCGTGCGTATGACATACAACACGTGACACGTCGTGCTTGTGTCTATGGGTAGAGGGGGACTAGGGGTACGTGTACATGTGTCTGTATCGTATCCAAGTGAGTCATGTCAGGAGTTATACGTGTGTATCAGTACGGATTTTCCCGTATGCACAGTGTGTGTTAAATTAGTACGCGATCGATTTCTCACTCGACACGACACAACTCGACACGAAACTTTGGGAGAGCCTTGTCAGACATTGCCCCTACTCTTGTGTCAATTTTGACGTGTCTACATGTCCTGTGTAGGAAGAAATAGGGGTCGGGTAGCAGGACAATACACGTGGGTGTCGTGCAGCGTGTCCAGTTCAATTTGGGACACAAAATCATGCACAGTCTTCACAAAAGTTAAAATACACATATAGATCTACATTTTTGTTCAATTAGTTTTGCAAATTACTAATTTTCAATTCTATGTGACATTTCACCAAACATTCATTTAAAAATACCGGTACGTGTCCGATACGGACACAAAATGGACACGATTTTCTACCAAACTTGGGCTACACCTAGGGGAACCCTAAATGAATGCATCTATGGGAAAAAATCATGAATTTATTAGGGTTTGTGGGGTTTTACCTATTGAGAGTTCAAACTCAATGAAAAGGGTCCCGAAATGAGAAGTTCCCTTCCTCGAACGATGTCCAAACGCGCTCCACTTCTTGCAAACAAGCACCCACTAGCCTCTACTATTGTAGGGGAGTCCAACACAATTCGTTTGGTCCAATTTGGTGGAGAAATGAGGAATTGGTGAAGGTTTGGGGAAGAACACTATAGAAGCATGGAATTTTAGGGCGCATCTATGTGCCAGAATTCCTATGCGCTCAAATAATACTCAGAACATGCGCCAGGGAGATCAAACGAAGTACTTGGCACAGCAAGACAGCAAAAGTATAGACAATCAAAAGAAGATTTTTATTTCATATAAAAGTCTATTACATGTCTAAAGGAAAGGCTTTACTACAAAAAGAAAACATCCTAAGACTACAGCCAGGCGCAACAAACTGCCATGCACCCCCCATCAGGCGCATCATCAGGCAGGCGCATCACTTCAGCGTCTCAGTCAGGCGTATCTCTTCAGCGCTCTCAGTCAGGTGCATCTCTTCAGCGTCTCAGTTTGGCGCATCTCTTCAGCGTCTCAGTTTGGCGCATCACTTCAGCGTCTCAGTCAGGCGCATCTTCTCAGAGTCTCAGTTATGCGCATCATGAAGTCTCAGCATATGCGCTCCACTTCGACCCGATCGAGTACTTCGACTAATGAAGCATTTATTGAGCAGAACCTGGATGGGCGATCAACCCCACCCTAGCGGAAGGAAGAGCTCTCCTCCGAGGCTAAGTGAGCAGCTTTTAACACAACCAGAATGGGCAACACCCACTCTTGCAGGAGGAAGATCTCTCCAAAGCCCAAGAAAGAATGAGAGCACCGTAATTCCGATCTGCGGCTCTTCCAGCATAACGGAGACAAGGCTCGAGCATCCCGATCTTTGGATGCAACAGGCACCTTCCGCCTGCCTCAAAAGCCCTCGACCCCGACTTTTGGATGTAACAGTCACCTTCACGAGTGCATGAATGAAGACAGTGCGCCACATCTTCACCTTCGGGAGCATCTCGTCAACAGAAGTGCTCGAGCAAACAAGTTCATTTCGGGAGGACGTGAGAGAACGAGAAGCAAACTCTCTCCTTGCCACTTTTTATAGGCCGGGCAAATCAAACCCATGCGCCAAGTGGCGGGCTCTCCGAATCCCGTATAATGAATTTGCATTAATGGTGATGAACCTGACGCTTCGAATTCAGCCAAGTCAAAACGGCTATTTAAGGCACTTAAAGAACATAAAAGTCGGACCAATAAAGATGCGCCATGCAAGCGGATGCGTCGGTCAGACACCGCACATCGCACAGACGCGCCCGTCAGTTCCAAAGCACCCCATAAGGATGCGCCCAGCAAAGCACAGATCCATGCGTCCTAATCAACATGGACCCATGCACCCATTCCGGCTCGTCACCTATCAAGCAATTAATACTCAAGTAACAGAGTTGGCAGCACGTCCCCCGAGGACTGAACAGTTGGCAGCTTTTTCAGAAGACAAAGCGTCACTGACATCAGCATCATCATTACTTTCCTCCGACGGTTACGTCCCACGTGGCCGACCAACCACTCGCATGCGCCTCAGTGGCCATGCGTCTGAAGACTCGCATACGCCTCAAAAGCCGTGTGTCCATACTGGTTCGTGACTCCTGAAGGTTGTGAGCCAAAGTCTTCTCATGCGCCCAATCCCAGGCACATCCTATCAGATCACTCTCCACCAAATCCGAGATTTTTGAGCAACGGGCATGCGCCACGTGTCCTTTGACTCGATTCAGCCTATGAAGGGGTGCTAATCACCCAAGATCTCAGCAACAGAAAGATCCTCTCCCCTGCTACGTGTCAGCCCACAAAAGCAGTATGAAGGATTCAACCCATAAATGATGGCGCA
The DNA here is from genome assembly GCA_029216955.1 of Iris pallida. Lineage (NCBI taxonomy): Eukaryota > Viridiplantae > Streptophyta > Magnoliopsida > Asparagales > Iridaceae > Iris > Iris pallida. The sequence continues at coordinate 5,847,342 of JANAVB010007198.1, forward strand.
TCATCCATGCGCCTCCCGCAGCTTCAACCACGTGGCATCCCCACGTACAGGCGCATCCTATATATGCGCGCATGAGCAGCCAACCTGCAAGCTATAAATAGAGAGATCATCTCCTTCTTACATACACACAGAGACACCTACGGACAGGGACCTACATATACAGTGAGAGAGGCAGATACAGACACTCAACGTCTCCTTCCTTTCCGTAAGCTCCAGCACCCAGAGCAACTCGAACCTTCAGAGAACCGAGAACCGTCGTCAGATCGTCAACGGAGTCAACGTACTACCACTTGCTCCATCGACACAGGGACCCAGATAAATAAAAGTGTTCTCCTAGGACTACGTCTAAGTCCTACATTGTAACACTGTTCAGTTTGTAATTGAAATTTTCAATCAAAAGATTTTAATGGCAAACAAGCTTGCGACTCTGCTGGGGAACTCTTTCTCCTCCACCGAGAAAGCTGTGTCACAATCCGACTACGTAAAGGTGGGCTCCTCCCATAAGATGCTGGTCGTACGCCTCAATCAACAGGCGTATGAGGAGTTCATCTCTGAAGGCAGCGCAAGTCCTTCGAAGCGGCTGCCAAAGCCGAAGAAGACTCGCCAAGTCTGGGTGCGCAAGGTCAAGGCCCCTGGCACCACCACTGAAGGGGATACGCCGATGCAGACCACCCTTCTCGCTGACGTCCTCAGCAGCTAGGATGCGCCTACCGGTGCAGCGCATCTCTCGGGAAAGAGTGGTGCTGACCACATTCCCTAGCCATCTCCTTCTCAGACAAGGAATATGCGCCGACGGAGGAAGGGCGCATCTAACGCCCTGTACAGTAACTCTGATGCGCCACAGAATGTCTCAGTCTTTGACAGGCTCACTCGCTATCATGGCGAGAAGAATTTGGACTCTGAGTACTATGCGCCCCAGCGGGCTGGTACAAAATACTCCATCAATACTTGTATTCCATTAGGGTGACTTGCTTACTTCTTGGATCTCTATCAATATATGATCTAATTTCAATTTCCTCAATAGTTTCGAAATAAAATCTCAAAATACTCCATCAAGTATTTAATCATAACTTAAAGTTTAATTTCCTTTAAATAAATTTCAGAATCCTTCATCATATCAAATGCGGCGCAACTAAATTTTTATAATAAGCCATCACTTTTAAAATTTCCCAATTCTCAAAGGTACCTCGAGATAAACTCTTAGCCTATTTTATTAATCGCAAATCATGTAACATAAATTAAATCTTTTTTTTCTTCAAGTCGCTTTCATATCCTCCAAATATTTAAACAAAATTTTACCATCATTTCTTTAACTCAGAATTAAATAAACTTATAAATCGTACGACTCAATTTTAAACCTCAAGCTCTCTCAAACTAAACTTTCGTCTTCCCTAGTTGTCTAAAAATCATAATTAAAAATCCTTAAATAATCTCGAGATAAACTTTATAATATTCAAATCCAAACTTTTAAAGTTAACCGTAAATTATGCATCACAATATAAAAATTTAAGTTATTTCTCAATTGATTTCATATCCCTAATAAATCATAACCATTTCACCATTTCAAAAAAAAAAATTCGTAAATCAAAAATTTGTTTTCTCGATCTAGCTATCCTCTTGTGTATACCATCTTGTAGTAACAAAATAAAATTATAACTATCCTTTGAAGGCGGTAATATGCTACTATCCAACTTGAAATTAACTAATCCTTAAGATCATATCTCTAGGAAAAATAAATGCCTTTATGCTCAAATATAACCTCAATGGATATTATTTGTCAATATAATCTTTCTAGCCATAGGGTTGACCAATAAGTATATAGTAGTGTATCTATCTAACCATGTTTAAGTACGAGATGATAGGGTGTTGGTAGAAAGAGATCAAGCAAGATGCGAAAATCAAGGGAAGCCACGGGAGTCGAAATATGAAAATCAAGGACGGTCAAGGAAGGTGATCATGTATGTGGATGAGATTCCTAGATTCTAATCCTATATTGCAGGCCCTCTCGGTACAGTTATGTAACCGAAACGGTAAACTTGACCTGCATGGGCCACCATAAAAACATGTAACGCCCCAGTCCCAAATACTTGAGACTAGATACGTATCATGCCAGTTGTATACATACGAGTAAATATACGACTCGTATATATACGTAAGCTGTAAATATAGAAAGCCAAGACACTAAATCTCATCCACAAAGATAAATAATAATATAAAAGCAACTTTGAGTTTGTCATGTACACAATAGTTGGGCGGAGACAAAGTCTACTACCAACCAAATTAAATATAGAAAAATATATGAGGTAAGAATTTAGCAAGCGAGAGCAAGTGACGAGTCCAAGAGCAATCATCACGGAGGATGGAAAGGCCTTAGCTAGAGCACCTGCAAGAAATCACGAAACGCACACCTGGAGAGATTACTAGGTCCTCAGAGGGACGTAACAAGACACATAATATCATGCCAATAAACTGAATAATAAAGCTCAACAAAAAAGTATGCATGCGTAAAGGTTCCTAACCATTCTATGTGATATGCACTTTGAGGACAACGTTCTACGCAGGGGCTGTAGGCTCAACAGAATAAATAAAGAGTGGCAGTAAGTAGCGCTCATCCGAGTCACTATCGGCCCTGGACAGAAGGTAGTGCTCGTAAAAGTCACCCTCGGTCCAAAATGTGTGTAAAAATAAAATGTAGCCCCTACGCTAATAACTGTCCCCTCCCCCCAATGATACTATACATGCGTCGTCTCCACAACACCATTTAATCATTAATAACTGCCAAGTCTTCTACACAATCTATTAGCAGTTATATCCTAACGCACGGCCTGTACGCACCAATGATCAGTCAGCATGCAAGTCCGCATCTATATGTGACTCACAACTCATACACAATCCGTAGCACATCGTGACAGTTTATGAGATGCACTAAACATACGGTGGTCCCTTAACTCTAAGCCAATTGCATAAAATATAATAATTTGCATATATATATATATATATATATATATATATATATATATATATATATATATATAATTTTGAAAGAATAACATAAAGAAATAGCATGCATGATATTGAGCAAGAAATTAACAGTAAAGGCAAGGTGTCTTGCCTGGTGGTGACGCCTGGTGTGGTATAATGTTCTGACAAGTCTCGAGGTGTCCAATAGCCGCGGTCGAGATGTAAGGGTCTAAATTTGCGAGAAAATAAGAAAGCATGATTTAATTACGGTCAAGGGTGAAAAAGAATTTGCGGAGATGAAAACTTATACTAATTTTAGAAAACTGTTTATGCAAATTAATATTTATTAGGCCCAAAATATTTTAGATAAATATATAATTTGAAATTTCCATAACTTATTTTACTATATTAGATTAGTCAAGATATATTTTTAAATAACTATTAAAAATCTACTTTTACAAAACATTTTAACTATATTTTTATTTAGTTAAGATAAAATCGTTGGAATTTTAGGAGTATCATTTCAGGCAAAATCTAAAATTTTATCAATTATTCATATATATATATATATATATATCCCTTTTTGCCCAAAATTTATTTTACATTAGATAAAATAATATACTAATTATATTTAGGCTTTAAATACTGTTTTAAATGGCATAGCTTACATATATTAATGTAATTATAAATCAGAAATATAATTGTAAAATGATATTTGATTTACTATTATGGTAATAATAATAATAATAATAATAATAAGAATAAGAATAAGAATAATATCAGTAATATAATATAATAATAATAATAAGAATAATAATAATAAAACCCAAACATATTTATGTTCCTTTCCTAACATAAGAACAGTAAGAGAGAGAAAAACGAAAGAAAGGGGGAAAGAGGAAGCTGGGGGAGAATCTCACCTGAGGGGAGGAGGTGGAGCGGCGGGCTGCTCCGGCGGTGGAGCGGAGCACGGCCACGCGGGAGGTGGAGGAAGCCACGGCTTTGGCGGAGGAAGCCCCACGGCTTCGGCGGTGGAAGCCCCACGGCTTCGGCGGTGGAAACCCCACGGCTTCGGCATGCACGGAGGGCTGGGCGCCGGAGGTGATGCGATCTGGGCGGCACGCGGTCCGCGGAAAGGGCAGCTCACCCGGGGGTTTCGACATAGTCGCCGGCGGAGGCTAGGGCACGCGGTCGAGGGCGGAGCTACTCCTGGTGCAGTGCTGGCCGCGGCGGAGGGGCACCGCGGAGGAAGAGTCGGTCAGCGGAGGAGCGCGGTGGCGTGCCGGTCGGGTTCGGGTGCTGCGATGGTGGCGAGGTCCAACAGCGGTTGGAGGTCAGGATCTTAACGACGGGCGGAGAATCGGCGGCTTCCTGGAGGCAGAAATGCGGCGGTGATCCCCCGCGCGGATCTGCGGGGCGGTCGCCGAAGAACGACTGCACAAAGGCGGTGCCGGAGGTGACACAGAAAGCTCGGCCAGGTTAGGTTTCCTTCCCTTCTCCTTTTCATCTGGTGGAGGCCACGCCGGTAGTGTCGGCATGTGGGGGAACAGGAGAAGATGGTGGTGGTTACTGTCGAGGATTTGGATGTAGTCGGGGTGGTCGAGGCGGTAGAGTGTGGTTGGACGAGGCGACAGGGAGGCGAGAAAAGGGTTCTAATCGCGACGGTATCGGGGCTTGGCCGGGGCTGGTGGTATTAGCGAGTTCAGGGAACAGGGAGGAGGATCGGTAGTTGGTCGGAGACAAGGATGGTGGAGAGGATGTTGTAGCGGCGGTGGTCAGAATGAGGAGGGATGCGGTGGCTGTGGTGATGATGGTAATGGGAGTTGGCAGAGGCGAGGCCGAGGTCGTAGCCGTAGATTTAGGGTTTGATTTTGTTTGGGTGGATGTCTGGGACTGTCGGACACAGGAAAAACCATGTATTTGTACAAATATAACTGTAGTGGAACCGAAAGACGACACAGACACGATGCATGACGCATTGGGTGTGATGAAAATTTTCTGGAGGAGTACCTCTCCTTTTATAGGAGGTGGGAATTCCCAGTTGGATAGGGATTGGGACGTTTAAATTCCCCAATTAGATAATCATCTATTAATTCAAATTGATTTAAAAATAATTCAATTCAAATTAATCCAATCTAAATAAATTCTATACTTAATTTAAAATATTTTAAATAAAGTCAATAAAATCTTTTCTAATTTAAATTACCATATTTAATCAAATATTAAAATTCACAAAATCCCAAATATCATTTTCATAATTAAATAAATATAGTAATAATTAATTTCAAAAATTACGATAAATACTTAAATATTAATTCATGAACTAGCTTTTATAAATAACAAATTATATTAATAAGCAAATTCCAAAATTTGCAAATATCCAGAATATATTTTATATAAACCAAATTTTTTCTTAAACTACTACTTATTTTTAAACAATGAAACAAATTACCCTTTTGTATTATATATAAAAAAAATAAGGTTTTGGCAACAACGACAAACAGATATATTTAGTTTGGAAACTATATTTTCCAGAAAAATGAAATCTATAAATAAAATATTTTTCTGAAAATATGTATCCCACACATATTCGCACTCGACGAGAAATACAAATCGCAAACTCGCGCGCAACGACAATTGTATTTGTATGCGACGTATAAATACGAAGTACAAAATAAATACCAATTTATTTTAAAAAAATCTTACTAAAATTTTAGGGGGTTTACATCCTACCAAACTTACAAGAATTTCGTCCTCAAAATTAAGAATATGTAAGGGGGTGAGAAGGTACGAGGGTAAGGCAACACAGATCATTGGACGAGGCAACAAAACGATAAATATGCTTTAGAAAATCGTGATTCCGATAACGACGAAATAATTCATGATTTTCGAATTGGACGAGGGTTGCTAGTCAAGGTAAAAAAATTATGATAGTACGATGGAAGTAGCTTAAGGGGGATAGTCATATTGGTTGGTCAGTGGTTAACTATCCCCAAGTATATACAAATATCATGGTCATAGGAGAATGGTTTGGTCTATCTAACAATCATAAGCCTTGTCTAGAATAGTTAAAGACGAAAGCCAACAAGAGTCCAAAGTAGATGTTTTCGAATGCCCATATGTGATTCAAAGGCGGTTGTATAATTCTAAGAGAATTGCCACGGTAATCGCGGAGGAGACTCTAGGGGCACGTTTAACTATGTCTCCATCCACGTAGTATGATATATGAAAAGCGAACCAAGTGCACTATGGTTGATCAGACCATAATACGTCGGCTCTGATTTAGACAATGTATTAGTGGGCACCCATATTAAACATATGTCAGGATCAAGCTTGATAAAGAATAAGCTTGCAAAACTAAGCTATTTTAGCATCATAGGTAGATAAAATAATAAGTAAAGGGTAATGGTGAAAGAAATCAATTAGTCCAAGATCTTATAAAATCTAAGTTCCGCCCGAAATTTTAGGCCTATGCAGTCGGCTTGGTTGACTAGACAAGTTAGGGTTCTCTAAGTGTTATGGTCTAATGAACTTATCAATATGTTTCACTAGGAAAAAGGGTTTGTTAGGTAGTGAGATATTCTACCCAACTTACAAGAATTAAACTGATGGTGTGATAGGTCCAACAATCAAGATAAAATGCAAGGTTAAGCATGTAAGGAATTAAGTAGAACAAAATCATATATCGGGTCGAAAGAATTGAGTCGAGATCATGGTCGATAAATATATCGATATCATGGTAAAGGTTACAGTTAGTCTTTATGACCCGAAAGTCGCACCATAAAAATAGAGTACAAGGGGACATGTTTTGGTGGGACACAATATACCTACATGAAGGTGGAGTCGTCTACGTCTTGCATGTAAAAATTGTGGGAAGGAAAAGTCTAGTGTTGCACTCCAAATATCAAAGTTACGGTAAAGGATGCAAAAGAATTTAAAATAGAAAGTGGGAGTTCATGAGATAATGATCAATACACAGAAATAAATAACCAAGCTAAGGCATGAAATAATGATAATTCAGATTTGAGTAAATCAAGGTAAAATAAGTTAGAAATACAGTTTCTAATGATATGATAGCCACTTAGATGGAGTATGAGAAAGTCACGATAAAATCTAGGTTTGAGAAAATGTCGAGTGAATCAAGTTTGAGATATCTTCACATAGTTTGGCAGATGACTTAACTATACTCGAGTACAACTATCATGGAAATTAATGAGGAATACTTGTATTCCATTAGGGGGACTTGCTTGCTTCTTGGTTCTCTATCAATATATGATCTAATTTCAATTTCCTCAACAATTTCGAAATAAAATCTCAAAATACTCCATCAAGTATTTAATCATAACTTAAAGTTTAATTTCCTTTTAAATTTCAGAATCCTTCATCATATCTAATGCGACGCACTAAATTTTCATAATAAGCCATCACTTTTAAAATTTTCCAATGCTCAAAGGTACCTCAAGATAAACTCTTAGCCTATTTCATTAATCGCAAATCATGTGACATAAATTAAATCTTTTTTTTTTCTTCAAGTCGCTTTCATATCCTCCAAATATTTAAAGAAAATTTTACCATCATTTCTTTAACTCAGAATTAAATAAACTTATAAATCGTACGACTCAATTTTAAACCTCAAGCTCTCTCAAACTAAACTTTCGTCTTCCCTAGTTGTCTAAAAATCATAATTAAAACTCCTTAAATAATCTCGAGATAAACTTTATAATATTCAAATCCAAACTTTTAAAGTTAACCGTAAATCATGCGTCACAATATAAAAATTTAAGTTATTTCTCAATTGATTTCATATCCCTAATAAATCATAACCATTTCACCATTTCAAAAAAATTTCGTAAATCAAAAATTTGTTTTCTCGATCTAGCTATCCTCTTGTGTATACCATCTTGTAGTAACAAAATAAAATTATAACTATCCTTTGAAGGCGGTAATATGCTACTACCCAACTTGAAATTAACTAATCCTTAAGATCGTATCTCTAGGAAAAATAAATACCTTTATGCTCAAATATAACCTCAATGGATATTATTTGTCAATATAATCCTTCTAGCCATAAGGTTGACCAATAAGTATATAGTAGTGTATCTATCTAACCATGTTTAAGTACGAGATGATAGGGTGTTGGTAGAAAGAGATCAAGCAAGATGCGAAAATCAAGGGAAGCCACGGGAGTCGGAATATGAAAATCAAGGACGGTCAAGGAAGGTGATCATGTATGTGGATGAGATTCCTAGATTCTAATCCTATATTGCAGGCCCGCTCGGTACAGTTATGTAACCGAAACGGTAAACTTGACCTGCATGGGCCACCATAAAAACATGTAACGCCCCAGTCCCAAATACTTGAGACTAGATACGTATTATGCCAGCTGTATACATACGAGTAAATATACGACTCGTATATATACGTAAGCTGTAAATGTAGAAAGCCAAGGCACTAAATCTCATCCACAAAGATAAATAATAATATAAAAGCAACTTTGAGTTTGTCATGTACACAATAGTTGGACGGAGACAATGTCCACTACCAACCAAATTAAATATAGAAAAATATACGAGGTAAGAATTTAGCAAGCGAGAGCAAGTGACGAGTCCAAGAGCAATTATCACGGAGGATGGAAAGGCCTTAGCTAGAGCACCTACAAGAAATCATGAAACACACACCTGGAGAGATCACCATGTCCTCAGAGGGACGTAACAAGACACATAATATCATGCCAATAAACTGAATAATAAAGCTCAACAGAAAAGTATGCATGCGTAAAGGTTCCTAACCATTCTATGTGATATATACTTTGAGGACAACGTTCTACGCAGGGGCTGTAGGCTCAGCAGAATAAATAAAGAGTGGCAGTAAGTAGCGCTCATTTGAGTCACTATCGGCCCTGGACAGAAGGTAGTGCTCGTAAGAGTCACCCTCGGTCCAAAATGTGTGTAAAAATAAAATGTAGCCCCTACGCTAATAACTGTCCCCTCCCCCCAATGATACTATACATGCGTCGTCTCCACAATACCGTTTAAACCTTAATAACTGCCAAGTCTTCTACACAATCTATTAGCAGTTATATCCTAATGCACGGCCTATACGCACCAATGATCAGTCAGCACGCAAGTCCGCATCTATATGTGACTCACAACTCACACACAATCCGTGGCACATCGTGACAGTTTATGAGATGTACGAAACATACGGTGGTCCCTTAACTCTAAGCCAATTGCATAAAATATAATAATTTGCATATATATATATATATATATATATATATATATATATATATATATATATATATATATATATATATATATAATTTTGAAAGAACAACATAAAGAAATAGCATACATGATATTGAGCAAGAAATTAACAGTAAAGGCAAGGTGTCTTGCCTGGTGGTGACGCCTGGTGTGGTGTAATATTCTGACAAGTCTCGAGGTGTCCAATAGCCGCGGTCGAGATGTAAGGGTCCAAATTTACGAGAAAATAAGAAAGCATAATTTAATTACGGTCAAGGGTGAAAAAGAATTTGCGGAGATGAAAACATATACTAATTTTAGAAAACTGTTTATGCAAATTAATATTTATTAGGCCCAAAATATTTTAGATAAATATATAATTTGAAATTTCCATAATTTATTTTACTATATTAGATTAGTCAAGATATATTTTTAAATAACTATTAAAAATCTACTTTTACAAAACACTTTAACTATATTTTTATTTAGTTAAGATAAAATCGTTGGAATTTTAGGAGTATCATTTCAGGCAAAATCTAAAATTTTGTCAATTATTCATATATATATATTTATCCCTTTTTGCCCAAAATTTGTTTTACAATAGATAAAATAATATACTAATTATATTTAGGCTTTAAATACTGTTTGAAATGGCATAGCTTACATATATTAATGTAATTATAAATCAGAAATATAATTGTAAAATGATATTTGATTTACTATTATGGTAATAATAATAATAATAAGAATAAGAATAATATCAGTAATATAATATAATAATAATAATAATAAGAAGAATAATAAAAAAAAAACCCAAACATATTTATGTTCCTTTCCCAACACAAGAACAATAAGAAAGAGAAAAGCGAAAGAAAGGAGGAAAGAGGAAGCTTGGGGAGAATCTCACCTGAGGGGAGGAGGCAGAGCGGCGGGCTGCTCCGGCGGTGGGGCGGAGCACGGCCACGCGGGAGGTGGAGGAAGCCCACGGCTTCGACGGAGGAAGCCCCACGGCTTCGGCGGTGGAAGCCCCACGGCTTCGACGGTGGAAGCCCCACGGCTTCGGCATGCGCGGAGGGCTGGGCGCCGGAGGTGATGCGATCTGGGCGGCGCGCGGTCCGCGGAAAGGGCGGCTCACCTGGGGTTTTTGACATGGTCGCCGGCGGAGGCTAGGGCACGCGATCGAGGGCGGAGCTAGTCCTGGTGCGGTGCTGGCCGCAGCGGAGGGGCGCCGCGGAGGAAGAGGCGGTCAGCGGAGGAGCGCGGTAGCGCACCGACCGGGTTCGGGTGCTGCGATGGTGGCGAGGCCTAACGGCGGTTGGAGGTCAGGATCTTGACGACAGGCGGAGAATCGACGGCTTCTTGGAGGCGAAAATGCGGCGGTGATCCCCTGCGCGGATCTGCGGGGCGGTCGCCGGAGAACGGCTGCACGAGAGCGGTGCCGGAGGTGACACGGGAAGCTCGGCTAGGTTAGGTTTCCTCCCCTTCTCCTTTCCATCTGGTGGAGGCCACGCCGGTGGTGTCGCCGTGTGGGGGAACATGAGAAGATGGTGGTGGTTACTGTCGGGGATTTGGGTGTAGTCGGGGTGGTCGAGGCGGTAGAGTGTGGTTGGACGAGGCGACATGGAGGCAGAAAAAGGGTCCGATCGCGACGGTATCGGGGTTTGGCCGGGGCTGGTGGTATTGGTGAGTTCAGGGAACATGGAGGAGGATCGGTAGTTAGTTGGAGACAAGGATGGTGGAGAGGATGTGGTAGCGACGGTGGTCGGAATGAGGAGGGATGCGGTGGCTGTGGTGATGGTGGTGATGGGAGTTGGCAGAGGCGAGGCCGAGGTCATAGCCGTATATTTAGGGTTTGATTTTGTTTAGGTGGATGTCTGGGACTGTCGGACACAGGAAAAACTATGTATTTGTACAAATATAACTGTAGTGGAACCGAAAGACGACACAGACACGATGCATGACGTATTGGGTATGGTAAAAAATTTCTGGAGGAGTACCTCTCCTTTTATAGGAGGTGGAAATTCCCAGTTGGATAGGGATTGGGACGTTTAAATTCCCCAATTAGATAATCATCTATTAATTCAAATTGATTTAAAAATAATTCAATTCAAATCAATCCAATCTAAATAAATTCTATACTTAATTTAAAATATTTTAAATAAAGTCAATAAAATCTTTTCCAATTTAAATTACCATATTTAATCAAATATTAAAATTAACAAAATCCCAAATATCATTTTCATAATTAAATAAATATAGTAATAATTAATTTTGAAAATCACGATAAATATTTAAATATTAATTCTTGAACTAGCTTTTATAAATAACAAATTATATTAATAAGCAAATTCCAAATTTCGCAAATATCCAGAATATATTTTATATAAACCAAAAATTTTCTTAAACTACTACTTATTTTTAAACAGCGAAACAAATTACCCTTTTATATTATATATAAAAAATAAGGTTTTGGCAACAACGACAAACAGATATATTTAGTTTGGAAACTATATTTTCTAGAAAAATGAAATCTATAAATAAAATATTTTTCTAAAAATATGTACCCCACACATATTCGCACTCGACGAGAAATACAAATCGCAAACTCACGCGCGACGACAATTGTATTTGTATGCGACGTATAAATACGAAGTACAAAATAAATACCAATTTATTTTAAAAAAAATCTTACTAAAATTTTAGGGGGTTTATAACTGTCAATGCCTCCAAAGGTGAATCAGCACCTACTCAGAAGCCTCCACTTGCACCAAGGCCAAAGGAGGTTTATTCTTTCAACGATGAAGACACCTTGCAACTCTTCGAGATATTAAAGCAGGGTGACAAGATCAAGTTGCCAGACTCGAAGCGTCCCAACGAGGTTGGAAGAGTAGACAATCCGAGGTACTGTCACTACCATCGGTTTGTCGGACATCCAACTAAGGACTGCTATGTCCTCAAGAACTACATCCAACGTATGATCAATGCGGATGTTATCTCCGTCGACTACGAGAAGAAAACGGTCTCGGCCAACCTGGTGTCACTCCAATTTGGCACCTTGCCGCCAACCACAACATAAGATGGCGTCATCCCCATCCCAAAGGCGAAAATGGAGGTGGTCAATCTACCACATACTCGTGACAACGTGAGTGGACTCATCCCACTCACCGCATCTCGGGGAGAGATCTTATGGGTTCACCCCGATCTCGTCTCCGAGGTTACTCAACCGGAGGTACGCTCTGCCTCCAAAACCAAGGGCAGGAAGATCAAGTCTTGCCGCATGGTCTCTTCCTCTGCAGAAGAGGTACTTCCTGTACAGACGCGTTCACATCAGAACGCCCAACCTGACGAAGCTGCCGTCGAGGTGGTACCTCCTTGCACCGTCCCTGCTGCTCAGGAAGAGGGCCCATCCAGGCCTCCAGCAGCCAATAAACAGAAGTATGTAGAGGCCTATTTCGATAAGACTTTGAGAAAGGAGTATGTTTCGGGGCTAGCCAAGCTCCACAACTTCGACATACTGGCACAACTTGCCAGTACTCTTGCCCGCTTATCCCTGTTTGAGCTTCTTCGTCTTTCCAAGGACACTCGTGAAGCTCTCTGTGAAGCCCTGAAGGATGCTGAATCCTTCATCAGTCAGGTCAAGCAGCCTAAGGATACCCCGACCATATGTGCGTACTGCCATTGTGCGGATGAAGTTATCCCCAACATAACTTTCACCCAACAAGACATGCTGCTGAAGCACAACCGACACAACAAGCCACTGTATTATACAGGGTATGTCGGTTCCGTCAAGGTAAAGCGGATTCAGATCGATCCAGGGTCTTCCTTCAGCATCATCCCGAAGACGCTACTCTTAACACTGGGGATCCCAATGTACCGTCTGGTGCCTTTCAACAATAAAATCAGCGGCTTCAATGCTAGCAAAAGCGAGCCGCTGGGCAAAATACGGCTGAAGTGTCGTATCAGTAACCTCCGAACCGAGGTGACTTGCTATGTCGTATGTGATGATCATAGTTCGTAATACGTATTTTGGGATACGTGTACATATCTGACTCATATTGCATGTCTCCTGGCTTGGTTCGGCTTGTTTGGGTTGGCTTGGTTCGGCTTGGGTTGCTTATTGGTTCATCATGAACCAAGGGGAGAACCCTTACCTACCACCACCATCCCCACTAGCATGGGACGATGTTGGAGAAAGGCAGATGCTTGGTCCCGAGTTGATCACTCAGACAGTCGAGGTGGTCAGGAGAGTTAGAGATCATCTTCGCGTTGCACAAGATCGCCAACGCCATTGGGCCGATTCTCATCGGCGTCCCCTTGAATTTTTTGTCGACGACCATGTATTCCTTAGGATCTCGCCTAACCGTGGCGTCATTCGTTTTGACGTACGGAGAAAGCTTAGTCCTAGGTATATAGGGCCGTTCGATATCCTGGAACGAGTAGGAGATGTGTCCTATCGTCTCGCTCTTTCGCCGTCTCTGAGTGAGGTGCATGACGTGTTTTATGTATCCCAACTACGACGGTGTATCCCGGACCCGAGCCATATCCTGGATCATTCGGAATTGGTTGTTGGTACCAACCTTTCGTATGAGGAAAGGCCCGTGTCCATATTGGACCGAAAAGAGAAGATACTCAAGAACATGACTATCAAGTTAGTCAGAGTTGCTTGGGGTCATCACTCTTTGGGTGAGTCAATGTGGGAGCGTGATGATGATATCCGATCGCGATATCCCGACCTGTTTGACTCGTGAGGTATAATATCCTTTTTATGCCTCATGCCTTCGATTCCTTGCTTGCATGAATAATTGCTTGATTGCTAGACTAGTATAGCTTGCTTGTGATTAGTATAGCTTGTCCTTGCATCTCTAGTCTCTTGATTAAATTCCAAGGACGAAATTCTTTTAAGGTGGGTAGAGTTGTGATGACCATAGTTCGTATTACGTATTTTGGGATATGTGTACGTATCTGACTCGTATTGTATGTCTCCTGGCTTGGTTCGGCTTATTTGGGTTGGCTTGGTTTGACTTGGGTTGCTTATTGGTTCATCATGAACCAAGGGGAGAACCCTTACCTACCACCACCATCCCCATTTATTAACCCAACACTCTTTCTCTCTCCTCATTCACTCTTCTTCTTCCTCACCATTACTCTCCACCTACACCCAAGAGCCCTAGGCAAGTGCAACTTGCTTCATGATGGATCTCAAGTTTTATTGTTCCATTCTCTTCTTTACATGATTATAAGCCTCTTTAGAACTTAGACTTTTTAATTTTTATGGATAGATTCTTCTAGATCTACGTTGTAACTTGGGGTTTCATGAGTTCATGGAGTTTTTCTTGGTTTTGATCTACTAAAACTTGTTATTTTTGAAAACTAATAGTTCAATGAGCAAGAGCACGAAATTTCGTATGAATTTGGTTTTTGTCACCTCATTTCGAGTTAAAATAAAGTTTTATGGCCAAAACAAGTTTTCTGAATTTTTTATGCCGGCTGAGTGAAATTTTAGACATAAAACCCTGAAATTGCATATTTTACGCTGGATAGCATCCAGAATGTAAGATTTTATGCAGGAAACCCTGAATTTGCGTATTTTACGCTGGATGATACCCAAAATGTGAAATTTTATGCTGGAATCTCCCCCTTTTGCATATTTTACGCAGAATTGAATTTTTGGCGTAAAAAGTGCACAAAATGACTGTTTTTGCCTAGTTTAGCTATTTTCTAGCCAGAATTTCGAAAAACTTAAAACATGAAAGTTTTAGATCTTTGTCTTACCTTTTCGAATATCTCTGGAGCACCTCATTTAGGGTTCGTATGCGGAAGTTATGCCCCGTCTCCCCTGAGCCGCATGATTCCTCCATAACTCTTGTACCCTGTTTATATTTAGTTATTGCATATACGCTTATACCAGGTTAAATATTAATTTTAAATATGTTCCATGATATAATGGTGACCAGTTATGGTGCACTTTTGACAAATGACATAACATGATAGTGGCCCGTCGTGGTGCACTCTTGACAGAGAATTTGACATGATATATATCTCGAATGCTGTTGCGACGGCTAGCATGTCATGACAGAATTGAATGACCTGGACACCGTAGGCGATTGCGTTTGTACAAATAAACCAGTACTGTCTTGCATCATGTCTAGGATAGGGATCCCTGAGTACCACGGTCAGGGATACCTACAGCAATTGACTAAGGCTAATAAACTAGAATAATTCAGTAGACATGAAGAGATTTTCAGCTACAGGCAATCCCGTTATCTGGACGCATTAAGCGGACTTGTAGCCTACCGACGAGTAGGGCACATTTCCAGCACACAGTCACGTGTTGCATTCTTCATAAACGGACATTCGACCTGGATAACCGGATGGTCTGCAGGGCTTGTGGCTGTTGGGATAATCTCATTGCATCTTGCTAGTAACTAGGCTTGTGATAACCCTAGTTAGTTAAAAGTATCAAGCCGTACTCTTGATTGGCCGTGATTGATTGGATGGAGTTTATTCCAGCTTAGTCTTATCCTGATCCTGTGCAAGATTGTGACATGACATGATTATTAATGCTGGCCTTAACAATAACGATCGGGGGTCCAGTTCTGTTCAGGCGAAGGGTTACAACCCCGGTCCTTGTTTGGTTTAAGGATTATAACCTGGCTCCTGGAGCAGTTCTGTGTCCTCTCTTCGTTTATTGTCTTATTGCAACCCTATGCCATGTTCGTCATGTTTTACCTTACCTTAATACCATGGTTATTTATACTGGCCTTAGCAATAAAGATCAGGGGTCCAGTTCTGTTCAGGCGAAGGGTTACAACCCCAGTCCTTGTTTGGTTTAAGGGTTGTAACCTGGCTCCCGGAGCATTTTTGTGTCCTCTCTTCGTTTATTGTCTATACTATACCAATAGTATTTGAGACGGGTTTCTATTCAGGTGAAGGGCTGCAACCCCGGTCCTTGTTTGGTTTAAGGGTTGTGACCTGGCTACTTGAATGGTTTCCTCGTACTCAGTTTACTGTTGTTATCTCTATTATTATCAGTTCTTTATTTATTACCTTTAATATTCTATTGTGATATGCTGGTTTTAGTTCCTAAGCGAAGCATCCTTTGTGGCACTTGCTCTTTCTGGGGTCTGACCCAGCTAGTTTTGTGTGGCCAATTATCGGAGCAGCACCAGAGGATCCACTATCTTCCAGCCAGATGGTGACCACCAGACGTAACCCTGGCAACGAGTAGATTTCTTTTTGTCCTTCTACTTTATTGTAAAAATTATTCTTTTGGGGCGTTTAGCCGACGAGCGCTTGTTAGCTCGGCTGCACCTTTATTTACTGTCTGCCTACAGGCTGTAACATGATTGACAGATCCTAGGGTTGATCATGTATGACCAGAACTCTTGCTAGTCTTGACATTTTGTACGACTAGTTTCATGATCATCCGAATATGTGATGTATGGGACGCCTTACTATTGTATATTTGGTGCTCTGACATCTTGTAACTGTTATTACTTGCTTGAGATTGAGATAATAGGCTTGTTTATGACCATAGGAGATTGATGGCTTGTAGTTAAACCCTCATATATCAAGACAGCCGTGACCGTATAGCGAGGTAGGTTGTACTTCAATATACGTAGCTGGCTATGTACGCCCCCGCTCTCCAGTATTCTAGTTCTGGGGCGTTACATCGTGGACGTTGACGTCAACAACAACCTCCTACTGGGCCGTCCGTGGCTGCATGAGTACATGGTGGTGCCATCTACACTCCACCAATATATGAAGTACGTGTCCACCAATGACATCATCCGGACAGAGTTCGCGGACATTGACCCTTTCAAGGGGGTCGAAGCCTACTTCACTTATTTTACCCTGTACAAGTCGCCCGACGAAGGAGAAGCCAATGATGCTGACGATGAAGCAGAAACGGCAGCAGAGTCGGACATGGAGCCAGAGATGATTCCCGACGCTCCTTTGAACATTCGACTTGTAACGCCCCAGAACCAGAATACTGGAGAGCGGGGGCATACACAGCCAGCTACGTATATCGAAAAGGAAAACACCTCGGTATACGGTCACGGCTGTCTAGAAATATGAGGGTTAACTACAAGCCATCAGTCTCCTGTGGTCATTAGCAAGCCTATTATCTCAATCTCAAGCAAGTGTTAAGATTACAAGATGTCTGAGCATCAAATATATAAATACAAGGCGTCCCAAATATTACATATTGGATGATCAAGCAGCTAGTCTTACAAAATGTCAGGACTAGCAAAGAGTACATCATACATGATCAACCCTAGGATCTGTTCATCATGTTTACAGCATCAAGAAAATGTACATACGAGCTAACAGGTGCTCGTCGGCAAACGCCTCAAAAGAATATTTAATTTACATATGAGTGAGCGGTACAAAATAGAAACCCACTCTTGGCCCCGGTTTCTTCTAGTTGACACCATCGGGCTGGAACTGCGGTAGATCCTCGGTAGCTGCTCCGAAATCTGGCCATACAAAACCAGCTGGGTCAGACCCCAGAAAGAGCAAGTGCCACAAAGGAGGCCATGCACAAGAACTAAAACCAGCATATCAAGTCGGAATGAAAATAAAGGTACAAGAAAGAAATACATGCAATAGGGCGATAACTGGTCATAACATGAGAATATTCCGGTCTCCCAGGTTACAACCCTTAAACCAAACAAGGACCGGGGTTGTAACCCTTCGCCTGAATAACGCATGCGCTAGACCATTTATCTAAAATTAAAATAAAGACAAGCATGCTCGGGATGAGAGCCAGGTACAGGGACTAGATCAGGCCTAGGCAAGACTAGGCAAGAAAGACAAGGCTAGACAAGACCAGACGCCAACCATTTCACAACGGCCAAGCAAGTCCTACGGCTTGATAAATTAACTAACTAGGGTTGTCACAACCTAGTTACTAGCAAGATGCAATGAGATGTTCCTATCAGCCACAGGTCCTGCAGACTATCCAGGCTACCCAGAACGTAAGCAAGGAGCTGGGTTCAGGTGGGTACATTGTCCGAGAGACAAGTGTACCCTCAAGTACCATCAAGGGGTGCAACACCTAACAGTGTGCTGGAATTGTGCCCTACTCGTCGGCAAGCATCAATTCCCAAGGCCGCCCAGGTAACGGGATTGCCTGTAGCCGGGAAATCTCCATGTTCTAGTTTTGTGAACTAATCATTTACCTAGTCCGAATTCATGTGAACCTCTGGCCGTGGTACCCAGAGGTTCACGTCCTAGACATGATGCAAGACTGGACCAGTAGATTAATCAAGCACAAGATGCACACCCACGGTGTCAAGTCACGTAGCAAGTCAAGTAAGCCTGCCTCAGCAGCTCAAGTTGTCAAGTTATCATATTATCATGTCCTGTTACAAGGAAGTGCGCCGCCGCGGGCCACTAGCAAGTTGTCAAGTTAACAGGTTCCAGTTATATAGTTCTAGTCACAATTTATGAAAAGTCAACTCAAATCATGTCAAGATCAAGAAAATGGCAAAACTCCAAGTTGTGTCAAAAGTGCCAAGTCGAGCCAAGTCGTGACGTGGGCAACAAAATCCTTGAAGCTCCAATTCATTAAAATAAAACCCAGAAATAAGCAGATACTGGGGGCACAAGGGATGCAGGTACACCAGGGCAGGCCAGGGTGGCAACACACTAGAGTGTGCCAAAAAAGGGGGGTTGACAACACTCTAGAGTGTGCCTAGGTTGAGGGCACTAGAGTGCGCCTAGTAGGCAGCACCCTAAAGTGCGCCTACCATGCTCACTGAAGTGCGCCTAGAATAAGGCCGGCCCAAGTGCGCCTAGGTCATGGGGAATGAACCGCGCCTAGTTCATAGAATGAACTGCGCCTAGTCCATACATTGAACTGCGCCTAGTCCATAGAATGAACTGCGCCTACCACTGATGGGACAGTTTGGCGCCCAGTCTGATGGGACAGATGGCGCCTAGTCTGATGGGACAGATGGCGCCTAGTCGAGGATGGCCGGCCAACTGCGCCTAATCAAAGGAGAAGTAGGCGCCATTGGCCAACCGCGCCTAGTTCACAGAATAGGCGCCATCGACCAAGTCAAGGAGAACAGGCGCTATGAAGCGTTCTGTTTGGAAGAGGCGCGCAGCGCTAAGGAGCGTGCGGCCAAGAGGCGCACTTGCAAGGGCAAGCGGCCAAAGTAGGCGCCATCGGACCTACGCAGGGGAAATAGGCGCCATCGGCTACCACAGAGTCATCTTCTTCCCAAGGAAGAACACCATGGCCGAAAACTTAGCAACATCACAACTCGGCCATCCGAGCTCCAAATCCAAACTTCCAAGGGTCCATCTTGGATGAAATTTGATTCTCTACCACATGAGCACATCAAACCCCACCCAAGATCGGCCAAAACACATCAAAACATGTAAAATCCGAAAATGTAAAGTACAAGATTCAAGCTCCACAAAACCCCAAATCCGAAAATACAAAGAACTAAAGTTACTCCCAATGAGCTAAGCTAAGGGATGAACTCATGAAAGTGGATTCTCATGTTTGGCAAGATGCAACTTGCCTCTCTTCCACTAGGGTTTGGAGGATGGAGGAAGAAGGGGGTTTCTTGGTGGGGGAAATAAATGAAAGTAAATGTGAGGAGAGAGAGAGGGGAATGGTATTAAATGGTGGTGGTGGGGTGAGCTTGAGGGGTAGTATAGGTTAGGGTGGTCCAACAATAAACCAAAATAGAACCAAACCATGCTAAACCAAGTCAAACCAAGCCAAGTCTCCTCTAAAATAAAATCGAGCAAAATACGAGAAGCCAGGAATACTGCAAGTACAGAAAATTAAAATACATGATAAAATCAAAATACGCACGAAATACGAAATACGAGAAATGGGGGTGACAACTCTACCCACCTTAAAAGAATTCCGTCCTCAGAATTTAATCAAGGAGCTAGAGATTGCCACGACAGGCTAGACTAATCACAGGCAAGTTACGCTAAGCAGGCAGCCATACAATCATGCATTCAATCAAGGATGGAACGGGTGTAAGGCACAAGAAAGACATTATACCTTACGAGTCAAACAAATAGGGATAACGCGATCGGATGTCGTCCTCACGCTCCCACGTTGACTCTCCCAGAGAGTGATGACCCCAAGCAACACGGACTAGGTTAATAGTCTTGTTCTTGAGGATCTTCTCTCTCCGGTCCAATATAGACACGGGCTTTTCCTCATACGAAAGGTCGGTACCAACGACCAAATTCGAATGATCCAGGATATGGTTCGTGTCCCGGATGTACTGTCGTAATTGAGATACATGGAAGACATCATGCACCTCGCTTAGCGACGGTGGAAGAGCGAGACGATAGGACACATCTCCTACTCGCTCCAGGATACTAAACGGCCCTATATACCTAGGACTAAGCTTTTCCCGTGTGCCAAAGCGAATGACGCCACGGTTGGGCGAGATCCTAAGGAACACATGGTCGTTTACAGAAAACTCTACGGGACGCCGATGCAAGTCTGCCCAACGGCGCTGGCGATCTTGAGCAACTCGGATGTGATCTCTGACTCTCCTGACTACCTCGACAGTCTGAGAAATCATCTCCGGACCGAGCATCTGCCTTTCTCCGACATCGTCCCATGCTAGCGGGGACCTACACTTCCTGCCATACAAGGCCTCGAAGGGTGCCATCCGGATACTGGCCTGGTAGCTGTTGTTGTACGAGAACTCCACCAAGTGCAGGTGATCCTCCCACGAACCACCGAAGTCTAGCATACAAGCTCTTAGCATATCTTCCAAAGTCTGAATCGTGCGCTCCGACTGACCATCTGTCTGCGGATGATATGCTGAAGTGAACTTGAGACGAGTCTCCAAACTCTGATGAAGACTACACCAAAAGTGAGAAGTGAATCTCGAATCTCTGTCTGACACTATGCTGACTGGCACTCCATGAAGCCTGACAATCTGCCTGAGGTACCTGTCTGCCAGTTGCGCCGTTGACTGCCCAACTCTGAAAGGGAGAAAGTGCGCAACCTTGGTGAGCCTGTCCACGATAACCCAAATAGCATCCTTGCCTGCTGGAGATCTCGGCAATCCTGTGACGAAATCCATGGTAATATGCTCCCATTTCCATTCTGGGATAGGCAAAGGTTGAAGTAGTCCGACTGGCCTCTGATGTTCAGCTTTAACCTGTTGGCAAACCAAACACCGCGAGATAAATCGGGCTATCTCTCGCTTCATGCCATTCCACCAAAAGTGCTGACGGATATCTCTGTACATCTTCGTGCCACCTGGGTGAATGGAATACTGCGAACTGTGAGCTTCTGCCATGACTTCCTGTCTGATATCTCCACTGGGTACACAAAGACGCGAGCCATATCTAAGTGTACCATCCTCATGAATGTTCAACTCTGGTCTGTGTCCTGCCTCACATTCTGCTCTGAGCCGCTGAATCTTCTGGTCTGCCGACTGAGCTGCCTTGATCCTCTCAACTATGCTGGACTGAACTTGAATACTAGCCATCAAAGCCACGCTGGAAGGAAGAATTACTTCAATACCCATCTTCTGAAGATCTGACAATAATTCTGGTTGCGCTGTCAGGAGATAGACTCCTGCTCGTCTGCTCAAGGCGTCTGCTACAATATTAGCCTTCCCTGGATGATACCGCAAGTTGACATCATAATCCACCAATAATTCTAGCCATCTTCTCTGCCGCATATTCAAGTCCTTCTGGGTAAATACATACTTCAGGCTCTTATGATCCGTGAAAATCTCAACTCTATCACCATACAAGTAGTACCTCCAAAGCTTCAATGCAAAGATAACTGCTGCTAGCTCCAAATCATGGGTTGGGTAATTCTTCTCATGATCGCGAAGTTGCCGCGAAGCATAAGCAATTACCTTCCCATGCTGCATCAGAACACATCCTAATCCCTTCCCTGAAGCATCACAATACACTGTGAATCCACCGGTCCCATCCGGAAGAGTGAGAATGGGAGCCGTCATCAAACCTCGCTTCAATTTCTCGAAGGATTCCTGACACTCTGCTGTCCAAACAAATGGCACATCCTTCCTGGTCAACTGGGTCATCGGCGCTGAAATTCTAGCAAAATCTGAAACAAATCGTCGGTAATAGCCGGCCAATCCAAGAAAGCTGCGAACCTCTGCTACTGATCTAGGAACTGGCCATGACTCAATGGCCACAATCTTCTGGGGATCCACTTCCACTCCTCCGCGGGTAATGATATGACCCAAGTACGAAATGCGATCGAGCCAGAACTCGCATTTGCTGAACTTGGCGTACAACTGATGTTCTCTAAGTGTCTGAAGGACAACTCTGAGATGCTGATCGTGCTCTGCTTCACTCTTGCTGTAGACCAGGATATCATCAATGAATACGATCACAAACTGGTCCAAGTAAGGCATGAAGATACGGTTCATGAGATCCATGAACACTGCCGGCGCATTGGTTGCTCCAAAGGGCATAACTAGGAACTCCCAATGCCCGTACCTTGATCTGAACGCCGTCTTCGGGATGTCTTGCTCTCTGACCCTGATCTGATGGTAGCCTGACCTCAAGTCTATCTTCGAGAATACTGAAGCCCCTTTAAGCTGGTCGAACAAGTCATCAATCCTCGGGAGAGGGTATCTGTTCTTGATCGTCACTGAGTTCAAGGTACGGTAATCAACACATAGCCTGGACGTACCATCTTTCTTCTTCACAAGAAGCATAGGGGCTCCCCAAGGCGATCCACTAGCACGGATGAATCCTTTGGTTCTCAAGTCTTCAATCATCTTATACAAAATCTCTAGTTCTGAAGGCGCCATCCTGTAGACTCGCTCTGACACTGGTGCGGTTCCGGGAATCAAGTCTATGGTGAACTCGATCTCCCTCTCTGGCGGCATACCTGGAAGCTCCTCTGGGAAGACATCTGGAAACTCGTCCACAATCCTGGGCAACTGCACTGCTGCTACTGCCATCCGCAATACCGGGGAAGAAGGCTCTACTGCGCCTCTGGAAAATGAAAACTCTGGCTCTCCGGGGATACTAAAGATAACTCTGCCAATGTGGCAGTCTATCCTGGCATAATGATCTCTCAACCAGTCCATACCTAGGACTACATCATAATCTGTCAGGGGAAACTCTACCAATCTAGCGGGGAACTCCCTACCGCTAACTACGATCCGACACGAGGAAAACACTCGATCTACTCCCACAAGACCATTACCAGTAAGCACATTAAGCCTCACTGATAATGACTCGGGCTCCAATCCTATCCGTATCGCGAATCGTGCAGACATAAATGAATGCGATGCACCAGAATCAAATAATGCTGATGCTGGGGTAGAGTTGACGAGAATTGTACCTGCCACAACCTCACCTGGCGCTACCTCTTCTGCTGCGGTCATTGCCATCACTTGACCTCTGGGTGCCTGTCCTCTCTGCTGATTACCTCTCTGCCTGGCCTGAATCTGAGCCTGGGCCTGAGCATACTGCTGGGGACTCTGTTGCTGAAAAGCTTGATTCTGAGGCAACATCGGCCTCGGGTGCTGCTGCTGTACTGGTGCTGGTCCCCTAACTGAAGGACTAGTAAGGTTGGACGAGGATGAACTCCCTCGATTGGGGCACGACCCTATCCTATGGTCCGCCGCCCCACAAGCTAGGCACAATCCCTGTGCCCTCCGACACTCTGCCACCACATGGCCCGGCTTCCCACAGTATGAACATCCTACTGTGGAAGAAGATTTCTGTTTCTGCTGCTGCTGAGGAAACGTCGGGGTCGAATGTCGGTCCGACGTTACTGAGGCCGTCCGCCTCGGAGCTCCAATCGTAATACCCCTAGCTGCCGGGGCTGGTGCTGACGACTGGTACGACTGGCTGTGGGACCGCTTCCTACTTCCGGTCCTATCCATAATCCTCTGGGAGGTGTATTCATGCCTCCTGGCTGCCCTCAACACGGCGTCGAACGTCTGGTGCTCGAACTGCTCAACTGCTAACAAAATCTTCAAGTGGAGCCCTTGCTGGAAACGCTGGGCCCGATCATACTCGGTTGCCACCAAGGTGGGGGCAAACCTACTCAGCCTCGAAAACTCGGTCGCATAGCCATCGACCGTCCTGCCTCCTTGCTTCAGGTTGGTGAATCTAGTCTGCAAATCGTACCGTGCCACGGCATCGAAGTACTTCGTCTGGAACCTCTCCCTAAATACTGCCCAAGGGACTGGCGCTGCCAATCCCATGGCCTGAGCTGCCCACCAATTGCGGGCAAGGTCCAACAACTGTAGGCGGACCACTGCCACCTTCTCATTCTCTGGAGTCCTCGCCGCTTCCAGAACTACCTCGGTATCCTGAAGCCATGCATCCGCGGCGATTGCATCTTCGCTGCCATCGAAGAACGGAGGGTTCAAGCGCTTGAAACTGTTGGCCGCCTGGTTCCCTTGGTGACCTCCTCTATTCAGTGCTTCATGAACTTCCTGGTGCAGGGCGTCGCCTCGACGATCCTGGGCTGCAAGCAAATCTCTGATAAGCCCTACCAAGGCTCCCTCCTCTTGTCTCACAGGCGGAACGGGCTGAGCTTCATGAACGCGAGGTTCCTGACCTCCAGAAGGTACAACTCTAGAGGCCGCTCCAGAGTCCTGAGACTGCTCCTCTTGTTGCTGGGGTTCATGCTGGGCTTCTCCTAGCTGATCGGCACGTCCGGGAACAGTGCCGCTGAAGAAGACGACAGGGGGAAACGATAAGGAAGGACAGTGAAAGAGCAAGGATGCATGCAAGTGACCGAATCAAGATTCCCAGGGAATAGAGAGTACGAGCAGAGATCAAGGGAGATTACTGATTGAGACATCTACCGGTAACCCTCACATTTCTTGAATTTTCAAGACCTGCATGGGCCACCACTTAAACCGTGTAACGCCCCAGAACCAGAATACTGGAGAGCGGGGGCATACACAGCCAGCTACGTATATCGAAATGGAAAACACCTCGGTATACGGTCACGGCTGTCTAGAAATATGAGGGTTAACTACAAGCCATCAGTCTCCTGTGGTCATTAGCAAGCCTATTATCTCAATCTCAAGCAAGTGTTAAGATTACAAGATGTCTGAGCATCAAATATATAAATACAAGGCGTCCCAAATATTACATATTGGATGATCAAGCAGCTAGTCTTACAAAATGTCAGGACTAGCAAAGAGTACATCATACATGATCAACCCTAGGATCTGTTCATCATGTTTACAGCATCAAGAAAATGTACATACGAGCTAACAGGTTCTCGCCGGCAAACGCCTCAAAAGAATATTTAATTTACATATGAGTGAGCGGTACAAAATAGAACCCCACTCTTGGCCCCGGTTTCTTCTAGTTGACACCATCGGGCTGGAACTGCGGTAGATCCTCGGTAGCTGCTCCGAAATCTGGCCATACAAAACCAGCTGGGTCAGACCCCAGAAAGAGCAAGTGCCACAAAGGAGGCCATGCACAAGAACTAAAACCAGCATATCAAGTCGGAATGAAAATAAAGGTACAAGAAAGAAATACATGCAATAGGGCGATAACTGGTCATAACATGAGAATATTTCGGTCTCCCAGGTTACAACCCTTAAACCAAACAAGGACCGGGGTTGTAACCCTTCGCCTGAATAACGCATGCGCTAGACCATTTATCTAAAATTAAAATAAAGACAAGCATGCTCGGGATGAGAGCCAGGTACAGGGACTAGATCAGGCCTAGGCAAGACTAGGCAAGAAAGACAAGGCTAGACAAGACCAGACGCCAACCATTTCACAACGGCCAAGCAAGTCCTACGGCTTGATAAATTAACTAACTAGGGTTGTCACAACCTAGTTACTAGCAAGATGCAATGAGATGTTCCTATCAGCCACAGGCCCTGCAGACTATCCAGGCTACCCAGAACGTAAGCAAGGAGCTGGGTTCAGGTGGGTACATTGTCCGAGAGACAAGTGTACCCTCAAGTACCATCAAGGGGTGCAACACCTAACAGTGTGCTGGAATTGTGCCCTACTCGTCGGCAAGCATCAATTCCCAAGGCCGCCCAGGTAACGGGATTGCCTGTAGCCGAGAAATCTCCATGTTCTAGTTTTGTGAACTAATCATTTACCTAGTCCGAATTCATGTGAACCTCTGGCCGTGGTACCCAGAGGTTCACGTCCTAGACATGATGCAAGACTGGACCAGTAGATTAATCAAGCACAAGATGCACACCCACGGTGTCAAGTCACGTAGCAAGTCAAGTAAGCCTGCCTCAGCAGCTCAAGTTGTCAAGTTATCATATTATCATGTCCTGTTACAAGGAAGTGCGCCGCCGCGGGCCACTAGCAAGTTGTCAAGTTAACAGGTTCCAGTTATATAGTTCTAGTCACAATTTATGAAAAGTCAACTCAAATCATGTCAAGATCAAGAAAATGGCAAAACTCCAAGTTGTGTCAAAAGTGCCAAGTCGAGCCAAGTCGTGACGTGGGCAACAAAATCCTTGAAGCTCCAATTCATTAAAATAAAACCCAGAAATAAGCAGATACTGGGGGCACAAGGGATGCAGGTACACCAGGGCAGGCCAGGGTGGCAACACACTAGAGTGTGCCAAAAAAGGGGGGTTGACAACACTCTAGAGTGTGCCTAGGTTGAGGGCACTAGAGTGCGCCTAGTAGGCAGCACCCTAAAGTGCGCCTACCATGCTCACTGAAGTGCGCCTAGAATAAGGCCGGCCCAAGTGCGCCTAGGTCATGGGGAATGAACCGCGCCTAGTTCATAGAATGAACTGCGCCTAGTCCATACATTGAACTGCGCCTAGTCCATAGAATGAACTGCGCCTACCACTGATGGGACAGTTTGGCGCCCAGTCTGATGGGACAGATGGCGCCTAGTCTGATGGGACAGATGGCGCCTAGTCGAGGATGGCCGGCCAACTGCGCCTAATCAAAGGAGAAGTAGGCGCCATTGGCCAACCGCGCCTAGTTCACAGAATAGGCGCCATCGACCAAGTCAAGGAGAACAGGCGATATGAAGCGTTCTGTTTGGAAGAGGCGCGCAGCGCTAAGGAGCGTGCGGCCAAGAGGCGCACTTGCAAGGGCAAGCGGCCAAAGTAGGCGCCATCGGACCTACGCAGGGGAAATAGGCGCCATCGGCTACCACAGAGTCATCTTCTTCCCAAGGAAGAACACCATGGCCGAAAACTTAGCAACATCACAACTCGGCCATCCGAGCTCCAAATCCAAACTTCCAAGGGTCCATCTTGGGTGAAATTTGATTCTCTACCACATGAGCACATCAAACCCCACCCAAGATCGGCCAAAACACATCAAAACATGTAAAATCCGAAAATGTAAAGTACAAGATTCAAGCTCCACAAAACCCCAAATCCGAAAATACAAAGAACTAAAGTTACTCCCAATGAGCTAAGCTAAGGGATGAACTCATGAAAGTGGATTCTCATGTTTGGCAAGATGCAACTTGCCTCTCTTCCACTAGGGTTTGGAGGATGGAGGAAGAAGGGGGTTTCTTGGTGGGGGAAATAAATGAAAGTAAATGTGAGGAGAGAGAGAGGGGAATGGTATTAAATGGTGGTGGTGGGGTGAGCTTGAGGGGTAGTATAGGTTAGGGTGGTCCAACAATAAACCAAAATAGAACCAAACCATGCTAAACCAAGTCAAACCAAGCCAAGTCTCCTCCAAAATAAAATCGAGCAAAATACGAGAAGCCAGGAATACTGCAAGTACAGAAAATTAAAATACATGATAAAATCAAAATACGCACGAAATACGAAATACGAGAAATGGGGGTGACACGACTCAAAGGGAAACCGCCTCAGATGCTGCCTCCCATGACCATCAAGCTACCTGGAAAAGTACCAACTTCTCTAGGTAGAACACCTACTGAAACTCCCTTGAAGATACGGCTCAAGGGAAAGCCGCCTCAAACATCGGCTCCCCTTGTGGCAAAACTACAGGGGAAGGCACAAATCACTGAAGGCACAGTTGAGGCACCTCTGAAGGTGCATCTTAAAGGCAAGCCTCCGCAATCATCCGTCTCATCCAAGCTGCCGGAGAAGGCCCACATAGCCCTCTCGGACTCCAAGGTCAAAGCTGCGGTGGACTCTCCCGAACCAACCCCAGTACTCATAGATGAAGAGCTAGGGGAATACATATCTGCTGATGTAGATGCACCATCTCTGGACAATGTAATACCGCGGGACAAAATCTCGTATTTCATCAATAATAGAGTATCTTTTAATTATTCTAGTCTTCCACATTGGAATGCCATGTATACATTAGATAACGCTCTACGGACGTTGCAAACACAAATAACGACCGTCAATCATGTAAATCGAGTAGTCCCGTCCCAAGGGGTCTGTTTCGTAGTCCCACCGCGGAATCGAGACAAAGAATCCATCATCTTCGGCAAAGTCGAGCGTCATCAAGACCTCCCGCCACTCGAGAAAGAACCAGATACCGACAGAATACAAGTCTATCGGTACACGGACAAGGCAAAGTACCTCATCCAAAAGATGGGTTATGATCTAAAAAGCAACAAAGGCCTGAACCATGGCAAGGGTCGACGTCTTCCTCTTCGGCTCCCAACACCTAAAGGAAAGCCGCAGGACTACTATCATCGAACTCGACGGGGGGTAGGCTATGTCACGCCACCGGCAACTCCAGAGAGTTCAGAGGCAGAAGAAATAGAACATTCTCATTCGTCCGAAGCATCAACCTGGGATTCTGATACCAGTATCGGCTCAGTCTTCAAGAAGGTGCTATCAGTCAACATGGCATCTGCACAATCTCAAGAAGATGAAGGCGAAGACTAAATACCGGAATTCTTCAAGAAAGAACCTTGGGCTCAACGCCTAGGAGCACAGTGGGAGTCTCGTTTTGAATTACGCGAACCCCCTACCGAAGACGAAGTCGAGCAGATCGACCTCGGGGATGGACCTTCTTCCAAACCCATCTTCATCAGCAAGAGTCTAAAGGGACCAGACCGGGAATCTTTAATCCAACTGGCTAAAGAATATGTCGACGTCTTCGCTTGGAGCTACGAAGATATGCCGGGGCTTGATCCCCAAATTACGATGCACAGACTTAACATCTAGCCTGATGTTAAGCCTGTAAAGCAACAACAGGGACGTTTTTGTCCTGACATCATGAACGCTATCGATCAAGAGGTAGACAAACTCCTGACCAGTGGATTTATCCGTGAAGAACAACACCCGAATTGGGTGGCCAATATCGTCCCTGTCACCAAAAAGAATGGAAAGATACGAGTCTGCATCGACGTCAGAGATCTCAATGTTGCTTGCCCGAAAGATGAATTTCTGCTTCCGATCACCGATGTAATGATCGACAATACATGCGACTTCGAACGCATGTCTTTCATGGACGGGTATTCGGGCTACAACCAAATTAAAATATCCTCCGATGACACAAAGCACACGTCATTCAGGACGCCGAAAGCGGTTTTCTGCTACACAATGATGCCCTTCAGCTTGAAGAACGCTGGTGCTATATACCAACGAGCTATGAGTACCATCTTCTATCAACATCTTCGCAAAACAGTCGAATGCTATGTTGATGATATCGCTGTCAAGAGTCGTCTCAAAGGTGATCACCTACAAGACCTAAAGATAGTCTTCGATCTCATGCGAGCGCATCAACTCAAGATGAACCCCGCTAAATCCTTTCTTGGGGTTTCTAGCGAAAAGTTCTTGGGCTTCATTATCACGGCGAAAGACATTCATGTCGATCCCAAGAAGACCAAGGCCATCCTTGACATGGACCCTCCGAAGAATCTCTGAGAACTTCGAGGCCTGCAAGGGCGCCTTGCATACATCCGAAGGTTTATAGCAAACCTTTCCAAAAAATATCAACCCTTCACCCAGCTCATGAAGAAGGGAGTCTCCTACGTCTGGACAGAGGAATGCCAGAAAGCTTTCGATGATATCAAGGCTTACTTGACGAGCCCGCCCGTTCTGGTGGCACCCGTCACAGGTAAACCATTTCTCCTCTACGTCCATGCCATGGATCATTACCTCGGCGCTCTGCTGGCTCAGAACAGCGATGCAGGCTACGAGCAAGCTATCTACTACCTCAGTAGGACACTGATCGGGGCCGAACACCAGTACAACCCCGTTGAAAAAGAGTGTTTGGCTTTGGTGTTCGCCATCCAGAAAACTTGCCATTATGTCTCGGGCCAGACAATTTATGTCATCTCCCGAGTCAATCCGCTCAGGGTTCTCATGACAAAGCCAGGATCATTGAACTCCCGGCTGGCTACATGGGCGATCCTGTTGACGCCATACAACATGGTGTTCGGTCCACAAAAAGTCGTCAAGGGTCAAGCTCTGGCCGACTTTTTAGCTGCACACCCATCCCAAAGTCCTCCAGACTATATGAAGACATCCCGGATGAGGTCCAAGAATCAAACGTCACTGAAGAAAGTGTAATGCCCATATCTCGTATTACGTATTTGGAATACGTGTATGTATTTTGACCCGTATTGTATGTCTCCCTGCTTGATTTATTTTGGCTTTTCATTGATTGGTTTATCTTGCTTCGGTTCGGTTTGTTTGGCTTGGTTCGGTTTTACTTGATTTTATGTGAACCAAACACTCCCACCTACCACCACCTTCATTAAATATCCCACTCCCCTTTCTCTCTCTTCATTAATTTTCTTCTTCCCCACCATTACTTCTCCACCAACCTGAGAGAGTGGAGAGCTTAGGCAAGTGCATCTTGCTTCATGGAGGAAGCCTATTTTTATTGTTCTACTGTCTTCCTCATGTGTTTCTAACCTACTTTAGTACTTAGCATTTTTTATTTCCATGGTTAATTTCTTGTAGATCTAGTTTTGTGGTATTTTCGGTTTCCATGAATCTTGATCTATCAAACTTGCATATTTTTGCTAGTTGATGGTTCCATGTAGTAGAGAATTTCATTTTACCCAAATTTGACCCTTGGAAGTCAGGATTTGGACTCAGCTTGTTGTTTGGTGGAGTTGGGATGCCATGGTATTTTTTTATGAACATCTCCTATGTTGGAGTGCT
The DNA here is from genome assembly GCA_029216955.1 of Iris pallida. Classification (NCBI taxonomy): domain Eukaryota; kingdom Viridiplantae; phylum Streptophyta; class Magnoliopsida; order Asparagales; family Iridaceae; genus Iris; species Iris pallida. Next base: position 5,878,570 of record JANAVB010007198.1, read on the forward strand.
TTCATTTTAGAGAGGGCCGCATAAATATGTATGGCCGCATGAGCTTACATAACATTTATTGCATAGCAACACTTGTATTATTTTACTAGCTGCTAGCTCAGCATAATTAGCTAGCCGCATGTAGTATTATTATATTTGAGCCGCATGCACATATTAATGTGCTGGCAGCATTTAATTCTGGCCGCATGTACTGCTTACATTCTTGGCCGCATGAAACAATTCAATGGCCATATGAAACCATTCCATAGCAGCACACATAGTTAGCTTGCATGCCTTATTCAATGATTGGCTTTGCATGCTTTCTTAAAATAGTTAGCTTGCATGCATTATTAAATTGATTGGCTTTGCATACTTTCTTAAATGGTTAGCTTTGCATGCATGTACGTAAATCATGGTTGGCAATTGACTAATGTGGCCGCATGGCCATGCATGATATTCATTTTTAAATTGTGGCCGCATATGCATATATTTGCATAATGCCATTTATTTTGCTAGGTTGCCGCATGGCCATTTAATCATGTTGTGACCGCATGGCCAATTGCACTCTTGGCCGCATGGAAAATTCTTCTAGCCGCATGGCCTTGCTATCAGTAGTTTGCCGCATGGAGCAATTAATGCTGCATGCAACTTCTTAGTGCAATTAATTTGTTTGGGCCGCATGGCATCCGGCTTATCTGTAAAAATTGTTCGTCTTTAATTTGCTTGCCACATATGCCTGTAATAGTTTCTTTTGGCCACATGGCCTTTATTGTAATTGTTTGGCCGCATGGCCCCCTTCAATTTAATATTGGCCGTATGGTCCCTTCCACTGGCATGGCTTATTATATACATGTAATCATTGCTTCACGTGGATCATTAATTAAATGGTTCACGTGAACTTTCCTTCCTTGTTGCATTGATTTTTTTGGGTCCCACTTGGCTAGAATATATAATTTAGGCCACATGGCCCCAGTACTTGAGTGGCCACGTGTCCTTTTCTTTTGCTTGAGTGGAAGCTTGCATTTATTGCGGGTTCCTCTCTCCTTGACTTTTCTGGTTGCATAAATTTTTTTGCTGGCCGCATGGCCCCTTCAGCTATTTCTTGGCCGCATAAGCTTTGGCTGGCCGTATGGGTGGCCTCCCACTCTCTTTGGCCACGTGTATGTTATCCCACTTTTGGGCCGCATGGGGTCCACTTTGATTGTTTTATATTTTATTTGCTTGAATTGTGGTCCGAATTTCTTCCCACTCCCAACATGAAAGTTATAGAGTTCCTCCTTGGCTTCAAGAATATATATATTATAAATATTATTATTTAATTGTGCAAGTTTCTTCCCTCCTTGATAAATGACATGACTTGATAGTGACCCGCCGTGGTACACTCCTGACAAGATAACTTGACCTGACAATTGACATGATAAACCTGACATGATATTTCTCGAATTGCTGTTGCGACGGCCAACACGACATGACAAGATTGAATGTCCTGGACACCGTGGACGATTGTGCTTGTACAAATGAATCAGTATTGTCTTGCATCATGTTTAGGATGGGGACCCCTGAGTACCACGGTCAGGGGTACCTACTGAAAACGGTTAAGGCTAATAACTAGAATAATCCAGTAGTCATGAAGAGATTTTTTCAGCTACAGGCAATCCCGTTATCTGGGCGCCCCACTTGGAATTTGTAGCCTGCCGACGAGTAGAGCACATTTCCAGCACACTGTCATGTGTTGTACCCTTATTGTACTAATATTCGACCTAGATAACTTGGATGGTCTGCAGGGCTTGTGGCTGTGGAATAATCTCACTGCATCTTGCTAGTAACTAGGCATGTGATAACCCTAGTTAGTTAAAGTATCAAGCCGTACCTATTACTTGGCCGTGATTGAGTGGATGAGGTATAATCTGTCTAGTCTTGTCTTGATCCTGTACAAGATTGTTACATGACCTGTTTTCTTATTTACCTTGCCGATAAATGGTGGGAGAAGCCAAGTTCTGTTCAGACGAAGGGTTACAACCCCGGTCCTTGTTTGGTTTACGGGTTGTAACCTGGTTATCTGAATAGTCCCATGGTTATCTCATCGTATATTACCTGTCATGCTTGATACGTTTTACCTTATCAATAGTAATTGAGGCGGGTTTCTATTCAGGCGAAGGATTGCAACCCCGGTCCTTGTTTGGTTTAAGGGTTGCAGTCTGGCTACTTGAATGGTTTCTTCGTGCTCAATATATTATTGTTATCCCAGTCATTATCAGTATCTTTTAATTACCCTTGCTATTCATTTGTGATATGCTGGTTTTAGTTCCTAAGTGAAGCCTCCTTTGTGGCACTTGCTCTTTCTGGGGTCTGACCCAGCTGGTTTTGTATGGCCAGATACCGGAGCAGCACCAGAGGATCTATCGATCTTCCAGCCACATGGTGACCACTAGGCGAAATCCTGGCAACGAGTGGGTTTATTTTGGCTCTTCCACTATATTATAAAATTATTCTTTTGAGGCGTTTAGTCGCCGAACAAGTGTTAGCTCGTGTACATTTTTACTTACTGTCTGCCTACGGGCTGTAACATGATTGGCAACCTAGGGTTGATCATGTATGACTAAACTCTTGCTAGTCCTCACATTTTGTAACGACTAGCTTCATGATCAGCTGAATATGTAATGTTTGGGACGTCTTACTATTGTATATTTGGTAATCTTACATCTTGTAATATTCACTTGTTTGCTTGTGGTTGAGACACTAGGCTTGTTATTGACCATAGGAGACTGATGGCTTGTAGATAAACCCTCATATATCTAGACAGCCGTGATCGTATAGTGGAGTGGATCCCATTTCATTATACGTAGCTGGCCATGTCTGCCTCCGCTCTCCAGTATTCTGGTTCTGGAGCGTGACAGAAAGCTCCGTCTGGCAGATGTTTTTCGATGACGCTTCAATAACAGGCTCCAAAGGCCAAATCATCGCCGGAGTGGGGGTAGTCTTAGTCTCCCCCGATCAGCTGGTCATCCAGCGTACTTACTCCCTTTTGAAGTCGTGCTCCAACAATGTTGTCGAGAACAACGCTCTCATCATGGGACTCCAGCTGGCACAACAGCTGGGGGTAGATCATCTGGAAGCCTACGGCGACTCAAATCTCGTCGTTAACCAGATCAGAGGGCAATACGAAGTTCGCCATGAAGATCTGGTTCCTTACCATGAAGTTGCATTGAACATTATTTCAACCTTCACCATGTTCTTCATAGAACACGTACCTCGATTACAAAACCTGAAGGCTGACGCTCTGGCTGGCCTCGCAGCCTCATTGGCAGTACCCCTCGAAACTCAGCACTACGTCACGGTAGTTGGTCGAGACTTGGTCTGTCATAAAAATGACCTATGCTCACAAATGGCCCATGCCATGTTAACAAGTGCTGGTATTAATGTCCGAGACTGGAGGTTCCCGTTCATCGACTTTGCTGTCTACAGAATTCTTCCAGAAGACCTGAAAGAAGCCGTCTCAGTCAGGAGGCATTCCCTTCGATTCTATTATGATACAGCTACTAAAATGCTGTACCGACGCTCCTACGATGGGCTTCTCCTTCGATGCCTGTCCAACGAAGAACCAGCCGAAGCCCTTCGAGAAGCTCATGATAGAACTTGCGAGGCTCATCAATCTGGGCCTAAGTTGCAGGATCGACTACGATGCATGGCTTACTACTGGCCAACCAAGGCAGCCGACGCTGTCGACTATGCTAAGAAGTGCCATGCTTGTCAGCTTCATGCCGACTTCATCCATACACAGTTGGAACCACTACATCTTACGGTCGCCTCTTGGCCCTTTGAAGCTTGGGGCATGGACATTGTAGGACCGATCACCCCTCCTTCATCGAGGGGACACCGCTTCATCCTAGCTATCACTGACTACTTCTCCAAATGGGCAGAAGCAGTTCCACTGGCGGAAGTGAAAAGCTCTAGGGTGATCAGCTTCATCAAGCATCATGTCATCTACCGTTTTGGGGTACCCCGTAGGATTATCCATGACAACGGTCCACAGTTCATCAGCCATGTTTTCAGTAGATTCTGTGACAATAATCGCATTCAAAACGTGGCATCGACCGCCTACAATTCGACGGCAAACGGATTGGCCGAGGCGTTTAACAAGACTATCGTCAGGCTACTCAAAAATATCGTGTCATCCAACAAACGCGACTGGGACGAGTTACAAATTACATAAGATAACAAAAAAGAAGAGTCTACAATCCCTAAGCATCACCGGGATTGGCTGAAAGCTCTTCGATCCGACGCTTCAAGTCTTCCGTCCGAGTCTCTACGGTCGCCAGGACTCGACATTCGGCTTCTTGACGCATCATTTCTATGGCCTCAGGGGAAGTGTCATCCTCATACTTCTCGTCCAACTGTTGCCGTTGCTGGGCCAGGGAAAGAGCCTGGCGGGTGAAAGCTGCTTCCTCCTCCTTAGATGCTACATGTTCAGCCTGGACTCGCTCAGCATCTAACAAGAGTTGGGCCCGCTGGTCTTCAAGGAGGCGAATCTTGGCATTAACCTCTGCTATACTAGCGTCCAACGCAGCTCATAACTCCACCTTCTTCTGCGTGGACTGAGATAGCCTCTCTACCGCTGCCTCAACTTCGGACACCTCGTGTTCCCAGACAGCCACGGTGGCCTGATAAGATGACTCAGTTTCAACGATCAACTTCTCCTTTTCTGTTTCTATCAGAGCAGAGAGAGCGTTTCGCTGGATACTCTGAAACTCGAAAAGCAGCTGGTCGAGCTCGGCCACCGATGCCTCCAGAATCTCGGCCATATGGTCATGGCCCTGGTGGGAACGTATCAGACCAATATGAGGGAGTGCCATAGTTTTTGCCATCGCGAAACTCCCGTTGGCATTCATCACTGTCGATACGCCCCTCTGCAGCATCTTGTACACCGCCTCAATGATAAACTTCATGTACTCATCCGCATCCGCCAGCACTTGCGGCGTCTTAGCAGGAGTTGGAGGAGCTGCTCTAGACGGCGGACCAGAAGAAGACCCGCCGACTTCAATCTGCGAGGTTGGAACCTCGGCATCAACGGACTCTCCCTCAACTGGGGCTTGAACTTTACCGCTGGCCCGAGGAGCCAAAAGAACGATAGGAGCCGAGAGGGGCATCGATATCGTACCCCAAGTAGAAGGAGCAACAGGGGGTTCCAGTAAACCCTTACCCTTCTCAAGCTCGGAGGGACCACCGATGTCAGGGGCTACCTCCTCCGTCTCCAACACACTATCAGCAGGCCGTACGGGACCCTCTCCCTCTGGCAAAGCAGCGAGATCAGCACTTGTTTTCTGACTCGGCTCCCCTGGAGTCAGGCTCGGTGGACGAGGCTCATTTTCATCATCAAATCCCTCCGCGGGGATAGAATCGGTCGCTACCTTCCGGTCGACAGCCACCTCAGCCTCTGCTGCTGAGTCTGGGGTAGGGCTCGGCAATGCTGCAGCCGACCTCCCCTCATCATGACAAGGAGGGAAATCAGCCCTCTCCTCTGTTTCAATCATGTCTGTTGCTCCCGCAACAGGCTCACTCATCTTTAGAGGAACATCATCCGAAGAGGACGAACTCCACTCCACTCCACTTCCTCATCTGGAAGCCCCGTATCTGCTGGGTCCTCAATGCCAAAGGCCCCCACGGAGGCTTGCACCCTCCGGGGAACTGCTTCATCCTCAGCTTCTCTTCCAACATAATCTGGAGATACTAAAATCTCCGCAGGAACGACATTGTCAGGATTCTCCTCCATGGGAGACGCTACAATCGGAGGAATGTGCTTGTCAGAAGAGCTCGCCACCTCCTTCGGTTTACTGACGCCCGGTTTCGAAACCCGGGTTTTCTTCTTCAACGGTTCCTACAAAAGGGAAGCATATGTCACAAAAATGACAGAAGGAGCCAGATTATGGGGAACGTCTTTACCTCAGTAGGAACTGATTCCATTGGCATTACAGGCGGCACTCCCGTAGCCTCCACCTTTGGAGTCGTCGCTTTTCTCGGCCTTTTTGGTACAGACGAACCGGCTTCTGCGTCAGCCCGCCTCTTCCCAGCTGTAAGATCTTCCCGAGTGCCTCCTGTTGACGCTGCAGCAGTAGCCCGATATCCCGCAAACTCTGGTGGATGATATGACCGGGCCGCCGCCAACATGTTCTTCGTAGCCTCTAGCTGAGTTCCAACGATGAAACTAGTCTCCCTATCATAATCAGGAGGTACAGTATTCATGGCGCAATACAGCTTAACGGCCGAATACAGGATCTGTGGCCGAGGGTTGTGAACTGGTGTATTGAAACGAACCCCAGTGCACCCGGCATTGTAATATTGCCAACCTCGGGCTCTATCCAGTAAACTTCCAGCAAACCCTAGACTGTTACCGGGGTTCCGTAACATTAGCTGGGTGTAACCAAACTGGCGAGCAAACCGGCTCGACAGATATGGCTCCAGATAACACTTATTCTGGTTGCGGTAGACCAAGTGGGAAGACCGAATACTCTACAACCAACGAAACCCCCATTTCGGCAGAGTGATCGCATCCTCACCGAGTCTTCCAAATCTTGGTCAGTTTCAAAATTTCTGAAGATGGGACTGACCTTGATGATCTCCCACCCCTGAAGATAAGACAAAACTCTCCTACAGACGGGGACGCCGGCGTGCAGCCACTTCCTCTTATAGAAGCGGCGGATAAAGGCGTCACCTTCAATATGGTCATCTTCAGGACCCAGACTCATCACGTTCGGGTGATGCAGAATTAACCATCCATCAGATAATGGAATGGTAGCTCAGCTCGAAAAAAGTTTTCTTTCCTGCCCCTCTCATGGACCACGTCGTCAGCAAAATCCTTCAAACCCCGCAGCAGGTTACACACCATCGCGGGAAGGAGAGCCAAAGGGCGACCAAAAACCAGTTTCACTGCTGGCAAAATAAGGTTCCGGGGTCACCCTCTCCACAGAGCCTGACCCACCTGAGAACACAGTCCGGAAGCCGTATCATCAAGTATGCAGTCAACAGTGCCTTGGATGACATCCGGTGCATGTAATGCCAGAAACAGCTGTATACATCCTCGCCACTCTCATTTGAACGAGGAGCCTTCTCGCCTAGTCGGCACATTTCGGAGGTTACTTCCGCGGGCTTCAGTCCCTGCGGAGTCGTAAACCGAACCTTCGTAGCGTCCGCCAGGTCCTACTTGAAGACATAATCCCTCCAAGTAGTCACATGAGGCTGTGACTTACCTTTGTCCTTCCGTTGCAGCAGATAATGATGGCTCACCACCTCTTTGAAAACAGCCATCATCTCCGGGTCCTTCTTTTCCAGAACAAGGATCTCTTCATTTGACGGAAAATATTCCTCGTACGGTTTCGAGCCCCAGGGAAGCTTGGACACCTCGTACATCTCATGGAGAGCCAATCCCAACTCCCCTATTGGAGTAAAGAAAGTGCCAGTCTGGGTATTGAACATTTCCGGAAGTGCAAGGAACATATGCTTGTTGAGGTCCACGCCGGCCTGTGTGGCACGGATAGCGGCAGTCAGCCCAATCTCTTTAAGCTCAGCCTTGAACTTCGACAACACCCAAAGGGTCTACTCGTCCCACTTCGGCACGTGGTGACACCAACCTTCAACCCTAAAGCCACCTTTCGGATACATAACCTTCGATGTTAGCATCCAATTTGCAAAGGTCGAAGCACCAAAGGCAAAGGTGTCATTAGGGACATCACTATAAAGGCTCACAGGACACAAAGTTTGGCAACTGAACGAGGTCCCGGCTCGTGAGGCGGCCAAGGTATCTCTTTTATTCGAAGTGACATCAATCGAAAGGGTACCCCCCACTGCCCCTCCTTAAGAAGGAGTAAGTTCCCATGGCATCCTTCTCTTGGAAGCCAAACTGTAGAAGGCCGTCAGCGGCAATTGGCGTTCAAGTTACCGCATGTACAGAACCATGCCCTTCGCAGAGAAGAACCAGTCTTCCTTGATCTTCAGTACCTTCGCCTTGGTGGAGGTCAAGCGGTCACGAAACAGAAAGGCAGGTTTTAAGAAAGTCTTATCCTCGAACTCAGCGGATTTCAGTTTGCCGCTCTCCATCATACTCTGGAAAAAAATATGCGACTGATCCCGGATTTGCAATATTCTCTCAGGAGGCTGATTCAATAGGATATCAGCCTTCGCGGGGTTAATAACCTCCTCGTCGAAATCAACTTCCATTTGGCAAAGAGAAGCATCTAGAAGGACTTCATTCAGCAAAGGGATAGTCATCGACACTGACACAGCAAAGACAAAAGTCAGGCAACATAGAAGCTTTAAGAAGACAAAATATTGGGTGTGCCAAGCAGCCTGGCGCATCATCAGGGTTTAAACCCATGTGCGTCAGCAGTGAAGCTTCGACGCATCATCGGGGTTTAAACCCATGCGCGACAGCAGTGAAGCTTCGACGCATCATCAGGGTGAAAACCCATGCGCGTCAGCAGTAAAACCTCGACGCATAATCAGGGCCTAAACCCATACGTGTCGGCGGAATAACCTCGGCGCATAATCAGGGTCTAAACCCATGCGCATCGGTAGAATAACCTCAGCACATCATCAGGACAGAAGTCCATACGCATCGACGATAAAGAGTTAGGGCACAGCAACATGATGCAACTCATCCATGTGCTCCAGACTCGTCTAAAAAGTTGGGAGATCACATCCACCCGTCATCGCAGGCCGAACGTCGGCCGGAGTCACGATGGTGACAGGAGCGTCCTCCTCGACGAACTCCGCAGGCTCCTTCCCCTTGCCAGCACCACCGCGAGGAGTTTTGGGGGCCATTTCGTGAAAGAAGAAGTTAGGGTTTTTCGAAAGAAGAACTCTAGAGAAGAAGAAAGCAAAGAGGAGAAGAACCCTCTCTCTCCATCAGTGGCCTATTTATAGGCTTGGGCATACGCAAAAACTGATGAGGAGTGACATCAGCCGCCGCTTGGGGTTCTGCGAAATGATAACTGCAAATAATCTAAAAAGATCATCATTAATCTTTTGTCGATTAATTCGAAGCGTTATCATTTAACTGAGAGGAGCATGCGCCCCATCACTGATGCACGAAGTAATCATGTGCCCGAACAGTCATGCACCCCGTTGAAGACACCACCATGCTTCTTATTCAAAGTATTCCAAAACTTGACAAAAAGTTTTGAAAACTTTGAAAGGGGTCTTGTAGAAGCATGGAATTTTAGGGCGCATCTATGTGCCAGAATTCCTATGCGCTCAAATACTACTCAAAACATGCGCCAGGGAGCTCAAACGAAGTACTTGGCACAGTATGACAGTAAAAGTATAGACAATCAAAAGAAGATTTTTATTTCATATAAAAGTCTATTACATGTCTAAAGGAAAGGCTTTACTACAAAAAGAAAACATCCTAAGACTACAGCCAGGCGCAGCAAACTGCCATGCGCCCCCCATCAGGCGCATCATCAGGCAGGCGCATCACTTCAGTGTCTCAGTCAGGCGTATCTCTTCAGCGCTCTCAGTCAGTCACATCTCTTTAGCGTCTCAGTTTGGCGCATCTCTTCAGCATCTCAGTTTGGCGCATCACTTCAGCGTCTCAATCAGGCGTATCTCCTCAGAGTCTCAGTTATGTGCATCATAAAGTCTCAGCATATGCGCTCTACTTCGACCCGATCGAGTGCTTCGACTAATAAAGCATTTATTGAGCAGAACCTGGATGGGCGATCAACCCCACCCTAGCGGGAGGAAGAGCTCTCCTCCGAGGCTAAAGGAGCAGCTTTTAACACAACCAGAATGGGCAACACCCACTCTTGCAGGAGGAAGAGCTCTCCAAAGTCCAAGGAAGAATGAGAGCACCGCAATTTCGATCTGCGGCTCTTCCAGCATAACGGAGACAAGGCTCGAGCATCCGGATCTTTGGATGCAACATGCACCTTCCGCCTACCTCAGAAGCCCTCGACCCCGACTTTTGGATGTAACAGTCACCTTCACGAGTGCATGAATAAAGACAGTGTGCCGCATCTTCACCTTCGGGAGCATCTCATCAACAGAATGTGCTCGAGCAAACAAGTTCATTTTGGAAGGACGTGAGAGAACGAGAAGCAAACTCTCTCATTGCCACTATTTATAGGCCGGCCAAAACAAACCCATGCGCCAAGTGGCGGGCTCTCCGAATCCCGTGCAATAAATTTGCATTAATAGTGATGAACCTGACGCTTCGAATTCAGCCAAGTCAAAACGGCTATTTAAAGTACTTAAAGAACACAAAAGTCGGACCAATAAAGACGTGCCATACAAGCGGATGCGCCGGTCAGACATCGCACATCGCACAGATGCGCCCGTTAGTTCCAAAGCGCCCCGAAAGGATGCGCCCAGCAAAGCACAGATCCATGCGTCCTAATCAACATGGACCCATGCGCCCATTCTGGCTCGTCACCCATCAAGCAATTATTGCTCAAGTAACAGAGTTGGCAGCACGTCCCCCGAGGACTGAACAGTTAGCAACTTTTTCAGAAGACGAAGCGTCGCTGACATCAGCATCATCATTACTTTTCTTCGATGGTTACGACCCATGTGGCCGACCAACCACTCGCATGTGCCTCTGCGGCCATGCGCCTGAAGACTCGCATGCACCTCAAAAGCCGTGCGTCCAGACTGGTTCGTGACTCCTGAAGGTTGTGAGCCAAAGTCTTCTCATGCGCCCAATCCCAGGCGCATCCTATCAGATCACTCTCCACCAAATTTGAGATCTTTGAGCAACGGGCATGCGCCACGTGTCCTTTGACTCGATTCAGCCTATGAAAGGGTGCTAATTGTTGGCCCATTGGTCATGGTCAAACCTGATTTTAATAATTGATCAAACTCTGTCTCAATATAATTGCAAGTCAACTCAGATGTTTATCTACGATGTTTTGGACACTGCTCAACTGGATATTTACTATGTTCAAGACCGAAGCTGTTTCGAAGTTGTTTGCCATTCAGAATGTACTTCCTGTTACGCTATGTAATTTTTTATTTTATTGAGTCTAGAAATACATTATACACCGAGTCGTACTGGCAAATAGGCTATCTGAAAACGTTTTTCAAAACCATCCTATTCTTTTACAAATGACCTACGTGAAAAACATTCTTTTTACAAAAAGCTTCTGAAGGATTTTTCAAAAAGCCAAAATTTATTTTCTCAAATGAACTGGCAGAACCCCAGCAGAACTCGGCCAGAGTTCGGCCAGAGTTCGGCCATTTGGAACGTTAGTAAACGTTGGGTTTTTGAACTTGGTCATCCTTCAGTTGCGGTTTGTTACAAAGAGTTCTGTCCGAATTCTGTCCGAATTCTGTCAGAGTTTTGTCTTTGGAAAAACTATAAATAGAGAAGTATTTCGATCATTTCAAATCACCAATTCACTTTCAATCTCTTCTCTTTCTGAGCTTACATTCTTCCAAAGAGTTCTAAAAAGCTTTCATTTTTAAATCCCAAGCCAGTTACAATCCTCTAGTCGATTTGCCAGTGCGGTACGGTCTAGAAGTTTCAGAGCGATTGTAATTAGAGGCTTGATAGAAGATTCAACTCTTCACAATTGAAGTTGGTCGAGTTCTTCGTATCAAAGCTCGTGTCTGTAGAAGTTGCAAGGACTCCGTATGAAAACTTACGGGATTTTTCAATAGTGGATTCAACTGGAAGCTAGAGTTCTTCCGACTGGACTAGTCCTCACAAGAGGGAAACCAGTATAAATCTCGGTGTTTGCGTTTGTCTTCTGATCACTTTTAATTTCTGTCATTTACTCTTGTGATTATTATTATATCTGTGATCTAACTGCTAACAAGTTTTTAATTAGCAATATTTTGCTGCCTACTCTATTCACCCCCTTCTAGAGTATTTTGCTTTACGATTTCGTTCCTACAATTGGTATCAGTACGGGTTATACAGGTAAAGCAAGGTAAAATTGCAGTTATATTCAATTGTTATATAGATCACAGCATTACACATGGCAACTGTGAAATTCACAAGTGAAGGCCAAGCCACAAACAGATCTCCACTGTTTGACGGCATAAACTACACCTATTGGAAAACACGCATCAGTTTCTTTCTGAAATCTCTTGATTTTGACTTATGGTCTGTAGTTATTGATGGCTATAAAAAGCCACCTCGTATTAATGTTGATGGTGTTTTAGTTGAAAAATCCCATGACAAATATACAGAGGAAGAAAAGAAAAAGGCCAGTCTTGACGCACGTGCTATTAACGCTTTATTTTGTGCATTAGACAAAACTGAATTCAACAGGGTGTCTACTTGCACAACATCAAATGAAGTATGGAAACTTCTCGAAGTAAGCCACGAAGGAACAACACAAGTCAAGGAGTCAAAGATCAGCAGACTTACTCAGGAGTATGAGGTATTCAAAATAAAGCCAAGTGAATCAGTCACTCAGATGTTTACAAGATTCTTAGATATTGTAAATCCTTTGTCCTCACTAGGCACGGATTACAATAACTATGAGAAGATTCGCAAACTTATACGAGCCCTTACAAAGAACTGGATTCCAAAGGCTACAGCAATCATTGAAGGGAACGACCTATCAACAATGTCTCTAGAAATACTCATGGGTAAGCTACTCACTCACGAGTTAGAACTTCCAGACTTTGAAGATGCTACACCAAAGGAGAAGTCAGAGAAGACGATCGCTCTCAAGGCTCAACATAGAAGAACCATCGAAGATGATTCCGACGACAGCGACTCCGACTCTGAAGATCAAGCTCTTCTGGTAAGAAAATTCAAGAAATTCATGAGATTTAACAGAAGAACAAAAGACAGCAACAACAACAACAACGAGGAAGATCCTATTTGCTACGGATGCAAGAAGAAAGGACACATGAAGAAAGACTGTTCAACAGCATCATCATCAAAGAAAAATAGCAAATATGACAAAGGCTACCTGAAGAAATCGACATCAAGAAAGTACGCCAACACAAGCATATGGCATAAAAGTAAAGCCAGCGACTCAGAAGATGAACAATCAGATGACGCTGCAAATGTGTGCTTGATGGCTTGTGATCAGGTAATCACTGATCCTCTATTTGACCCTTATGATGATTTCACCTTTGAGCAACTATGAGAGGCTTTCAGTGAACTGTTAGATGATTACAGAAAACTGCGTAGCAAATATGAAACCTCTAAGAAGGTACTCAAAGAGTACAAATGTGAAATATGAAGACTTACCGACCTACTAGATCATGTTAGAGATAGTGACTCTTCAAATGAGTCTGGTGAGCTTTCTTCTATCAAATTGTTGTTACACGAGACTGTTAAGATATCCGAAGAAAAAGACCAAACTATTGTCCTGTTAAAGGAAGACCTATCTAAGGAGAGAAAGAGTCTCCAGTGTGCACAGGTCAGATTAGAATCACTCATATCTGACTATACTAGATTATATGACACTTCCAAAAAGTTGGAAATTAGTTTAGGAAAACGGCCTGAAGTTGCTGCTTCCTATTCTAACACGTGTCAATTACCAAATCATCGGAACACGCCCAACACTGTCAGACCAAACCATACTAAGACTATGCCCAAGAAGACTAATAGACATGCATTCTTCTATACTAGAAAACCAAAACCTACTAATCATGCACCTCACACTACTTTCAACACTCAACATGCTAAATGTCATTATTGTGGCCTCATTGGTCATATATCTTCTGCATGTAGAATCAGAAAGTTAGTAGATTTAAATGTTTATGCATGGATACCGAAAACTAACCAGTCAGGACCCTACAAGAAATGGGTACCAAAAGTTTCATCTGCAAATTGTTTTGTAGGTGGAACACCATTCACATGCTAGGAGCAAATGGATCCTCGACAGCGGTTGCTCACGGCACATGACCGGTGATGCTTCATTATTTGCAATACTGTCGAAGAGCAATAAAGAAGGATACGTCTCATTCGGTAATAATTTGAGAGGGTACATAATCGGTATCGGTAACATTGGTAAGGCTCCCTATCCAGTGATTAAAGATGTTTGTCTTGTTACTGAGTTAAAACATAATCTGCTCAGCATAAGCCATTTAGCTGATCATGGTTATGGCATTAACTTTGTAAAAGATAAATGTACTATTATTGATAGTTCAACTGGCAGTACTATATTTGAAGGTATTAGGGAAGACAATATATATATGTATTCTATTTGTTGGAAGATGCTAACAATACAGGTAGATGTTTGATGGCCAAAAGTATTGAGAGTCAACTATGGCATATGAGACTCGGTCATGCAAACATGGATACAATTTTAAGATTATCTACGAAAAAGTTGGTACGCGGCTTACCGGATATTTCTTTCAAGAAGGATACGGTATGTAGTGAATGTGAAAAGAACAAAGCTACCAAATCCGCATTCAAATCCGAGAATGCTGTAAGTACCACTAGACCTTTATAATTATTGTATATGGACTTATTTGGACCCAGCAGAATTGCTAGTTTAGGTGGTAAGTTATATGCATTTGTCATTATAGATAATTTTTTAGATATACATGGGTTTATTTCCTTGCACGCAAGAACGATGCATTATCAGAATTCGTCACCTTTTGCAAGAAAGTACAGAATGAAAAAGGGTTCATGATTACTCGCATTCATAGTGATCATGGCGGCGAATTTGAGAATGCAGAATTCAAGCAATTTTGTGACACACACGGTTATCTGCATGAATTCTCTTGCCCTATGACTCCACAACAAAATGGAGTTGTGGAACGTAAGAACAGAACTCTATCTGAAATGGCTAGAGTTATGTTAAACCAGTTTAGTCTACCTAGATATTTATGGGCTAAAGGTGTAAATACAGCATGCTATATTCTCAATAGGGTTCTAATTCGACCTATATCGAAAAAGACTCCCTATGAATTATGGTTTGATAGAACACCAAATATTTCTTATTTCAAAATCTTTGGTTGTAAATACTTTATTCTTAATACTAAAGATAATTTGAGTAAATTTGATGAAAAGGCCGATGAAGGTATATTTTTAGGTTATGCAGCAAAGAGCAAAGGATATAGAGTCTTCAACAAAAGAACCATGATCATTGAAGAATCTATCAACGTCAAGTTTGATGAGCTAAATCAACACTTAGACGATGATGACAATGAAGACATAATCGCACCAAGTACAGCTACTGCAAAACTTTCACACAAAGATGCAGAACCATCACATCAGACATCAGATGAACCTCCAAGCAAAGAAGCCAGAACTAGCAATCATAAGACTACACCAAAAGAGATGAGATTCTTGGCTAGTCATCCAAAGGACTTGGTAATTGGTGAGATTACCAAGGATGTAAGTACTCGTTCCTCTAATAAAGATATAGCTTCTTGTGTTGCTTTTGTCTCGCAGTTTGAACCCAAAAATATTGATGAAGCATGTAGTGATAATTTTTGGTTAGATGCTATGCAAGAGGAATTAAATCAATTCGAACGGAATCAAGTTTGGGACCTTGTTCCCAAGCCTATTGATCATCCGGTCATTGGCACCCGATGGGTATTCCGAAATAAACTGAACGAGAATGGTTTAGTGACTCGTAATAAGGCTCGACTCGTAGCTCAAGGATACAATCAGGAAGAAGGTATCGACTACGATAAGACTTATGCCCCAGTTGCAAGATTAGAGTCCATTCGCATGTTATGTGCATTTGCATGTTTTCATAATTTTAAGTTATTTCAAATGGATGTCAAAAGCGCATTTTTAAATGGTTTTATAAAAAAAGAGGTTTATGTAGCTCAACCACCCGGTTTTACTGATTTTAAATTTTTTGAATATTTTTTCAAGTTGAAGAAGGCTTTATACGGTTTGAAACAAGCCCCTCGTGCTTGGTACGATCGTCTAAGCACTTTTCTACTTGATAACGGTTTTTCAAAGGGAAAGGTTGATACTACTTTGTTTATAAAATCTTTGAATAATAATATTCTTTTGATTCAAGTCTATGTAGATGATATTATCTTTGGATCTACTGATGAATCTCTTTGTCAAAAAATTTCTAAGTGTATGCAGAATGAGTTTGAGATGAGCATGATGGGAGAGTTGAAATTCTTTCCCGGACTGCAAATCAAACAAACCAACAATGGAACGTTCATAAATCAAGCAAAGTACACAAAGGATCTATTAAAAAGTTCGACATGGAAGCAGAAAAACCACTTAGTACTCCAATGGCGACTTCAACCAAGCTTGATATTGATAAACAAGGCAAACCCGTCGACATACGTATGTATCGAGATATGATCGATAGCTTACTGTATTTAACTGCTAGTCGACCAGACATAATGTTTAGTGTTTGCTTATGTACACGTTTTCAAGCTAATCCTAAAGAATCACATTTGTGTGCAGTTAAGCGTATCTTCCGATACCTTAAAGGCACTTCTTCCGTCGGCTTATGGTATCCCAAAACCATGTCGTTTGACCTAACCGGTTATTTTGATGCTGATTTTGTCGGATGCAAAGTAGATAGAAAAAGCACTAGCGGCACATGTCATTTCCTAGGAAAATCTCTAGTCTCTTGGTTTAGTAAAAAGCAAAATTATGTTGCATTATCAACAACCGAGGCTGAGTATATCGTCGCAGGACGTTGTTGTGCACAAATTTTATGGATGAAACAAACCTTAGAAGACTATGGATTGCATTTTTCACACATACCCATTTTCTGTAACAACACTAGTTCTATTAATTTGACTAAGAATCCAGTATGTCATTCTCGTACTAAACATATCAAGATTCGACATCACTTTCTTAGAGATCATCAACAAAATGGAGATATAGACCTTGTATACATAGACACACAGAATCAATTAGCTGACATACTCACAAAACCTCTAGCGGAAGATCGTTTCAATTATTTACGTCAAGAATTAGACATTTTAGATGTCAATAATATTAATTAATTTTGTTTTATTAATTAATTTATTCGATACTCAAAAACTGTTTTCGAGACAAGCCCAAAAAGAGTCTGTCTGTCACCACGACTATGGTCGAAGCGAAGCGGTACTTAAGAGTTCCCCGGTGAACCTCCGTTAGCTGGGACAGTACTCCTACAGCTAATCTGAGACAGATGCTGAGTAAAGAATATTAATTTATAAAATAATATTAATTATATTATTTTGAGATTTAAAATTACTAAACTTTGAATTAAACATTTGAAACGAATTAATAAAAAAGAATGTAGCCTCATTTGAATTTATATATATATATATATATATATATATATATATATATATATATATATATAGCCAGGCAACCCTTGGCGAATTCGGCCCGAGTTTGGTCCGAATTCGGCCAGAGTTCGGCTGGGTATATATATGTACCAGCACGAACCCGAGGCTTCGTTCTTCTTTATTTTTTCCCACATCCTCATAACAGCAGCCTCCGCGTCTCCAAACCCTAGCTTTTCTCCATCCTTGTTCATCAAATTCGTGTGGAGTTTCTCGTCCAAACTTTGTATTCGTGTGGAGAACGTCATCCTCTACAACATACCCAATTTTTGGAAGGTATAATCCCTTCTCTCCACCACTTTTCAATACTTAGGGTTTCTAGAAAATTTTGAGAAAGAATGCCTAAGTTCAATCCTTTCAAGAGGAAGAAGACCAATGCCAGTGAAGAGGAATCGTCTTCAGATCCGCATACGGATTGCCTCTTTTCTCCGGTCCAATCGGACGATGGTGCGTCGGACGAGTTTTACTTTAAAACTTCCGATCAAGCTTTATTGTGGTACGTCGATTTTATCATGCGTACTATTTGTACCGGATCGCTGATTAAATGGACTGTCTTTCCGGATCACCGCCCTTACTTTAAGGCATTAGGGTTACAACATTTTATCACCTTACAATTCTCCATTGTCACTAATGCCATTAGATTATTCTATTGTAATTTCGTATTAGACAATTTTACAGCGAGAACACGTATCGGAGGAATTGATATCGAATTCACTGATGAAACGTTAGCGGAAATCCTTGGTATCCCAAACGAAGGTGCCCCGCTCGATGACATCACTGATTTTGATTTCCCCGATGGTACGACACTCGTTAGTTTCAATAATGAGCTTTGTGCATCCGTAAGGCTAATAACTTGAACTTGTTTAATTACGAATTACATCGCATCATCTATTCCACCTTACTTCCGAAATTCACTTCTAAAGATGATGTCACTGCACTTGAGCTCTCTGCTCTTTATCATATTCTTAAGGGGATTCTTTTTTCTGTCCCTAAGACTATCATCCAGATGATAGGTAGATGTCGCGGGAGAGACCGCAATCTATCTTATGCGATGCTTATTCCACGCATCTTTCAGAGATTTGATATTGACCTATCTACTTGTGTTGTCGACCCCGAGCCCAAGTTTTTTAAACTCTCTCGTCGCAGCATTGCCACTGTTCCTCCACCTACTATACCTACTCCTCCTACACCTACTCCCACAGCTTCCATAGTACATGTTCCTCCTCATTCTTACCCTATAACATTTGAGGGTATACATCAGCACTTATCAGATCTGCAGTCTTTTTATGTTGAGGCCTCTAGGGAACACGAGTTCCGTGATGTGACTCGATTCCAGGCGATTGCCAACTCATTCGCCGATCTGAGGTTTGCACAGATGGGTCATTCTGCTAGCTCTCTACATCTAGACCCTTCTATTTCTGGCTACTGTATTGACGACGAGGCGGTCCACTCTCTGTTTCAGCCAGGGAACGCCTATGATTGGTATTGTACTGCTCGTGCCCCTCCTCGAAACTATGTCGGTGAGTTTTACGCTGGTGCCACTCCTCACACTTCTGGCGCTGGTACTTCTAGAGCTGGTCCTTCTGGACATGCTGGAGCTGCAGCTGACGTTGATGATGAGGATGATGATGATTTTTGAGATGTTAGATATCGAGACTGTTACTTTTGTCTTATGTTTACTTGGAAATGCTCCGACATTCCAAAATTTTATCAGTACTCTTATTTTTATTATCAGCACTTTTCTTTATTATGTGACTATTCATAGACATGGTTTTGATTATGCCTCAGTTTTGGCATCTTAGTCTATTTTTTAGTACTTTATTTGTTTCAGTATTATTCTTGCACTTTATTAAATACTGTCTGTGACAAATACATGCCTGTGTTGTTCTATAGTCTATCTGTTTCTCTTACTATATTTACTGTTTATACCATGCCTGTCATGATTATCTATTTTTATTGTGTTTCTTCACTATTTGTTACTTATGCATTGATTGTGGGGGAGCTTTCTCTTTTGCAATTATTTTGCTAAGTGACAACGGGGGAGAAATAAGGATCTAACATTTTTGTGAATACAGGTTATGAACAATTTCTTTTGATTACTATTTTGAATTGATTCCAGCTTAGATGTTATATCGGCAAGGTTTGTCAATTATCAAAATGGGGGAGATTGTTGGCCCATTGGTCATGGTCAAACCTGATTTTAATAATTGATCAAACTCTATCTCGATATAATTACAAGTCAACTCAGATGTTTACCTACGACGTTTTGGACACTGCTCAACAATAGATATTTACTATGTTCAAGATCGAAGCTGTTTCGAAGCTGTTTGCCATTCAGAATGTACTTTCTGTTACGCTATATAATTTTTCATTTTATTGAGTCTAGGAATATATTATACACCGAGTCGTACTGGCAAATAGGCTATCCGAAAACGTTTTTCAAAACCATCCTATTCTTTTACAAATAACCTACGTTTTTGAAAAACATTCTTTTTACAAAAAGCTTCTGAAGGATTTTTCAAAAAGCCAAAATTTATTTTCTCAAATGAACTGGCAGAACCCCAGCAGAACTCTGCCAGAGTTCGGCCAGAGTTCGGCCATTTGGAACGTTAGTAAACGTTGGATTTTTGAACTTGGTCATCCTTCAATTGCGATTTGTTACAAAGAGTTCTGTCCGAATTCTGTCAGAGTTCTGTCTTTGGAAAAACTATAAATAGAGAAGTATTTCGATCATTTCAAATCACCAATTCACTTTCAATCTCTTCTCTTCCTGAGCTTACATTCTTTCAAAGAGTTCTAAAAAGCTTTCATTTTTAAATCCTAAGCCAGTTACAATCCTCTAGTCGATTTGCCAGTGTGGTAAGGTCTAGAAGTTTCAGAGCGATTGTAATCAGAGGCTTGATAGAAGATTCAACTCTTCACAATTGAAGTTGGTCGAGTTCTTCGTATCAAAGCTCGCGTCTGTAGAAGTTGCAAGGACTTCGTATGAAAACTTGCAGGATTTTCCAATAGTGGATTCAACTGGAAGCTAGAGTTCTTCCGACTGGACTAGTCCTCACAAGAGGAAAACCAGTATAAATCTCGGTATTTGCGTTTGCCTTCTGATCACTTTTAATTTCTGTCATTTACTTTTGTGATTATTATTATATCTGTGATCTAACTGCTAACAAGTTTTTAATTATCAATATTTCGCTGCCTACTCTATTCACCCCCCCTCTAGAGTATTCTGCTTTACGATTTCGTTCCTACACTAATCACCCAAGATCTCAGCAACAAAAAGATCCTCTCCCCTGCTACGTGTCAGCCCACAAAAGCAGCATGAAAAATTCAACCCACAAATGATGGCGCATCATCCATGCGCCTCCCGCAGCTTCAACCACGTGGCGTCCCCACGTACAGGCACATCCTACATATGTGCGCATGAGCAGCCAGCCTGCAAGCTATAAATAAAGGGATCATCTCCTTCTTACACACACACACAGAGACACCTACGGACAGCGACCTATATACACAGTGAGAGAGGCAGATACAGACACTCAACGTCTCCTTCCTCTCCGCAAGCTCCAGCACCCAGAGCAACTCGGACCTTCATAGAACCGAGAACCGTCGTCAGATCGTCAACGGAGTCAACACATTACCACTCGATCCATCGACACAGGGACCCAGATAAACAAAAGTGTTCTCCTAGGACTATGTCTAAGTCCTACATTGTAACACTGTTCTGTTTGTAATTAAAATTTGCAATCAAAAGATTTTAATGGCAAACAAACACAATTAGGGATTTATGAAGGTATTTAAAAGAGGCAAGGAATTATGAAAAGGTGATTAAATAGGGAGAGAATAGGCTTGATGGCTGTTGGAATAATTAGGGTTAGGGTTTTAGATGAGTGGCTAAGGTTTGTCCACCCAATTCCAAGTCCTCCTATTGGTCCAATAGTCCTAAGGCTTTCTTTTTCACAAATATCCTAAGAAAAAAATATCCTATTAGAAATATTTAGATATTATTAATCTTGTTATTACTAGGTTATCCTAATTAAGATTCTAAACTCAAGGCTAACCTAGATTAGGCTAAGATTCTAGGTTAGTCTCTAACAATTCAATTAGCACAATATTAATTATTCAAAATTTATTTTCATTAATAAGTCAAAAATGACCAAAATACCCTTAGGCTAAAAAGTTGTAATTAGTGATCCTAATCACATGACTAGGCTCCCATGGTCATGGTTAGTCTCAAGGCTTAGCAATTCTAGGATTACACTAGTTAACCATCAAAATCATAATTCAACATTTTAAATAGTTTTAAATTAATTAAAAATCACCAAAAATTATAACATGGTTTAAATATCATTATTAAAAAATTAAAAATACAAAAGTTCAAAATTATTCTCATTTTAGAAACTGGGTGCTACACTTCCCACCCGAGCAAAGGGCTCAGCTCTGCTATATGCGGATACAAACCTGAAGGCCATTCCCTCCAATCCATTTGAAATCTGAAACTCAACCAAAATCCTTTCTAGATTAGTTTAAACCCAATTCTCTACTGATTAGATTAGGATTAAATAACAAACTTTAATCTAACTCAGTATTAATGTGATCAGGAATCAATTTAAACCGCCTATATATATTTAGTGTTTTTCGAAAACAAAACGAAAACTCTCGACCGCGACCCACGCTTCTAGCGCCGCTGCATAACTCTCGGCGAACTCGAAGACCCTCCCCAACCGCCTGCACAGTCTGTTCGTCGTCGACGATTGTCGGAGCCACGCCGCACTCGCCTGGACCGACGACAAAACAGGGAAAACTCTGTTTCGAGCACTGCCCAGGTATCAACTTCTCATCCCGATTTCTCCTCCGATACTAGATCGTTTTGAGTTTCGTAAAGTTCCATGGAAACCCAGTATGACCTTTATAAGCCCCCTAAATTTCAGAATTTATTTTAAATTTTCTAAATAAATTATTTTCAATAAATATTTTATTATTTAATTGTTTTGATCATTAATGTTCTTTTCCGTGACTTTGACTTCTGGAGCGTCAGGGATGCCAATCTCTGTTAACTCTCTTTATGGGTTTTGTAGTAGACAAGATTATCTTCATTTTGATATATCATGTCCCACTTAAACTCGTTCTCTTGTGCTCTTTTTGTATCGTGCAACTTCGGGTCAATTTAGACCAATTAATTATCTACCGTAAAACCTGATTTAACTTCCAATTTAATTTCGGGACCCGACATCGATCCAACCTAGTCGACCCAAAGTATGAACATGGCCCACATGAAGCCTACTACCTACATGATGCTTGTGTCCCACTTATTTGAGTCCCCACATGTTACTTATTTACCCATGATCATAAATACCTATTTAAATTTAATTATTGCACCATATCCGATTTTGACCCGACCTAGCTCGACCGAACCCGAACCCAAGCTCCATGTTGTCCTCTCATGACTACCCAAATACCCCACACAATTTCTTTTTTTTCTCTATTTAAAATATTTCTTTCTTTTTATAAATATCCTCATCTCTCTTTCTAATATGTATATATATATATATATATATATATATATATATATATATATATATATATATATATATATATATATATATATATATATTAGAAAGAGAGATGAGGATATTCATAAAAGAAAGAAATATTTTAAATAGAGAAATTGTGTGGGATATTTGGGTAGTCATGAGAGGACAACATGGAGCTTGGGTTCGGGTTCGGACGAGTATATATATATATATATATATATATATATATATATATATATATATATATATATATATATATATATATATATATATATATATATATATATATATTTTGTATATATACATATATACATAAAATATATATATATATATATATATATATATATATATATATATATATACATATATAAAAAAAATATACATATATACATATATACAAATAAATAACTCACTCTCTCTCTCTCCTATTACTCACACACACCACCTCACCCTCCCCATCACCAGCACAACATTTCCCCCCCTCTCTCAACCGACTTCTCTCTCTCTTTCTATAATATATATCACTCTCTCTCCCTCTTTAAAATATACTCCCTCTCTCTCTTTATATTCAAACACACACACCCCCACAGCCTCCATCTCCATCTCCTTTTCCTCCTCACTACTCCATCATTATCATCCTCACACCACCACTCTCTCCATAACCACCACCATTAACAACATCATCATTATAACAATCATCACCACCACACCATCATCATCATCCGTACCTCCACCCCTGCCGGCGACCGCCGCACGCCGCCGTTCTGCGCCGCCGCCGCCACTGGCCGTATGTCACGACCCGCACCCGCTAAAAGGGCACGTGACGCGACAACGCCCAGCCCTCACCGAAAAATCGGCATGGAACGCTGTAGATTTTTCTACTCTAAACAGTTTATATATATAACAAAAACCTGTCGAGAATATGGTCAACTCCGAATGGAGGACAAGCAGTGAATATATATAAGTACTCAATCACGACTCTAAGATAATAAAGTAAAGACTGAAAGATAAAGACAGCAAGACGATAATAAAATAATAACCTGTCAAGTCCAACACAAGAATATATACAAGTCCAAGTCTCTAATACAGTCCACAATAAAAACAGTCTCAAAAGTAGCTGGAGACAATGTCCAGTACAAAAGACCTACTCTAACTAAGTAATAGGTAGGGTCTCGTCAGGCGGAGCTAAGCCCTGCTGGACCAAAGTCTCCAAGTCTATGCCCACTACGTCATCCGGACCGTAGTAGGTACTGTACTCTCCCTCATCTGCATCTGTAATATTTTCAACATATCCTGTCAGGACAGAACGAGTACAATCTACTAACAATATTTCACAAGATATGACAAAAGCTATAATCTGTAAATAGAGAGTATATACAAAAAAATCATGGAATGTACATATGAGAATCATGGCAAGGTAAGCTGTAAAACTAGAGCTAGAACAAGGCAAGTAAACTGATCATGGCATGTACAAGAATCAAGAATCATATATCTAGGTGTGTGAATACTAGCTACAACATGTGGCCGGCTTGGGTCTTGCACAAGGTCTACTGGCCTGGTTAATCATACGTGGAGTGTATAATTAACACTCACAAGGACTACAAGAGTAACAAGGTGGATAATGACCACATGTCTACACTAATACTCCACGTCCCCGACTGGTAGAGTGGATCCAAACAAGACACGTTACGATGCGAGATTCTACGAGAAGGGAGCAAGTCTCCTCGAGAATCGGCGTCCATGTACTACACAAGAACTACAAGGGTCTTGCACAAGACATACCAAGACAACAAGGAATAACACCTCATGTCGGGATCCATGAATACCAACCCGTGTGACCAATGTGTCAAGAACAAGCATATCTACACTAATTATATGGATTATATCAATCAGCATAAATTGGAAAAGTGTCAGAGAATATACTCGCCTAAAATATGATATGGTACGTCAACCGGAGCAAATACAGCGTCTCGAGGACCTATAGAGAACAAGACGTATCAATACTATGTTTAGGAAGTAAAATCTAATCAATTTGAATTCTATTAAGTCATTCTAGGTTAATACACGTCAAACTAGGTTGTACGGGGTCAAACTAAGTCATATTAGGTCTAACTGGGTCAAATTGGGTCAATGCAAGTCAAACGGAATCAATCGGGATCGATTTAAGTCAACAGTTGACTTTTTGGTCAACCGGTCAACTCTGGTCAACCATGGTCAACTATGGTCAACCCTAGGTCAACTCTAGGTCACTGGTGACTAACAATTGACTTTCGGTCAACTGCACAAGTCTAATGGAATTTGGGACTAAATTGGATAAAGTGTTGACCCATAGTTGACTTTTTGCCTAAAAAGTCAACCGTGGTCAACCGGGGTCAAGACTAGGTCTAGACGGCTATTTCTAACTATTACCAACCTCTACAACCCATATCCAAGTCCATCTTGGACTTCGAAACTCATTTCTTGGCCATAGGCCAAATTCCTATTTTACCCTTAAAAAGGGCAAAAATCCAACTTCGACGATTATCTAGTTAGCCTACCTACGCTTGATATTTTGATCCGATCTCTCCAGGGTAGTATGATACTAGCCTATACATATAATATCTACCAAAATACCTAGGTAACGCGGACATTCGGTCCATGATACGGCTCGTTGTCAAAATCTTGAATATTTTAAGATACGTACCGATACGGCGCGATACCGGCGCCCTACGACCCCGATTTCAACTCGGGAGCCTACCCGCAAAATCTAAATCACGTATCCTAGGCCTACGTCAAGTTTCATCGCGATCCGATACTCCGGGCTCAAATTCGCCCTCTAACTCGACTCCTCCTAAAACCTATTCTTCAAAATCTCATTCCTACTTCTCATTCTACTTCCCACTTTTCCTTCTACTTCATATTCGTCTAATTTTCCTCCTTCTAACTCTCCTTTCTATTCTCCTTCTAACTTCTAACTCTCCTTATTCCTTTCCCTCTTCCTATTCTTCCCTTCTCCCCATTTTTCCTCTAATTTCTAACCTCTCCTCTTTCCTCCTAACCTTTCTCTTCTAACTTATTTCTTGACTTCTTCTAATTTTTCTTACCCTCTAATTCTTCTTCTCTACTCTTCATTTCCTCTCTAAAAACATCTATCTATATCTATATATATATACATACATACATATATATATAGATAGGGGGGTTTATAGGGGTTAAATGGGGTAACATAGGGGTGAAATGGGGGGGGGGGGGGGTTGCTGCTGAAAACAGCAGCTACCTGCTACTGCTACTGCATGTTCCTGCTGCTGCTGCAGCTTCTATTGCCACAGCTGCTGCTGCAGCTCCTATTCTTCTTCTTCCTCTTCTCCTCTTCATCTCTACTCTCTCTCTCTCTCTCTCTATATATATATATATATATATATATATATATATATATATATATATATATATATATATATCTATTTATATATCTATCTACACATATACATAATCTAATATCCATCCATCTCCACAAACACACTCACTCCTCTATATATACATACACATACACACACATCTCCATATACATATATATACACACATATATATATATATCCTATATATAAATATATATATATACACACACATATATATATATAAACACACACTCTCACACAAGCACAACCACACACACTACCACTCTCTCACATAACACCACCACCACTCTCTACACCAATACCACTACCACCACTCTCTACACCAATACCACTACCACCACTCTCATCCTTTACACACACAAATACATATTAATACCTATAATTATATATACACAAATATATATATATAAACACACACAATCTCACACAAGCACAACCACACACACAACCACACACCCTCTCACCAAAACTCCCTTGACAACACCACCACCATTTCCATTCCTCTACCCAAACAAATACACATTAATATATATATATATACACACACACACATATATATATATATATATATATATATATATATATATATATATATATATATGTATATATATATATATATATATATATACATATATATATATATATATATATATATATATATATATATATATATATATATATATATATAAAATATATATATATATATATATATATATATATATATATATACCCCTATATATATTAAAAACCCCATTTATTTCCTTAACCTAGATTCTAGGAAAAACCTATAAATTGGTGGGCAATTGGTAGAGAATTTCCTACTCATCATTTATTGTAAAAGCAATAAATGGAAAAGAATATTAATTTGGGAAGAAATCACATACCTAATATAGGTTTCTTGTAGGGAAAAGCTTGGGAGAAGGAAAGGAATTTGAGAAAGAGAGAGAGAGTATTTGCTTGGTTGTGAAGGAAAGGGGGGGGGGGGGACTTGTCATGGCCGGCCACCCTTTGGGGGGCTATTGGGTTGGGATCCAATAAGCCCCCAACCCAATAGACTTAATTGGGTCTAATTTGGATTCGGTTTGGTTCGGTTTGATTCTAAATGACTAATTAAACTCTAAAATGACTAATTAAGTCATGGAAATAGGGTTTATGATTTCTAACCTAATTATGGTGGTATGTGGGCCAAGCCCAGCTAGTATGTGGGTCCTACTAGGGTCCAGGCTACCCGGGTCTCCAATTTGAGTCCGAATTGGATAAAATTCAAACTGACTCAAATAAATTCCTAAAAATCATATAAAATCAAATAAAATTCCTAAAATATTTTAAAACTTAAAATGATGAAAATACCCCTAATTTGAAAACTGGGGGTGACAAATCTACCCTCCTTAAAAAATTTCGTCCTCGAAATTCAAACGGTCGTACTCTTCTCTAGGTCAAGCACCCAACAATCAAGGTCTACTAAATTTTATCCTAAGTTATATAACATGTAACCCAGAAAATCAGAACACATGCATGGTTTTAAATCTCTACAGTATCGTGTTATTGCAGTCTTCATTGGGGTTTTCTATTTAATCTAGCATGATCATCACATATGCAACTAAAGGTACTAAGAAAGCAATCATCAATCAATGGGCGGAGAGAACAGGTAAAAGAAAGAGCAAGACCCTACCTCCTAGTCCAATGCGTGCATGATCCTCAACTGCCATCGCAAAAGCCCTGTCCTGGCGGGGTATATCTCGCTGTTGGTGGAGGACGTGATGCGGTGCCATAGGTGGCCTATCCTGTGCTCCCTGAGCTGCTACCGCTCCACAGGCTACCCTGCGAGGGTTCACAGGACAATATCTCAACTGATGTCCAGCCTTCCCGCAGTAGAGGCACAAACCCAGCCTCTTCCGACAAACCTTCCAGACGTGACCAGGTCTCCTACAGAAGTGGCAAGGAGCCCCATGCTCAGCCTGCCTCGGCTGAGTGTGCTGCACTTGCTGAACCGGTGCTCTGGTCTGATGCTGGAAAGGCTGATGCTGAAGCTGAGGGTGCTTAGCAGCCTCTGCGCTGCTACTGGCCCTCAAAAACAAATCTCGATCCCTCTTCGGCTTCAAGCCCCACTCCCTCTCCACCTTCCGAGCCTCCGCATAAACCTCTGCATATGTCGCATAGAAGGAAGGGATCAGGATCTTGATATCCCATGTCAATCCCTCCCGGAAACGCTCCGCTCAGATCATCGGGTCACTCACCATGTACTCGGCGTATCGGCTCAGTCGGTCGAACTCCGCCGCATACTCCTCTACGGTCATACCGCCCTGCTGCAGGTTCTGGAACTGCCGCACGAGGCCGATCTTGTCCGTGGAAGAAAAGAACTTCTCTCTGAACAGGGCCCGAAACTCAGCCCAAGTATGGCCCTCTCCTGCAAGAGCCGGCTCGTTTCGGAACCATGTCCAGGCAATATATAACAACTGCAACCCAACCGCCTCGACCTTCAGGTCGTCTGCCAGGCGGCAGGCCCTCATATGGCGCTCGATATCCTCGAGCCAGTCATCAGCATAAATAATACCCTCAGTCCCCTTGAAATCCCTCGGACCAAGCTTCTTGAAAGCCTGGATATCCCTTATCTTCGGCTGCTGCTGCTGCTGAACCTCCCTCTGTGGAGCCCCACGCTCCACTGCCGCCATAGCCAATCTGTGTGCATCCTCCATGTCCTGGCGCATGGCCTCTGTCTGCCTCAACTGAGCCTCGTGCTGGGCCCGTTGGGACTCCAGCACCTGGTGAAAGAACGCTAGCATCTGTCCCATGTCTGTGGGCAGAGAAGGCAATGGAGGAATAGCTTCCATCATCACCGGAGGAGTCCCCTACTGAGGAGGAAGAACGCCCCCGGCAGCTCCCGCTGTAGCCCCCGACACTACGGGAAGAGCACCCGCAATGGCCCCAGGGACAGTCATCGAGGTAGCTGGAGGAGTACCTCCGAGAGCCCCAACAGAAGTCCCATCTGCGGGGGAAGTGACCGGAGCCTGCCCGCCAGAGGTGGCAGACCTCTCCGTCTCCCCGTGCTCCTCGCCAGGAGAATGAGTCATCACTATCCTGGAGGCAAATTGAAAAGAAGATATCAATATGGCACATGAAGGCAATATCAAAGGAGGACAGCTAGAATGCAGTAAATCGATATCAAAGATGGTAAGCAAGATAAGCAAGAAAGGATCCTACTGTGATTGAGTACTCTTAGCCTATAGCCTATCCTAGATACGTACCGCAGGCTCGAAATAGCACTCTAAGTCGAGCGCCACTACGACATCGCACTAATTGCGACTTCAGGACTTGCGTGGGCCACCACTAAAACGTGTCACGACCCGCACCCGCTAAAAGGGCACGTGACGCGACAATGCCCAGCCTTCACCGAAAAATCGGCGTAGAATGTTGTAGATTTTTCTACTCTAAACAGTTTATATATATAACAAAAACCTATCGAGAATATGGTCAACTCCGAATGGAGGACAAGCAGTGAATATATATAAGTACTCAATCACGACTCTAAGATAACAAAGTAAAGACTGAAAGATAAAGACAACAAGACGATAATAAAATAATAACCTGTCAAGTCCAACACAAGAATATATACAAGTCCAAGTCTCTAATACAGTCTATAATAAAAACAGTCTCAAAAGTAGCTGGAGACAATGTCCAGTACAAAAGACCTACTCTAACTAAGTAATAGGTAGGGTCTCGTCAGGCGGAGCTAAGCCCTGCTGGACCAAAGTCTCCAAGTCTATGCCCACTACGTCATCCAGACCGTAGTAGGTACTGTAGTCTCCCTCATCTGCATCTGTAATATTTTCAACATATCCTGTAAGGATGGAACGAGTACAATCCACTAACAATATTTCACAAGATATGACAAAAGCTATAATCTGTAAATAGAGAGTATATACAAGAAAATCATGGAATGTACATGTGAGAATCATGGCAAGGTAAGATGTAAAACTAGAGTTAGAACAAGGCAAGTAAACTGATCATGGCATGTACAAGAATCAAGAATCATATATCTAGGTGTGTGAATACTAGCTACAACATGTGGCCGGCTTGGGTCTTGCACAAGGTCTACTGGCCTGGTTAATCATACGTGGAGTGTATGATTAACACTCACAAGGTCTACAAGAGTAACAAGGTGGATAATGACCACATGTCTACACTAATACTCCCCGTCCCCGACTGGTAGAGTGGATCCAAACAAGACACGTCACGACGTGGGATTCTACGAGAAGAGAGCAAGTCTGCTCGAGAATCGGCATCCATGTACTGCACAAGAACTACAAGAGGGCTTGCACAAGACATACCAAGACAACAAGGAATAACACCTCATGTCGGGATCCATGAATACCAACCCGTGTAACCAATGTGTCGAAAACAAGCATATCTACACTAATTACATGGATTATATCAATCAACATAATTAGAAAAGTATCAGAGAATGTACTCGCCTGAAATATGATATGGTACGTCAACCGGAGCAAATGCAGCGTCTCCAGGACCTATAGAGAATAAGACGTATCAATACTATGTTTAGGAAGTAAAATCTAATCAATTTGAATCCTATTAAGTCATTCTAGGTCAAGACACGTCAAACTAGATTGTACGGGGTCAAACTAAGTCATATTAGGTCTAACTGGGTCAAACTGGGTCAATGCAAGTCAAACGGAATCAATCGGGATCGATTTGAGTCAACAGTTGACTTTTTGGTCAACCGGTCAACTCTGGTCAACTGTGGTCAACCCTAGGTTAACTCTAGGTCACTGGTGACTAACAGTTGACTTTTGGTCAACTGCACAAGTCTAATAGAATTTGGGACTAAATTGGGTAAAGTGTTGACCCATAGTTGACTTTTTGCCTAAAAAGTCAACCGGGGTCAAGACTAGGTCTAGACGGCTATTTCTAACTATTACCAACCTCTACAACCCATATCCAAGTCCATCTTGGACTTCGAAACTCATTTCTTGGCCATAGGCCAAATTCCTATTTTACCCTTAAAAAGGGCAAAAATCCAACTTCGGCGATTATGTCACCCTCATTTCCCGTATTTCGTATTTATACTCGTAGATTGGATTTTTGGCTTGTATTTTTTTTAATTTTCTCGACTTGCAGAATTTTGGGTTTTCTCGTATTTCGGGTTTTGGTTCGGCTCGGTTTTAATTGGTTTGGTTTGGTTTGTCATGATGGAACACCATAGTCTACACACCACCTCCATTACACCACAACACCCTCATTATAACCCACCTACTTTCTCTCTCCTCCATAATTTCTCCATTAATTTCTTCTTCTTCTTCTTCTTCTTCCTCCACCAACACCCATAGGCAAGTGCATCTTGCCATTAAATAAGCACCACTTTTTATTTGTTCATTAGCTAGATTTGGACATGGAGAACAACATTAGAACTTGGAATTTTGTGATTTGGAGTCTCCATTGTTCTAGATCTAGGTTTTAACTATTTTCGGATTTACATGGTTTTGATCTATTTTAGTTGGATTTTATGGGTTTTTGATGCTTCCATATGGAAGAGAATTCAATTTTACTCAAGTTAGAGCTTCGAAAATCTAAATTTGGTTTTGATTTGGCAAAGTTATGAAGAATTGAAGTTTTTGGGTTGGGTGTTCTTCCTCTCGGACAGAGGTAGGAGAAGAACATAGCCTTTCCCTTTTGTTGGCCACGCGGCTCCCGCGTATGGCCTCTGCGTAGAGCTCCTGCGTAGTGTTGCTTACGTAGAACCCTTGCTTAGGGTCTTCTGCGTATTGCACCCTGCGTATTGCACCCTGCGTATTGCACCCTGCGTATTGCACCCTGCGTATTGCACCCTGCGTATGCTGGCCTGCGTACTGTGCATTGCGTAGTGACTTGCGTAGCCCCTGCGTATGCTGGCCTGCGTACTGTGCATTGCGTAGTGACTTGCGTAGCCCCTGCGTATGCTGGCCTGCGTACTGTGCATTGCGTAGTGACTTGCGTAGCCCCTGCGTATGCTGGCCTGCGTACTGTGCATTGCGTAGTGACTTGCGTAGCCCCTGCGTATGCTGGCCTGCGTACTGTGCATTGCGTATTGCTTGCGTAGTGTGCATTGCGTATTGCTTGCGTAGTGACTTGCGTAGCCCCTGCGTATGCTGGCCTGCGTACTGTGCATTGCGTATTGCTTGCGTAGTGTGCATTGCGTATTGCTTGCGTAGTGGCTTGCGTAGCCCCTGCGTATGCTGGCCTGCGTACTGTGCGTTGCGTATTGCTTGCGTACTGCTCACCTTGCGCAATGTAACCCTTGCGCAATGTAACCCTTGCGCAAGACAACTCTTGCGCAGCCTTGTATGCGCAGTCTATACCCTGCGTAGCCCAACCTTTGACCCCCTTGTGCTACCTACTTGTTTATGATGAATTTGTTATTTCTTGGTCTTGGCTCTTTTATGATCCTATATATATTGGTATTGTATCAGGTATTTTACGCCCATTTTTTGTCATGAACTTGATTTTACTTGTATATTTGGAATAACTATTGTATATGGCCTGGTATGACAATGAACTTACATAACATGATAGTGACCCGTAATGGTGCACTCCTGACATGACCAACCTGACATGATAGTGGCCCGTCGTGGCGCACTCCTGACAAGTACCCTGACATGAATTATCTTGATAACTTGATAGTGGCCGTGGCGGCGCACTCTTAACTTGACTTGACTTGATAACTTAACTTGACTTGCCTTGACACCGTGGGTGTTCCTGCTTGCTTGCTTGTACAATCCACTTGTCTTGTCTTGCATCATGTCTAGGACGTGACTCCCTGGGTACCACGGCCAGGGACTCACACTAAAATTGGACTAGGTAATGAGTAGGCCAAATTAGAACATGGAGAATTCCCGGTCACAGGCAGTCTCGTTATCTGGAGGCATTAATGGACTTGTAGCTTGCCGACGAGTAGAGCACATTTCCAGCACACTGTCATGTGTTGCACCCTCTAAGTCACCTAAGGGTACATTTGTCTCCCGGGCGATGTACCCACCTATAACTCTCAACCCGCGGAAGGATAACTGGATGGTCTGCAGGGCTTGGGACTGGGAGTTTCTCACTTGCATCTTGTTAGTAATTAGGCTTGTGATAACCCTAGTTAGTTAAAGTAGTAAGCCGTAGTACTTGCTTGGCCGATTGTGAATGAATGGTGTCCAGCTCTGTCTAAGTCTTCTCTAGCCCTTGTACCTGGAACTCTTGATCATGATTGTTTTACTTATCTCTAACGATAAATGGGTAGAGACAGTGAGCTATTCAAGCGAAGGGGTACAATCCCGGTCCTTGTTTGGTTTAAGGATTGTAACCTGGCTCCCGGAATGGTTCCACGTCCCTAGTCATTTATCGCTCTGTGTACTTTTATTTTACTTGTACTTTCCTTTTATTCTTTATGTTTTGATATGCTGGCTTTTGTTCTTATTTGTGGCCTCCTTTGTGGCACTTGCTCTTTCTGGGGTTTGACCCAGCTGGTTTTGTATGGCCAGATTTCGGAGCGGCTCCCGGGGATCTACCAAGCTTCCAGCCCAATGGTGACAACTAGACGGAACCCGGGCCAAGAGTGGGTTTTCCCTTTTTGTTTCACCCACTTATATGTAAATTTATTCTTTTGAGGCGTTTAGCCGACGAGCACCTGTTAGCTCGATGCACATTTACTTACTGTCTGCCTACGGGCTGTAACATGATTAACAAATCCTAGGGTTGATCATGTATGACTGAACTCTTGCTAGTCCTATCATTTTGTACGACTAGCTTCATGAACATCCAATATGTAATATTTGGGACGCCTTATATATATATATTTGATGCTCTAAACATCTTGTAACTCTGTTAATTGCTGGAGATTGAGACAATAGGCTCGACCTTAAGAGACTGCTGGCTTGTAGTAAACCCTCATATCTAGACAGCCGTGACCGTATAGTTGAGATATATTCTATTTCAATATACGTAGCTGGCTGTGTCTGCCCCCGCTCTCCAGTATTCTGGTTCTGGGGCGTGACACGGTTTAAGTGGTGGCCCATGCAGGTCTTGGCATTCAAGAAATGTGAGGGTTTACCGAATAGATGTCTCAATCAGTATTCGCCCTTGATCTCTGCTCGTATCTTCAAATCCCTGAGATTCTTGACCTGATCACATGCTTGTATCATTGATCTGTCCTGGTCCTTTCCTTATTGTTCCCTATGTCGTCTTCTTCAGCGGCATTACTCCCGGACCTGCCAACCAGCCAGAGGAAGCTCGACAAGCACCCCAGCGCCAAGAAGATCAAGCTCAGCACTCTGGAGTAGCCTCTCGAGTTATTCCTTCCGGAGGCCCGGAACCTCCAGTTCAGGCAGCTCCGCCCGTTCAACCAGCTAGACAGGATGAGGGACCTTTGGTGGGGCTTATCAGAGAACTGCTTGCATCCCAAGATCGTCGAGGCGACGCCTTGCACCAGGAAGTTCATGATGCACTAAACCGAGGAGGTCCCCAAGGAAATCAGGCGGCCAACAGTTTCAAGCGCTTGAACCCTCCCTTCTTTGATGGCAGTGAAGATGCGGTTGCCGCGGACGCTTGGCTTCAGGATACCGAGGTGGTTCTAGAAGCGGCTAGGACACCTGAAAATGAGAAGGTGGCGGTGGTACGCCTACAGTTGTTAGACTTGGCTCGCGATTGGTGGGCAGCTCAGGCCATGGGATTAGCAGCACCAGTCACTTGGGCGACGTTCAGAGTGAGATTCCAGACGAAGTACTTCGATGCGGTGGCACAGTACGACCTGCAGACCAGATTCACCAACTTGAAGCAAGGAGGCAGAACGGTCGATGGCTATGCGACCGAGTTTTCCAGGCTGAGTAGGTTCGCCCCCACCTTGGTGGCAACCGAGTTCGATAGGGCTCAGCGGTTCCAGCAAGGGCTGCACTTAGAGATATTATTAGCTGTGGAGCAGTTCGAGCACCAGACGTTCGATGCAGTGTTGAAGGCAGCAAGGAGGCATGAGTATACCTCCCGGAGAATTGTGGACAGGACCGGAGGCAGGAAACGGTCCCACAACCAGATGCACCAATCTTCAGCTCCAGCCCCGGCAGCTAGGGGTATAACCATTGGAACTCCGAGGCGGGTGGCCTCAGTGACGTCGGTTCAGCATTCGACCCCGACGTACCCGCAGCAGCAGAAGCAGAAGCAGTCTTCCGCGGTGGGATGTTCTCATTGCGGGAAGCCGGGCCATGTAGTGGCAGAGTGTCGTAGGGCACAGGGATTGTGCCTGGCTTGTGGAGGAGCAGACCACCAGATAGGGACCTGCCCGAATAGGGGAGGTCCATCATCATCCAACCTTTCTAGTTCTTCAGTGAGGGGACCAGCCCCAGTTCCAGTCCAGCAGCAGCAGCAGCAGTACCCTAGGCCATTGTTGCCTCAGGCCCAGGCCTTTCAGCAACAGAACCAGCAGCAATTCACCCAGGCTCCAGCACAGAACCGACATAGGGGTTTCCAGCAGAGGGGACCCGCAGCTAGAGGTCAGGCTATGATGATGACCATGGAAGAAGAAGTTGCACCAGGTGAGGTAGTGGCAGGTACTATTCTCGTCAACACCTTTCCAGCATCTGTATTATTTGATTCTGGTGCATCGCATTCATTCATGTCTGCACGATTTGCGACACGGATAGGATTGGAGCCCGAGTCATTATCAGTGAGGCTCAATATACTTACTGGTAATGGTCTTGTGGGAGTAGATCGAGTGTTTTCCTCGTGTCGGATCGTAGTTAGCGGTAGAGAGTTCCCCGCTAGATTCATAGAGTTTCCTATGGCAGACTATGATGTAGTCCTAGGCATGGATTGGTTGAGGAACCATTATGCTAGGATAGACTGCCATGTTGGCAGAGTTGTCTTTAGTATTCCCGGAGAGCCAGAGTTTTCATTTTCCAGAGGCACAGTAGAGCCATCTCCTCCAGTATTGCGAATGGCAGTAGCGGCAGTGCAGTTGCCCCGGATAGTTGAAGAGTTTCCAGATGTCTTCCCAGAGGAACTTCCAGGGATGCCGCCAGAGCGGGAGATCGAGTTCACCATTGACTTGATTCCCGGGACAGCACCAGTATCAGAGCGAGTCTACAGAATGGCGCCTTCAGAGTTGGAAATTTTGTACAAGATGATTGAAGAACTCAGGACCAAGGGATTCATTCGTGCAAGTGGATCGCCTTGGGGAGCCCCGATGCTTCTTGTGAAGAAGAAGGATGGTACGTCCAGGCTATGTGTTGATTATCGTACCTTGAACTCAGTGACAATCAAGAACAGATACCCTCTTCCAAGGATAGATGATTTGTTTGATCAACTCAAAGGGGCGTCAGTTTTCTCGAAGATAGACTTACGGTCAGGATATCACCAGATCAGAGTCAGAGAGCAGGACATCCCGAAGACGGCATTCAGATCTAGGTACGGGCATTGGGAGTTTCTAGTTATGCCCTTTGGAGCGACCAATGCGCCGGCAGTGTTCATGGACCTTATGAACCGTATTTTCATGCCTTACTTGGATCAGTTTGTGATAGTATTCCTTGATGACATCCTGGTCTACAGCAAGAGTGAGGCGGAGCATGAGCAGCATCTCCGTATGGTTCTTCAGATTCTCAGAGAGCACCAGTTGTACGCCAAGTTCAGTAAATGCGAGTTCTGGCTCGATCGCATTTCTTACTTGGGTCACATCATTACTAGAGGAGGAGTGGAAGTTGATCCCAAGAAGATTGTGGCTATCGAGGCATGGCCAGTACCCAGCTCAGTGGCAGAGGTTCGCAGCTTTCTTGGATTGGCCGGCTACTACCGGCGGTTCGTCTCAGATTTTGCGAGGATTTCAGCGCCGATGACCCAGTTGACCCGCAAGGATGTGCCGTTCGTTTGGACAGCAGAATGTCAGGAATCGTTTGAGAAGTTGAAGCGAGGTTTGATAACGGCTCCCATTCTCACCCTTCCAGATGGGACCGGAGGATTCACAGTTTATTGTGACGCTTCAGGCAGAGGATTGGGATGTGTTTTGATGCAGCATGGGAAGGTAATTGCTTATGCGTCACGTCAACTCCGTGATCATGAGAAGAATTACCCGACCCACGACTTGGAGCTAGCAGCAGTAGTGTTTGCACTTAAGTTGTGGAGGCACTACTTGTACGGAGACAGAGTAGAGATATTTACTGATCACAAGAGCCTGAAGTATGTTTTCACCCAGAAGGATCTTAATATGCGGCAGAGAAGATGGCTCGAGCTACTTGTGGACTATGATGTGGACTTGCAGTATCACCCAGGGAAGGCCAACGTGGTAGCAGATGCATTGAGCAGGAGAGCCGGAGTCTACCTCCTAACAGCGCAACCAGAGCTATTGTCAGATCTTCAGAAGATGGGAATTGAAGTGATTCTTCCTTCCAATGTGGCCTTGATGGCCAGCCTACAGATTCAGTCCACCATAGTTGAGAGGATCCGGACAGCACAGTTAACAGATTCCAAGATTCAGCGGCTCAGAGCAGAGTGCGAGGCAGGGAGAAGGCCAGAGTTATGTATTCATGAAGATGGTACACTTCGACACGGCACGCGTCTTTGTGTACCCAGTGGAGATATCAGACAGGAAGTCATGGCAGAGGCTCACTGTTCGCAGTACTCCATTCACCCAGGCGGCACGAAGATGTACAGAGATATTCGTCAGCACTTTTGGTGGAATGGTATGAAGAGGGAGATAGCCCGGTATGTCTCTCGATGTTTGGTTTGCCAACAAGTCAAGGCTGAACATCAGAGGCCAGCTGGACTTCTTCAACCTTTACCGATCCCAGAATGGAAATGGGAGCACATTACCATGGATTTCGTGACTGGATTACCCAGGTCTCCGGCAGGCAGAGATGCTGTTTGGGTCATTGTAGACAGGCTTACCAAGGTGGCACACTTTCTTCCATTTAGAGTTGGACAGTCAACGGCACAGCTAGCAGAGATGTATCTCAGGCAGATTGTCAGACTTCACGGAGTGCCAGTCAGCATAGTATCAGACAGGGATACGAGATTCACATCGCACTTCTGGCGTAGTCTTCATCAAAGTTTGGGGACTCGTCTCAAGTTCAGCTCAGCGTATCATCCGCAGACAGATGGGCAGTCAGAGCGTACTATACAAACTCTTGAAGATATGTTGCGGTCATGTACCCTTGACTTCGGTGGTTCGTGGGAGGATCACCTGCACCTGGTGGAATTCTCGTACAACAATAGTTTCCAGGCCAGTATCCAGATGGCACCCTTCGAGGCTCTGTATGGCAGGAAGTGCAGATCTCCGTTAGCATGGGACGATATCGGAGAGAGGCAGATGCCCGGTCCAGAACTGATTTCTCAGACGGTTGAAGTGGTCAGGAAAGTCAGAGATCACATCCGAGTTGCTCAGGACCGCCAGCGCCATTGGGCCGATGCTCATCGGCGTCCCTTAGAATTTGCCGTCGGCGACCATGTATTCCTTAGGATCTCGCCTACCCGCGGCGTCATTCGTTTTGGCGTACGGGGAAAGCTTAGTCCTAGGTATATAGGGCCGTTTGATATTCTGGAGCGAGTAGGCGATGTGTCCTATCGTCTCGCTCTTCCGCCGTCACTAAGTGAGGTACATGATGTATTCCATGTATCCCAATTAAGACGGTACATTCCGGACCCGAGCCATATCCTAGATCATTCGGAATTGGTTGTTGGTACCAACCTTTCGTATGAGGAGAGGCCCGTGTCTATATTGGACCGGAGAGAAAAGACGCTCAAGAACAAGACTATTAACTTAGTCCGTGTTGCTTGGGGTCATCACTCTCTAGGTGAGTCAACATGGGAGCGTGAGGACGACATCCGATCGCGATATCCCTACCTGTTTGACTCGTGAGGTATAATGTCTTTCTTATGCCTTACGCTTTCCTTCCTTGCTTGCATTGTATGGTTGTATGATTGAACTGCTTAGTGTAGCTTGTCTGTGCTTAGTATAGCTTGTTGTGGCAATCTCTAGCTCCTTGATTAAATTCCGAGGACGGAATTCTTTGAAGGTGGGTAGAGTTGTCACCCTCATTTCCCGTATTTCGTATTTATACTCGTAGATTGGATTTTTGGCTTGTATTTTTTTTAATTTTCTCGACTTGCAGAATTTTGGGTTTTCTCGTATTTCGGGTTTTGGTTCGGCTCGGTTTTAATTGGTTTGGTTTGGTTTGTCATGATGGAACACCATAGTCTACACACCACCTCCATTACACCACAACACCCTCATTATAACCCACCTACTTTCTCTCTCCTCCATAATTTCTCCATTAATTTCTTCTTCTTCTTCTTCTTCTTCCTCCACCAACACCCATAGGCAAGTGCATCTTGCCATTAAATAAGCACCACTTTTTATTTGTTCATTAGCTAGATTTGGACATGGAGAACAACATTAGAACTTGGAATTTTGTGATTTGGAGTCTCCATTGTTCTAGATCTAGGTTTTAACTATTTTCGGATTTACATGGTTTTGATCTATTTTAGTTGGATTTTATGGGTTTTTGATGCTTCCATATGGAAGAGAATTCAATTTTACTCAAGTTAGAGCTTCGAAAATCTAAATTTGGTTTTGATTTGGCAAAGTTATGAAGAATTGAAGTTTTTGGGTTGGGTGTTCTTCCTCTCGGACAGAGGTAGGAGAAGAACATAGCCTTTCCCTTTTGTTGGCCACGCGGCTCCCGCGTATGGCCTCTGCGTAGAGCTCCTGCGTAGTGTTGCTTACGTAGAACCCTTGCTTAGGGTCTTCTGCGTATTGCACCCTGCGTATTGCACCCTGCGTATTGCACCCTGCGTATTGCACCCTGCGTATTGCACCCTGCGTATGCTGGCCTGCGTACTGTGCATTGCGTAGTGACTTGCGTAGCCCCTGCGTATGCTGGCCTGCGTACTGTGCATTGCGTAGTGACTTGCGTAGCCCCTGCGTATGCTGGCCTGCGTACTGTGCATTGCGTAGTGACTTGCGTAGCCCCTGCGTATGCTGGCCTGCGTACTGTGCATTGCGTAGTGACTTGCGTAGCCCCTGCGTATGCTGGCCTGCGTACTGTGCATTGCGTATTGCTTGCGTAGTGTGCATTGCGTATTGCTTGCGTAGTGACTTGCGTAGCCCCTGCGTATGCTGGCCTGCGTACTGTGCATTGCGTATTGCTTGCGTAGTGTGCATTGCGTATTGCTTGCATAGTGGCTTGCGTAGCCCCTGCGTATGCTGGCCTGCGTACT
The DNA here is from genome assembly GCA_029216955.1 of Iris pallida. NCBI lineage: Eukaryota > Viridiplantae > Streptophyta > Magnoliopsida > Asparagales > Iridaceae > Iris > Iris pallida. The sequence continues at coordinate 5,918,933 of JANAVB010007198.1, forward strand.
GTGCGTTGCGTATTGCTTGCGTACTGCTCACCTTGCGCAATGTAACCCTTGCGCAATGTAACCCTTGCGCAAGACAACTCTTGCGCAGCCTTGTATGCGCAGTCTATACCCTGCGTAGCCCAACCTTTGACCCCCTTGTGCTACCTACTTGTTTATGATGAATTTGTTATTTCTTGGTCTTGGCTCTTTTATGATCCTATATATATTGGTATTGTATCAGGTATTTTACGCCCATTTTTTGTCATGAACTTGATTTTACTTGTATATTTGGAATAACTATTGTATATGGCCTGGTATGACAATGAACTTACATAACATGATAGTGACCCGTAATGGTGCACTCCTGACATGACCAACCTGACATGATAGTGGCCCGTCGTGGCGCACTCCTGACAAGTACCCTGACATGAATTATCTTGATAACTTGATAGTGGCCGTGGCGGCGCACTCTTAACTTGACTTGACTTGATAACTTAACTTGACTTGCCTTGACACCGTGGGTGTTCCTGCTTGCTTGCTTGTACAATCCACTTGTCTTGTCTTGCATCATGTCTAGGACGTGACTCCCTGGGTACCACGGCCAGGGACTCACACTAAAATTGGACTAGGTAATGAGTAGGCCAAATTAGAACATGGAGAATTCCCGGTCACAGGCAGTCTCGTTATCTGGAGGCATTAATGGACTTGTAGCTTGCCGACGAGTAGAGCACATTTCCAGCACACTGTCATGTGTTGCACCCTCTAAGTCACCTAAGGGTACATTTGTCTCCCGGGCGATGTACCCACCTATAACTCTCAACCCGCGGAAGGATAACTGGATGGTCTGCAGGGCTTGGGACTGGGAGTTTCTCACTTGCATCTTGTTAGTAATTAGGCTTGTGATAACCCTAGTTAGTTAAAGTAGTAAGCCGTAGTACTTGCTTGGCCGATTGTGAATGAATGGTGTCCAGCTCTGTCTAAGTCTTCTCTAGCCCTTGTACCTGGAACTCTTGATCATGATTGTTTTACTTATCTCTAACGATAAATGGGTAGAGACAGTGAGCTATTCAAGCGAAGGGGTACAATCCCGGTCCTTGTTTGGTTTAAGGATTGTAACCTGGCTCCCGGAATGGTTCCACGTCCCTAGTCATTTATCGCTCTGTGTACTTTTATTTTACTTGTACTTTCCTTTTATTCTTTATGTTTTGATATGCTGGCTTTTGTTCTTATTTGTGGCCTCCTTTGTGGCACTTGCTCTTTCTGGGGTTTGACCCAGCTGGTTTTGTATGGCCAGATTTCGGAGCGGCTCCCGGGGATCTACCAAGCTTCCAGCCCAATGGTGACAACTAGACGGAACCCGGGCCAAGAGTGGGTTTTCCCTTTTTGTTTCACCCACTTATATGTAAATTTATTCTTTTGAGGCGTTTAGCCGACGAGCACCTGTTAGCTCGATGCACATTTACTTACTGTCTGCCTACGGGCTGTAACATGATTAACAAATCCTAGGGTTGATCATGTATGACTGAACTCTTGCTAGTCCTATCATTTTGTACGACTAGCTTCATGAACATCCAATATGTAATATTTGGGACGCCTTATATATATATATTTGATGCTCTAAACATCTTGTAACTCTGTTAATTGCTGGAGATTGAGACAATAGGCTCGACCTTAAGAGACTGCTGGCTTGTAGTAAACCCTCATATCTAGACAGCCGTGACCGTATAGTTGAGATATATTCTATTTCAATATACGTAGCTGGCTGTGTCTGCCCCCGCTCTCCAGTATTCTGGTTCTGGGGCGTGACAGATTATCTAGTTAGCCTACCTACGCTTAATATTTTGACCCGATCTCTCCAGGGTAGTATGATACTAGCCTATACATATAATATCTACCAAAATACCTAGGTAATGCGGACATTCGGTCCATGATACGGCCCGTTGTCAAAATCTTGAATATTTCAAGATATGCACCGATACGGCGCGATACCGGCGCCCTACGACCCCGATTTCAACTCGGGAGCCTACCCGCAAAATCTAAATCACGTATCCTAGGCCTACTTCAAGTTTCATCGCGATCCGATACTCCGGGCTCAAATTCGCCCTCTAACTCGACTCCTCCTAAAACCTATTCTTCAAAATCTCATTCATACTTCTCATTCTACTTCCCATTTTTCCTTCTACTTCCTATTCTTCTAATTTTCCTTCTTCTAACTCTCCTTCCTATTCTCCTTCTAACTTCTAACTCTCCTTATTCCTTTCCCTCTTCCTATTCTTCCCTTCTCCCCATTTTTCCTCTAATTTCCAACCTCTCCTCTTTCCTCCTAACCTTTCTCTTCTAACTCTTTTCTTGACTTCTTCTAATTTTTCTTACCCTCTAATTCTTCTTCTCTACTCTTCATTTCCTCTCTAAAAACATCTATATATATATATATATATATATATATATATATATATATATATATATATATATATACATACATACATACATATATATATATATGGGGGTTTATAGGGGTTAAATGGGGTAACATAGGGGTGAAATGGGGGGGGGGGGGGGTAGCTGCTGAAAACAATAGCTACCTGCTGCTGCTACTGCATGTTCCTGCTGCTGCTGCTGCTTCTATTGCCACAGCTGCTGCTGCAGCTCCTATTCTTCTTCTTCCTCTTCTCCTCTTCATCTCTACTCTATATATATATATATATATATATATATATATATATATATATATATATATATATATATATATATATATATATATATATCTATATATCTATCTATTTATATATCTATCTACACATATACATAATCTAATATCCATCCATCTCCACAAACACACTCACTCCTCTATATATACATACACATACACACACATCTCCATATACATATATATACACACATATATATATATATATATATATATATATATATATATATATATATATATATATATATCCTATATATAAATATATATACACACACACATATATATATATAAACACACACTCTCACACAAGCACAACCACACACACTACCACTCTCTCACATAACACCACCACCACTCTCTACACCAATACCACTACCACCACTCTCTACACCAATACCACTACCACCACTCTCATCCTTTACACACACAATACATATTAATACCTATAATTATATATACACAAATATATATATATATAAACACACACAATCTCACACAAGCACAACCACACACACAACCACACACCCTCTCACCAAAACTCCCTTGACAACACCACCACCATTTCTATTCCTCTACCCAAACAAATACACATTAATATATACATATATACACATATATATATATATATACATACATATACATATACCCCTATATATATTAAAACCCCCATTTATTTCCTTAACCTAGATTCTAGGAAAAACCTATAAATTGGTGGGCAAATGGTAGAGAATTTCCTACTCATCATTTATTGTAAAAGCAATAAATGGAAAAGAATATTAATTTGGGGAGAAATCACATACCTAATATAGGTTTCTTGTAGGGAAAAGCTTGGGAGAAGGAAAGGAATTTGAGAAAGAGAGAGAGAGTGTTTGCTTGGTTGTGAAGGAAAGGGGGGGGGACTTGTCATGGCCGGCCACCCCTTGGGGGGCTATTGGGTTGGGATCCATAAGCCCCCAACCCAATAGACTTAATTGGGTCTAATTTGGATTCGGTTTGGTTCGGTTTGGTTCGGTTTGATTCTAAATGACTAATTAAGCTCTAAAATGACTAATTAAGCCATGGAAATAGGGTTTATAATTTCTAACCTAATTATGGTGGTATGTGGGCCAAGCCCAGCTAGTATGTGGGTCCCACTAGGGTCCAGGCTACCCGGGTCTCCAATTTGAGTCCGAATTGGATAAAATTCAAACTGACTCAAATAAATTCCTAAAAATCATATAAAATCAAATAAAATTCCTAAAATATTTTAAAACTTGAAAATGATGAAAATATCCCTAATTTGAAAATTGGAGGTGACACCGTACGTGAGTGCAGTAGCTCACCGCAGCAGCCGCAGCTGCAGCAAGCAACTGCAACAGCAGCATGAGCGGCAACAACGGCCGCCACCGCAGCCGCACGGCGGCGCCGCCGCCGTCGCTCACGGCCACCGGCCACTCCCTCGGCCGGGTGCACCCCTAGGCGATCACCCCGGGGTCAGCGCCTCCTTCTCCGATGCACGACTTGGGCTATTCGTGCGTTTTGCACGAAATCCCGTCGTGACGCGCTCGTTTTGAACTTAGAAAGTGCGCTCCGTCGCAGCGACTTCGCGCGTATTTTTTGAGAGATCCGATCGTTGGATCGGCGAACTCTTGGCTTTGTCACAATCTTGGTATATAGCTCTTCACTTTCCTCAAGTTTCGTCCGTTAATTTTGTCGTTTGATATAACAAAACCGGCCACCAAAGATGACCGTTTAAATTGTACTATTTTTGGACAATTTTGTGGAGCTGACTTCGTCAGCTCGTAACTCCGCCGTCGCAGCTCCGATTGGCGTGCTACCAGTTCCTGTGCGCAGCTGGTATAACCCTCTTCCTACCCCTTAAGTTTCGTTTAATTTTGAACACGTTTGGTTGGTCGAATTCGACGCCAAAGTTGGTCGTCCGAATTCTTTAATTTACACTTGTAAAATTCCATTTTTGAATCCGGGACTCCGAATTCAATTTCTGACACCATCAGTAGACTCGTGGCGTCATTCTGGCACGATTTCATATAAAGTTTGCTTGATTTGGAGAACGTGGGCCCTAATACGTATTTTGGTGCAAAACGGGTCCCACATTCCGAGTCAACGGGTCACTTTGAGATCGGCTCATCGGAATCCAGTTTCGGATATACCGTTGAGTTCGTATCGTTATTCTGAACTCGTTGACATATAATTTGCTGAGTTTTGAAGACATTTGCTCCGGCATGCATTTCCGTGCAAACCGGATTCCAAATGTCCGCATCAACATGTCATTTTTAGATCGGCTCATTGGAATCTAATTTTGGATATACTGTTGAGTTCATATCGTCATCCTGGACTCGTTGACATATACTTTGTTAGATTTAGTAGACTTTGGCTTCGACATGTATTTCCGTGCAAATTAAATACCAATATCCAGGTCAACAGACCATTTTGTGATCGGGTCATCGGAATTCCATTTCGGACATACCGTTGGATTCGTATCATCATTCTGGATTCGTGGACATATAATTTACTAGGTTTTGTAGACTTCTATCCTGACACATTTTTTGGTGCAAAGTGTATCCAACGGCGGATATCATTTTGACCCAAAATTATCACTTTGCCCCTGTGTCCAAATTGGACTTATGGGTAGGCTATCCTAGCTAATTTGACCATTCTGGACGCGTTGGTGATATTTGTTTTGTCATCCAACGACATCTGTAGATTTTGCTTATGTATCATCCTTAATTTGTAATTAATTATTATTATTAGTGTATATATTTTCATGTTTGGAGTTTGTAAAACTCTAAAATGATCTTTGTGTTTCTAAGGGTTCTAATGGTTGGTTATTGGCTTAGTGTCACCCCAAATTGATTTTCTATGCTAGGACATCCCTTAGCTAGTGTCCAGTTAGGAGTCGTGTCACACCACTAGTGTAATCTTAATCATAACTTAGAGGCTGAGTTTGTATATCATTATTGACAGGATACTGGACATATGTATCTTCATATTCTTATTCTTGCTTTGCTCGAGGCAAGTACCCCTACAAGCTTATTTACTGCGTATAAAAATAAACTGTGATTAAATCATATTAAAATACTGCTTTCTGGATAACTGCAAGTCATATTTTCACATGCTTCTTACTGTTCTCAGTACATATCATGCTTTATACTGCTCTCAGTACCTACCATGTTTTATACTGCTCTCAGTACCTACCATGTTTATACTGCTCACAGTATCTTTCACAAGTTTTATACTATTCTCGTATCACCCACATGTTATAAAACGGGTAATGGGAAAACTGTTAGTAGAGCACGTGATCATGCCCCCTTCTCCGTATGTATTTACCGAGCACGGGTACATTTTATATGTAACTTTGCCGTATGTCTGATCCTGCGTTGGAGTATGGATATACACTGATGCCGTTTAGTGTACGTATGTACACTTCAGAAAAAAAATTGATATGTACCACTGTACATCCTATTTACCTATTGATCGATCACGTACATGCTACAGTTTTAAACTTTAAAACGAATATGTATTGCCATGATGAAATGTTTCTAAAACTGGATAAATCAAGATATGCCATGATTACGTTATTTCATCTTTTTCCATCACATGATCAGTATTATATGTTTGTAGTACAAGTACTTGCTCCCGTCCTGACAGGATAACGTTGTAGGTTCACTTTTCGAGGAGGAAATTCTATGTGATACATATTATGGTACTGCATTGAGGACCTGGCCTTAGCTCCAGAAGAGTCCCCAGCGGGGAACCTTGCTTAGTTATCTTTCATATGTTTTGAGACTTAGACTTGGGTTGAACTTATATTTGGATACTGGACTTTGTCTCCAGTTAGATACTTTGGAAGTGTATTATTAAGTCTGTACTTGTTTACTTTTGCTTATAGATGATGTGTTGTGATGACCCTTATAAATGTGATATTATAACTGTTAGCAGCTTAGATCCTTTATTGTCTATTCTTAGAATAGCTTACTACGCTTTAACAAGCGTAGGCTGGACATGGCTCGGCCCGGTCCAACAATTTGGGTAACGGGTCCCACCAAAAGGATTTGAACACGACGACACGACCCTTCCGCGAATTCAACGCAAAGTCGATGATTTCTGTTCAAAAAACAGAGCATAATGTTAATCCAAACCCTTACTTGAGAAGCCAGTTTTTGAACCAAATATTAGGATTTTCAAAAATCTGATTGAAAACTTTCAAAGACAATATATACGAGACTGAAATGCATCTGTTAGATCGACTTCTTGAATTACATGCATAAAGTTATTCATTATTAAAGATTCACGAAAAACTGTATTTTCAAAACTAGAAATTCTAGAAAACTTCCCTATACGGCGTGCGCCCCGACAAACTGGACGACGTGGTCATGCGCTATATGCATCGAAAGACGTGTATGGAGATTACTGACGTATGAGAACTGACGGAACTCAGTTTCGTCGCGTGTGTGCGACAAAATCAGTGCGTATCCGTCAAGATAGCCCCGTATCGGTGCTTTGCAAACTTGGCCATAACTTTGTGCACGTTCGTCAAATCGAGACAAAAGTTGCGCCAACAGGTCCGAATCAAAATTTTGGTCATGCATGCCAAGTTTGGTCTGATTCTGAGAAGGTTAATCGGAACGCCAAAATTGGTGGGCCCGTAACTCGATCCAACGGTCGTTCTTGTGCCCGGCTCATCGGAATCCAAAACTGGACATACCGTTGAGTTTCTCTCCTCAAACTGAATCTGTAGACATGTAGTTTGATGACTTTAGAGACCATAGACTTTGGCACGTGTTTCGGTATAAAGCGGATCCAACGACGGACATCGTTTTGACCCAAAATTATGATTTTGCCCCTGTTCCAAAATTAGACTTTTGGACAGGCGTTTCCTAGGTATATCTTTTTCACCGAGAATATTTTTGATGTTTGTTTCAGCATCCGGAGTCATCTGTGAATTGTGAGTTTTGTGTTGACGCTTGCGACATTTGGATTTTTCCTCCTCGTACCGCAGGCAAGTATACCTTGCCATAGATTCTGATTGTGCTCATTTATTTTCAGTATATTTTATTATTGCATATTTCTTTCTTTTATTTGTCATATTGTTTATATTGGGCGTCCAAGTCACACTTGGGTGCGGACGACTAGATTTAGTTGTTTTTATTATTTTTATATTTTATTATGCATGTCGACCTAGAGTTAGACGACCACCTTATGAGTATGGGATATTTTTATATCTCCTATGGCCTTGACACGTGTATCACAGGATACATCTTAGACAGGAGCATTGGGGGGGAGGGGACAGCTACTAGCGTAGGGGCTACATTTATTTTTACACACTTTGTGGGCCGATAGTGACTCGTATGAGCGCTACTTTCTGTCCCTGGCCGATAGCGACTCGGATGAGCGCTACTTACTGCCAATCTTTATTACTCTGCTGATCCTACAGCCCCTGCATAGAACGTTGTCCTCAAAGTGCATCTCACATAGACGGTTAGGAGATCCTGTAGAGTCATAGTTGCATATTTTACACATTCAGTTATTTTGGCATGTTTTCTGTATCTTGTTACGTTCCTCCGAGGACATGTTGATCTCTCCAGGATTAGACGAGCAGGACTATCCCGAGGAGTACGGTGCAGCATTGGATCCTTCATACATTGGTGACGAGACATCTCCTGTTCAGACTTAGTTTTATTCTTTATTATCTGAGACCATGTATTGGACATCTTTTATCATCTTTCTTGCTGTTTGAGGAGGTTGGACTCCGTTTAGTTGAGACTATTTTTTATAGCTGTTTGGAGTGGAAATGTCCACCCGGCTATCTTTTGACTTCTGTTATTATCATTGAGACATATTTATTCATTCTGTATTGAGCTGTGGATGAGATTTAGTTATTATATTGTGGCTTATCATATATCATTACTTACAGCTTATGTACAAATGCGAGGATACCACATATTGGTGTATTCATCGTATATGTACAGCTGGCATGCTGATGTACTAGTCTTACGCATTATGGGACTGGGGCGTTACATGTCATGCTTGCGTAAATAATATTTTTTTACATGTTCCTTATTATATACTGCAAAGATAAAATTGTATGGAGGCAATTGTGCCGTTAAAAGAGATGATACAGCATGACCGTACATGGTAAAGAAGAGAGGAGCTATTAGCTCTATGATATAAAAAAGGAGAAAAGATGGAATATGTTCGCTTGTTAATATATCGTTGCATCGTAGAGTTTTATCTGGTAGAAGTTGCATTCATGCATTTGATCTGGACAACTTGTGCACAAGGACGTAATCGCTCGACCGATCTTCGGGGCACCATGATCGCTCGGCCTAGGAGGGAACATGACACCCTAAGGCTAGAAGTTCTCGCGATCATGATGGTGTTAGTTTATTAGTGAGATGGGCTTGTACGTCACAACTGCTAATCAAGGAGAATAACTCGTGGACCATCATGTACATAGATGTCGATTAGTGAGGAGATGAACTACGAGCCACAACAGCTATTACATGTGTATATCAGTATAGAGCTGAACCGTGAGTCACAACTTCTAGTATGAGTGAATACTGGTGAATAGCTAAACTGTGAGTCACAAGTATTAGTATATGCATGTATTAGTGCAGAGTTGAGCCTTGAGTCACAGTTACTAATCAAGTTGCATGCATATGTAAAGATGTTGTAAGCATAACAATGTAGAGATGAATAGAAAAATAATTATACGTATATAGTTATTTTAGTTATTATCTTGTGCAGGGATGAACCGCCGACCGTGGGTAAGAATCATTGTTAAAGTGATACTCGTGTTGCTTAAGTTTCTTTTTGTTCTTTAATAATTTGTCTTACATGAATATTGTTCCATTCAATGTGAAGAACTGTATTACTGTTATGTTGCTAATCGTTACTAAGATAAAAAACTACTTAATGATATGTTATTGTTATTGTCCTAAGAAATTAGTTTGGGTCACGAGAGACGCTACGCACGTCAGGTAGATGTAAATGTTACCGTACATGAATAAATGACCCTACGTATGCTTGAGCCATTATGAAATGTAATTTTTAAAATATTTTCAAAAAGAAGTAATCTGACTCGTATTATGTACTACATGAATGAACGTAGGTAAAAGATAGCAAGATCGCTAATAAGAAATATTTTTCTCAGATTAATAATTAGTGATCGTTTCAGAGGGTGAAGCCTTTGTCTTTCACCAGTACAACAATGTATTGATCTCCCACCAATTTGTCTGAAGTGATAGCCCTGTCGTCAACCTCGGGAACAAAAATCAGAAGAAGATGCAAAGAAATCATTTTCTATACAAAGGGATGTAATGTCACGACCGCTCCCATAGGAGCGATCGTCCTCGCTAAGGCGTAATGCCGTACGAGCCTAGATTGCACTCGTGCAAGGCGGATTTTATAACGACCGATTTCAGTGGCTGCGACGGGGTCGTCGCACAGAAGTCCCAAGCAGAGACATTGAATAATAGCAGCAGAAATGTAGAACAAAACACAAGTTATTCAAAAGATACACTTTATTGATATTGAAACAAAGGTTACAATGGGGTGCAAGGCCAAGATTACAAGTCACTCAGCACACTCTTCTCACATTACAAGTCGTTCAGCTCTCTCTCATCTCTCAACACGTCTTGAACCAGCGGATGCTTCGAAAGACGACGTCCATACATTATGTCCCGTATAAGTCTTGACTCCATGCGGCCACACGCTTCGAATCGCTAAGGAACTCCGTGCCTCGACGCATCCAAGCGAGCTCCGCGCCACGAGCTTCTACCTGTGCCTGCACATGAAAACTATGTGGGTGTCAGTACTCAACTGTACTGGTGGAATGAGCTCCTCGTCCACCCATACAAAACCGACACGTTTGATTTACTTTGTGCAACATAGCCCTTTTGATTGTCTTTCTACTCTTGCCTTAGGATTATTTTAGGACGGACACATTGGCCTATTTTGTGTCTCTAGACCATCCCGTGCTTGCAACAGTAACATCAACTCATACATTGCCTCTAGACCCCTTCTCGTGCCAACAACGTTAACCTATCAAATCGTGTCTACCTTACGGCCCATAATCAGAGACACAACTACACGATAGACACCATTTCCGTGTGACAGTGCTACAAACCCTTATTGAGGCCGTGCCTCACAACTCAGTGAGACTTAACCATATTGCCGCCTCGCGGCCCTTGCTACTTTGAATCATCAACTGACCAAATCAAGACTTGTGGGCAAAGTGTCACTCGACCGACTTTGACTTGCGGCATTTCCTGACTTAAACTCAAGACAACTCAAATCCAAACTATACAACTTATATGCCGACAACTTAAGACTCGACACCACATCTCGTGCTGAAGTACATCGCCTATGTTGAAGCCAAATCTTAGACCCAAACATTGTGTTCTAACTGTACACATATTCAACTAGACTCAATCCAAAGGCACACATGCGGATTGCCGCCCGTGCCGACCCATCTATATGAATTGGTCACTAACATCACAAGCTATCATGGACTATAGCCTTGTTATTCGGTGACCCTTTCAACGCAAGTAGTGTAACGCCCCAGAACCAGAATACTGGAGAGCGGAGGCATACACAGCCAGCTACGTATATCGAAATGGAAAACACCTCGGTATACGGTCACGGCTGTCTAGAAATATGAGGGTTAACTACAAGCCATCAGTCTCCTGTGGTCATTAGCAAGCCTATTGTCTCAATCTCAAGCAAGTGTTAAGATTACAAGATGTCTGAGCATCAAATATATAAATACAAGGCGTCCCAAATATTACATATTGGATGATCAAGCAGCTAGTCTTACAAAATGTCAGGACTAGCAAAGAGTACATCATACATGATCAACCCTAGGATCTGTTCATCATGTTTACAGCATCAAGAAAATGTACATACGAGCTAACAGGTGCTCGCCGGCAAACGCCTCAAAAGAATATTTAATTTACATATGAGTGAGCGGTACAAAATAGAAACCCACTCTTGGCCCCGGTTTCTTCTAGTTGACACCATCGGGCTGGAACTGCGGTAGATCCTCGGTAGCTGCTCCGAAATCTGGCCATACAAAACCAGCTGGGTCAGACCCCAGAAAGAGCAAGTGCCACAAAGGAGGCCATGCACAAGAACTAAAACCAGCATATCAAGTCGGAATGAAAATAAAGGTACAAGAAAGAAATACATGCAATAGGGCGATAACTGGTCATAACATGAGAATATTCCGGTCTCCCAGGTTACAACCCTTAAACCAAACAAGGACCGGGATTGTAACCCTTCGCCTGAATAACGCATGCGCTAGACCATTTATCTAAAAATAAAGCAAGCATGCTCGGGATGAGAGCCAGGTACAGGGACTAGATCAGGCCTAGGCAAGACTAGGCAAGCAAGACAAGGCTAGACAAGACCAGACGCCAACCATTTCACAACGGCCAAGCAAGTCCTACGGCTTGATAAATTAACTAACTAGGGTTGTCACAACTTAGTTACTAGCAAGATGCAATGAGATGTTCCTATCAGCCACAGGCCCTGCAGACTATCCAGGCTACCCAGAACGCAAGCAAGGAGCTGGGTTCAGGTGGGTACATTGTCCGAGAGACAAGTGTACCCTCAAGTACCATCAAGGGGTGCAACACCTAACAGTGTGCTGGAATTGTGCCCTACTCGTCGGCAAGCATCAATTCCCAAGGCCGCCCAGGTAACGGGATTGCCTGTAGCCGGGAAATCTCCATGTTCTAGTTTTGAGAACTAATCATTTACCTAGTCCGAATTCATGTGAACCTCTGGCCGTGGTACCCAGATGTTCACGTCCTAGACATGATGCAAGACTGGACCAGTAGATTAATCAAGCACAAGATGCACACCCACGGTGTCAAGTCACGTAGCAAGTCAAGTAAGCCTGCCTCAGCAGCTCAAGTTGTCAAGTTATCATATTATCATGTCCTGTTACAAGGAAGTGCGCCGCCGCGGGCCACTAGCAAGTTGTCAAGTTAACAGGTTCCAGTTATATAGTTCTAGTCACAATTTATGAAAAGTCAACTCAAATCATGTCAAGATCAAGAAAATGGCAAAACTCCAAGTTGTGTCAAAAGTGCCAAGTCGAGCCAAGTCGTGACGTGGGGAACAAAATCCTTGAAGCTCCAATTCATTAAAATAAAACCCAGAAATAAGCAGATACTGGGGGCACAAGGGATGCAGGTACACCAGGGCAGGCCAGGGTGGCAACACACTAGAGTGTGCCAAAAGGGAGGTTGACAACACTCTAGAGTGTGCCTAGGTTGAGGGCACTAGAGTGCGCCTAGTAGGCAGCACCCTAAAGTGCGCCTACCATGCTCACTGAAGTGCGCCTAGAATAAGGCCGGCCCAAGTGCGCCTAGGTCATGGGGAATGAACCGCGCCTAGTTCATAGAATGAACTGCGCCTAGTCCATAGAATGAACTGCGCCTAGTCCATAGAATGAACCGCGCCTACCACTGATGGGACAGTTTGGCGTCCAGTCTGATGGGACAGATGGCGCCCAGTCTGATGGGACAGATGGCGCCCAGTCTGATGGGACAGATGGCGCCCAGTCTGATGGGACAGATGGCGCCCAGTCTGATGGGACAGATGGCGCCTAGTCGAGGATGGCCGGCCAACTGCGCCTAATCAAAGGAGAAGTAGGCGCCATTGGCCCACCGCACCTAGTTCACAAAATAGGCGCCATCGGCCAAGTCGAAGAGAACAGGCGCTATGAAGCGTTCTGTTTGGAAGAGGCGCGCAGCGCTAAGGAGCGTGCGGCCAAGAGGCGCACTTGCAAGGGCAAGCGGCCAAAGTAGGCGCCATCGGACCTACGCAGGGGAAATAGGCGCCATCGGCTACCACAGAGTCATCTTCTTCCCAAGGAAGAACACCATGGCCGAAAACTTAGCAACATCACAACTCGGCCATCCGAGCTCCAAATCCAAACTTCCAAGGGTCCATCTTGGGTGAAATTTGATTCTCTACCACATGAGCACATCAAATCCCACCCAAGATCGGCCAAAACACATCAAAATATGTAAAATCCGAAAATGTAAAGTACAAGATTCAAGCTCCACAAAACCCCAAATCCGAGAATACAAAGAACTAAAGTTACTCCCAATGAGCTAAGCTAAGTGATGAACTCATGAAAGTGGATTCTCATGTTTGGCAAGATGCAACTTGCCTCTCTTCCACTAGGGTTTGGAGGATGGAGGAAGAAGGGGGTTTCTTGGTGGGGGAAATAAATGAAAGTAAATGTGAGGAGAGAGAGAGGGGAATGGTATTAAATGGTGGTGGTGGGGTGAGCTTGAGGGGTAGTATAGGTTAGGGTGGTCCAACAATAAACCAAAATAGAACCAAACCATGCTAAACCAAGTCAAACCAAGCCAAGTCTCCTCCAAAATAAAACCGAGCAAAAATACGAGAAGCCAGGAATACTGCAAGTACAGAAAATTAAAATATATGATAAAATCAAAATACGCACAAAATACGAAATACGAGAAATGGGGGTGACAACTCTACCCACCTTAAAAGAATTCCGTCCTCGGAATTTAATCAAGGAGCTAGAGATTGCCACGACAGGCTAGACTAATCACAGGCAAGTTACGCTAAGCAGGCAGCCATACAATCATGCATTCAATCAAGGATGGAACGGGTGTAAGGCACAAGGAAGACATTATACCTTACGAGTCAAACAAATAGGGATAACGCGATCGGATGTCGTCCTCACGCTCCCACGTTGACTCTCCCAGAGAGTGATGACCCCAAGCAACACGGACTAGATTAATAGTCTTGTTCTTGAGGATCTTCTCTCTCCGGTCCAATATAGACACGGGCTTTTCCTCATACGAAAGGTCGGTACCAACGACCAAATTCGAATGATCTAGGATATGGCTCGTGTCCGGGATGTACTGTCGTAATTGAGATACATGGAAGACATCATGCACCTCGCTTAGCGACGGTGGAAGAGCGAGACGATAGGACACATCTCCTACTCGCTCCAGGATACTAAACGGCCCTATATACCTAGGACTAAGCTTTCCCCGTGTGCCAAAGCGAATGACGCCACGGTTGGGCGAGATCCTAAGGAACACATGGTCGTTTACAGAAAACTCTACGGGATGCCGATGCAAGTCTGCCCAACGGCGCTGGCGATCTTGAGCAACTCGGATGTGATCTCTGACTCTCCTGACTACCTCGACAGTCTGAGAAATCATCTCCGGACCGAGCATCTGCCTTTCTCCGATATCGTCCCATGCTAGCGGGGACCTACACTTCCTGCCATACAAGGCCTCGAAGGGTGCCATCCGGATACTGGCCTGGTAGCTGTTGTTGTACGAGAACTCCACCAAGTGCAGGTGATCCTCCCATGAACCACCGAAGTCTAGCATACAAGCTCTTAGCATATCTTCCAAAGTCTGAATCGTGCGCTCCGACTGACCATCTGTCTGCGGATGATATGCTGAAGTGAACTTGAGATGAGTCCCCAAACTCTGATGAAGACTACGCCAAAAGTGAGAAGTGAATCTCGAATCTCTGTCTGACACTATGCTGACTGGCACTCCATGAAGCCTGACAATCTGCCTGAGGTACCTGTCTGCCAGTTGCGCCGTTGACTGCCCAACTCTGAAAGGGAGAAAGTGCGCAACCTTGGTGAGCCTGTCCACGATAACCCAAATAGCATCCTTGCCCGCTGGAGATCTCGGCAATCCTGTGACGAAATCCATGGTAATATGCTCCTATTTCCATTCTGGGATAGGCAAAGGTTGAAGTAGTCCGGCTGGCCTCTGATGTTCAGCTTTAACCTGTTGGCAAACCAAATACCGTGAGACAAATCGGGCTATCTCTCGCTTCATGCCATTCCACCAAAAGTGCTGACGGATATCTCTGTACATCTTCGTGCCACCTGGGTGAATGGAATACTGCGAACTGTGAGCTTCTGCCATGACTTCCTGTCTGATATCTCCACTGGGTACACAAAGACGCGAGCCATATCTAAGTGTACCATCCTCATGAATGTTCAACTCTGGTCTGCGTCCTGCCTCACATTCTGCTCTGAGCCGCTGAATCTTCTGGTCTGCCGACTGAGCTGCCTTGATCCTCTCAACTATGCTGGACTGAACTTGAATACTAGCCATCAAAGCCACGCTGGAAGGAAGAATTACTTCAATACCCATCTTCTGAAGATCTGACAATAATTCTGGTTGCGCTGTCAGGAGATAGACTCCTGCTCGTCTGCTCAAGGCGTCTGCTACAACATTAGCCTTCCCTGGATGATACCGCAAGTTGACATCATAATCCACCAATAATTCTAGCCATCTTCTCTGCCGCATATTCAAGTCCTTCTGGGTAAATACATACTTCAGGCTCTTATGATCCGTGAAAATCTCAACTCTATCACCATACAAGTAGTGCCTCCAAAGCTTCAATGCAAAGATAACTGCTGCTAACTCCAAATCATGGGTTGGGTAATTCTTCTCATGATCGCGAAGTTGCCGCGAAGCATAAGCAATTACCTTTCCATGCTGCATCAGAACACATCCTAATCCCTTCCCTGAAGCATCACAATACACTGTGAATCCACCGGTCCCATCCGGAAGAGTGAGAATGGGAGCCGTCATCAAACCTCGCTTCAATTTCTCAAAGGATTCCTGACACTCTGCTGTCCAAACAAATGGCACATCCTTCCTGGTCAACTGGGTCATCGGCGCTGAAATTCTAGCAAAATCTGAAACAAATCGCCGGTAATAGCCGGCCAATCCAAGAAAGCTGCGAACCTCTGCTACTGATCTAGGAACTGGCCACGACTCAATGGCCACAATCTTCTGGGGATCCACTTCCACTCCTCCGCGGGTAATGATATGACCCAAGTACGAAATGCGATCGAGCCAGAACTCGCATTTGCTGAACTTGGCGTACAACTGATGTTCTCTAAGTGTCTGAAGGACAACTCTGAGATGCTGATCGTGCTCTGCTTCACTCTTGCTGTAGACCAGGATGTCATCAATGAATACGATCACAAACTGGTCCAAGTAAGGCATGAAGATACGGTTCATGAGATCCATGAACACTGCCGGCGCATTGGTTGCTCCAAAGGGCATAACTAGGAACTCCCAATGCCCGTACCTTGATCTGAACGCCGTCTTCGGGATGTCTTGCTCTCTGACCCTGATCTGATGGTAGCCTGACCTCAAGTCTATCTTCGAGAATACTGAAGCCCCTTTAAGCTGGTCGAACAAGTCATCAATCCTCGGGAGAGGGTATCTGTTCTTGATCGTCACTGAGTTCAAGGTACGGTAATCAACACATAGCCTGGACGTACCATCTTTCTTCTTCACAAGAAGCATAGGGGCTCCCCAAGGCGATCCACTAGCACGGATGAATCCCTTGGTTCTCAAGTCTTCAATCATCTTATACAAAATCTCTAGTTCTGAAGGCGCCATCCTGTAGACTCGCTCTGACACTGGTGCGGTTCCGGGAATCAAGTCTATGGTGAACTCGATCTCCCTCTCTGGCGGCATACCTGGAAGCTCCTCTGGGAAGACATCTGGAAACTCGTCCACAATCCTGGGCAACTGCACTGCTGCTACTGCCATCCGCAATACCGGGGAAGAAGGCTCTACTGCGCCTCTGGAAAATGAAAACTCTGGCTCTCCGGGGATACTAAAGATAACTCTGCCAATGTGGCAGTCTATCCTGGCATAATGATCTCTCAACCAGTCCATACCTAGGACTACATCATAATCTGCCAGGGAAAACTCTACCAATCTAGCGGGAAACTCCCTACCGCTAACTACGATCCGACACGAGGAAAACACTCGATCTACTCCCACAAGACCATTACCAGTAAGCACATTAAGCCTCACTGATAATGACTCGGGCTCCAATCCTATCCGTGTCGCGAATCGTGCAGACATAAATGAATGCGATGCACCAGAATCAAATAATGCTGATGCTGGGGTAGAGTTGACGAGAATTGTACCTGCCACAACCTCACCTGGCGCTACCTCTTCTGCTGCGGTCATTGCCATTACTTGACCTCTGGGTGCCTGTCCTCTCTGCTGATTACCTCTCTGCCTGGCCTGAATCTGAGCCTGGGCCTGAGCATACTGCTGGGGACTCTGCTGCTGAAAAGCTTGATTCTGAGGCAACATCGGCCTCGGGTGCTGCTGCTGTACTGGTGCTGGTCCCCTAACTGAAGGACTAGTAAGGTTGGACGAGGATGAACTCCCTCGATTGGGGCACGACCCTATCCTATGGTCCGCCGCCCCACAAGCTAGGCACAATCCCTGTGCCCTCCGACACTCTGCCACCACATGGCCCGGCTTCCCACAGTATGAACATCCTACTGTGGAAGAAGATTTCTGCTTCTGCTGCTGCTGAGGAAACGTCGGGGTCGAATGCCGGTCCGACGTTACTGAGGCCGTCCGCCTCGGAGCTCCAATCGTAATACCCCTAGCTGCCGGGGCTGGTGCTGACGACTGGTGCGACTGGCTGTGGGACCGCTTCCTACTTCCGGTCCTATCCAGAATCCTCTGGGAGGTGTATTCATGCCTCCTGGCTGCCCTCAACACGGCATCGAACGTCTGGTGCTCGAACTGCTCAACTGCTAACAAAATCTCCAAGTGGAGCCCTTGCTGGAAACGCTGGGCCCGATCATGCTCGGTTGCCACCAAGGTGGGGGCAAACCTACTCAGCCTCGAAAACTCGGTCGCATAGCCATCGACCGTCCTGCCTCCTTACTTCAGGTTGGTGAATCTAGTCTGCAAATCGTACCGTGCCACGGCATCGAAGTACTTCGTCTGGAACCTCTCCCTAAATACTGCCCAAGGGACTGGCGCTGCCAATCCCATGGCCTGAGCTGCCCACCAATTGCGGGCAAGATCCAACAACTGTAGGCGGACCACCGCCACCTTCTCATTCTCTGGAGTCCTCGCCGCTTCCAGAACTACCTCGGTATCCTGAAGCCATGCATCCGCGGCGATTGCGTCTTCGCTGCCATCGAAGAACGGAGGGTTCAAGCGCTTGAAACTGTTGGCCGCCTGGTTCCCTTGGTGACCTCCTCTATTCAGTGCTTCATGAACTTCCTGGTGCAGGGCGTCGCCTCGACGATCCTGGGCTGCAAGCAAATCTCTGATAAGCCCTACCAAGGCTCCCTCCTCTTGTCTCACAGGCGGAACGGGCTGAGCTTCATGAACGCGAGGTTCCTGACCTCCAGAAGGTACAACTCTAGAGGCCGCTCCAGAGTCCTGAGACTGCTCCTCTTGTTGCTGGGGTTCATGCTGGGCTTCTCCTGGCTGATCGGCACGTCCGGGAACAGTGCCGCTGAAGAAGATGACAGGGGGAAACGATAAGGAAGGACAGTGAAAGAGCAAGGATGCATGCAAGAGACCGAATCAAGATTCCCAGGGAATAGAGAGTACGAGCAGAGATCAAGGGAGATTACTGATTGAGACATCTACCGGTAACCCTCACATTTCTTGAATTTTCAAGACCTGCATGGGCCACCACTTGAACCGTGTAACGCCCCAGAACCAGAATACTGGAGAGCGGGGGCATACACAGCCAGCTACGTATATCGAAATGGAAAACACCTCGGTATACGGTCACGGCTGTCTAGAAATATGAGGGTTAACTACAAGCCATCAGTCTCCTGTGGTCATTAGCAAGCCTATTGTCTCAATCTCAAGCAAGTGTTAAGATTACAAGATGTCTGAGCATCAAATATATAAATACAAGGCGTCCCAAATATTACATATTGGATGATCAAGCAGCTAGTCTTACAAAATGTCAGGACTAGCAAAGAGTACATCATACATGATCAACCCTAGGATCTGTTCATCATGTTTACAGCATCAAGAAAATGTACATACGAGCTAACAGGTGCTCGCCGGCAAACGCCTCAAAAGAATATTTAATTTACATATGAGTGAGCGGTACAAAATAGAAACCCACTCTTGGCCCCGGTTTCTTCTAGTTGACACCATCGGGCTGGAACTGCGGTAGATCCTCGGTAGCTGCTCCGAAATCTGGCCATACAAAACCAGCTGGGTCAGACCCCAGAAAGAGCAAGTGCCACAAAGGAGGCCATGCACAAGAACTAAAACCAGCATATCAAGTCGGAATGAAAATAAAGGTACAAGAAAGAAATACATGCAATAGGGCGATAACTGGTCATAACATGAGAATATTCCGGTCTCCCAGGTTACAACCCTTAAACCAAACAAGGACCGGGATTGTAACCCTTCGCCTGAATAACGCATGCGCTAGACCATTTATCTAAAAATAAAGCAAGCATGCTCGGGATGAGAGCCAGGTACAGGGACTAGATCAGGCCTAGGCAAGACTAGGCAAGCAAGACAAGGCTAGACAAGACCAGACGCCAACCATTTCACAACGGCCAAGCAAGTCCTACGGCTTGATAAATTAACTAACTAGGGTTGTCACAACTTAGTTACTAGCAAGATGCAATGAGATGTTCCTATCAGCCACAGGCCCTGCAGACTATCCAGGCTACCCAGAACGCAAGCAAGGAGCTGGGTTCAGGTGGGTACATTGTCCGAGAGACAAGTGTACCCTCAAGTACCATCAAGGGGTGCAACACCTAACAGTGTGCTGGAATTGTGCCCTACTCGTCGGCAAGCATCAATTCCCAAGGCCGCCCAGGTAACGGGATTGCCTGTAGCCGAGAAATCTCCATGTTCTAGTTTTGAGAACTAATCATTTACCTAGTCCGAATTCATGTGAACCTCTGGTCGTGGTACCCAGATGTTCACGTCCTAGACATGATGCAAGACTGGACCAGTAGATTAATCAAGCACAAGATGCACACCCACGGTGTCAAGTCACGTAGCAAGTCAAGTAAGCCTGCCTCAGCAGCTCAAGTTGTCAAGTTATCATATTATCATGTCCTGTTACAAGGAAGTGCGCCGCCGCGGGCCACTAGCAAGTTGTCAAGTTAACAGGTTCCAGTTATATAGTTCTAGTCACAATTTATGAAAAGTCAACTCAAATCATGTCAAGATCAAGAAAATGGCAAAACTCCAAGTTGTGTCAAAAGTGCCAAGTCGAGCCAAGTCGTGACGTGGGGAACAAAATCCTTGAAGCTCCAATTCATTAAAATAAAACCCAGAAATAAGCAGATACTGGGGGCACAAGGGATGCAGGTACACCAGGGCAGGCCAGGGTGGCAACACACTAGAGTGTGCCAAAAGGGAGGTTGACAACACTCTAGAGTGTGCCTAGGTTGAGGGCACTAGAGTGCGCCTAGTAGGCAGCACCCTAAAGTGCGCCTACCATGCTCACTGAAGTGCGCCTAGAATAAGGCCGGCCCAAGTGCGCCTAGGTCATGGGGAATGAACCGCGCCTAGTTCATAGAATGAACTGCGCCTAGTTCATAGAATGAACTGCGCCTAGTCCATAGAATGAACCGCGCCTACCACTGATGGGACAGTTTGGCGCCCAGTCTGATGGGACAGATGGCGCCCAGTCTGATGGGACAGATGGCGCCCAGTCTGATGGGACAGATGGCGCCCAGTCTGATGGGACAGATGGCGCCTAGTCGAGGATGGCCGGCCAACTGCGCCTAATCAAAGGAGAAGTAGGCGCCATTGGCCCATCGTGCCTAGTTCACAAAATAGGCGCCATCGGCCAAGTCGAAGAGAACAGGCGCTATGAAGCGTTCTGTTTGGAAGAGGCGCGCAGCGCTAAGGAGCGTGCGGCCAA
The DNA here is from genome assembly GCA_029216955.1 of Iris pallida. Classification (NCBI taxonomy): domain Eukaryota; kingdom Viridiplantae; phylum Streptophyta; class Magnoliopsida; order Asparagales; family Iridaceae; genus Iris; species Iris pallida. The sequence goes on from JANAVB010007198.1 coordinate 5,940,345, forward strand.
GAGGCGCACTTGCAAGGGCAAGCGGCCAAAGTAGGCGCCATCGGACCTACGCAGGGGAAATAGGCGCCATCGGCTACCACAGAGTCATCTTCTTCCCAAGGAAGAACACCATGGCCGAAAACTTAGCAACATCACAACTCGGCCATCCGAGCTCCAAATCCAAACTTCCAAGGGTCCATCTTGGGTGAAATTTGATTCTCTACCACATGAGCACATCAAATCCCACCCAAGATCGGCCAAAATACATCAAAACATGTAAAATCCGAAAATGTAAAGTGCAAGATTCAAGCTCCACAAAACCCCAAATCCGAGAATACAAAGAACTAAAGTTACTCCCAATGAGCTAAGCTAAGTGATGAACTCATGAAAGTGGATTCTCATGTTTGGCAAGATGCAACTTGCCTCTCTTCCACTAGGGTTTGGAGGATGGAGGAAGAAGGGGGTTTCTTGGTGGGGGAAATAAATGAAAGTAAATGTGAGGAGAGAGAGAGGGGAATGGTATTAAATGGTGGTGGTGGGGTGAGCTTGAGGGGTAGTATAGGTTAGGGTGGTCCAACAATAAACCAAAATAGAACCAAACCATGCTAAACCAAGTCAAACCAAGCCAAGTCTCCTCCAAAATAAAACCGAGCAAAAATACGAGAAGCCAGGAATACTGCAAGTACAGAAAATTAAAATACATGATAAAATCAAAATACGCACAAAATACGAAATACGAGAAATGGGGGTGACAAGTAGCTAGCCCCGTTGAAAGTTCCCGAATAACCCGAGTAGTTCGTCCAGCTATGGATATACCGTGTTTTCCTCCAGGACGACGCGGTCCCATGGCATCCAGGGTTGCCGCTCGTGGAAACTCCTCCTTGTCGACAAGTTGTCCAATGACCATGCAAGACTCGACTCAAACTGACGTCTCATACAGTCATCCTTCTTTCAATGTTACCATTTCTTTCAAAATCAAGTTCAAGACTTCTATCTTTGAGACCCCTCGACGACCCATGGTCGCGAGCATTCTTTCCATGTTACCATATCATTCCACTAAACTTATGAATATCTATTTGAAAGCCCCTTGTTCCAAACACAACGAATCAACCGTGGCTCGTACCTTAAACACTACGTCTGTGCATCGTGCCTTAAACCGACTTGAACTCTATGCGACACTACAACCCGTACCTGAGGTAGGGGCACGAGTACGTGGTTACGTCCAGCCTACGCCACAGAATCGACGGTAGAATGCTGTATAGGTCGTCTATAAATACTACAACTAGACAAAATATAAGGGTACCTGTCATCTCCGCACGGAGGTATAATATGGCATACTCAATCGCAAGACAAACTAGGATAGATAGCACGAAATAGAAATATGATAGAAGGAAAAATTGGAAAAGAGTTCAAGATCCAACACAAGCTCAGAGATATAAACACATCACAGAAACTCAAAATATAATATAAAAACTACAGTCTGAAAGCACTAGCTGGATCGCAGTCCAGGCAAGCCTAACTAAGCTATACTAGTCAAGGGGTGCAACATCTAGTAGCTCTGCTGCCAGGTCAAAGTCCTGGCCTAGGTCTCCATCTGCTCCGACCCTATAGTAGGTCGAGCAGTCAGCCTCGGAATTATCTGTAATATATCAACTGTATCCTGTTAGAAAAATGAGCAAGTACAAACACTAACAGCAGTTCCATATGAATTGACAAATTCTATAAGAGACAATTATAATAAAATATAAAACAAAGATATAGGATGGCTTGGGAGCTATTCGGAAGCCGAGTTACAACCCGTAAACCAAACAAGGACCGAGGTTGTAACCTTTCTCCCGAACAGAACTTAGCCTCCAATCAAGGTTTAGCATAAGATAATATAGAACATGTGAGTACTGAATATCATAACATGGTAAGAAAAGTACTGAATGTAGAACTGAGCAGGATATATGATGTGATAAAATAAATATAAAATGTGCCATGAATTATTAAAGCGTTATATGATCGGCTTGGAAAAGTTACAGGACAGGCTATACACTTGGCCCGACAATCACATAAAAATTACTGGAAAGGGTCATGCCGGCCAACCTGGATAACGAGCACAAGAAATAAGATCTCCATACACCCTACGTGAGGTGAGAGTGGCGTAAGCACAAGAATATAGTGACAGGGTGGCTTTGATCACATAGCCCCTAATAATTCTCCATCCCCGAATAGTATAATGGATCCGGACATGACACGTCATGACACAGGATTTTCTAAGAGGGTAGCAAGTCCCCTTAGAAATCGGTGTCTATACAAGTACAGGAAATAAGACAGGAAATGTACCAATATACCAAGAAAATCTAGGAACAATATCTCATGTCATGATCCAACATATACTAGTCCGTGAACCATCGTGTCTGGAAATCAAGTAAGATACTACAACTGAATCGGATATAGCAGATATCAAGACAATAAAAACTATTAGTGAATGTACTCGCCTGTGGTCCTAAGCTGATAAGGTGAACAGATGCTCAGAGTGATGTCACAGACCCGTTGTTAGCAATTCGGCAAACGGAAAAAATTCGAGACGACAAAAGTATGAGTATAAATCGGCACAATATAAGTAAAATACGTTAAAAAATTCGGTCAAACATTCGTCTAACATAAACTATTCGGTTTAGATTTAATTCGTGTTTAGTACGTTTCAAATGAACAAATTCGGCACTAAAAATTCGGCATATATATATATATATATATATATATATATATATATATATATATATATATATATATATATTAAACTTTTTGGAAGCCAGAGGAACAATATAATAAAAAAAGTGGAGGTGGGATGGAAACGAAGTATTTTGCTTTAATTGTTGCAATTGCAACATGCAAGAAGCAGGTTGGAAATAGAAAGACTCTTGGAGTCTTGGGTTCTTCTTCTTCTTAGCTTTTGATAAATATTTTTGAGAATTGTGCCATCCTAATGCTTAATAGCAGCAACAACAGACTCAAGAGTCAAAGAAAAGAGTGTGGTGGGACCGTAGGAATTAATACTTGATAGCAACTGTTCGGTTTTCTCATGCATATTTTTTCATCGAATTTTTTAAAAATTCGTATAATACGCGTTTAAAACTCTACCGACGTAAAATTTGCGTACAAATGCGATTTTTTCAAAAGTATGCAAGTATTATACGTTTATTTAAAATATGAAAAAAATCGCGTATAATACGCGTTTTATTTGGGTGATTGCTAACAAGGCACAGACCTAAAGATGAGATATCATGAGTTAATTAGGGTTTAACAGTGTTTAAGCATGATTTCTAATGTATGATATGCAATCTAGGTCAATCTCAGTTCAACTAAGTCAAACTAGGTCACATCAAGTCAAACTAGGTCAAACTAAGTCACACTAGGTTACAGAAAGTCAAACCAAATCAAACTAGGTCAAACTGGGTCAAAAGTTGACTTACAGTTGACTTTTGGTCAACTGGTCAACTCTGGTCAACTCTAGGCCAACTCTAAGTCAAACTAGGCTAATGTTACTAACAGTTGACTTTTGGTCAACTGGCCAACTCTAGGTCAACTCCGGTCAAGTCCGGTCAAGTTCTAGTCATTCTAGGCCAAGCGTTGACTGATAGTTGACTTTTGATCAAAACAGTCAAACTTGGTCAACCGAGGTCAAAACTAGACTAAGCATCATATTTCTAACATTTACCTACCAAGATAACTCACTTCTAACCATTACCTACCAAGATAATCGACTTCTAACCATTACCTACCAAGATAACCCAATACCTTATATACTAGGTAATACCCTTACCTTAATAATATATATTACCTTAGATTAGTAGATAACTCACTAATCTAGGCTAATAGGTCCTACTAATACTTTAGACTAGTATCTAACCATCTATCTCAATATCCTACCAATACTTTACCCTTAGACTATAGGTAATCCCCATTACCTTGTCAATACCTTAGACATTACCTTAGCCTACTAATTTACCCTCTAAGATACTGATTTGTATCTTAGGATACCCACTAATCTATATCCTAAGACACTAACGTAGATACTAGATACTAGTATGATACCAACCTATACCTTACCCCAAGATACCATATACCTTAGTCCTATTGATATCCTAATACCAATACCTTAGTTGTAAACCCAATACCTTAGTCTAGGTATAAATATCTTAACTACCAAGATACCAATCTTAGATATCTAATATCTATCCTAAGCTACTAGCTAACCAATAACTTAGATATCTAACCTTAGTTACCTAGGTAAACCTAATACCTTACCTTGTAATAAGGTAAACCCATTACCTTAAGGTAAGATAAACCGTTACCTTGGTTGGAAACTAATACCTTAACCTCTAATACTAATACCTTAAATATCTAACCTCTAACCATCCACCTTAAATATTAGATAGTCAATACCTTAGTAGCTAATACCTTAGTATAAAGTAAATTTCCTCTACCTTGTAGGTAAGTCCCCTTTACCTTGTAGGTAAATACATTACCTTAAGGTAATAAGTAAATACCCAAAATATCCTAAGATACCACTATGGTATCTCAAGATATCACTCTATATCCTAACTTATATCTCTAATACAAGATACTAACCAACTCTAACATATAACTTTTAACCATCTATTCTAACTTAGAAACCTAACACAACTAACATCCACTAACTAATATCTAACCATAACATATATGTATATATATCCATCTCTAACTCTAACCAACTAACATATGTCATCTCTAACTAACAATAACATAGACTAACACAACTAACTATCTAACTTATACAAGATATCACTATCTAACTTCTAAGATACCTCTAACCTCTACATAGATTCTAACATAACCACTAACATACTAACATATCTATACATACAACATCTAAATCTCTCTCCAATCCAACACTAACACACATACAAACACACATACCAAATCTACCCCTCTCTCTTCTAACACACCCATACACATCTATATACAAACACGACACTACTCAACCAAAACACAAATCACTCAACAAACCACACTAACCTCAAGTCAAATAGGATGGCATGATCCTCCCAACTCTCTCACCTTCACAACACACACACTACACTATCATCTATACAACATCAAACACACACTAGTACATATCCTCTATTAATCTCACTTCTCTCCACTAACCACACACATCCTTATCTCATTCAAACACACACACTATACTAACATATATTACATAATAATAATATATATATATATATATATACATATATATACTATATCATATATATTTTTGACAACCTATGATACCTACATTCACATGATATCCATACTAGGCTCATAGGTTACACAAAATGCCTATATCGCATAGTCACTCTTCTACTTAAAATCAATACTGTACCAATTGGACCTTCACTAAATTCTAGGATTAAAGTATGTTGTATCACTTCGTATTAGCTTTCCGAAACTTTAAACGGATCGCATTTTTGTGTCCGAAAGCTCCCAGAATCGCGAAAACATCGAAACGTGTTCATCTTTCGGACAGCTGACACTCAAACAAATTTACAGAAAGTTCTAGAACGAATTTGGCTTATTAAAATATATATTTGGAAAGCTAACTTCGATACGGTTCTTTTAAAAAAATAGGAGATTAATCGAAGTTCTGAGCTAAGAGTTACGGCATTTCTAAGTTGCTCTGACTACTAAAAACGTGGATAAAAATTATGACGAATTTGGGTTGTTTTGAACAAAAGAAACACATGTAGGCCAAGATACTTGGATACCAATATAGGTATCCAAATGAAACTCATTTTAACCATCCTAACTAAGATCAATCCACTCTCTGACCATTCTAAAACTAAATTTAAAACACAATTAATCCTATTATGCAATAAACTAAACACATGGGGTGTCCTAATTTGGGATCTATCAAGTAGGACACAAAACACATCTAAAATCCTCAAGAGAGCTCCAAATGGCCTCAAACTAGAATCTAAAGGGGGTACATGCATGGGGGTGGATCCTATGGATTCAAAACTAACTAATATGTATAGGAAATCAATTTAGAGGGTTGGTTTTACCTATTGGGAGTGGGATCCCAATGATACACTCAAAGGATACGGTTCTGACACGAAAGCTCCTCCAAAATAGACACCCTTCCTTGCTCCTTGCTCCCAATCCTTGCTAGCACCTCCTCCTTGGTTGAATGAGAAGAAATAATGGAAGATTGGAAGAAGAATGGAGGGATTTGAAGATCAAAATCAAGAGGGAAGCTCTCAAGTTTGGGGAAGAACAAATTTGGGAAAAAAGAGGCAAGTGTGAAATGAAAGAGAGGGACACTTATCCCCCTATAGGTGGCGGTCCATACATGTCCTAATGGGCCTATGACTATTCTAACTAATCTTGGGGTCCCGTCTAGAGTCTAAGCTACCCGGGTCACTAACACAAGTCGGAACGAGATGAAAATCGAACCCGACTTAACAAATCCCATAAAATCAATATTAAATATAAAAATTACCAAAATATTAAAATATAAAAAATAACCAAAATCATAATACATTAATTTAAATATTATTAAAATAATCTAAAATTTACCAATTAATCAAAATTCTAAATAATTCAAAAGTCACAAAATGACCAAAATACCCTTAGCCTAAAAAGTGGTAATTAGCTAATATAATCACACGGGTTAGGCCTCCAAGGTCATGGTTAGTCTCTAGGCTAAACAGTTCTAAGGTTACACTAGCAAAACATCAAAATCACAAAAATCACAATACATCAATTTAAATATTTATAAATTAATTAAAATTTACCATAAATTATTATTTAATATTAAACGATAGATTTTTACAAAAGTTCAAAATTACCCTCATTTTAGAAAAGTGGTGGTTACACACACCACCACCCAAGTCATACTCTATATGACGGGCCTTATAGTCGTGGAACCAAGTAATTTAGACATCCGCAGAAAACGTAGGACAGTGCCTAGAAAAGACTTCAATCGCCTAGCATAACTTAGTCTAACTCAATCGTGCAACAACTTGACGAGCAAAGGCTACGTCAAGCCTTGCATCGGGGGAATGTGCCGTGCATGCATTTAACTTTGAACGACCCAGTCTTTAGGGCACCTAGACTTATGCTACCAGTCGTGCAACGCAGCTCAGTGTGAGGGACGAGCCAAGGCTATGCCAAGCCTTGGACGATGTGACCGTATATGCTTTATGAAGCATTTATGCGGACGACGCCTATGACTTAGGCTAACTCTTAGCTTTGTGGCGAATACCAACTTTCCTTCTCCCAAGCCACGGGACGAAGGATCGAGTGTTATTTTCAAAGCACGCCGTGTACCAACTCTAAGACGATCGTTGGACCTTTCCATATTATAACTCAATTCGACTCGTCGGAATTATTCCCTTATTTATGTGGATTCGTCTATTTTATTATCAAGCCTACTTGTGCAAGTTGAAAATATACAATTTATTATGTGAAGGCTAAGATGAGGCAAGTTTACCGAAACTATCCCATCTGAGCAAGGAGTCGCCTCGACCGAGCGATGTCTTCAAGTCGCCGTTGCGTGGCTAAGTCCGAACGCCGTCGGCGTTTTGATTCTTTCGATTAACTGAACGGGACGGGGCACTACGTCATACACCACTTAGAAAAGTTTCGTCCTCGAAACTAACTGAGTACTTACTTATCGACCTATCACTTTATCCAACATTCAAGGACTCTCGCACACACTACTCCTATGCATTTCCTCAATCCGAGCCACGCTCGCACTACCGTCACATTTCCTTGAAACTCTATTTCTAAATCCTTGACACTTTTCCATTCCTCAAGTCTCACTTGATTCAACGTATCACTTAGTTTGGATCGTGCACACATTCCAGGCGTCCCCAAAATATATGCATTTCAACCAAGCCTTGTGATAGTAAATCCAATCCCATCTATCGATTCATACACTCAATCCTGAAAACCCATCGTACCGATGCTAACTCTCGTAACATGAACGTCTCGTCTAACTGCTAAGCTATGTCTTTAGGCTAAAAGTCATTCGTCAGTATTGGAATCATAGTTCCCAAACAATAATATCAATACTGACCCCATCCTAAGGTCAAACCAAGTTGATAGTACGGGATTTTCTACCCAAGCTCATATCACTCCGATTTCTAAACATCGAGCATCAATTTCTTACACACATCCCAACATTCGTCGTACGGGGTCCGAGTCATTCAGCAAAGCCATCCTACGATAACTCGCGTTCAACCAATCTTTGACATGAACATATCGCTTGTCCAATAAGCAACTTGCATAGTCTATCTCTACAAATACGTTTGGCATAATCTACCTATCAATCCTTCTCAAGTTAAGCATGCTACGACACAATTCATCGCTAAACCATAGTTCATATTTCTTACTCCTTAAGTCTTTTCATATTTCTTACTCCCTAAGTCTTTTATCCCAATTCACATAATCGATCACATGGTCGTCTGACTTAACAATATGTTGCGTTCCGATCTCACGCGAGTCCGATTATCCACGGTGGACATGAAATCACCATGCAACGCTCCCGTGGGATAATTATTCTCATCGGGACATAACTCTTGTTTTGGGTCTAGACTAATTCATTCTCGATACGTAGATTGGATCTATTTAATCCTCAAGTTTACTCAATCATCAATCGCAAGTCCAAGCATCCTCGAATTTTCTTTTGCATCAAACCAAAAAGTCGAGACAATCAAAGTTGTCGCGTCCTAATATTCCGAGTTCGATCATTCCTGCGACATGAATCACCATGTCAGCGCTCATGCGGAACGATCGCCCCAAATTCGATACGACGCGTGTGCGAGGCTGGAGTTGCGCTCGCACAAGACAAGATCGTCGACGTTGTGGTTATCAACGTAACCATCAAGACACGATCATTTTTATCCGTCTATCTTAAGTCATCGAGCAACATATTTCTCCAAATCACATCATTCCTCGCTAACTCAAATCATCGAGCACATCCGTTCCAATCCTTAGAGTCATTTGCGTAACTTCAAAATCAAACCTTTCAGGTACGCTATCTTCCTGTCGTGCTAACTTTTCGTATATGATCCGTATCAATTTTCTCGATCAACTCATTCATTCGCACACCTTAACTTTTTTTCAATTCAGTTTCACCTACTCAATCATTTTCACGTTTCATACTCGCACAATCCTCAATCTCGTGCACGTTTCGTGTGCGTCAATTTCTAGGTTGTTCGAATCAACTCGTCAAATCTTAAGACTACAACTTATTCAACAATACTCAATCTACGACTTTGCATACACGCGACGCTTGCTGATAGACTCATTGACACCCCATATCCTCACTCAATCGATCGACATCCCTTAAGCTATCGTATACACCACTCAGGGATGAAGTCATTTGACAAATCCTCAAAACTATCATTCGAGTCAAAATCGCTTCTTCAAATCTTCCGTTCGAACCATTCCTCAATTTCCAAGAACGCTCATCTATATCGCACCGACATTATCATCGCTCGATAGCACCCCTATCGATAGTCATCTCATTTACTCAATCGAGTTCAACTCGTTCTTGCTCGACACTATTCAATTTTGCATACGACTTTTCTAAGGTCGATACAATTTTTGGTGTATATGCCCAGTCCGACTTAGCCAACCGTGCTTTACGCGAACCATCTTTTTGTTTTGTTAAAAACTGTTCTCCTATATTTTGCAAAATAGATAGACTTATTGTATCGACATCCGTGGGACATTTGAGAGAGAGTGTACCAACGATATCAACTTTACGAAAGCAACACTTCAGAGTTTGCGGAAGCAACGGAGTTAAAGAATTCAATCGATAGTCCAAGGACGTAAAGCCATGCTCTGATACCATTATGTCACGCCCCGCTTCCATAGGAGCGATCGTCCTCGCTAAGACGTGATGCCGCACGAGCCTAGATTGCGCTCGTGTAAGGCGGGTTCTATAACGGCCGATTTCAGCGGCTGCGACTGGGTCGTCGTACAGAAGTTTCAAGCAGAGACATTGAATAATAGCAGAAAAATGTAGAACAAAATACAAGTTATTCAAAAGATGCACTTTATTGATATTGAAACAAAGGTTACAATGGGGTGCAAGGCCAAGATTACAAGTCACTCAGCACACTCTTCGCACATTACAAGTCGCTCAGCTCTCTTTCATCTCTCAACACATGCCTTGAACCAACAGATGCTTCAGAAGGCGACGTCCATACAATATGTCCCGTATAAGTCTTGACTCCATACGGCCACACGTTTCGAATCGCCAAGGAACTCCGTGCCTCGACTCATCCAAGCAAGCTCCGCATCACGAGCTTCTACCTATGCCTGCACATGGAAACTATGTGGGTGTCAGTACTCAACTGTACTGGTGGAATGAGCTCCTCGTCCACCCATACAAAATCGATACGTTTGATTTACTTTGTGCAACATAGCCCTTTTGATTGTCTTTCTACTCTTGCCTTAGGATTATTTTAGGACCGATGCCTTGGCCTATTTTGTGTCTCTATACCATCTCGTGCTTGCAACAGCAACGTCAACTCATACCTTGCCTTTAGACCCCTTCTCGTGCCAACAACGTTAACCTATCAAGTCGTGTTTGCCTTACGGCCCATAATCAGAGACGCAACTACATGATAGACTCCATTTTCGTGTGACCGTGCTATAAACCCTTGTTGAGGCCGTGCCTCGCAACTCAGTGAGACTTAACCATATCACCACCTCTCGGCCCTTGCCACCTCGCAGCCCTTGCTACTTTGAATCACCAACTGACCAAATCAAGACTTGTGGGCTAAGTGTCACTCGACCGACTTTGCTTTGCGGCATTTCCTGACTTAAACACAAGACAACTCAAATCCAAACTATGCAACTTATATGCCGACAACTTAAGACTCGATGCCACATCTCGTGCCGAAGCACGTCGCCTATGTTGAAGTCAAATCTTAGACCCAAACATTGTGTTCTAACTGTACACACATTCAACTAGACTCAATCTAAAGGCATACACGCGGATTACCGCCCGTGCCGACCCATCTATATGAATTGATCACTAACATCACAAGCTATCATGGACTATAGCCTTGCTACTCTGCGATCCTTTCAACGCAAGTAGCTAGCCCCGTTGAAAGTTTTCGAATAACCCGAGCGGTTCGTCCAGCTACGGCTATACCGTGTTTCCCCCTAGGACGACGCGGTCCCATGGCACCCAGGGTTGCCGCTCGTGGAAACTCATCCTTGTCGACAAGTTGTCCAATGACCATACAAGACTCGACTTAAACTGACGTCTCACACAGTCATCCTTCTTTCAATGTTACCATCTCTTTCAAAACCAAGTTCAAGACATCTATCCTTGAGACCCCTCGACGACCCACGGTTGCGAGCATTCTTTCCATGTTACCATATCATTCCACTCAACTTAGGAATACCTATTTGAAAGCCCCTTGTTCCAAACTCAACGAATCAACCGTGGCTCGTGTAGCGCCCCGCTTCGATAGGCGACGGAACTTCATAATATGCTAGCGCCGAGTCAGATCGGCCGGGAACTCAGATGGCCATCTGACTCGATCGCTAAGCTTGGTAAACGTTAACGCCTTGCGGCATCGATTCAATTCGATTTGGACGGAAGATACGAGAATCGATCCAACTAATGGAACGACTTCTGTTGGAACAAGTCCTAGATGCAGCGGGCTGCGTCTCGGCGCGCGAGCTGCCTATAAGAGTCCCTTCGACGAGACCGGACCGCTGTATGGTTTTCTTGGAGCTTTGCCGCTTGGCTTGATTGAAGTGCTTTCGCGTCGTTTTTATGGATGCAATTACAAATTTCGATGCAAGGAGAAAAAGAAGGAAATCTAACAAAGTATTGATGCATTGCAGGAGCTCGCGTAACTAAGGATTGACGTTACGTAGCGCTTCGACGACCTGCACAAAGCAAAGTGATCGGTGGGTGATTCGGCCCCTTCTTTTCTACTCTGTCCCGCAAACTTATTCCTTGCTTCGAATTCATTCAAATCGAACGATGCCAAGTTAATTGCATGCCAATCCACTAAGTCCAAGAACTCGGGAAAACGTATCGACTTAGAGAAATTTACTCTGAAAATACAAGTCTATCACATAAACCAGAAAGTTTAAGGTTCTAGTAAAAAGATAGACTATTTTACGTGCTGCAAAATATTATGAAACGTTGATCGTGGGTTATGATGCCTCGGACAATTTGGTGCCTACGGGACGCTAAATCGGAGTACGGCTTGGGGAAAATGAAATGTTGCATGAGTTGGGGGAAATGATAATGTCGTTCTATACTGTCCGCGCTATACAAAACTGGTTGCATATATAAACTGTTCACGCATTGGCATGGTCATGGACAGCTTGTGCACAAGTTGATATTTTTCTCGAATCGATATCCGGGGCATCGGAATCGACTCGACCTAGGGAGAATGAATAATCGTGCTTCGGCACTGATGCATTGCGGGACCGTCAGTCAGGCTTGCAACCTAGACTGAGCGGGCCGAAATGCCGTTGAGATAATCCCACGTGATGTGTAACATCAATGACCGCATATAAGATAGTAGCATGCTCACCTATTGTCTTATGCAGGGTAAATATTATCTCTGTTTTCATGCAGGGACGAGCACGGCCGTGGTAAGAAATATGATAAACTGCTATGTTTCACTGTATGCTTTATTACGCAAAGATGGCTATCGAATATGAACTGAATTCATTTAGTTCTAATAGAAAGACAACTCTAAAGCATGCCTACCCTAACAATCAGAGTCGGTTTAGACGAGTGGGTTCGTCTCGTCCACTTAGCAAGTGTGCTAATCCTATTCCCCCAATTTCCCCAGGTGCGACGGGCGAGCCCAACTAAACTGGAGCTGAAGTGCGGAGAGGCGTTTTGAAGCTCTTCCTATACTGAAGTATTTTGAAGCCAATTCAAGTCGACGGCTTATGTATAAAGGGGCGAATGTATGGGACGGCAAGCGTTAGTTCAGGCAACTTGTCGAATGTATCTTCTTTCTGTTTTCAATCAATGTAGCCGCAACGGCATCCAATGTAAATTACGACTTGTACTTCGTTGCAAGCTATGAATGAAAAGCATTTCTATCTTCCTATACTGCGTCTTATATTCTGATGTGAATTATGAAGTTTCGACTTGGCGTATTAATATCAAAATTTAACGATAACCATTTGAGAACTTGTCATCTTGCCTTGCACGAGCGCAACTCCAGGCTCGTGCGGCATCACGCCTTAGCGAGGACGATCGAATCGGCAAAGTAACACCGGGGACGAACGGTTTGTCGACTCGGGGCGTGACAGCTCGTGCCTTAAACACTAAGTCCGTGCATCGTGCCTTAAACCGACTTAAACTCTATGCGACACACCACCGCCCAAGTCATACTCTATATGACGGGCCTTATAGTCGTGGAACCAAGTAATTTAGACATTCGCATGAAATATGGGACAGTACCTAGAAAAGACTTCAATCGCCTAGCAAAACTTTGCCTAATTCAATCGTACAACAACTTGACGAGCAAAGGCTACGTCAAGCTTCGCATCGGGGGAATATGCCGTACACGCATTCGACTTTGAACGATCCAGTCATTAGGGCACCTAGACTTATGCCACCAGCCGTGCAACTTAGCTCAGCATGAGGGACGAGCCAAGGCGATGCCAAGGCTTGGACGATGTGACCATGTATGCTTTATGAAGCGTTTATGCGGACGACGCCTATGACTTAGGCTAACTCTTAGCTTTGTGGCGAATACCAACTTTCCTTCTCCCAAGCCACGGGACGAAGGATCGAGTGTCATTTTTAAAGAACGCCGTGCTCCAACTCTAAGACGATCGTTGGACCTTTCCATATTCTAACTCAATTCGACCCGTCGGAATTATTCCCTTATTTATGTGGATTCGTCTCTTTTATTATCAAGCCTAGTTGTGCAAGTTGAAAACATGTGATTTATTATGTGAAGGCTAAGATGAGGCAAGTTCACCGAAACTACCCCACCTAAGCAAGGAGTCGCCTCGACCGAGCGATGTCTTCAAGTCACCGTTGCGTGGCTAAGTTCGAACGCCGTCGGCGTTTCGATTCCTCCGATTGACTGAGCGGGACGGGGCACTACATGTAATGTATGGAAAGATTTAATTATAATTTGGGCTAAATTACAACTTGATACCCTCAACTATCTAAAATGTTCAACTTGATACCCTCAACTTTGATAGGTACTAACTTAATACCCTCAACTATATAATAATTTTATATTGATACCCAAAACTTAAAAAATGAGAAAATTACCCCTTCCTCCTCCTTCTCCGCGAGCCCCCCACCCCACCCCCCCGGCGCCGCCCCCGTGCACCCCTCCCCGTGGCCGCGTGCCCCCCTCCCCCCCCCCCCCCGCCGCCTTCGGCTGCTTCCCAAGCGTGCGATCTCGCCGCCTCGTATAACTCCGGGCACGCCAACGCGGGGTGGGGGGAGGGGAGTTTACGAGCTGGAGGAGGAGGGGAGGTCGTCAACGGGAGGGAGGGGGAGGGGGTGGGGAAGGTCACCGGCGGGAGGGAGGCGGGGTTGGGTGGAGGGGGTAAAGGTCACCGGCGTGGGGGGGGAAGGTCGTCGGCCGGAGGCAGGAGGGGGGGAAGTTCGCCGGCGGGAGAGGAGGCGGGGGGAGGTCGTCGACCGGGGGCAGGAGGGGGGGCGGTGTTGGAGGGGAGGGACAATTTTGTCAAAAAAAATTTAGGGTATCAAGTTAGTACATATCAAAGTTGAGGGTATCAAGTTAAAAAACTAAAATAGTTGAGGGTATTAAGTTGTAATTTAGCCTATAATTTGGTATACTTCAAGAGAGATGTAAGCCCAGTATGACATGTATCAGAGAGCTATTGTGAACCTTATAATCAATTTCAAAGTTACCAATAAAAGAGATTGTGTTCATTATATCATTGTATTTATTTGATTTTTTGCAATATTGTTCTAAAGTTCCGATGTGTTGTCGTTTATTCCGTCTATTTTGTTATTGCACAAGTCTTAGCCTTGTACAACCGCAACTTAGGCTTGCACGACATCACACCCATCAGTGTCACGTCCCAGAGCCAGAATACTGGAGAGCGGGGGCGAACATAGCCAGCTACGTATAATGAAATGGAATCCATCTCACCATATGGTCACGGCTGTCTAGATATATGAGGGTTTAACTACAATCCATCAGTCTCTTATGGTCATGAACAAGCCTAGTGTCTTAATCACAAGCAAGTAAGTAAATGTTATAAGATGTAAGATCACCAAATATACAATAGTAAGGCGTCCCAAATATTACATATTCAGCTGATCATGAAGCTAGTCATTACAATATGTGAGGACTAGCAAGAGTTTAGTCATATATGATCAACCCTAGGATTCGTCAATCATGTTACAGCCCGTAGACAGACAGTAAGTAAAGTACAATCGAGCTAACACGTGCTCGTCGGCTAAACGCCTCAAAAGAATATTTTTACAATAGAGTGGGAGAGCCAAAATAAACCCACTGGTTGCCAGGATTCCTTCTAGTGGTCACCATCTGGCTGGAAAACCGGTAGATCCTTTGGAGCTGCTCCGAAATCTGGCCATACAAAACCAGCTGGGTCAGATCCCAGAAAGAGCAAGTGCCACAAAGGAAGCTTCACTTAGGAACTAAAACCAGCAATTAGCATAAGAGTATAATATATAATAAAAGACATGATATATGAAAAAACATGACAGGATGATATACGATGAGGTAACCATAGGACTATTCAGATAACCAGGTTACAACCTATAAACCAAATAAGGACCGGGATTGTAACCCTTCATCTGAACGGAACTTAGTTTCTCACCATTTATCGGTAAGATAACATAAAAAATCATGTCATGTAACAATCTTGTACATGATCAAGACAAGACTAGACTGGTTATACCTCATCCAATCAATCACGGCCAAGCAATAAGTACGGTTTGATACTTTAAGTAACTAGGGTTATCACAGGCCTAGTTACTAACAAGATGCAGTGAGATTATTCCACAGCCACAAGCCCTACAGACCATCCAGGCTATCCGGATGCAATTAGGGGTTGAATTCAAGTGGGTACATCGTCCAGGAAACACATGTACCCTTAAGTAGCTTAGAGGGTGCAGCACATGACAGTGTGCTGAAAATATGCCCTACTCGACGGCAGGCTACAGATCCCAAGTGGGGCGTCCAGATAACGGGATTGTCTGTAGCTGGGGAAATATTTTCATGACTACTGGATTATTCTAGTAATTAGCCTTAGTTGAATTCAGTAGGTACCCCTGACCGTGGTACTCAGGGGTCCCTGTCCTAGATATGATGCAAGACAAGACTGGTTCATTTGTACAAGCACAATCGCCCATGGTGTCCAGGTCATTCATACTTGTCATGTCAAGCTAGCCGTCGCAACAGCATATCGAGATATATCATGTTAGGTTTATCATGTCAAGTTTACTTGTCAGGAGTGCGCCACGACGGGCCACTATCATGTCATGTTACTTGTCAAGAGTGCACCACTACGGGTCACTATCGTGTTCATGGAAACATGTACAGGATAACATAGTACAAGCATTTTATCAGGGGATCCAAGTTACACAGAGGATCATAATACATATAACAATTAAAATAGTAATGGGAAAAGGCTAAGGTAGGAGTCATGCGGCTCGGGCTTATGCGGCCAGGGGAGTTCAGGCATATGCGGATCAAGAAGACAGTTCATGCGGCTGAGTCCTTTGCGGTCTCATACGGCTGGAGGAAGTCCATGCGGCTGAAAGGAAGTCCAGGCCACATGCGGCTCACGAAGGATAGGCATATGCGGCTCAGGATCACTGGGTCCCATACGGCCAGGGGAAGATAGGTCTCATGCGGCTGGAGGGGATGGACCTTATGCGGCCAGGGGAGTCTGAATCTCATGCGGCTCAGAATCACAGGGCCTTATGCGGCTGGATAACCGTTCAGCGTTCATACGGCCAGGGTTAAGTCTCATGCGGCTGAAAGGACTCGAGTTCTTATGCGACTAGGATATTCATACAGTCGGGGAACACTGGCCCTTATGCGGCCAAGAAATAAGTCTCATGCAGCTAATGCGGGAAAGTTCATGCGGCCAATAGATCAAATCTTCATGCGGCTGGAGTAAGTTCGTGCAGCATAGGCCATGCGGCCAGGAAGGGAACTTGTCGTATAAAAGATCATGCGGCTAAGTTCATGCGGCAAGGAACATGCGATCGAGAACTGTTCTTCTTCTCCATTATTCCGAGAAGAAGAACCATGCAAGCCAGGGCTCTCAAGCTCCATAGATCCTTCAACCAGAGTCCAAATCCGAACTTCCATAGGTCAAAATGGGACAGAATAAAATTCTCTACAACATAGAACCATCAGAACTTGATAATAAAAAGATTAAATAGATCAAAACCCCAAAAATCTGAAAATGAAATAAACTTAGATCTACAAGCAAAGAGCCATGGAAATTGAAAATGCTAGGTACTAAAGTATTTTAGAATGCTGTGAAGAAGAGAATGGAACAATAAAACTTGAGGTCCTCCATGAAGCAAGCTGCACTTGCCTAAGCTTTATCCCTGGTAGGTAGAAGAGTAATGGTGAAGAAGAAGGAGAAGTAATAGAGAGAATTAATGAGGAGAGAGAGGGTTGGGCGGCTATAAATGGAAATGAGTGGGGGTAGGTGGGGGTTTTCTTTTGGTTCATGATGAACCCAAAGCAAACCAAGCCAAGCCAAACCGAATCGAGTAATAGAATCCCCAAATATATCATGCAAGGAAACATGCCATACGAGACAAAATACGTAAACGTATTCCAAAATACGTAATACGAACCACAGGCATTACAATTCTACCCACCTTAAAAGAATTCCATCATCGGAATTTAATTAAGAGGCTAGTGAGGCAAGGACAAGCTATACTAAGTAATCAATCAAACAATCAATCATGCAAGCAAGGAATTTAAAGGCATGAGGAAGAGGAAAGACATCCTGCTAGGAACCTCTCTGCCGGTTCTGAATCTGAGCTTGGACCTGGACATACTGCGGGGGTCTCTGCTGCTGGAAGACTTGTGCCTGAGGCGGCAATGGCCTCGAAGTCTGGTACTGCTGTTGTACTGGTGCTGGTGCCCTAACCGATGGACTGGTTAGGTTCGCTGACGGTGAGCTGGACCTATTCGGGCAGGATCCTATCTTGTGATCCGGTGCCCCACAAGCCAAACACAATCCCTGTGCTCTGCGACACTCCGAAACAACGTGTCCTGGCTTCCCACAATGAGTGCAACCCATTATAGAAGATTGCTTCTGCTTCTGTTGCTGAGGGGACGTCGGAGTCGAATGCTGAATCGACGTAACCGAGTCCACCCTTTGGGGAACTCCAATAGTCAAAGCCCTAGCTGCCGGGGCTGGTACTGAAGACTGGGTCATCTGGCCGTGAGATCGCTTCTGACCTCCAGTCCTGTCCACTATCCGTTGGGAGGTATACTCATGCCTCATAGTTGCCCTCAATACCGCATCAAAAGTATGATGCTCAAACTGCTCTACCACCAGCAAAATCTCTAGGTGGAGTTCCTGCTGAAACCGCTGGGCTCTATCGAACTCGGTCGCTACCAAGGTGGAAGCAAACCGACTGAGTCTGGAAAACTCGACCGCATATCCGTCGACCGTCCTTCCCATCTTATTCAGATTGATGAACCTGGTCTGTAGATCGTACCGAGCTACAACATCGAAGTACTTAGTCCGGAATCTCTCACGGAATACTGTCCAGGCAATAGGCGCCACTAGTCCAACGGCCTACGTCGCCCACCAGCAGCGAGCTAGATCCAATAACTGCAGGCGCACTACAACCACCTTCTCATCTTCTGGGATCTTCGCTGCCTCCAATATCACCTCTGTGTCCTGAAGCCACGCATCAGCAGCGATAGCGTCTTTGCTGCCATCGAAGAATGGAGGGTTCAGGCGCTTAAAACTGTTCGCCGTACTGTTCCCATGATGTTTACGTCTGGTCAAAGTATCTGCCACCGCCTGGTGCAAGGCATCTCTTCGACGATCCTGAGAAGCTAATAATGACCTGATGAGACCTACCAAAGTTCCATCATCAAGCTCTGCAGGCTGGACGGACTGAACTGGTGGCTCTCCTCCGGTAGGTACGACTCTGGAGGCTACTCCCGAATGCTGGGCTTGATCTCCAGGTTGCTGCTGGTCCACGGGAGGTGCTCCGCCTTGCTGATCGGCAGGTCCAAGAATAATGCCGCTGAAGAAGACGACATAGGGAACAATAAGAAAGGACCAAGACAGATCAACAATACAA
This sequence comes from Iris pallida, assembly GCA_029216955.1. Lineage (NCBI taxonomy): Eukaryota > Viridiplantae > Streptophyta > Magnoliopsida > Asparagales > Iridaceae > Iris > Iris pallida. The sequence goes on from JANAVB010007198.1 coordinate 5,959,654, forward strand.
GCATGTGATCAGGTCAAGATTTTTAAGGATTTAGGAGATACGAGCAGAGATCAAGGACGAGTACTGATTGAGACATCTATTCGGTAAACCCCCATATATCTTGATTTTCAAGACCTGCATGGGCCACTACTTAAACCATGTTACGCCCCAGAACCAGAATACTGGAGAACGGGGGCGAACATAGCCAGCTACTTATAATGAAATGGAATCTATCTCACCATACGGTCACGGCTGTCTAGATATATGAGGGTTTAACTACAATCCATCAGTCTCTCATGGTCATGAACAAGCCTAGTGTCTCAATCACAAGCAAGTAAGTAAATGTTACAAGATGTAAGATCACTAAATATACAATAGTAAGGCATCCCAAACATTACATATTCAGCTAATCATGAAGCTAGTCATTACAAAATGTGAGGACTAGCAAGAGTTTAGTCATACATGATCAACCCTAGGATTCGTCAATCATGTTACAGCCCGTAGGCAGACAATAAGTAAAGTGCAATCGAGCTAACACGTTGTCACGCCCCAGAACCAGAATACTGGAGAGCGGAAGACAGACACAGCCAGCTACGTACATTGAAGTGAATCACACCTTACAATACGATCATGGCTGTCTAGATGCATGAGGGTTTACTATAAGCCATCAGTCTCTTATGGTCATGAACAAGCCTAGTGTCTCAATCTCAAGCAAGTAAGTAAATATTACAAGATGTTAGATCACCAGACATACAAAGTAAGGCATCCCAAACATTACATATTCAGATGATCATGAAGTTAGTCATACAAAATGTGAAGACTAGCAAGAGTTTCAGTTATACATGATCAACCCTAAGATTTGTCAATCATGTTACAGCCTATAGACAGACAGTAAGTAAAGTTGCAAACGAGCTAACACTTTCTCGGCAGCTAAACGCCTCAAAAGAATATTTTTACAAGGTAGTGGGAGAGCAAAATAAGAACCCACTCGTTGCCAGGGTTGCATCTAGTGGTCACCATCTGGCTGGAAGACAGGGAGATCCTCGAGAGCTACTCCAAAATCTGGCCATACAAAACCAGCTAGGTCAGATCCCAGAAAGAGCAAGTGCCACAAGGGAGGCTTCACTTAAGAACTAAAACCAGCATATTAGCACATGATACATAAGGGATAACAAAAGACATGAGTTAGAGAAAGCAGGGTGATAAACGATAAGATGACTAACGGACTATTTCGGTAACCAGGTTACAACCCTTAAACCAAACAAGGACCGGGGCTATAACCCTTCACCTGAACAGAACTTAGTCTCTAACCAATTATTGATAAAGTAAAGCATACACAAGCATGTCCTGAGATAGCCATGTACTAGATCTAGGCAAGACTAGACAAAATAGGACTCCATCCATCATTCACGGCCAAGCAAAGAGTACGGCTTGATACTTTAACTAACTAGGGTTATCACAAGCCTAGTTACTAACAAGATGCATCGAGATGTTCCAACAGCCACAAGCCCTGCAGTCTTAATCCAGGTTATCCGATCACAAGTTGAGAGAGTTGGATTAGGTGACTTAGAGGTGCAACACATGACAGTGTACTGGAAATGTGTCCTACTCGACGGCAGGCTACAAGTCCAATTAAGAGCGCCCAGATAACGGGACTGCCTGTAGCTGGGAAATCTCTTCATGAACTACTTGATCACTCTAGTCATTATCCTAGTCAGATTCAGTATGAATCCAAGTTCTAAAGAGGCTTAAAATCAAGTGGATAAGAGAATAGAAAAATAAAAGAGAAGATCCATCATGAAGCAAGTTGCACTTGCCTAGGCTTGGTAGGTGGGAGGAGTAAATGAAGAAGATGAAGAAGTAATTACAAATAATATAGGAGAGAGAAGAAGTTGACTTATATAGCAACCCCTCCCATCTCAACCCAAAATAAACTAAACTAAGCCAAGCCAAGTCATGTTGAACCAAGTTGAACCAATCAAGTCAAGATTTAAACCAAGGCTAAGCTAAGCAAGATAAGTAAAAATATGGGCCACCTGACAATTCTCAGAAATCCATATACGTATCCTGAAAATACGTATAACGGGAAACGGGAGTGACAACTCTACCCACCTTAAAAGAATTCCGTCCTCGAAATTTAATCAAGAGGCTAGAGGTGTCGGGACAAGCTACATTAATCATAAGCAAGCTACGACTAGCAGTCAATCAAGCAATCATTCATGCAAGCAAGGAAGTAAAAGCATAAGGCATAAGGAAGACATTATACCTTATGAGTCAAACAGGTGTGGATATCGCAATCGGATATCATCCTCACGCTTCCACATTGACTCACCCAAGGAGTGATTGTCACGCCCCGATCCCGGAGGATCGAAAACTAGCCACTGGGCGTGATGCCGTACAAGTCTAGATTGCACTTGTACAAGGCAAAACTATTACAGTTCCTGGTAATTCTCAGAAAACATCGACAATACAGCGGAACTAAGCAGATAAATTGAAGTCACACAATTTATATAGAAATGTATCTTTTTTATTGATAATCAAGATAGATTACAAGACTTGCAGCAGAATACAGAGTTTACAACTGTTTACAAGACTCGCAGCAGAATACAGAGTTTACAACTGTTTACAAGACTTTTGAATAGCCAACTGAATGTATACACTTGCCCTTTAGGCTACAAATGAATATACCGACTTCTTTACAATGAACTTGCCAATATGGCTACAATCTCACTGGTATGACTGAGTTCCCATGTTCCATACATTATGTCCCGTATAGCAGAAGATATCGTCTTGCAAGAGGAGCTTCTGCACACCCATCCGATTCATCGATGCCAAGCACTGATTCACAGGATTTCCCCCAAGCAAACACCTGTAATATTGCCCACAATGTGGGTCAGTACATCATCAATATACTGGCGAGCGGTGCTGGCCCAACTCACCTAAGAAGACAACAATAAGTAATCATGTTACAGAACATTATTAACAGTGGTCTTTCTTGTTGCCTTAGGGTCAATTTCATGTTATAGCCGACAAGAAGTAAAGCATTACAAATCTCATAGCCAACATAATTTAAAGTGTACTGTTATCACCCTTTGGTGATTCTTACCCACGGTCGTGTAGCCATCCCTGTACATTTATAATACTTACTCTGCCTGTACAAGATATTGTTAGAAACAATATCATGATTCAATATGAATATCACCGTTTAGGTGATTCTTACCAACAGCCGACATCCTTTCCTGTATTTGAGTAATAACTTACTCTGCCTGCATAAGACATCATTAGCACCTGACCTATCTATATGAAGGTCACTGGCGACACGCCATCCTGGACCGTCTTACTTGGTACAACGACGCCCTTTCAGTGCGGGTAGCTAGCCCCACTGCAAGTCCCGTTTACCGATGCCAGTACGTCGGCACATTCCTTGTTTCCCCCTAGGACGAACCGGGTTCCATGGCCCAGGAATACCGTTCGAGGAAACTACCTTGTCGACAAGTTGTCCATGACCATGCAACTATATGCAACTTATCTAAGAAGAAAACATATAATGCATGATAAGGAAAACTAAGTAATTCAGCCACCATTCTCATTCATATTACCATCTTGCCATCTAGCCATCTTGCCTTGAGCCAATGCTCATATTATCCTCTACCCAATCCAGGGTCTTGGCGTAATCAACATTCTACATCGGCGACAGGATAATAGAATGTTGTTACCCAATACTTTTGCCATATCTTTGATACTATACATCTTTCCAACCAAACTCAGTGTACTCACCGCCCAATTCCTGGGACTTAGCGTCTGTTTAGCATTCATTCATTCAAATATAATTCAAGCATACTCACTGCCCAGTTCTTTGGGTCTTAACATCTGTTTTGCCATCTATTCATTGAGCCAAAGCTCAATATACTCACCTGCCCAAGTATTTGGGACTTTGCCTTCACATGTCATGTAATTCATCGCAACAGCGTACAAGCATACAATTCATCTAGCCACAACATTTTACGTTCAGGTGGTTATTATCTTTTATTATCTTTCCAAATTCCATGCAAGGTGTTATTGAACAACACAATAAGAAACATAGCATACTCATCCTTATTTTAAGCGTGAAGCTAAAGGATCTTTGAAGGGTTCAACACTACTCACATTCATAGGACGATTCCCGCCACGATCGCATAGTCTTTCAAGCGATCCTTCGCATAATCCCAAGTCCAACAAGGCTTCATCGAACCAACCATCCATCATAAGGCATCTTGCAGGTCGGGGCGCTACAATATATACCACCCAGAAAAAGTTTCGTCCTCGAAACTTAAAACAAAACTCATCCCCAAAATTTCAACCAACTCTTCATGAAACTTCTCAACGATCAACTTGCACTATTTAATATTTCTCCGCAATCTCTCGATTGATTTCAAGTAATGTACCGTCTCGTTACAGCATCTCAATTGATTCAAAATAGTTTACCATCTTGATCTTTCCTCCGACACTCGTGCAAATCCTTAGCACATGATAATCCTTCCCGTGGCTTCGTTTGAATTCAGCATACCACTTAGTTGGAATCATACACATATTTTAGGCGTCCCCGAAATACATGCACTTCAGCCAAGTTCAGTGATAGAGAAAATGAACGAGCTACGGTGTACCTTCCTTTTTGAACATCAGTAATTCTTTTCAAGCATCTCTTATAATCCCACTTGTTTATTCAATATCTCGACCAACCAATAACGCAACAGATGTTGCCAATTCCAACTCGAGAAATTTTCCTCAACCGATCCAAAATTTTTAAAATATTTTGACTTAGATGTATCAAGTATTCCTTTCAAGTTCATTGTCATCCATGCCATCAAAGTTGATAAATCCCATAGCAATATTTTATTTCGATACCCCGATTCTCATCGGTCAAATCTTGTACTCATCATCGTTCGTATCCATACACATTGTTTGCAACTCATAAATTCTCTCGATCCTGATTCATCCATCAAATTGTACCATCGTCCCACTCTAGTAATATTTCTCATTGTACTCAAATGTTTCTTCGTATTGATCAAGCCAACAATATTATCCTCTCGCATAGGCAACTATCATATCCCAGCAACATTAATTCTGAGGGTCATTCATATTCACATTCGCATCTCGCCGATCTCGACTACATGTATTATCCAATTCCGTCATACACTTATCCTCAATTCTAATTCGGTCAATGAAATTATCCCAACTATCTCAAGGCACTACCAACAATTTTTGCAGCTCAATATCAATCAACCAATCCAGCCAGTTCTAACAATTCCCAACATTTCAACCAAGGCAACTCAATTTTCGAAACCAACATGATCCGTCATCCCATCCAACATTACAACATCAAAATTTCCCAAATATCTATTCCATTCCAAAGCCTACCTTCCAACACATCTTATTCATTCCAACTATACTCATGCAACACCAATAGGGACATCCTACGGTTTTCCAATAGTCAACTTAGCATACAATCAAGTCTCTACGGTCAGCTAATCTAAGCTAAACCAAACATTCAGCTAACCCATATGAGATGAGTAGCTATCAGGGACATACTTATCTCTTATCTTAGAGGCAACCAATTCTCAACATAGGGCAACTCTATGGTCTGACCAACTTAGGGACATGGGACGCCACCCCAATCTTATGAACTTATACCCAACACGGACAACTGAAGAACATAGCCAACCAATCTGAGACTTAAGCAAGCAACCAACAATCTAGGCAACAAACCGACACTCTAGGCAACCAGCCAACAATCTAGGCAACCAACCGACAATCTAGGCAACTAGCCAACAATCTAGACAACCAACCGACAATCTAGGGTCAAGTCTTTCTACCCGTACTCATACTCGAGTAATACCCAACGAAGTCTCATTCTAGACTTACCCGCAATCGACCAAATCTATCCGACAATTCTATCCAACAATTCTATGGGTCAATCTCGAAGCTATCATATAAAACTCCTCAATAGAATATTCAACTTTCAATTTCCATTTGCATAGACATAGCATCACTTGTTCAATCCGACTTGCATCCTCATATCGTACTCATATGTCTATTCAATCGGGTCAACTATTCTGAATCATCATCCGACATTGTTATCTCAATACTTTATCACTTATGATCTCTTTCCTACGGTCTCTTCGCGACATATTCGTTTTCCATATTTTTAGATCATCGATATGGTCCGTACACTTTTAACCAACAAAATAAGGCAACTACATAATCATATTTCTTCCGAGGCATCCTTTATAAATTTTCTAGCACAAATACGGTCATCTCTTAGCAATCTCCGTTAACCATCAATATTCGTTTTGCATCATCTCCTTGTGATTCCATAAGAAGATTTACTATTCATGCACCGATCCAATCTCTATGGCACCAATCATCTAGCATTCTTACTTCGATCATCCAATTGCATATGACATAACTTAATTAGCTAAGTCATAATCCCACAATTCTATATCCCACCAAACTTGTTATCCATGCGACAACATCATCTATTGACAGGGTCTATTACATATCGTTGCACCTCGATACTTATTTGTATTTCATCCATTCGACTCTCGTAAGGAGCATCTATTCTTTCATGCATCAAGGGACAAGTACTCATTCTCTATGCCTCAAAATAGTCAAGGGTCATAACTTGTTAATTCGGGACGTCAATTTCCTTCAAGCACACTGCACCATGTGCTAAGATCATCCATTCTTCAAGTCCATTCTCTAACTTTTCGGTCGTCGATGCAACTCTCTGTATTTTCTAAATCATTCGCAACATCCCGATAAGCGTCTAACATTACCATCAGTTCTATCGATATCCAACATGCAATTTCTTTCACTCAATTCCAACATCGTTCAATATTCGGTCCATAGTTATTCCTACAAAATCTTTCGATAGCAACACCACACTATTGTTACCAAGCCTACAATCCTTTTATCCAACTGATTCAAGTACTCGCTTGAATCTGAAACTCATTTCATTCCCAACCAAGGCATCATTTCATATTCTCAATTCTCTTATTACCCAACTTAATGCTAACCGACAAGGTCCATCGATGGTTCATCTGAACACATCAAAATCTCACAACGGCCATCCAACTTAACAATCAAGGAACACGCCTAGCCAACATGTATCAATCGTAAGCTCAGCTACGATTCGATACCACCCACTACCTTATAGGTAAAGCAATCACAAAATCATAGACACATCAAGGGTCAAAGGACATCTTATCACGACAAGGGTATATGTAATATACCACCCAGAGCTCAAGCCATTCCAAACACAATATTCCTTCGCATCAAACCGACATCCAACATGGACTATCCATCCTGCAGTGGTTATGCTGACCACAAATATCGACTCAAGATTCTGTCGATTCCCATTCACTGAAATTCATGCACATACTGTTCCAACATACCATGCCGTCACCCACTGTCGATTGCTGCATAACAATCGATTCAAAGAATCCCACACATAAGACATCCATCATACATCACAAACTTATGCATCGCATCATTGTTATTCTTTTTGGTATCTTTTAGAAATTCATCAAAGCACACATATCACATCCCACATATTTAGACTTATTGTATGGAACACCCAGTGAGAGGTTAGAATGATCAACGGACTTTCAGTCAAGGGTACAACATAGAATAGTTTGGAAGCAACACAGAATAATCGCAGAAGCACTATGAGTCATCATAGAGGCAACTTTGATTTCATCGCGGAAGCAACTTTGAGTATTCACGGAAGCAACTTTGATTCACCGCGGAAGCAACTTTGAATAATCGCGGAAGCAATCTTTGAATCATCGCGGAAGCAGCTTAGAATCATCTTAGTAGCAACGTTGATTCGAAACAAATCGAATAGGAATCCAAGGACGTAAAGCCGTGCTCTGATACCATTATGTCACGCCCCGATCCCGGAGGATCGAAAACTAGCCACTGGGCGTGATGCCGTACAAGTCTAGATTGTACTTGTACAAGGCAAAACCATTACAGTTCCTGGTAATTCTCAGAAAACATCGACAATGCAGCGGAACTAAGCAGATAAATTGAAGTCACACAATTTATATAGAAATGTATCTTTTTATTGATAATCAAGATGGATTACAAGACTTGCAGCAGAATATAGAGTTTACAACTGTTTACAAGACTCGCAGCGGAATACAGAGTTTACAACTGTTTACAAGACTTTTGAATAGCCAACTGAATGTATACACTTGTCCTTTAGGCTACAAATGAATATACCGACTTCTTTACAATGAACTTGCCAATATGGCTACAATCTCACTGGTATGACTGAGTTCCCATGTTCCATACATTATGTCCCGTATAGCAGAAGACATCGTCTTGCAAGAGGAGCTTCTGCACACCCATCCGATTCATCGATGCCAAGCACTGATTCACAGGATTTCCCCCAAGCAAACACCTGTAATATTGCCCACAACGTGGGTCAGTACATCATCAATGTACTGGCGAGCGGTGCTGGCCCAACTCACCTAAGAAGACAACACTAAGTAATCATGTTACAGAACATTATTAACAGTGGTCTTTCTTGTTGCCTTAGGATCAATTTCATGTTATAGCCGACAAGAAGTAAAGCATTGCAAATCTCATAGCCAACATAATTTAAAGTGTACTGTTATCACCCTTTGGTGATTCTTACCCACGGTCGTGTAGCCATCCCTGTACATTTATAATACTTACTCTGCCTGCACAAGATATTGTTAGAAACAATATCATGATTCAATATGAATATCACCGTTCAGGTGATTCTTACCAACAGCTGACATCCTTCCCTGTATTTGAGTAATAACTTACTCTGCCTGCATAAGACATCATTAGCACCTGACCTATCTATATGAAGGTCACTGGCGACACGCCATCCTGGACCGTCTTACTTGGTACAACGGCGCCCTTTCAATACGGGTAGCTAGCCCCACTGCAAGTCCCGTTTACCGATGCCAGTACGTCGGCACATTCCTTGTTTCCCCTAGGACGAACCGGGTTCCATGGCCCAGGAATACCGTTCGAGGAAACTACCTTGTCGACAAGTTGTCCATGACCATGCAACTATATGCAACTTATCTAAGAAGGAAACATATAATGCATGATAAGGAAAACTAAGTAATTCAGCCACCATTCTCATTCATATTACCATCTTGCCATCTAGCCATCTTGCCTTGAGCCAATGCTCATATTATCCTCTACCCAATCCAGGGTCTTGGCGTAATCAACATTCTACATCGGCGACAGGATAATAGAATGTTGTTACCCAATACTTTTGCCACATCTTTGATACTATACATCTTTCCAACCAAACTCAGTGTACTCACCGCCCAATTCCTGGGACTTAGCGTCTGTTTAGCATTCATTCATTCAAATGTAATTCAAGCATACTCACTGCCCAGTTCTTTGGGTCTTAACATCTGTTTTGCCATCTATTCATTGAGCCAAAGCTCAATATACTCACCTGCCCAAGTATTTGGGACTTTGCCTTCACCTGTCATGTAATTCATCGCAACAGCGTACAAGCATACAATTCATCTAGCCACAATATTTTACGTTCAGGTGGTTATTATCTTTTATTATCTTTCCAAATTCTATGCAAGGTGTTATTGAACAACACAATAAGAAACATAGCATACTCATCCTTATTTTAAGCGTGAAGCTAAAGGATCTTTGAAGGGTTCAACACTACTCACATTCATAGGACGATTCCCGCCACGATCGCATAGTCTTTCAAGCGATCCTTCGCATAATCCCAAGTCCAACAAGGCTTCATCGAACCAACCATCCATCATAAGGCATCTTGCGGGTCGAGGCGCTACAGTGATGACCCCAAGCAACACGGACTAAACTAATAGTCTTGTTCTTGAGTATCTTCTCTCTTCGGTCCAATATGGATACGGGCCTTTCCTCATATGAAAGGTTGGTACCAACAACCAACTCTGAATGATCCAGGACATGGCTCGGATCCGGAATATATCGTCGTAATTGGGATACATGGAAGACATCATGCACCTCACGTAACGACGGCGGAAGGCAAGACGATAGGATACATCACCTACTCGCTCCAGAATGTCGAACGGCCCTATATACCTAGGACTAAGCTTTTAACGTACGCCGAATCGAATGACGCCACGGATAGGCGAGATCCTAAGGAACACATGGTCGCCGACTGAAAACTCAAGGGGACGTCGATGAGAATCGGTCCAATGGCGCTGGCGATCTTGGGCAACTCGAAGATGATCTCTGACTTGTCTGACCACCTCGATTGTCTGCACAATCATCTCTGGACCAAGCATCTGTCTTTCGCCGACATTATCCTAAGCTAAAGGTGATATGCACTTCCTGCCATACAGTGCTTCAAAGGGTGCCATATGGATACTGGCCTGGAAACTGTTGTTATAGGAGAACTCCACGAGATGCAGGTGATCTTTCCACGAACCACCGAAGTCGAGTGTACATGACCGTAACATATCTTCAAGAGTCTGGATCGTGCGCTCTGACTGACCATCTGTCTGCGGATGATAAGCTGAACTGAACTTGAGTCGAGTCCCCAAGCTCTCTTGAAGACTCCGCCAAAAGTGCGATGTGAATCTTGAATCTCTGTCGGATACAATACTGACTGGCACTCCGTGCAATCTGACTATCTGCTTGAGGTACATCTTTGCAAGCTGATCCGTCGACTGACCAACTCTGAAGGGGAGAAAATAAGCTACCTTCGTGAGACGATCAACTATAACCCATATAGCATCTCTTCCAGCTGGGGATTTAGGTAACCCAGTTACAAAATCTATGGTAATGTGCTCCCATTTTTATTCTGGGATCGGTAAACGTTGAAGAAGTCCAGCTGGTCTCTGATGTTCAGCCTTAACTTGCTGACAAACTAAACAACGAGAGACAAACCGGGCTATCTCCCTCTTCATGCCATTCTACCAGAAATACTGACGGATGTCTCGGTACATCTTCGTACCACCTGGATGAATTGAATACTGTGAACTGTGAGCTTCTGCCATGATCTCCTGTGTCACGACCCGTACCCACTGTGAGGGTACGAGAACGTAACAACGCCCATCCTACGCCGCAGTGTCGGCGGTAGAACGCTGTCCTAGGTCACAACATCTAACAATATAACTCTAAACAGTTTATACTCCCCGAATGGGGGTGACAATAGCAGTAAATGAACTCAATCACAACTAAAGAAGAAGAAAGCACGATATGATATAGAACTCAAGAAAATACAGATGATAAAATAGTCTAAGATAATATCCCAGCAAATATCCAGAGTACAAGGTCTCAGCTACTGAATATGAAAGAATATACAACCCAAATCTCAAAGACAGAAATAAAGTCTAACTACTAGTCTCAAGACAACATAAGTAAGATAAAACCTAACTAAGCTAGTCTAGGCAGTAGGGTAAAGTCGTCAGCTAGAGCTGTCTCGTAGAAGGTATCCACACAGGCCTCCTCCTCGTCCTCTGTAATATTTTCAACAGGTCCAGTCAGGACATGAGCGAGCACAATACATCTCAACAGTTCATAGCAGGTTAGAAAATATAATCATGCAATAAAGTAAGATACAGATACTGAAGAAAATACAGTAAGTAAACAGAGAGAGAGAAATGTAATAGAAATATCTACTATAAGTAAAGAACTAACATTGTCTAGTGAGTCAGAGTATAATATAGATATGTAAATGGCATAGAAGATTCTGATGCTACACTATGGAAAGATTCTGATGCTACACTACTTGGATATTATTCACATGTCTACTTCTACTCCTACGTACCCCCAATTAATACACAAGGATCCAACCAGGTTATGTTATGATTCTATGTAATGGCCCCCGAAGGGTGGTACATAGTAGTCCCATAAATGGGGATTCTGGGAAACCCAATAAATGGGATAGGGATTCTGGGAAACCCAATAAATGGGGTAAGGATTCCAGGAAAACTCTGTGATCATAAGAGTATATGTCACAAGTGATCAAAGAACCAAAGAAGCATAGTGATACGTCATGTAAGTGAAACGCACAGAACATAGAGTACCCGATGCTCCCTGAAGGGATAATATCTCAAAAAGGGATCCATATAGTACTAATCCGTGTGACCAACGTGACAGTATCAAGTAAAGTAATTTAATACAGGAAAATAATTCTAAGCAGGATATAAAATGATCAGAGAATGTACTCGCCTGGTATCTGAGTGTCCGGATGAAATGTACTGTCCGAGGAGAGGTGTCTGGCTCCTAATCAGAACAGTACAAGTCACAACAAGTCTAAAATGATAACAAGATGCAATTTAATGCATTCTAAATGAATCTAAGTCAATCTAGGCCAAAGTCAACTCTTGGTCAACTCTGGTCAACCCTAGAAGTCAAACTAGGTCAACCAAGTCAAACCTAAGACAAACTAGTCTATACTAGGCCAACAAGGCTATTCTAAGTCTAACAAGGCTACACAAGTCTAATCTATGCTCTACACTGACACACAGACACTCACATAGGCCATAGGCTAAGAGACTAGGCCATAGGCTAAGGCAATACCATGCCTAAGCCAACCATAAATCATATCACATGTCAATTTTATAAGCCTAAATATGAAACACACATTAACACATTATACAATCTAGTATAGGAGCACATATACCATATAGGCTAACTATATGTATACTACACCTACATGAATATCTAATATATATTTTTAGGCACACACATTATATATATAAGATACCTATACATATATACCTCAATACATATATATATACATGATGTATGGAAAAGAGGGCACATGAATATGTGTCCAAGTGTATGTGTGTGTGTGTATCATGAGAATGAGGGAGGAAACATGTGTGTGATGAGTGTCATGAGAGAATACATAGGTGTGTGAATAGTGTGACCTGAGAGTATGTGAGAGAGTGAACTCAAGTGTGTTAGTGATGCATAGACATGTGAGTGTGAGAGGTGAGTGATACATGGGTGTATCAAGAGAGGGGGTGTGTGTGAGTAAACAATGTTAATCTGGAACCTAAAAACAGTGACATTACATTTGAAAATCAGTGCACTGTTCAACCTGGAAAACAGTGAGTTATAGAACCACCCACATTTCAGTTCAGTCCACACATATACCCAGGTTGAAACTCATCTAACACAGTCCATTAAGACACTAAAATCTCAGTTCAACAGTCTATTAACTAAACCACATATTTCAGTTTAACAGTTAACTCAAACCCAGTTTTTCAGCCTATACTTCATTCCCAGATTTAAACCCCGAAACAGTCCCAAATCAATCCAAATTTGACACACAATTAGAACACAATTAGGTGTACACATTAGGGCTTAAATCATGCAATTAACAGTGAAAATGGTTCAAATATGATGTCAAAGTTCATATAGAAAAACTGGAAAAACAGGAAAAAATAGGACAGTTAAATAGGATATCAGGAAATTTGGGTATTTGTGATTTGATCAGCAAAATCAAGCTAAAATGCCACACTAATGGTTGGTAATGAATATACTAGTTGTGTACGTGTCACACAATGCATTTGTGTCTACCCAAGTGGACACAAACGTGTCCAATCGAAATAAAAATACGAAAACAGTGCTAAACAGAACAATTATCGTGCACGTGTTCACAGTGTCCGTGCACACGACACGACACGACACAGACCACGTGGTCGTGTCCAAGTGTCGACCAAGTATAAGGCTAGGTCTAGGACACCCTGCCACGTATCTACGATACGCGAGCGTGCGATACGACACGTGTATCAGTGCTAAAAAATGACAGCCGCCAGCACAGTGCATTCCCCGTGCGCGCGTTCGTACGTGTCCGATACGACACGAGAGTGGCTGAGACTCGACACACGTGATGACAGACATTGCCCCTCACTGTGTGTCGAATCCCACGTGTCGATGTGTCGTATCTGCGGTGCTACAGACCCCGAGTGGCAGGGCATGCACAATGCTTGTGCACGCGCACGCACGACAGCGTGTGTACACGTGTCTGTGCAGACTCGACACGACACGAAAATCACACAAGGACACAAGAAATACATAAGCGACACCTAAACCTAATTTCCTGATCAATTACTTTCCTAAAAATCACTTGAAATGCCCATTGGGGTATTTCGTCAAACACTTGAATACTAGGGCTGATACGTGTCCAAACGGGACACGAAATGGACACAAAAACTAGGGTTTCCTATTCCTACAGTTAGGTTAGGCCTAGGTCTCCCTAGATATGCAATAAAATCAGAATTTTATGATGTAGATTGAAAGTTACCTCTATGTATCAAAATCCCCAAAAAAGCTCTAAAGAGAGGTGTTCCTCTTGATAGTCAAATTTCTCCAAATTGATTTGGATCTGAGAAGAACATGTAACAATAGCAAGAACACTTCATTTAAAATCCATTGCAATTTGTTTGAGGGAAAATGGAGCTAAAATGGAATTTCTAAGGATTTTTGAAGTTGAGAAAATACCTCTTTCTAAAGCTTGTTCTTCCTTAGAGGCTATCCCTAATTTCTAAGAGGATATTTATAAGGGGGAATCCCTAGGAAGGGTTAAGTGGCTGGACAAATAATGTTAGGGTTAGGGTTGGGCATTTGGCTAATGGGCTTTGGGCTTAGTCGTAAAACAATGTCTCAAAAATCACAAGTTATGACTTGTGATCAAAATCTTTCTATTCTAATCTCTATATTCCTAATTGATTTCACTAACTAGAGTATGGTTAACTTAACTTAACCTAGGGTCTCATATCTAGCCAAGTCCAACTCAACTAGGGTTAGGTCACAAAGTCAAAGCTAGTCAAAGTCAACATAGTCAACCTACATTCAAACAATTCCAAAATAATTCCTAAAATTCCCATAAATTCAAATAAATTCTAATAAAATCAAATAACCCCAAAAATGACAAAAATACCCTCAACTAAAAATGATAAAAAAAATACCCTAATCACAAGGCTAGGCTCTAGGTCAACCAGTCTCCAAGGTTACACTATCAAAACACCAAAATCATAAGTCATGATTTAAAATAGTTTTAAATGATTAAAAATCACTAAAAATTATATCATGATTTAAATATCATTATTAAAAGACTAAAATTATAAAATTTTAAAATTACCCTCTTTTGGAAAACTGGGTGTTACATCCTGTCTGATATCACCACTAGGTACACAAAGACGCCTTCCATGTCAGAGTGTACCATCTTCGTGAATGCATAACTCTGGTCTCCGTCATGCTTCACACTCTGCTCTAAGCCGCCGAAGCTTAGAATCTGCTGATTGCGCCAACTTAATCCTCTCAACTATACTGGACTGAACTTGCATGCTGGCCATCAATGCCTCATTGGTAGGAAGAACTACTTCTATTTCCATCTTCTGAAGGTCTGCTAATAACTCTGGCTGTGCTGTTAGAAAATAAGCTCCTACTCTTCTGCTCAATGCGTCCGCAACAATATTGGCCTTCCCAGGATGATACTGCAGGTTGATGTCATAATCCACAAGTAGCTCTAGCCATCTTCTCTGACGCATGTTAAGATCCTTCTGGGTAAACACATACTTAAGACTCTTATGGTCGGTGAAAATCTCCACCCGATCTTCATACAAATAATGCCTCCACAACTTGAGTGCAAAAACCACCGCTGCTAATTCTAAGTCATGGGTTGGGTAATTTCTCTCATGATCACGAAGCTGACGTGACGCATAAGCTACTACCTTACCATGCTGCATCAAGACGCATCCCAATCCTCTGCCGGAAGCATCATAATAAACTGAAAATCCTCCAGTCCCATCTAGAAGCGTGAGAATGGGAGCCGTCATCAATCTTCGCTTCAACTTCTCGAATGAACTCTGACACTCTGCTGTCCAAGCAAACTGCACATCCTTGCGGGTCAACTACGTCAATGGTACTAAAATCCGAGCAAAGTCTGATACAAACCGCCGGTAATAGCCAGCCAATCCTAGGAAACTCCGAACTTCTACGATGGTGCTAGGTGCTGGCCACGTCTCTATGGCCAATATCTTCTGGGGGTCAACTTCCACTCTACCTCTGGTGATGATATGACCTAAGTACGAAATGCGATCAGGCCAAAATTCGCACTTACTGAACTTCGCGTACAACTGGTGCTCCCTAATAATTTGAAGAACTACACGAAGATGCTGTTCATGCTCTGCCTCATTTTGGCTATAGACTAAGATGTCATCTATAAACACTATCACGAACTGGTCCAAATAGGGCATGAAGATGCGATTCATGAGATCCATGAATACCGCTGGCGCATTGGTCGCTCCAAATGGCATAACAAGGAACTCCCAATGTCCATATCTATATCTGAAGGCTGTCTTCGAGATGTCTTGCTTTCTGAGTCTGATCTGATGGTACCCTGATCGTAAGTCAATCTTCGAGAATACTGCTGCCCCACTGAGCTGATCAAATAAATCATCTATCCTTGGTAAAGGATATCTGTTCTTGATTGTCACAGAGTTCAAGGTACGATAATCAACACATAATCTTGACGTACCATCCTTCTTTTTCACCAGAAGCATCGGGGCTCCCCAAGGCGATCCACTAGCACGAATGAATCCCTTGGTTCTGAGTTCTTCAATCATCTTGTACAAGATCTCTAATTCTGAAGGTGCCATCCTGTAGACTCTCTCTGACACTGGTGCCGTCCCTGGAATCAAGTCGATAGTGAACTCTATCTCTCTCTTCGATGGCATACCTGGAAGCTCTTCGAAAAACACATCAGGAAACTCTTCCACTACTCTGGGAAATTGAACTGCTTCTGCTACTGCCATCCGCAATACTGGTGGAGAAGGTTCTACCTCGCCTCTGGAAAATAAAAACTTTGGTTCATCTGGAATACCAAAAATAATCCTGCCAATATGGCAGTCTATTCTTGCGTATTGATCCTTCAACCAATCCATTCCTAGGACCACATCATAGTCGGCCATCGAAAATTCTATCAATCTAGCGGGAAACTCTCTACCGCTAACTACGATTCGACACGAGGGATAGACTCTATCTACCCCCACAAGACCGTTACCAGTAAGTATATTGAGTCTTACTGATAATGACTCGGGCTCCAGTCCTACCCGTGTTGCGAATCGTGCAGACATAAATGAATGCGATGCACCCAAATCAAATAATATTGATGCTGGAAAAGAGTTGACGAGAATGGTACCTGCCACCACCTCACCTGAAGCCAATTCTTCTGCTACGGTCAGAGCCATAGCCTGACCTTGTCCTTTTGGTGCTGGTCCCCTCTGCTGGTGACCTCTCTTCCTGTTCTGAATCTGAGCTTGGGCATACTGTTGAGCCTGAGGCGGCAATGCCCTCGGAGGCTGGTACTGCTGCTGCACTGGTGCTGGACCCCTAACTAATAGACTGGTTAGGTTTGATGACGACGAACTGGCTCTATTCGGACAGGATCCTATCTTGTGATCCGGTGCTCCATAAGCCAAGCACAATCCCTGTGCCCTGTGACACTCTGAGACTACATGCCCTGGCTTCCCACAATGAGTGTAGTCCATTGTGGAAGACTGCTTCTGCTTCTGTTGCTGAGGATACGCCAGCGTCGAGTGCTGAACCGACGAAACTGTGGTCTCCCTCCTAGGAGCTCCAATAGTCAAGGCCCTAGCTGCCGGGACGGGTGCTGAAGACTGGGACATCTGCCCATGAGACCTCTTCCGTCCTCCGCTTCTATCTACAATCCTCTGTGAAGTATACTCATGCCTCTTCGCTGCTCGCATCAAACATTTGGTGCTCAAATTGTTCCACCAATATGATAATCTCTAGGTTGAGTCCCTGCTGGAATCGCTGGGCTCGATCCAATTCGGTTGCCACCAAGGTGGGAGCAAACCGACTAAGTCTAGAAAACTCGGCCGCATATCCATCGACCGTCCTTCCCATCTGCTTAAGGTTGGTGAATCTCATCTGCAGATCATACCGAGCTACTGCATCGAAGTACTTGGTCTAGAACTTGTTGCAGAATATCGTCCATGAGACAGGCGTCGGTAATCCAACTGCTAGCATCGCCCACTAGCTGCGGGCTAAGTCTAATAACTGTAGGTACACAACGGCCCCCTTCTTATTCTCAGGAATCCTAGCTGCTTCCAGGATAACCTCTGTGTCCTGAAGCCATGCATCAGCAGCAATAGCATCTTCAGTGCCGTCAAAGAAAGGAGGGTTCAGACGCTTGAAGCTGTTGGCCACATTGTTCCTTTGGTAACCAACTCTGCCCATGGCATCTTGTACTGTCTGGTGCAGGGCATCGCCCCAACGATCTTGAGATGCAAGCAATTCTCTGATGAGACCCACCAGGGTTCCATTATCATGCTCTGCAGGCTGGACTGGCTGAACTGGGGGCTCTGGATCCCCGGAATACATGACTCGGGAGGCCGCTCCAGAGTGCTGGGCTTGGTCTCCAGGTTGCTGCTGGTCCACTGGAGTTGCTCCGCCTTGCTGATCGGTAGGATCAGGAACAATGCCGCTGAAGAAACGACATGAGGAACAATAAGGAAGGACCATGCTAGATCGAGGATATAAACATGTGATCAGGTCAAGATTTCGGAAAGATTAGAAGACACGAGTAGAGATCAAGGGCGAGTGCTGATTGAGACATCTATTCAGTGAAACCCTCACACATCTTGATTTACAAGACCTGCATGGGCCACCACTTAAAACGTGTCACGCCCCAGAACCAGAATACTGGAGAGCGGGGGACAGACACAGCCAGCTACGTACATTAAAGTGAATCCTACCTTGCAATACGATCACGGCTGTCTAGATGCATGAGGGTTTACTACAAGCCATCATTCTCTTATGGTCATGAACAAGCCTAGTGTCTCAATCTCAAGCAAGTAAGTAAATGTTACATGATGTTAGATCATCAGACATACAAAGTAAGGCGTCCCAAATATTATATATTCAGATGATCATGAAGCTAGTCATACAAAATATGAAGACTAGCAAGAGTTTCAGTTATACATGATCAACCCTAGGATTTGTCAATCATGTTACAGCCCGTAGGCAGACAGTAAGTAAAGTTGCAAACGAGCTAACACTTGCTCGGCGGCTAAACGCCTCAAAAGAATATTTTTACAAGGGAGTGGGAGAGCAAAATAAGAACCCACTCGTTGCCAGGGTTGCGTCTAGTGGTCACCATCTGGCTGGAAGACAGGGAGATCCTCGGGAGCTACTCCGAAATTTGGCCATACAAAACCAGCTGGGCCAGACCCCAGAAAGAGCAAGTGCCACAAGGGAGGCTTCACTTAAGAACCAAAACCAGCATATTAGCACATGATACATAAGGGATAACGAAAGACATGAGTTAGAGAAAGCAGGGTAATAAACGATAAGATGACTAACGGACTATTCCGGTAACCAGGTTACAACCCTTAAACCAAATAAGGACCAGAGTTGTAACCCTTCACCTGAACAGAACTTAGTCTCTAACCAATTATCGATAAAGTAAAGCATAAACAAGCATGTCATGAGATAGCCATATACTGGATCTAGGCAAGACTAGACAAAATAGGACTCCATCCATTATTCACGGCCAAGCAAAGAGTACGGCTTGATACTTTAACTAACTAGGGTTATCACAAGCCTAGTTACTAACAAGATGCATCGAGATGTTCCAACAGCCACAAGCCCTGTAGTCTTAATCCAGGTTATCCGGTCACAAGTTGAGAGAGTTGGATTAGGTGACTTAGAGGTGCAATACATGACAGTGTGCTGGAAATGTACCCTACTCGACGGCAGGCTACAAGTCCAATTAAGAGCGCCCAGATAACAGGACTGTCTGTAGCTGGAAAATCTCTTCATGAACTACTTGATCACTCTAGTCATTATACTAGTCAGATTAGTATGAATCCCTGACCGTGGAAATCAGGAATTCATATCCTAGACATGATGCAAGACGAGACATGTAGCTTATACAAGCACAAACACCCACGATGTCAAGACAAGAGTTACTTAGCAAGTCGGGATAGCCGTCGCAACAGCTTATCAAGATTATGATGTAGGTTTACTTTATCAAGTCAAGAGTGCGTCACAACGAACCACCATCAAGAATTATCATGTCAATATACTTGTTACTTGTCAAGATTACTTGTCAGGAGTGCGCCTCGACGGGCCACTATCAAGATTGTACATGTCGTGTTCATGTCAACATCAATACTGGCAAGTCAGGCTATGCTCAATAAGTTATCGAGTCAGGTCGTCACAAGATAGGTCAAATACCAAGAATAAGCAATTGGCATAAAACCAATAATTAAAGGACAAATCATGCAAGGGGCAAGGGGTACCATGACCAACAATTGGCATTAGCCAAGTTGCACAAGGGTGATAAGCTGCGCCAGGCACTAGGGGGTGCCAAGGCTACAAGTCAAGTTGCGCCAAAGGCAAGTCGGGTCAAGACAGGCTGGGTTACGCCAGAACAAGTCGGGCCAAGTCGGGTTGCGCCAGGCACTAGGATGCGCGAGGCTAGTTTGCGCCAGGCTGGGGTGCGTCAGGTTAGGTTGCGCCTGACTGGGGTACGCCAGGTCAGGTTGCGCCTGACTGGGGTGCGCCAGGTCAGGTTGTGCCTGACTGGGGTGCGCCAGGTCAGGTTGCGCCTGACTGGGGTGTGCCAGGTCAGGTTACGCCTGACTGGGGTGTGCCAGGTCAGGTTGTGCCTGACTGGGGTGCGCCATGCTAAGAAGCGCGTGTAAGGCAGGTTGCGCCACGCTAAGAAGCGCGCGCGGGACAGGTTGCGCCAGGCACTGTTCTTCTTCCCCAAAACATCAAAGAAGAACCCATTAAACCTGAAAACTTTAAAATGCCATAACTTGCTCAAAATAAGTCCGAATTTGGACTTCCAAGGGTCTAAAATGCATAGAAAATGCCAAGTTCTAAAGAGGCTTAAAATGAAGTGGAGAAAAGAATGGAAAAATAAAAAGGGAGATCCATCATGAAGCAAGTTGCACTTGCCAAGGCTTAGTAGGTGGGAGGAGTAAATAAAGAGGATGAAGAAGTAATTGCAAATAATGGAGGAGAGAGAAGAAGTTGATTTATATAGCAACCCCTCCCATCTCAACCCAAAATAAACCAAACCAAGCCAAGCCAAGTCATGTTGAACCAATCAAGTCAAGATTTAAACCAAGGCTAAGCTAAGCAAGATAAGTAAAAATACGGGCCACCTGACAATTCTCAGAAATCCGTATACGTATCCTGAAAATACGTATAACGGGAAACGGGAGTGACACACGTGCTCGTCGGCTAAACGCCTCAAAAGAATATTTTTACAATAGAGTGGGAGAGCCAAAATAAACCCACTCGTTGCCAGGATTCCTTCTAGTGGTCACCATCTGGCTGGAAAACCGGTAGATCCTCTGGAGCTGCTCCAAAATTTGGCCATACAAAACCAGCTGGGTCAGATCCCAGAAAGAGCAAGTGCCACAAAAGAAGCTTCACTTAGAAACTAAAACCAACAATTAGCACAAGAGTATAATATATAATAAAAGACAGGATATATAGAAAAGCATGACAGGATGATATACGATGAGGTAACCATGGGACTATTCAGATAACCAGGTTATAACATGTAAACCAAACAAGGACCGGGGTTGTAACCCTTCATCTGAACGGAACTTGGTTTCTCACCATTTATCGGCAAGATAACATAAAAAATCAGGTCATGTAACAATCTTGTACAGGATCAAGACAAGACTAGACTGGTTATACCTCATCCAATCAATCATGGCCAAGCAATAAATACGGCTTGATACTTTAACTAACTATGATTATCACAGGCCTAGTTACTAACAAGATGCAGTGAGATTATTCCACAGTCACAAGCCCTACAGACCATCCAGGCTATCCAGACGCAATTAGGGGTTGAATTCAAGTAGGTACATCGTCCAGAAAATGCATGTACCCTTAAGTAGCCTGGAGGGTGCAACACATGACAGTGTGCTGGAAATATGCCCTACTCGACGGCAGACTACAGATCCCAAGTGGGGTGCCCAGATAACGGGATTGCCTGTAGCTGGAGAAATCTTTTCATGACTACTGGATTATTCTAGTAATTAGCCTTAGTTGAATTCAGTAGGTACCCCTGACCGTGGTACTCAGGGGTCACTGTCCTAGACATGATGCATGATAAGACTGGTTTATTTGTACAAGCACAATCGCCCACGGTGTCCAGGTCATTCATACTTGTCATGTCAAGCTAGCCGTCGCAACAGCATATCGAGATATATCATGTTAGGTTTATCATGTCAAGTTTATCATGTCAAGTTTATCATGTCAAGTTTACTTGTCAGGAGTGCGCCACGACGTGCCACTATCATGTCTATGTTACTTGCCAAGAGTGTACCACTACGGGTCACTGTCGTGTTCATGGAAACATGTGCATGATAACATAGTACAAGCATTTTATCAGGGGATCCAAGTTACACAGAGGATCATAATACATATAACAATTAAAATAGTAAGGGGACAAGGCTAGGGTAGGAGTCATGCTGCTCGGGCTTATGCGGCCAGGGGAGTTCAGGCATATACGGCTCAAAAAGACAGTTCATGCGGCTGAGTCCTTTGCGGTCTCATGCGACTGGGGGAAGTCCATGCGGCTGAAAGGAAGTCCAGGCCGCATGCGGTTCACGAAGGACAGGCATATGCGGCTCAGGATCACTGGGTCCCATGCGGCCAAGGGAAGATAGGTCTCATGCGGCTGGAAGGGATAGACCTTATGCGGCTAGGGGAGTCTGAGCCTCATGCGACTCAGAATCACAGGGCTTTATGCGGCTGGATAACCGTTCAGAGTTCATACGGCCAGGGTTAAGTCTCATGCGGCTGAAAGGACTCGAGTTCTTATGCGGCTAGGATATTCATGCGGCCGGGGAACACTGCCCCTTATGCGGCCAAGAAATAAGTCTCATGCGGCTAACGCGAGAAAGTCCATGCGGCCAATAGATCAAATCTTCATGCGGCTGGAGTAAGTTCGTACAGCATAGGCCATACGGCCAGGAAGGGAACTTGCCGCATAAAAGATCATGCGGCTAAGTTCATGCGACAAGGAACATGCGGTTGAGAACTGTTCTTCTTCTCCATTATTCCGAGAAGAAGAACCATGCAAGCCAGGGCTCTCAAGCTCCATAGATCCTTCAAGCAGAGTCCAAATCCGAACTTCCATAGGTCAAAATAGGGCAGAATAAAATTCTCTACAACATAGAACCATCAGAACTTGATAATAATAATATTAAATAGATCAAAACCCAATAAATTCAAAAATGAAATAAACTTAGATCTACAAGCAATGAGCCATGGAAATTGAAAATGCTAAGTACTAAAGTATTTTAGAATGCTGTGAAGAAGAGAATGGAACAATAAAACTTGAGTTCCTCCATGAAGCAAGCTGCACTTGCCTAAGCTCTATCCCTGGTAGGTGGAAGAGTAATGGTGAAGAAGAAGGAGAAGTAATGGAGAGAATTAATGAGGAGAGAGAGGGTTGGGCGGCTATAAATGGAAAGGAGTGGGGGTAGGTGGGGGTTTTCTTTTGGTTCATGATGAACCCAAAGCAAACTAAGCCAAGCCAAACCGAACCAAGTAATAGAATCCCCAAATATATCATGTAAGAAAACATGCCATACGAGACAAAATACGTAAACATATTCTAAAATACGTAATACGAACCACAGGCATTACAACTCTACCCACCTTAAAAGAATTCCGTCCTCGAAATTTAATTAAGAGGCTAGAGAGGCAAGGACAAGCTATACTAAGCAATCAATCAAACAATCAATCATGTAAGCAAGGAATTTGAAGGCATGAGGAAGAGGGAAGATATCCTGCTAGGAACCTCTCTGCCGGTTCTGAATCTGAACTTGGACCAGGACATACTGTGGGGGTCTCTGCTGCTGGAAGACTTGTGCCTGAGGCGGCAATGGCCTCGGAGGCTGGTACTGCTGTTGTACTGGTGCTGGTGCCCTAACCGATGGACTGGTTAGGTTCGCTGACGATAAGCTGGCCCTATTCGGGCAGGATCCTATCTTGTGATCCTGTGCCCCATAAGCCAAACATAATCCATGTGCTCTGCGATACTCCGAAACAACGTGTCCTGGCTTCCCACAATGAGTGCAGCCCATTGCGAAAGACTGCTTCTGCTTTTGTTGCTGAGGGGACGTCGGAGTCGAATGCTGAATCGACATAACCGAGTTCGTCCTTTGGAGAACTCCAATAGTCAAAGCCCTAGCTGCCGGGACTGGTGCTGAAGACTGGGTCATCTGGCCGTGAGATCACTTCCGACCTCCGGTCCTGTCCATTATCCGCTGGGAGGTATACTCATGCCTCATAGCTGCCCTCAATACCGTATCAAAAGTATGATGCTCAAACTGCTCTACCGCCAGCAAAATCTTTAGGTAGAGTTCCTGCTGAAACTGCTGGGCTCTATCGAACTCGGTCGCTACCAAGGTGGGAGCAAACCGACTGAGTCTGGAAAATTCGGCCGCATATCCGTCGACCGTCCTGCCCATCTACTTCAGATTGGTGAACCTGGTCTGTAGATCGTACCGAGCTATAGCATCGAAGTACTTGGTCCGGAACCTCTCACGGAATACTGTCCAGGCAATAGGCGCTACTAGTCCAACGGCCTGCACCGCCCACCAACTGCGGGCTAGATCCAATAACTGCAGGCGCACTACGACCACCTTCTCATCTTCTGGGGTCTTTGCTGCCTCCAATATCACCTCTGTGTCCTGAAGCCACGCATCAGCAGCGATAGCGTCTTCGCTGCCATCGAAGAATGGAGGGTTCAGGCGCTTGAAACTGTTCGCTGCACTATTCCCATGTTGTCCACCTCTGGTCAAAGCATCTGCCACCGCCTGCTGTAAGGCATCTCCTCGACGATCCTGGGAAGCTAATAATGACCTGATGTGACCTACCAAAGTTCTATCATCAGGCTCACGGGCTGAACTGGTGGCTCTCCTCCGGTAGGCACGACTCTGGAGGCTACTTGTAAAACCCCAATATTTTCTAATTATTTTAATGCTTTAAAAATTATTTTTCTATATTTTTGAATTTGATTGATATATGTACGTAATTATAGAGGTATATAATATGTGTATGTTTGTGAGCTTGATATTTTAATATTAATAATTATAGCCTACATTGGTTACAAAATATTTTTGTTACTTATTGAGAATTTTAGAAAATTTTCTTATGAATATATACATATAAATATGTATATATATAGATATATATTTATATATATATATATATATATATATATATATATATATATATATATATATATATATTATATATATATATATATATATATATATATTTTATATATATATATATATATATATATATATATAAATATATAAATATATATATATATATATATGAATATTTATATATATATATATATATATATATATATATATATATATATATATATATATTGATTCTTAATAAATAAAAAAAAACAAACAAACAAAAGGGCGTTGGTGGGGGCCGAACCCCCCATGCAGCAACAGCTACGGAAAGAGGGGGTGGGGGCCCGACCCCCTTAATGGAATTACTAAGCAGCACTTGCTGCTGTGGTGTTCAAACCCGAGCCCCAACTACCTAAGGCCCCCACAACTCGTTTCTTGGCAGCAGCTAGTAGCTGCAACCATTAGATCGGACCCCACCATCAAGTAAACCCAGCAGCACAGCTGCAATTCCTTTAGCAAAACCTGACCCCAAGTCCTAATAGGATTAGTAAGGAGTCGGCAGCAGTGTATTTAACTCCGCCCAAAAAAAAACCGAAACCCTAACCCTCCGTACATCTTCTCCTTCCACATCTCCTCTTCATCTCGAACCCTAGACGGACTACCCAGGCCGTTGGCGGCGCCGCACCACCACACAAACACCGTCGGAGAGCCCAAGACGACCGCACTCCAATACGTTCTCAGTTTTACGAACAGTGAGCTACCCTTCTTCCAATCCTCTTTTCTTCACGCACGCTCGATAATTTCTCGAACTATAAATTTCTGTGCATAGCCCATATTAACCCCTCCAATCCCCTTCTGATAAAATCCTGGGAACCCCAAGGGATTGCTCGAAAAATCGAGGCAAAGTTGCCCAAAAAACTGTTG